>OU015743.1:34197190-34208635 GCA_907169655.1 Acomys percivali
CAGACTCTGCAGGCTTGAGCAAAGCCCCCTTCCTGGTAATCATTCGGTAATTATTCACGTTAGAAGGATTTCATTGTTATGCTTCATGTATTTGTCCCAGTTGATGGCCTTTTAATAGTGGCATTGAGTTTGTGTACAGAAAGGTTATTCATTTTAAGATTTCTGGGCCTTAATTGTTATTTGTTTTGCTCGGTTTCAGCGTGCTATAAATTAGTGATATCGACAGAGCATATTTGTCTTGGCACCGTGGCGCATTGTCTGCGGTGAGCACTGTTTGGCCTGGCACTGGCCTGGATTTCCCCATCTGTTTCTGATGTTTACATTGTTAAAGATCCGACAGACACACAGGACATGGCCACATGCAGAGAGGGAACTTTTTTTCCACTCCAGTGCATCAAACAAGATCTGAGCCTGTAATAAGCACAGCCCTAAATTACACTTGAGCTTGCTAGTGGGCAGGCCCAGCCCCAGCCATGAGATTGATTGCTCAGCCCTGGGGACAGTCACTCTCAGGACCGCTTCTGGCTGGCCCTGCAGCTCAGTCTCCACAAACTCATTTTTGCCTCATACTTGTAAAGGTGGAGCAGCCAGGACAGCATGCCAAGAGGCTTTCCAGGCAGTGACAAGATGCGGCACGAGTCCCCGAGGAATCTTGGGGCCATGTCCTTGGGCCCAGGGACCTGTGAGGGGCAGTGTTTTCTGTTGGTTTTGCTTCTGCAAGCCCCAGATTCTGAGGTACCTAGAGAAAAGATATTTTTGTAGGTGGCTTGGTTCTAACTCCCAAGCAACTCTGCCATTTAGTCACCCTGAGTCTGCTAAAGTGAGTGTCCACATCACCTGGTAGGAGGAGATCTGGGATTTTCATCATTGTATCTGAGGCCATTGGAACAGGAGGAGGAAGGAGGCATGGCATCGACCTGAAAGGGCATTTGGAGCCTTGGCAAGTTCAGATCAGTGAGAGGGCCTCAAAACCAAGGTGGATGGTGTCTGTGTTGTCCTCTGGTTTCCCACTTGCCCATATGCACCTGCACCCTCCCCACCATGCACCCTCCACGAACACTCCTTCACTCCCCACCCTGCACCTACCTACCATGCAAATGGTGCCATATTTGTAGTGCTGGATTCCTGTCTGGGCAGCAGGATGGCAAATTCTGTGGAATGATCAACTGTTGCACGCTTGCTCACGTATCTGTTCGCTGCCCACAGGAGAAAAAAAAAAAAAAAACAAAAAACCCCAAACACTCTATTTCAGCTCTATTCCAGGCCGTCTTATTCTCTCTCAAGCCACCCCTTCCTCTCTCTAATTGATTCTCCATATTGCAGTTAAGACAAGCTTCTTAGAACATTTGCGAAAGGCTGATACGTACGAGATATTCCTTGGGGTTTTGTTCTTGCTGGAGTTTTCTCTAAAACTCTGACCCCATGCGCATATTTGAAGGTTACAGTCAGATTCTGCTCAGCGCCAGGAGGGCTGATGTTTCCTGGAAAGAAGGTGCGAGAAGGCTGGAGGCAAGCAAGCCAACAGATGAAGGAGAAAGGGAAGGGGAAGAAGGGCAGTGGGGTCTAGCTTGTTCTCGGTCCTTTAGGAGACAGTTACCCTCAATTGCCACTGTAAACTCCACCTTAGACATGGCCTCAAGAGCTCATCCTGGCTCCCCCTTCCTAGAAGTCTTCTTTCCTTCTATAAATGCCTGCCACATTCTCTGTCCCAGGTGCCACACTGCTAGGACCAGTTTCCTAGTAACACGTTCTTCCAGGGCTACTGTCTTTATTGCTCTTTGGTCCTTAGTCTCTGGTGGCATGCCGGCGGTGGCTTTGTTGGCCAAGTGACTGCTGCTCCTGCGGGCTTATTTTCTTTGGCGGTGGCCTTCTTTGGGCTGGTCCTGATGGTGTGCTGTTCTGTGCTTGACTGAGATCCCTTCACTCCTTCGTTCAGCGAGGGAGTGATGCTGACCATCTGCTGTTAATCTTCACGGTCCTTCCAGCGTGAGCACCCCAGGAAAGGAGAAAGCAGGACCTTGACTGACTAAAGGTAGCTGCCCTCTTAACTATGTCGTCTTCTCTCCTGTAAGCCATGGCTATGGTCACCAAAAAGTATACACGAACCATGAGTCCCAGACCTTTCCTTTTGAAGTAGGCATCCTCTAGAAATTTTCACCTCAGCATGTCTACCACCATCCATCCAGTTTTGTGAGATATAATAAGCCTTGGACCATTTTTTTGGCCACCTTGTGCGTCTTTACCACAGTCCCCTTCTGATCAAAACGTGACCGAGAAAGCTTTTGAGCATCTATCTCTTAAATCTAATCCAATTTCTGGCTTCACCTGAGGTCCCAGGTCCAGCACGACCAGTTCTGCTTACTGTAGAACAAGTTGTATGCAAACCAAACACCACTTCATCAGATTGTTTGTGCTCGCAATGTGGGGCTATGTTTGTTGACTTCTGACAGTCCCTCATAGAAGGAGAGGGGCGGAGAGAATCATTGGGCCCTTACCTAATAGTGCATGTATTTCTTCTGTCCATGTGCATGCAATTCTGCCCTGATTGCACATGGCTTGGAGGGGAGAGGTCCTGAGAAGGGCTACAGTACACAGGTTGGAGGAGGTTAGCTGAGTGGGAGTGTTGTCTGTGCTGTGACAGGGGAGCTGTCATCCGTACTGAGTGAAAACTGTCTGGAGAGTCTGCCAGTAATCCTTCAACCATGCTCCGTGAGTAAGCCCAAGGGACTTACTGGTTTCCAAGGTGAACTTCATCCGAGTGATACTATGGTTAGATGTCGGGACCCCACAAGGAGGTGGTAGACATTATTCGCATCTTCCCAGGGAGGGGATTCACACAACACCGCTTCTCTCCTTGGCTTCCAGCCTTTGCCAGTGGCCCTAGAATGTTCATTCTTCTCTCTCCCAGGAGGACTCCATATTGAAGCTACAATGATCTTGAAATCCAAGCCTGTGCAGTTCCCCCCAAGCCTCCTTAAAACCTTTTGATAGTTTCTGTTCTTAGGAATGTGATACATGTCCAGGTGTGACTTGCAAGGCCCCCACTCACCTCTTCAGCCTTTTCTCACACTAGATCACTCCTTTACCTGGCCTTGCCAGTGCCTCTGGCTGTCTGGTCCTTCCACTAAACATTGCTGTCCCAGACCTTATGCCTGTGCTTATCTTGATAGTTGCAATTTCACAGTAGTGAGGGCAATCCAATTAACATCTGTTTCTATAATAATGCTAGATTGAAGAAGTTGGGATCCTGTCCATTTCTGCTCACCATTGTGTCCCCAAGGCTTGTATGGTGCTTGGCTCTCAAATAATTGTTGAACAGATTAGTAAATAATTAGTAAATAATCTGGAAGGCAGGAATAAGTGCAGCTTGGCCAACATTGAATGTTCACTCCAATGGACTATAGCCACTTTTTCTGACTGCATGGTAACTACCAACGTTTAATAAGTTGTTTCACTTGGGCAACTCTGTTCTTTGCATTTTATTAATTGAAATGTTAAGAGTCTAAAGAGAATCGAGATTTTCTCCATTGTAAAAGGATGCATGTGTCCTTAAGAATTAGTTCTGATAGCATGATGAATGGCTCTTGACTGTGTTAACAAATGATCATTAATTTTAATTCCTATGCCTGACATCTGCTCCTGATCTTTGTCCTTTCAAGAGTAATTAAAATAATTGTAAATATGCAGCCTGTCCCTGGGAGTCACAGGTGACTTTCTGTGCTGAAGCCCTTCTCCAGCCAGAGACACTGTCATTCTTGGAGGTAGGATCCATTTTGGCCAGGTACTCCAATGGTGTGTGGGAAAGGGGTCCTGTGTGGGTGGTGGTGGTGGTTAGAAATGGGGTTGGTCTATGTGGTAAGTACCCTTCAAGGAGAATCATTGGACCCCCACATGAGAACCATTACTCCAAAGGGCAGTTCTACTGAGTTGGGGGTCATGTTTGTATTAGACATCTACTCCAAACATGGTGGGATTTCCAGGAGCTAGAGTCCTTCTTTTTCACTCAGACTTCTGAGAGTCTAAGCAATTCTTGTAAGAAGCGAAATGTTCTTTCTCATCATTGGTAAAAGCCAATTATTCTCACAATTGGAAGAGCTGTACATTGAAATGCCTTTGGATCCCCGCTAAAGTGTAAGTGACTGACGTTGCTCATTTCCCAAGAGGAAGCTTTAGCATGGGGAAGGGACACAGAGAGGGTGATGCCACCATACTCTGCTCCCTCAGCACTGCTGTGCTGCTCAGATTTCATATCTTTCTAGAGCCTGTCACCATAACAAGAGGCCCACCAGTCAGCATCTGGATGGCTGACAGATGTGATGCCAGGTTGTCCCTGGGCTCAGTTCTAGGCTGAATCATGGAGAGCCCATAAAGGGTGGCTTTGGCAATGTCTGCAGGGATACTCCCTCCCCCCATCTGAAATCACAGCAAAGCCACTCCCTCATTCCACCTCTGGGATCTCTTTTTGCAAGGGATGGGGGAGGGGTAGGCTGTATGGTGGATGAAATAACACTTTTACCATGTGGGGGAAACTATGTGAGTAAAGTGTTTTCCATAATACCTGCGTCTGAATTGTTACAGGGACATTTTACTGTAATAGGACCCATGATCTCAGAAACCAGGTTTTTGTCCTGAGGCTAGTATGTTTTTACAGCCACATCAAATCAGCGGAACATATGAGCCTGTGACGATTCTGTTTCTCAGATCTGTCATTTTTTTGTGAAACCAATTTATGCCCCTGGCATAGGTTCTGCTAGGAGGTCGCATCAGGGGAGAAAACAAAGGACACTGGCCATTCTCCTTCTTCCATTCTTTCTTTATTTCCTTCCTTTACTCCCCACTCAGCCTTCCTCTGACTGTTTCCCTCCCACAAAGGAAGGGTTTAAGAGGCCTAGAGATATGACCTCGGCATTAGGAGTGCTTGCTGATATTGCAGAAGACCTGAGCTTGGTCCCCAGCACTCATGTCAGACAGCTCCGGTTTCAGGGACATCTGCTGCCCTCTTCCAATCTCTCAGGGCACAACTGTACATATATACATGCATAAATACCCATAAAGAAAGGTAAAATAAATATTTAAAAACCCAAAGAATATTTAGAGATTTTTGGGGTTGAACACAAGAGAGTGGGCACTGGCGATACCAATCCTGGGAACAGGGGGAATAGAATCTCCATCTCACTTTCCCATCCCAGTCTTTCTCCCCAGGCTTAAGAGGGGTGATGTGGTGGTAGGGGTTGGTAGACTGATTCCCTGTCTTGATGGGATGCATGAGTTTGCAGTGGATGACTCCGTTTGATCGCTAAGAAGTCATACCATCTTTCTTTTTCTTGTTTTGAGACAAGGTCTCACTACGTAGCCCTGGCTGGCTAGCAACTTTTTGTGTAGACCAGGGAGCGGTCTCCTGAATGCTGGCATTAAAGGTGTGTCCACCATGCTTTTTTTTTTCTGGACAGCATCTATGTAGCCCAGGCTGGCTTGGAATTCAAAATCTTCCTGCCTTGGCCTCTTGAGTGCTAGCACTGTAGGTTTTTATCACCATAATCAGCCATAACTTCCTTGTGTTGAGTGCAGAAAATCTCTAACAGTCCTGGACATATACTGGCTATTCCTCAGCCAGTGACTTATTTAACATTCTTCCAGGGTGTGGCTTACTCCATCAATGACCTTGGGAGTCTTTAATCCAAATGGTTGGAGCATTGCCCTTGGGCATCTCTTGACATGTGTGTTTGATGGAGAGGATAATTATTTCTGGCCTTTGGATCAATCTAACGTGAATTTGAATCTTCTTCTAATACCAACACCTTTTTAAAATAGACAAGGCATATCTTTTACAGTAGTTGGAAGGAAATAAAATCCTCTACGTAGGAAGTTGGATGGTCAGGTGGGAAAATAACTGTTTTTCTTTGCAAAATGTATTGGAGTATTATTTGGCTGTATGATCTAGAAAAAGACAAGTGATTCTCTAAGGAAAGTCAGGTAGGAGGGAAACAGCACCTTTAGGCACCCTCTATTGCTACTCTTCCAGACACTGTCTGGTGCAATATCTGTATATAAGAAAAGCCTTCATATTACTCATGCTTTTTTCTTTTTAGCGGTCTGTTACCACATTATAATATTCTGTGATAATGTCTGTGACAATATACAAAATTCTACACACATTTTTTAAAAGGATCACATGGATGCTAATTGATGGATGTGTATTAATTGATCCGAGTTCTGGGATTCACTCAAATTGTTGCTGGGGCAAACATTTTTTTTTAAAATACCTTTTAAAATTCTGTCTGGTACACGTGGATATGTCTGTTACAGAAATTCAAACAGAATGTCCTTCCAAACTCAGGCCACCTCATCTTTAAAACCGAGATGACACTTACCAGGTTCTGTGATGTTTTGGCTTCACTGAAGCTGAGTGAGACACATAAGCACAACGGTCCATTCAACAACAGCAAACATCACATGTTAGGCATCTGTGTTGGTTAGTTTTTATGTCAGCTCGACACGAGCTAGAGTCATTTGGGAAGAAGGAATCCTTACTGAGAAAATGCCTCCGTTGGTTTGGCCTATGGGCAGCTCTGTAGGCCATTTTCTTGGTTGATGATTGACATGGGAGGGTCCAGCTCACTATGGATGCTGCCACCCCTGGGCAGGTGGTCTAGAGTATATAAGAAAGTCAGCTTCGCAGACCAGTAAGCAGCACCTCCATGGCCTTTGCATCAGTTCCTGCCTCCAGGTTCCTGCTATGAGTTCCTATCCAGGATCTACCCTGGATGACGGATGATACAAACTGTAAAATGAGATTAAACTCTTTCTTCTGCTGTTTTATTACAGCAACAGAAACCCTAACTAAGACAGCACTTTTCTCAGGATGCTTCTGTTTCTCTAGCCCTTCTTCATATTACTGATCTACTACTCTCTTGGGTCTCTTTCATCTCCTTTCTTATAGTAGAATGCTTCCTCTTCAATTTGGAGCCTCCTTGCCCACTCCTCATTCATTCATTCATTCATTCATTCATTCATTCATTCAGCTAATACTATATCCTACCAGATAGTCCTACCTTCTTCTAAGGGGAATATAAAAGACATACCCTTCTGTCGTGAGAGCTAGAGATATCTATCATCTGTCTGTCTGCCTGCCTATCTGTCATCTGTCAGTTTGTCTGTCTCTATCATCTATATATCCATTATCTATAATCTATCACCTGTCTGTCTGTCTGTCTGTCTGTCTGTCTATTGAGTTGAGAGGGAGAAAGGAAAAGGGAGACTTGTAATGAGAGACTGAGGTCTATTTCCTTGTTCCAAACTTCTGCTACAGGGTTTTGGATGCTCTTCCTTTCTAGTACATGTTTATGCAGAGCAATGCAAGACTCTTAAAACTACTTGTTCAGGTTTATTTAGGTTTATGTGTATAAGTGTTTTGTCTGTGTGTTTGTGTGGCACATGCGCATGCCTGGGGTCCTCAGAAGTCAGAAGAGGACAGAGTTACACTGAAGGTTCTGAGACACCATGTGTGTGCTGGGAATCAAACCTTGGACCTCCGAAAGAGCAACAAGTTCTCTTAACTGCTGAGCCACCTCTCTGTTCCCTCTTAAAACCATTCTCCTCTTCCTCCTCCTCCTCCTTCTTTCTTCTTTCTTCTTTTTGGTTTTTTGAGACAAGGTTTCTCTGTGTAGCCTTGGCTGTCTTGGCGCTTTGTAGACCAGGCTGGCCTCAAACTCACAGTTATCCTCCTGCCTCTGCCTCCCAAGTGCTAGGATTTACATGCGTGAGCCATTCTTAAGAGGACCAGTTAAACAGACATACAGCCTGCCAAAAGAAATGGGACCAGGTTAGAGAGCTTGGTACCTAAGAAGTTTCTTCACTTCCTTAGGGAGAGTGATGCTGATTTAGCATACAGGAAGCACAGGACACCTGAAAGTTCAATAAAGACTTTGGTACTTTCCTGTGTCTATACAAAATTGGGCAGCCAACAGCTGTGTCCCTGAGATTAATGTGGTAGATTCCTGCAGTGGAAAATGCCTTCAGCCAGTGTAACAATCAGACTAAATCAAACATCCTCTGTGTAGTTCATTGATGTGAATTGACCATGATGAGAGGGGGTAGGGACCCAACAACAAAACCCACATCAATTTACTCAGGCGGTGGCTAACCTGGCTCCCTTGAATATAGCCCAGCATTTCTTAAATAGAGTTCTTCTTTATTGTGCTTCCTAACAATTCTGTTTTTTTGAAAGAATTTGAATAAGTATCGACTTTTTATTGCCGTGGTTGATGAATAACTTGGGATGCAGCGTTCTCCTGTTCTGAGTTTTAGCCTGCTATTTTACTTCCTAGCCTAAGGAGAAATTGACTTTAGAAAGACGTGGATGCGGCTCCGGCTCTGTTGAGCGCTTTTCCTCTCCCAATGATAGTGTAGTAGTCAGTGAGGACATTAGAATAAACATCATTGGTATCAATAGTGTTTTTAATAGCTATTAGAGTTATTGAGTTTTCCATTTTATAATGCCCTTTGTGGTTATGCTGGAGTGGGTAGAAAAGAGTTGGCTCTGGTAACATGCATCTAAAAAACGCGTTAAGGCTTATTGAACCAAGAATAGTGGCACATGTCTATAATCCTAGCAGGTGGGAAGCTGAGGCAGGGGGATTGTGAGTTCCAGGCTAGTCTGGGCTATATAATTGAGACTCCATCTTTAAAAAAAAAAAAAAGGAAGAAAAGACATATTGAGCTGAGGGTGTACCTTAGTTGGTAGCATGCTTACCCTGTATACATGAGGCTCTGGGTTCCATCCTTAGCATGGCATAAACTGGGTATGATGGTACATACCTATTATCTCCGTGCTCAAGAGTTAGAGGCAGGGGGATCAAGAGTTCAAGTCATCCTTGTCTATGTAGAGTGCTGGGGTCAGCTCAGCACAGCTACACGAGACCTTGCATACTAAAGTGGAGTGTAGCACAGTGGTAGAGCACCCAGTGGCACTTGTCTAGCATGTATGAGGCCTTGTGAGTGTGTGTATAAGAAGACAGACTGACTCGTGAGCCAAGGTTTTGCTATTAGATCTAAGTGTGACTTCCCTGAGTGGAGAGGCCTTAGTGTATCATTTGATATATGTATATACTACGCAAGGGTCAAATAGGAGTAACCAATTTCTGTCTTCTTGAACATTTTTTTTTTCATTAACGTGTAGGTTTGTACAGAAACCTGAGATATGGCCTGTGTTCTAGGTCAGCTCCCTGTTGCTTCAGACATAGGGCCAGGTTGAAGGCGGTAGGGAGCAGCAGGTGTTGGGAAAAGACTTCTCTCTAGCTTTGTCAGCTATTCTCTGAATCTCTCTGGCTTAACTTCTATTATCTGTGAAATATCTGAATGTTTTGTTTTAAAGTGTGTGTGTGTGTGTGTGTGTGTGTGTGTGTGTGTGAGAGAGAGAGAGAGAGAGAGAGAGAGAGAGACAGAGACAGAGACAGAGACAGAGACAGACAGGCACAGAGAGAGACAGAGATAGAGATAGACAGTGACAGAGAGAGACATACAAAGAGCCACAGAGAGAGCATGTGCGCCTGGGCACCTATGTGGAGTCCTTGCCTTCTAGCCTGTTTTCAGCAAAGATATCTTTCACTTCACCATTGTATAACCAGAGTTAGCTATCCTGTAAGTTCAGGGGGACCTTCCATCTTGCAGTAGGAACACTGACTGGGAGTGCATATGCTCACTACTGCGCCTGGCTTTATATGGACTCTAGGGGTTTGCACTTAGGTCCTTATGCATCCTGTGGCAAATTCTTTACTCAAGGAAGCTATATCCTTAGTCCTGGCCTGTGTTTTTAAGCTAGGGTCAAAGTTCAAGAGCAGAGATCTCAGGTAGTCTGTAGATAATGAGACAGGTGGACTGTAAGTCCATTTGAAGATGTACATCTCTTCCTTCTTTTAATCTTTCTCTTATTTCTCTTCTCTTGCAGTGTGGGGTGTGTGTGGGTTAAAATCCACGGCCTCTCCCCTTCTCTATCTGTGTGAATTACTCCTCCAGCCCACATCCTGGGGTTCTGAAAGCCTTCATATGGAGCAGTATGGTTTTGGACCCAGTAGAATCTGTGACCTCCATGTTACCTTTCAGGCTGAGCTTCCGTTTATACAGCCACAGTTACAAATGCTCAGGAAAGGTGTTATAAAACTCTTTTCTTTTGTTTTGTGTTCAGGTTATTAAAAGTCAGCACAAATTTCAGCCGCACTGAGAGATCAGCTTTGAGGGTAATTTGGATCTTCAAAGAGCACTCCTCTGGCTCCTTGAAAAAGTTGTGTTAAAGCAATTAAATGCTATTTGAAGGAAAGAAAAAATGCAGGCTGACTACTGAATAACAGGAATAGCATTAACAAAACAAAACAAAACAATCCGTACCCTGGGATCAAAGCCAGAGAGGCAGAGAGCTTGTGCTGGGGATAAGCGTGGAGGGGAAGAAAGGAAGGCCTTAGAAGGGCTTCCGCTCAATTAAAGACATGGCTGTGCAATCCGGGGATAGCAATCTGAATGCAGGGCAATACCTGGGTGCAGGATCCAGAATAGGCTCACAGGAGCTCACTGAGCAACACACTCTGGACTCCACATGTCTGTTCAGAAGACAGTGGGGCGAGTTAAGGAACAAAACAAACAAGTGGACAGGGTTGTTTGCCATTCAGGGGAGTCACAGAAAGCTCGGCATATGGTGTGTGGAGATTCCAGAACGCACTAGAGATCTCTTTCAGAATGATTATTCTCACTCCAGCGATCTGGGAGCCAGATGATGTTGCGCTGGGCTGAATTCACTTTTTTTTTTTTTTTTGTCACGAATGGTATTTCTCAGTTTTATCATCTGAGGTGTTCACTAAATTTGGTCCCCAAAGGCTTTTATTGTTTCCAAAACTCTTCCACAAACAACAATGACTCATCACTACTGAAGATGTTTTGAAAATCTGCTGCAGATTTCAGAAAAAATAGATCCAAAGGGAAGTCTTGCGTGGTGCTGGGAAGAAGTGTGGGGTATCCCCATGGACTGGCAGGGGCCATGTATCTTGGTGTTTTATTTTTGGAGATGTGTGTATGTGTGTTTATGTGGGTGTATGTCAGCCTTAAGTTGTCATTCCTCAGGTCCCAAGGTTCCATCTTGAGTATTATTATATTTTATTTTAGACAGAATGTCTCACTGGCCTGGAACTCTCCACAAGCTGGCTTACCACGGAGCCCCCCCCCCAGGGATCTACCTGTCTCTCTCTACCTTCCCAGTTCTGGAATTATAGGAGGGTTTCACTATGCATGCCTTTTTATATGAGCTCAAAGGATTGAACTCAAGTTAGCATGTTTTTACAGCAGGCAGTATACCAGCTGAGCCATCTCCCAATATTTCTGTGTTTATTTACTGCGTTTGTGTTTGTGTGTATGTGTGTGTGTGTGTGTGTGTGTGTGTGTGTGTGTGTGTGTGTGTGT
>OU015743.1:34208645-34238859 GCA_907169655.1 Acomys percivali
GTGTGTGTGTGTGTGTGTGTGTGTGTGTGTGTGTGTGTGTGTGTGTGCCAAGACACAGGTACCAAGGTCTGAGGACAACTTTTAGGTGTCAGTTTTCTCCTTCCATCATGTAAGTCCAAGGTATTGAACTCAGATCACTAGGCATAGCAGGCAGTGCCTTCAATGGCTGAGCTCTTCTTCCTCTGTTGCTGGAACTTTCAGTGAATGAGGTAAAGTAGGCAGTGGACCTCCCAAGTCTCTGTGGGAGGATTCTGCCGTACAGCCCCTAGGGACTTCTGATTTAGATGCAAGTGTTCATAAAGTACTAGGTTCCCTTCACGCAGGGAGTCTGCCTGGCGAAACATGATATTGACATTAAAAATCTAACTTAGGCTGAGGACTCATGCTAGTCCATAAAGTACTTGCTGTACAAGTGTTAAGACCCAAGTAAAAAGTCCAGCATGGTGGTATGAGCGTGTCATCTTAGAACCCGAGTATGTGCAGAGGGCTTGGGTGCACACAGGATGGACAATGCTTAAGACTAGCTGGCCAGCTCATCTCACAGAGTCTTCAGGTTCAGTGAGAGGCCCTGTGTTTAAAAAAAAAGAAGGGGCAGAGTGATTGATAAAGACGCCTTTCACACACATGTTTACATCTTTGCATGTATATCATGCTCACACATGTACCCATACACACATACATATGCACCAATCTAACTGCTGCAAGGTGACATGTGATAAAGGCAGCAGTGTATATGTTCTGGGCTATAATATAAGGGGAAGAAAGAAATTCTTGGATCATCTGGGAAACAACTGTGATAAGATGGCTATGCCCTTTCCCCACTTTCCTTTCTTTTCTTTTCTTTCTTTCTTTCTTTCTTTCTTTCTTTCTTTCTTTCTTTCTTTCAGCTCAAGGACAATTGTATTAAAGTTTTAGAGATAAAGGAGCAGCAAGCTGAAAGTCCTTACAGACTGCCAGGAGGAGGGGAGATGAAGAAAAAGGCATGCCTTTTAAGTTAGGTGTGGCAGTCAGAGAAAGTTAGAAAGACCGGAGTGCCTGGAAAAGGATGCTTAAGATTTTGGCTAGTATCCAAAAGGAGATAAAAAGAAGGAAAACGGGAAAAAAACCGTGCTTGATGTCTAGCTGCAGGTCTGAGTTCAGAGGGTACCCCATTCCAGCCTCATGTTCCAGGACAAAAGATTGCACCAGAGACACAGTTAGAAATAGAAACAGACAGCTTATTAAGATAGAAAAAAAAAATAGGGGCCAGAGAGATGGTGTAGGAATTAAAAACACATATTGCTCTTCCAGATGACCAGAGCTTGGTTCCCAGAACCAATGCCAGGAGGCTCTCAACCACCTGTAACTCCACCTCCATAGGACCCGAAGCCTCTGGCTCCCATGGGCACTCCACACATATGTGCACACACAGATACATAACTTAAAATAAAGTGAATCTTGGAGAATAAAAAGGAAAAGCACTTTTTTTGTTTGTTTTTTTGTGAGATAGGGTTTCTCTGTGTAGCCCTGGGTGTTCTAGAAATTGCTCTGTGGACCAGGCTGGCCCCAAATTCACGGAGATTCCCCCTGCCTCTGCCTCTTGAGTGCTGGGATTAAATAAGTACGCCACCAGCACCTGGAAAAGGAAAAAAAAAAATGCTTTTAAGAATGAGAAAGGGATAGTGAGCTGAGGGCAGACACCAAAAAGTACCCACCATAACGTGTAGAACCCCCTCCCACAAGCTCTCTCTCTTTTATTATTATTATTTTATTTAAATTTCTGTGGCTGGCAAGATGGGTCAGCAAGCTAAAAGCACTCCCAAGCCTGATGAATAGAGCTGCATTTCTGGCCCACATAGTTAAGAAGTCCGGATGCGGTGGCACACATCTCTAATCCTAGTCCTCTCACTGCTACGTGAGAATCGTGAGAATCGCCGGGAGGACACGGGCCAGCCAGCCTGGAACACACAGTGTGACAGAAACAAGGGAGACGCTGCTTCAGCAAGGTGGAAGGAGAGAACTGACTCCCTAAAGTTGTTCCCTCCCCTCTGTACACGGCCCATGGGAAGTGTGTAAGCACACCACGCTAACAGTAGTTAGAGCCATTCTGATTTCTTTAAGACACAAGGTAACATCTCCTTATGACACTTTAGTACATACTTTGTTTTGATTGGTATTTTCCTCTGCTCCCCCCATCTTTCTGCTCCCTCTTTCTGCCTGTACCCGTCTGCCTCCAGTGTACTCCTTTCATGTCACAAGTGTTCTGTTACCCTCCCCGCTTCCTTAAAACTCCCCTTTCATGGTCCTTTTTTCACCTTCCTGACCTGTACTCACACCCACATAAGGACTCCTATATAAAAAGTAAAATTAGGATCCTCAAATGAGAAAGGACATAAGACCATCTTTCTGAGTATGGGTCACCTCGCTTTATAATATTTTTCAGTTCTGCCCCAAATTACAGGACTTTTTCATAACCTTGGCTGGGAGTGGGAGGTTGTACACAGCCCTTGCAGTGTATTTGCTCATGGAACCATTTATCTGCCCATCCCCCCTTGGGACCAATGTTCTGTGGAATCCACATCGTAAAGAAAGCAAGCAGGTCAAAGAATCCTAGGGATCTTGAAGTTGAGTTCCTTTCTTCAGAAAAGGGTTATAGACCCTTGGAGAGAAAATGGTTTTCCCAGGGTCACACAGATGGTTTTGGCTCATGGCAGATGAGAACCCAGAACATCTTGTGCTCATCAATGAATTTCAGGGATCCTGCTCTGCCCTTCCCACATCACACATCATCTGATGTGGCCCTTGCTGAGCCTCTGGGGAAAGACACTGTGTGCTTTCCAATGGAAATAATGGTGCCAGAAGGGAGCCAATGAGGCCAGGCTTTAGAAAGGGCTAGAGTGTCAGGGCTCTAGAGTTTTCTCCAGCTGAGCTACCCTTCCATCTTGGTCTTTGTTACATGGTATCATGGTTGTCTCCTGGTGGCAAATGACCTTATTTTGCCCACAATTCTTGTTGCTTTTCCCACCTTTATCGTGGTGAATAGAATATGCTTTCCTACCCCATGGCATTACCCATGGCTTTGTGGGCTGATGTTTACCCTTAAGTTCATATGATGAAGAACCTCGGTAGGTGACAATACTGGGAAACACTTTAAAGACACGGCTAGATGGAAATAGATCATTAGGGTTAACCCAAGGCCAATATGGCTAATGTCATTACTAGAAGAAGAAATCTGGGCACAGACACTGACAAAGGACAGATCCTGTGAAGGTGTAGGGAAAATTCTGGCAGCCATCTATAAGCCCAAGGGAGAATTCTTAGAAGAAACCAAACCTGATAGCACCTTGATTCTGGAACCACGAAGAAATAAACTTTTGTCACTCAAATCCCCGTAGTTTGATACTTTTTTGGTGCCAAACCTTGTCAACTGGTCTGCTTGTACTATGACTTGATTTGGTCCAAGATGTGTGTGGAAATTCCACCCTGTGAGATCAAGGTCTAGGCCTGATGGAGTTCTCTCTAAGGCATTTGCACAGGACATTGGCTCACTCTAGACAGACAACCTTAGGGTGTAGAGGAGCCCCAGCTTATACAGCACTGCCATCCTTGCTGCCCACAGACCTGTGGGAGAGGAAACCTTATGCTCTTACAATGACTGAATTTATGGATGGTTTGTCATCCACAATTTTGAGCAGCATTTGGACAAATTTGTTCTTTCTCTTAGTTGTACTATTTGTAAGGGCAATGCTCTTTTGTGCTTGGTCATGGTAACTGCCATACAGTAAATGCTCAGCGAATTCTTCCAGAATTCATGATGTACACTGATGAGTCCTAGAGGGTTTTGAGCAGTTAGATGATGTGAGTTTGGAGAAGTTTAATTTGTCAGTGATTTGGAGGACGGCTTTGTGGATGGTCTAGGAAGTATGAAGGCATGGGGCGGGGTGAACGGGTCCTGAGGATGCTGATTCTTATGGCATTCGGAGGTCTTCATGTGTGTATATGGGTGGCTGTGCATGTGCCTACGTGGGGAGGCCAGAGGACAAACTTGAGTGTGTTCTAAGGATCTCTCCACCTAGTGGTGTGTGTGTGTGTGTGTGTGTGTGTGTGTGTGTGTGTGTGTGTGTGTGAAAGAGAGAGAGAGAGAGAGAGAGAGAGAGAAGATGGGGTCTCTGTCTCTGTGGCCTGAACACATTAAGCCCAAGACATCTGTCCTCCATGCCCAGTGCTAGGATTGCAAGTGTGACTTACCTTGGCTGTTTTTGAATATAGGCTCCATGGACTGAATTTAGTTCTTGTGGATGCATGGTAAACTTTCTCCTCAGCTCCTGAGGCCTTCTTTATAGGGGAAGGCCAATGAATAAAAAAATAGGAATGTAAAGTTAAGGATTGGGGTTTTTTGTTTTTTGTTTTTTGTTTTTTGTTTTTGTCAGGCTACAGGGGAAGAAGATGTGCTCAGTCCTGATGTCCAGACTTGATATGCTGGAGTGGGTAGGTGGGGGCTGGGGGTGGCTTCCCTTTTCTGAGGAGTAGGGGAGGGGGATGAGGGAGAGAGGGAGAGAGGGTGGGACTTGGAGGAGAGGAAAGAGCGGGCTATGATGGGGATATAAAGTGGATAATAATAAAAAAGGATTAGTTTTTGAATAAGGCCCATGTGAGTGAGATTCATAGTAAATTCCCTATTACCAGTAGTTACTGTCATCTATTTGGGCGTATTTATTGTATACAATTACGTTGTAGTCTTGACAATTATTGACTTGTTTCAGTTGGTACAATATTGGCTCCTGTAATAGATGAAATACAAAATGTTAAGGCTTAGCACACGACATCTGCTGTAGACTGAATCTTCCACCATCCATATGTTGACATCCTGCCCCCAGTACCTCAAAATGGGACTTGTTTTGGAAAGTGTTGTTGCAGACAGAACTAGTTAAGATGAGGGTTGGTGCTTTTTTAGGGGGTTGTTTTCTGCCTAACCTGACTGGGGTCCTTTTTATAAAAGAGGGAAATTCAGACACAGAGACACAGCCAGGAGGAAGCAACAGAGTGATGCTCCTATAAGCTAAGGATGGCCAAAGACTTCCAGAAACCCAGCAGAGACTAGAGGAGATGTAGGAACACATCCATCCTCACAGTCCTCAGAAGGAACCAACCTCACCAATACATTCATCTGGAGGTAAAACTTCCAGAACCATGGCACAAGGCATTGCTTCCATTTAAACCACTTAGTTTGCGGATTTTGTTATGGCAACTCTAGCAAGCCAATACATCCCAGATAGTGCTCAGCTAGTTGGCTGTTGTCCAAAGGGTCACCAGAAAACCAGGGCTTTTCCATAGTGTCTGGCCATCTTCCAACACATGGCTCCCAAGAACACTGGACTGGTAGGCAGGGAGACTGTGGAGGGAGACTATGACGCAGTGGAGGTGTGGTACACGCCACGTCTCCTCACATTACATTGCCTAGACTATATCACATGGGCACCTAAAGCAAAGGATGCTGGGAGGATGTTATAGAGTTAGGTAATAAATGTTCCCTAAAGTTCTGTGTGCTGAGTGAGGGCTTGTTCCCCAGAGTGGTGCTATTGGGGAATAGTAGTGGAAACTTTAAGAGGTAGGGGCCTTGTGGAGCTCTGCTAGTCATCATAGGCATTGTTTTAAAGGATATGATGATGGTATTTCAGGCCCCCGTGTTTCCCTCCTCTCCCCATTCTTGGCCATGAGGTAATCTGCTTTGTTCTTTCCCTTGTTCTGACCACGGGTGGGAAATCCTAAAACTGTGAGCCAAAAATAAGTCTTTCTTCTTTATAAGGTGATTATCACAGGTATTTTATTACAGTAATGGTAGGTGTATGTGCCCAAGATGAAGAAGAAATGGATTTGATGATGGAACAGCAAGTTTCAATGTCACCTATGAGTATGCTATAGCAGAGGTACCATGAAGAAATGAAATGACTTGTTCCAGATCATGCAGCTCAACAGTGGCAGACACTTTAAATACATATAAGGGAAATATTATAAAACCAACTCGTGTTGTCAAAAACAAGTGTGTGGAGCTGTGAAGCAGAAGAAGATAAGACCCATTACTTCTCTGTTTCCCAAACTCAGCTTCCTGAGGAAGTGTTATTGTGGTAGAACCCCAGAACCTTCTATGCGGCTGCATCCAACCTGCCCTGGTTGTATGACTGACTTGAGCCAGGTGGGGACTCATCCTGATGCTCAGGTAAACCACACAGGGACTGTCTCCTCCCTGCAACAAAGCCACTCCTCTACCCTGTGGGCGCCCTAGTTGGAAGAATGCACTGGATTCTCTACGCCGAGAACCTAAGGAATTCTCCACTGCTGACCTGTGCTTATTTGTTGAGGATGTGGCCTCAGGCACATTTAGGAAGTTAGAAAAGCATCAACTCATTATGGCTGAAGTAAGTTAATTATTGGCTAAAGGATCCTCTTAGATACAGACTCAAAAGGGAGATGACTGTTATTTTTCAATGATGAGAACTTATTTAATTTTTTTTCTCAATGAAAATATGACTTCAACAGTAGCCCCAACTTGGATATGACAGTGGTCTTTTGATTCCCGTGATTTCCTCTTAATAGTAAAAATTGTTGATTCTAACACAACTCCTTTTAAACGTAGGGAAATTTACAGTTTTATTTTCCCGTTTAGACAAAGAGGCAGATTTGGTTGGAGTAGCGTCAAGTCATCTGTAAGGGGGAATGTTTGTTGTAAGCACGGGAATACCCCTCTGGCTTTACTATTGCTGACACTTGGCAACGCACGCTCACCTTTGCTTCTCTCGGTTCACATCTCCCTGGGGTCTCTTATCTTTCAGTAACACTGCCTTGTGTTCAAGTGTTGTTGCCTTGTTAGAAAGGAGGGTTGAATTCTCTTACACAGAGCCGTTTCCCTCATTTACATTCCATTCATTCTGAAAACATTTATCAAATGCTTTCTAGTGCCGGGTCTTCAGGGGCCCAAAGTGAATAAGATAGCCCCCGCCTTCCAAAAGCTCCTGTGTAGTGGGGCCGGCCCCACTGTGTGTGGGAGCTTGCGCTCTGCATTGTGAGAAGCCTAGTTCTCTTACCTTGTGCTTCAGGAGAGCTTAATGCATTGTGTGAAAAGATGGAACACAATCCCAGTAGTATCAACGCCTTAAAACATGTCTCTCTAGATTCATGCATAGATAGAATCTTTCTTATTATAAAAGGCAGTTGAACAGGAAGTGAAGATGGTATCTCTGGGAAATAGCATATTATTCAAAGACAATGGGGGGATGAACCATTGACTTTTATTAGTAGCTCCCAATTAAATATATTATTGAACTACATTAGTGGAACATCTGATAGGAGACTGTCCCAGGATAGCAATAAATGCAGCATCATGTTGCAGTGTCAGAAGGTCAGACACTCTGGGCTTAAATTCTGCCTTCTTGATTCCTTCTCTTACCTGCTCCCTCTTCCTCTTCTCCTCCATCCTATCTTTTCTTCCTTCTATTTCCCCCTTTCCCCTTCTTTGTTACTTTATTCAACATCTTTCAAAAACCCACTGTTTATGAACACCTCAAGGGAGGTGTAGGATACCAAGAAGAACAGGGTTCAGCTTGTTGCAGTGCAAGGCTGGTACCCACACCTCTGCCCAAGGGTAGGATTGGTGAGTACACACGACACCCAACCAGCCTTTTAGGAAGTAGATGAAAATGAGGGAGTCCTTCTTTTTATTTTCTCTCCCCACATTTATGTTTACAATCACCATCTAGACAATATGTTACCCAAGATACTGGCTTTTGGCTGATTTGATCAAATTAACCACTCAACGCATGGGGAGAATTTCCAACATCCTTTGTTTCATGTTGCAGGGATCAGCAAACTGTGGCCATCTAGTTTTGTGTGGCCCATGGGCTAAGAAAGGATTTTAGACTTTTAAATGATTGGAAAAACAATCAAAATAAGAATATTTTGCAGTAGAAGAAAATTATATAAAATTCAGATTTGCATGTTCATAAGTAAAGTTTTATTGGAACACAACCATGCTCATTAAGTTATTGTCCACAGTTGCTTCTGCTACAATGGCAGATTGAATAGTTATAATAGAGGCCATATTTTCCAGAAATAAAGCTGAAAAGTACTCACTATCCAGTCTTTTAAGAAGGCTTATTAACCCCTGACATAGATAAGTAGTAGAGAAGTTTTTAAAAGACACTTTAATATAATACTAATACTAATACTAATACTAATACTAATACTAATACTAATACTAATGATGGAACCACAAAACAGAACAAGGACTGTGTAGAGCAGAGGAGGAGGTAATGGGAGAGAGACACATATGTTTTCTCTCAGATGTGGACTCTAGATTTAAATAACACACATATATGTACATATAAACAAACACATACGAATATTATATGAAACCAGAAGAGGAACTATTTGAGGGGAGAAAGAAAATGAACTGTGAGGGGTAGGGGGGGCCAAGGAGGATAATGAGGAGAATAAATCTGAGCAAAATGCAATGACATATATGTATAAAAATGTTATCGTGAGAGGCTGGAGGGTGGGGATGGCTCAGTTGGTAAAGTGCTTGGCATGCAAGCCTGAGGACCAGAGTTCAATCCCTAGGAACTGTGTAAAAAAAGCTACCCTTGCCATCCTAGCACCGGGGAGGTAGAGACAGGCAGATCCCTGGGTTTCAGAGGCCCAGCCAGTTTAGCTGGGTGAGTTCTGGGCCAATGCCTCAAAAAACAAAGTGGACAGCTCTTGAGGTATGACTCCTGTGGTTGACTTCTGGCCTCCACAAGCATGTGCACATACATCTGCACACGTTATAATGAAACACGTTATATTGTATCCTAACTTAAAAACATCAGCGAGCTAACAAGAGTTACACTAACTGCAAGATATCTTTTTAAACCTTCTGGTTAGCCATTTGAATATGAAAGAATGGGTCCCTTCTATTTAGGAGTACATCTGCCCAGGCCACCACATACCACCCAGAGGAAGGTAACTCTGTACTTTTTTGCCAAGGTGGGAAGATAGGACCTTGATAGTCAAACATGCCTAAGGTTCAGTGCCAGCTCTGTGACTCTGCCCGTCACTTAACCTTTCTCAATTTGAGGCTCTTCATTTGTAATGTAGAGACAAAAATGAAATTCACCTCTGGGGTTTGTGTGAGGATAAAATGAGTCAATGTACATAAAACACTTGTCATTAAGCCTGGACCTTTGCAAGTCGCTGTGAATTTTGATTAGTACAATTATGGTATTTGTGGGATAACAGAATTAAGTGAAATAATGTGTGTGTGCATAGAATATTAACAAATAGAATACCTTTTATGGCCATGAAAGATCTCAAGGTTCTTGCTATGTCTGTGATTCAGGTCCACAGTTTACTCTGACCCATGGCATGCAGACAGATATGCAGATATGTGTCTGAAGGCAGAGTCACAACAGGGACACTAGGAGGGCCTTTGCTGTGGTCCAGCGGGATTTGAGAACTGGAGAAATGGCATAGTAGGTGCTTGTTTTGCAAGAACGAAGACCCAACTTCAGATTCCCATGACATCACCCACTTATCAGTCCATCACTGCATGGCGGAGGCAGGATCTTGTGGGCCTTACCTGCCAGATAGCCATCCCAAGTGGTGAGCTCTAGGCTCACTGAGAGACACTGTCTCAGAAAATATGGTGAAGAGCAATAGATGAAAATAACACCCCCAACAGGCATATGCACACAGTCAATCACACCAGTATACATGTGTACACACATACACACACTACACATGCTTGCATGCACACACACTTATCTTTGCCTTAGCTGCCTCATGTGCGACTTAGTAATGATGGTCATAGCTATTTTGGCAGCCTAGCCTGTAGTGAGCCTCACCTGCTGGTATTTACACCCTCCTGCACTTCCCTCTGATAGCATGCCAGGGGGTTCTGTGTGGCCAATGGAATGTGCAGGGATGGTGGCACGTCACTCTTGATATTAGGTTATAAAAGATACTGTGGTTACAATCACACTTTCTCTCTTCTCTGTGTGGCTCTCTCTTGGGTCACTTGCTCTGGGGTAACCAGATGTCATGTAGTGAGAACATTGAGGTTATCAGTGAGAAACAGAGACCTGAACAAACCGTGAGTGAGCTTGGAGGTTGACCTCTCATCCACGGAAACTGCAGGCCTGCTCTGTAATTTCAGTGTATCCTGGTAAGGGACCCTAAGCCAGAACTACTACCTACAACCTCTCCCACAGTCTTGACGTACAGAGACTATGTAATAATTGAATTATTTTTTCAAGCCAATGAAAGTTGGGAGTATGTTTTCATACAGCCAGATAATTCATATTAGTGCCTGTAGAGTTGTTGATAAGCTTTAGGATAATACAGTGTAAACACCAGGCTAGTGTTAGTCAAATGCACAACTTCACACTTCAATACCCTACACCTGGGAGATTAGGAGAATGAGCATCCTGCTTGGCTAGAACCCAGAAGGTCAACTCTTGTTTCATGACTGAAGATTTCTGCTTTCTTTAAGGCAACTTTGCCTGTTTGTCTAACAGTCTATAATAAGCAGGCAGCCCTGATTTATACTTTCCACAGAAGGGAAAAGAGATTGAAATGGTAAGTGCCAAAGAAATTAAAAGTCATTTCATTTTTTCAATTCATTACTTCTGAAAAAAAAAAAAAAGTCCAAGCCCAGTTTCATTACTAGGGCTCTGTTTTAGTGCTGATGATAATTGCAAAGGCAGTATTTTAAATTAGAATGTATAAGACCACATGTAATTAACCTGTACAGAAGGCCTGAAACTTCATATTAGACTATTAAATCAATCCCAGCAGACTCACTAATGCTGAGCAATTGCTTAGAAAATACTGTATGGGCAAAGGAAAGGAGCTGGATGCTAATTAGCATTAGTGACACTTCTACTCTTCTCAGATGCAGTGAGTCTGGCAGAGTCTTCCCTTCTGGTCCTTAACCCATGCAAAGCTGTGAATTTAGATTAGTTCAGGGTGAATGCTCAGAACTGGCCTGGAGTTGGAGAGCTTCTGTAGACTGAGCTTGTGTACGTGTGCAGGGACCTGTGCGAGATCCTTGGGAAGGCACTGGGTGAGCCTCTCTCTGAGTTTGGGTTTTGTATGCTGCCTGCTTACATACGTATCCTTTTAAAGGTTTTGTGGTTTAGGAGAGTGAAGCCAGGGCCTTGCACATGCAAGGCAAACAGTCTACCCCTTGAGCCACACCTCCAGCATATGCAGCCCTCCTCCAACACACACATCTAATCTTTTCGTTTTCCTTTGAGACAGGGTATGCTTATTTATTATTTTTCATTTTTAAATTTAATTAAAAAGATGCTCATCTAATATAATATATCCCAATTATAGGTTTTTCTCCCTCTAGTTCCTCCTGATTTTTTCCCTACCTTTTGCCCTCTCTTCTGCATTCACTCCTTTTCTGTCTTTCATTAGAAAAGAACAGGCTGCTAAGAGAGAACAACCAAACATGACAAAATACAATATGGTAAGATAAAACAAAAATCATCACATTAAGGCTGGACAAGCCAACCTGACAGAAGGAAAAGAGCCCCTAGAATAAGCACAAGAACCAGAGACCCGCTCATCGATATACTCAAGAATCCCACAAAAACACCAAGTTGAAAGCTCTAATATACACACAGAAGACCTGGTGTAGGGGGTCTCCTTATTTAACCAAGGCTGACCTGCAGCTTCTAATATATTCTGGGCTGGCCTTGAACTCATAAGCTGCCTTCTTTTGCTTTCTAAATGCCCCAGGGGATCCTTCCTTGTGTTTTTAATCACCCCAGTACTGAGATTGCAAGTGTGCCTCACCACACCTGGCTTTGTATGTTGGTTCTGGGGATCAAATTCATATTTTTATGCTTGTAGAGCAGGTACTTTATCTGTTTAGCTCTCCTATTTGTATGCCTTCTTGTTATACCTTATAACACCCATCTTTTCTCTTATTATTCTTTCTTTGCACCAAATCATTAGCCAACCGGAAAAATATCTATTTAGCCAATGAAAAGAAGAGTTCCAGAATGGTTAACTATTGAGTATGAGGGCAGAGAATTCAAACTGTCTATCAGAATTCAGCTCCTGATTCCCCTAGAGCAATACCACTGCAAACAGGCACATTGCACATGCATTTCCTGGGCTCTCTTGCACTGATCTCTGATCAAGTTTTCTCCTTGGCAGTAGAAGGGGAAGTAAAGTGTGCCATCTAATGTGTGCCTTTTAAATGAATGGCTGTTTATCCTTTGATTCACTTCTTACAGCTTCCTTTGCTGGTTAGTTGAATGATGGTGACATCATAGTCCTAGAGGCCCAGGATGGGAGGGAGTTGTGTACTTGCAATAGATGGAATATGGTCTGAATGTGTCTCCAAAAGACATGTGCCAGAGGATTGGACTTCAGCACAGCAGTTCTGAAGTGGAAACATTAGAGATGGGGCCTGTTGGGGGAGTTAATTGGGCCACTAGGCACATAATTATAGAGTGGGTTAGATCTCCGGAAAGTGGGTAGTTATAAAGACCAGCCTACTTATTGGCTCCTTCTACTCATGGTTCCCTTCTTACTACTAGGCCATTCTGTCGCCCATCTAACAAGGCCCAAGGCCAAAGAAGTGCTTCTGCCACCCCTAAAACTATGAAACCTTTCTTTATAAAGTCCCAGCTCCAAGAACTTTTGAAATGTAACAGAAAATGGGACTAAGCCAGCACTTGACCCATAATGTAGAATAAGCTCAGTGCCAACCAGGTTCACATGACTGACCTGTCTTTGTGAGGAGGGGAAAAAAATCCCCATACATTTTTATACTCAGCTGTTATATCCATTTAGTGTCACCTTACTAACATTTACATACATTATCTCAAGTAAGTCATACAAGAACCCTATTAAAGTGACATTGTTAGTAGTTTTTTTTAGGGGGGGATGAGACAAGGAATTTTACAGAATGATCTGATAACTTGTGTGAGGACACCTGGATAGTAAAGGATAGATCTGAGATCAACTTGGAGGAAAAAAAGAAGTTTAAGGAGTTGTCTTTGCACTCAAGGAACCTACAGGTTCCAGAAAAACCATCTTCTTTGTGCCTGAGAGCAATTAGAGGATCATGCTATGCTGATTGCTTGTTCCTGTCATCCATTCTGACTTCAGCCCATGTCATTTTGGGTTGATTACTCTGAACATCATTCCTCATTAAGGCAAAGCATGGCTACTGTTGTTCCTCTGTGGGTATTAAGATTTTGGATGCCAACTTTTTAAAATCAGTCTGCTTCTTCCACTGTGCTATAGCTGTATTAGAGCCAACACTTCTGGGTGTTATTAGATAATAGTGCCTATGGGTTTGAAAACCTTGTCTGGAAGAAAACACAGAGCAGGTCAGATGGCTTCAACACTAGACACTTTCAGATGTCCTTCAGCTTGAATATTCTTTCTCCTTGAATATTCACGGCTACAGTGAGCCACTTGTTTGCATGGTGGGGGTTATATTAGGTTAGGCATGAAGAGGCTTGTACCTTTTGTTTTTGTTTGAGCACATGTCTTGGGGATGTACCTTCTCAGCATCTGGTTCCTGTGCTTTGAGAAGCCCTTGGAGACTCTCTGAAGGCAGTGGTCCAGCTGGACTCCTCACAAAAGCCAGCATCACCAGTTCTTAGCCATGTGGGAGTCCCATCTCAGATGTGCAGCTTCATCAGACTCTCAGTGAACTTGGCCTGGCTACAGGTGACTGCACTGCCTAAGAGCATTTGAGCTGATCTTGCTCCCAATCTCTAGTTCACAAAACCACTCATTGAAAGGCCTAGTGGCTGTAAACCACACAACAAAGTGTGTACAGTTGCCTTTGGATATCCTTGGATCAGTAAACTAAAATTCAAATATTGACTTGGGGCTATTCAGGAATTAGAGAAATAGCTTTATCTTTCTTTTCCTGAAGGATATTTAGAACTCTCTGGAGAACTTTGCATGAAGGGTCTAGGGTCAGAATTGTAGGCAATAATAAATGTTGCTTAACTAAAATTGTTTTGTGTTAAAGTCTTGGTGGAGAAAATCCACTCCCCCCCCCCTTATGACTGGAAGAGGCTCAGCTATTAATGGGTTAAACTTATTTATACTTTTTGGAGAGGGTCTCACCTATCCCAGGATAGCCTCAAACTCACTATGTAGCCAAAGAAAACCATGAACTTATAATCTTCCCACTGTAACCTCTTGAGTGTGTTACCCCATCTGGTTTATGAAGTACTGGGGCTTGACCTGGGCTCCATGTATGCTAGGCAAACACTCAACGAACTGCTACATCCCTATCCCATTAATGGGTTAAATTTAGAGGTCCCTGTTGCTTATTTGTATTATCAGGGGAGAAGAAAAGCTTTTCCAGTAAGATTTAAAATGCCTTTCAATCATTTGCAGTCAGCTCTACTTAAGGAATGGTGTATACCAAAGCCATGTTAAAGAAAAACGTAAGGAAAAGGAAAAGAAAAAAAATCCTTAAGATCCCAATAGAGTCTGACATTCTTCCTTTCAAAACGTCTTGGCCAACACCCTACTGAGTTGTGCTATGTGGAGCTTGTGCCATGTTTAGTTTTATCATCCAAGAATCCTCCTTGGAACTCAGAGATTTGGAGAAAGAAGAAAGAGAATCCCATCAGATGTTTTCAGTGAGCCCAAAGTTGCCAAAAATGTCCAGGATTTGAAGTTGAATTTGAAAATTTCCTTCCTTCACTTGTGAAAGACTGATAAGGCAGAGTGGGACTTGGGATTTGGGGGTGGTCAGTTTTGTATAAATACTATACTTTAGGAAATTAGTGGAGCCTGTTGAGTTCTAAAGTCCCATGGACCCACATGTTGCATGCCTGAAAGTTTATTTGAGCTGGCCCTTGGAGATGAGGTTATTATGATGCTCTAACTGGCTACTAGATTAGACTAACCGGTCATAATCTGACTGCTATAAGCATGGCCTCTGCAGGCAAGAAAGGTCACAGGGTCCTGAAGCTTAGGGGGATGCCTCTGGCTCATTGAGCTCTGCTCCTCAAAGCCTGCTTTGTCCATATTCCCCCAGGTTTCAGAAGGCTAATTCTCCTGTATGGCAATCCATGTAGGGGGATGGAAGACACAGCCTATGGGGATGGTTGTGGTGGGGATAGGAGGTGAATACAGATTTTTCCATCTTGTTTTAGTCCCTGGGTTCCTCAGGGCAATAGTGGTATGACATCGATCCCAAGCAACAGGCGACAGGCAACTATGATCAAGATTATCTGTAATTCTTGATCTATTGGTGCCTTTCCCCACACATTCTGTTCCCTTTTCCACATTTTGCCTGGGTTACTTTAACAAATGTCTGGCTTTACAAATGGACACATATATATGTCGTGTGAATCACATTTCACAGTCTTTTGGCTTAGAGGTTGGGGGTCTCAGTATAAGATATGAGCTGTTGTCATGTTGAGCTTCAGATGAGGTAGTTTCTCAGATGGTGGTGTGTTTTTCATCCCAGCCAGGTGGAGTTTGCACAGTTTGTAAGTTAGTCTAAAGTCCTAAACTGTGTCTCCCTGCAATTCTACCCTTGTTATTTGGTATTGACAATGCAAACAAACTGAGTTATATGGGATGTATTATCATAGCTCTAGATACAAGATCATACCATGCAAACAGTGTCATATTCTTGCATCAGCCACAATCTGCCCTGCAAATAGAAACCATATGTGTCTGGTAGCTCTGGAGTTACACAGTGATGTCCAGTATGTGGGCTTACTTAGTATTTTCCTGCTTTAGCAATACATGAGGAGGACTGAGTCCTACAAGTTTCAGCATAAATGTACTACATTGCCTTATCCATTGGCCAACATCTTCTATAGAGAAAGATCATTATTGGCTGATGAATAGATTAATAAATCATTAAGTCAAACAACTTGAGATTTATGAAGAAGCCGTTACGGCCTTGCCAGTGTGCTGGGTGGACATGATAAACAAGATGGGCATGGCCCATTCCCTCCAATAGTTGAGAGTTGCAGTAGGGTTATAGTCTCACACCTAGTTCAGAGGGAGTTAAGACAAGACCCGCATATGGAGGCATGGCCAAAGCTTACAGGCTCCTCTTTATCCCCTGCTCCAACTGTAAAGGCTCCAGGCAGGGTGAGACAATCTCCATGAAGAGTAGTTTGAGCACTACCACATTTCAGAGTAATTGATTTCATTCAGTCATATATTGACTGTTTGAATCTTGATTTTTACAGGGAGATGTTAGGTATTTGATCTGGTTCACCATTGCTATAGCAACATACCAGAGGCTGGGTAATTCAGGAAGAAAAGAATTTATTTGTCCTCCTCCTCTTTTTGGAGACTGAAAGTCCAAGACCACCAATTTGGCGTGTGTGTATCTCTGCTTGACGCCATCACAATGTTGAGGACCCCTGAAATAGCAACCATGTGGGAAGATGAGGACACAGAGAGAGATACAGGGGCCAGAATTACTTGTTTAGAATGACTTCCTTATTTCTTCTTCTTCTTCTTCTTCTTCTTCTTCTTCTTCTTCTTCTTCTTCTTCTTCTTCTTCTTCTTCTTCTTCCTCTTCTTCTTCTTCTTTGTTTTTTGAGACAGGGTTTCTCTATGTAGCCTTTGCTGTCTTGGACTCACTTTGTAGATCAGGCTGGCCTTGAACTCATAGCGATCTGCCTGCCTCTGCCTCCTGAGTGCTGAGATAAAAGGCATGCACCACGACCGCCCAGCTTAGAATGCCTTCATTTCATGAGAACTAATTGTGGTCCTATGAGAGTTAGCTTCTCAATGATCATATGCTCCTTCCTTTAAGGAGTCCCCACTTTTTACTATGGCCATGCCAGGAGGCAAGCTTCCAACACCTAACCTTTGGAGAAATCCACCTATATCTAAACCACAGGAACAAGTGTTGTTCAATTTGCAAAGATTGTCAGGTCCAGTGTACTACAGGAAGGACTTTATTTAGGGATGGAGAGCCCTTGCCTTTCCTTTATAGGTAACTTAACACTTTTGTGGTATCTCCTGAGGGTCTTTAGATGAACCCAGGGCCCCACCACCCACTTTCCTCCAATTCCTCCTTGAAGAAACTTGACTACTTCATAGGAGAAAGAAGCCAAGAAACTTGGGGGTCAATTAGTGTGTGCCAGACACTGGAATACTAGGCTAATGTGAGGGGGTCTTGATAAAAGTGTGTGGCCAGCCAGGGAAGCAGGACTCCTGGTTTCACTGGAACCCCCTATCTTTCTTCTTGTGTTCTTCACATAAGTGTAGGATGACCCAGCCACCCGCTAAGGAAAGGTGGTGCCTAGGCTGTGTGCACAGCACATGCTCTTGATCCAGTGAGGCTGAGGGCAGACACACTCTCTCTAAACTATCTAAGCTCATTTAAAATCTTAAGAAAACCCTTCAAAGCTTCCATTTATCTATTAGAAGGTCAATTTTTGTCTCAGAGTTGTTTTGTGTCAAGGTTATTTACATAGGATTTGCTTCAGGGAAGGGCATCACTTATCTAACAGAAAGCAAATCCACTTTGTAGTTTTAGTGCCCTGGCCCTATTCTCAAAAGCATCAGATGTAACTCATTCCATCTTTTTGGAATGTGGCTATGGGCTGCCATGCCTCATGTCCCTGAGTAACTACCCGAGTCCTTTATGTCTGGGGTTAAACGCGTTCTCACTGCTTGTTTGACCACAGGGGACTTACAGGACATCTTATTGTAAATGTCAGATAAGATTTAGGAACTTTTTACCGATTGCAGATCTGAGCCCTGAGCTTCAGGGACTCCCACTTGTCTTCCTTCCTGGAATTATGCAACAAGGCCCTGTGGTTACGGCTCAGTGAGATCTCAGACATGAAACTTATTGAAAGTAATCCCCAACACAAGTGGAAACTTTCTTAAAAAAAAGAAAAAAAAAAAAAAGAAAAAAGAAAAAAGACAACCAAACATCTCTGTTAGCAAAAATAATAAAATCTAGTTTCTGTCTCTCCCTTTCTTTTCTGACTCTGATAAATAAAACACATTTATTTTTCCTCCTACCCCAATTTGGAAGAGAACCAAGTATTAGAGCCTGAGATTGGGGTCATGTCTATTCTTTGCAAGTTCTTGGGATAAAAAAAAAAATCATTATTAAATACCATAGGAATTTTAGAGGCCTTGCTGCATGTCACACATGTATTGGTGTTGGGTCTGGAGAATGTGACACTGCTCAGCATGTAACGCCTCTTCTGGAGAAACAAAGATCTGCCTAGGGAGAGCGATAGAGGACTAATCATAGTATGGTGGATATGTACTTATTACATATATGTATTACAGCTACAGAGTGCATATATATTTATCAAATACATGTATTATACCTATATAGATGAAGCGTGGAAAGGAAAACCCTTCTGCTTTGTGGGATATGAAAGTGGAGAAAGTTGGCAATTTTGTTCTTAGGAGACACATGACAAGATTTGGAGATGGCATCTAGAGGCCCTGGGTGCTGGAAAACAGCCTACAACACACAGCACACCCTCCTGTAAGAAAAAAGAAAAACTAGATGAGCATTATTAAAAAGTTTTCAGGTCTGAGTTCAGTTTCCAAATGAAATGCTTTTATCAGACATACGATGTCTCCATCCCCTTTTTCTGATGAGGAGGGATCTTGGCTCCCTGGGGATCAAGGATCAGGGTCCACATTTACATCATGGAGGATATCCTCACAGGCAGGGTTTCACCTGATGCTTGGTGCTCTTGGAAAATGACACTATAGTCTGAGGAACCCAAGAAAACACACCTCCGAACACACTCTTCTAGTCCCATGATCACCAAGATGAAGGTACAGAGTCGGTGACAGTCACAGACTCATTCACCCACTTTGATGGGGGTCAACTGCGGACTTTCCCCAGCGTCCCACAGGCCTGACTCACTTGAGGCAACAGTGTAAGATAGCAGCAAGCAGAACTTGATATGTTAAGCGTTAGGTTAGCAGAACTGAAGAGCCAGCTTCCAGACAACTCACCCAAAATATCAATACTATGACTGGAGGAACTAACCAGTTCGTCTCCGATGTTGCCAAACTACTCAGCAAATTTGGATATATGCTGGTCATGACCAGACTTGTCACATCAATGCTGGATGCTGTGAAGACTTACTTCCAAGAACACAAATGCCCACCTCCAGGACCTCTTCTGCTTATATGACAATGGCACAGAGTTACAGACTATAAAAGACCTGTTTATTCCACTCCCAGTTATCACAAGGCTAGGGAGGCTGCCAGCCGGCTGTCAGGAGACAACTCTGCCCAAGGTGATCTTAATCTCACGAGCCACTTAACCTGCTGTCACAGGGCTTTCTGTGAGTTGGTGAGCACTAATACAGAGGCCAGCGGAAGTTGTATCCGTCTTCAGGGCATACTACATGAATTCACTCAAGGGCTGGCTGAAGTGTCCTTAGCGATACAGGCTGCTCTTTTGCTCATAATAAGGAGAATTGATAATTTTCAACACAGGCCTGTTCCAGTCAAGGACATTGAATTCAAGGGAGAACACCCCCAAGATTGCCATGCAAGGCTGAGGGCTGTGTCCAAAGGTGACACCACGCTGGAGAAATGACTAGTCTGTGTCTACACAACCTGGAGGGTACGATAGGGTTAAAAATCTAAGACAGTTGGTCATAGTTCAGATATTCTTGTCTGTTATGTCAGTTATCATTAAATAAAGTAGTTATTTCCCCCCCCTTTTAATCGATATGACAAACATTAAAAAAAGGTATTTGCTTCCAAATGCCAAGGATTGGGAAAGAGTGCCGAGGGTGAACAGTCTGAACTGATACACAGGTGACTGAATCTGCTAGGCAGAAAATAAGGAAGCCCGTTCTAGTCAAAGGCTTCATCCCATAGGTAGCGTTGGGGACCCTAGAGGGGACAATATCAGAGGCTCTGGGTCTGGGGCATCAGCCTAGTGATGGTGTCCTTGAGTGGAGGTGGGGTGATTCAGGGACTTCCTCCACTCACTGTAGTGCATGCCAGGGGTAGCTGGATGGGGGAACACCATGGCTTCTGGGTGGCAGTTCTGAAAGGAGGATTAAGAAGTTTGTTTCTTGTTTGGGCTGAAAGAGGGAGATCGACAGTGTATATAGGAAGGAAGTAGTGACTGTGGTAAGTGAACATTACTGGATGCCGTTGTTTTAGACCAAGCACCTGCACGTGCCACCCCCGCAACGTAGGCTAAAAATCAACCTGATTCCTGATGCCACATGCTTTTCCTGGCAAGTTGATCACCCAGGTGGAACTAAGCTTTTTTTTTGTCTGACCGAAGAAATCAGAATTTGGGAGATGATAGCTTAGCTTCCCAAGTAGATCAGTTTCATAGAAACAAACAGTTTGATCTTTGTTTTTTACTTTCTTCAACTCCTTTTTGTCTGTAAAACTAACTTCTCCTTGGCGCATTGGAATATGTACCCTATTTTTTTCAAGGAAGTCTTGTCTGCTTTTAGAATGAAAATTAAAGCCAATTGAGATCTTCAAATGCCTGTGATTTTGTTCCCTGGCATCTCCCACTGTAAGTGGATTAACATGGGCTGTTTTCTTACGATAAGTGGGGTAGCCAGACGTTGCACGTGAACACCAAGGGTTAGAGATATAGAGGCTGGCCAGTTAGCCTGCTCCACCCAAAACTTCAGATGGAGAGACTAAGCTATTCCATTGAATCTGCTCATATAAACACGTCCTCACATGAAGTAAAATAATATTATCTGAATGGATATTCCCGGTAACCAGCAAGGATGACCAACGGCATTGAACACTGAAGGAAACTGAAGACTCAGAGCAGTGAAGTGCCACTCTGTTAGGACACACTGATAGCAGAGTCCTGGTGTGGCTGGAGAACAAGGTTGAGCTATGCTCTGGGATTTCCTGTGGTCCTTGATGGACTTTGCTGTCCTGTTCGTTTGACTGCCTCTCCAACTCATGCTGGCATTTGTTTGCTATATATAATTTTTCCCTCTAAACACTTATCATCACAGTAAAAATACTCCCAAGTGTTAGAAGAATGGGTTCTCTCTTCCTAAGATAAGTGGTTTGTTTCCTGCCATTTTCCATGTGGATCTGTAGTTGCAAAACTAGTGTAATCGTGGCTGAGTCTTTTGTCACATGATTAGATGTGCTTTTTCCCTTTCTCATACATTTCCTTTTGCTGCTTTAGCAAGTTTAAAATGATTCGCCCTCCCACGATGCCATTACATAAAATGCCTGGCACTTGCACTGTGTTTGGCGTATGGAGGGTTGCTTTGCTGTGTTTCTTTGGGGTTTCTGATACTTAGCCTAAAACACATCCTAGACCTTTGTGTCCCACACATACTCTCTGATCCAACCTTGATTTTTATTTTCAAATCTTCAGAGGTAGATGACTTTGGTTTGGCTCAGCTTTCTATGGTCTTAGCAACTGATGGTGATACTCAGCTTCTTGACGGAGCCCGTGTGGAACATCGTGGTTAAAATAATGCCTCAATTCATTTCTCTACACCTTCATTTATCAGCTGTATGACCTTTAATAAATTATTTAATTTCCCATGCCTGGGAATTACTGAGACAATGTATGTTAAGCAAGTCACACTGTGTCTGATAGAGTAAAAGTAACTTTAATCTTAGTAACACTGATCTATTTTCACAAATCATATCAGCCGTCTTTAAAGAAGAGACACAGACTCCAAGAAGTTGAATCCTTTGGCCAGTATGGGCAACTTAATACAGTATGAATTCCGCTCTTTCCTCATGGCACCAGTGAGCAGGCCCATGTGTAATAGGAGTGAATCACGACACGTGGCAGGAACACCTGTCTACAGAAGTGACTACAAGCCACATGTATACGGCTCTCTACTCTCAGGCTCTGTAAACCCCAAACGACCCCTTACCAAAATTCCCAAACTGCCTGCAGCCGCTTTGCCGCTACTCAGCCAGGGCAGCGGAGAAGATAAGCCAGAGCGAGAGCAAGTATAATCGCAGCACTTAGAATGTCGGAAAGTTACAGAAGCCTGGGACTGTGGTGCGAACTCATTGATCTGGGCTCTGAAGTTGAAGCCTCATTAGGGCTACGGTAAATGGGCCACTGGCCCAAGCTCAGGCCTCGCTGTTAACCGGTAACGGGACGATGGCTGGTTACTCCTGATTGCTGGTCCCTTTTCTCGGAGCTAAACCACTGTCATTAGCATAGTTTCAGCCTGAGAGTCACTGCCAGGGTGGAATTGCTCTAATTAAGAGGAAAGGAGAAATATGTTGGCAGTCATTAATTTTTCTTGATTAGAGGGTGACCCAGTTTGAGGTTAAGCGAAGAGGACTGGGGTGGTAATTTGGCACTCTGGGGGTTCGTAGGAATGTTTGTGAGCTGGAGGAGCAACAGCTGGGGCCCAAGATTGCCTGTCTGATTTGAATTTTCACCTACTCGTAAAAAGGTGTGTAAGCAAGGGCTTTTCAGCGACACCAGGCTCCTTTTTAAGAATAAACAAAGTCAAAGATGGGACCATTGACATAGCACTAGGATGATGATAATGATAATGATGATGATTTTGCCTTTTAAAAATTGGTTCTTTGAGAATTTTGAACAGTGTGTTTTGATCACGTTTATCCCTCCCCCAACTCCTCCCAGATCCACCCCTTTTCCACACTTACCTAACTTTGTGTACTTTGTGTTTAACCCATCGCATACAGTGTGTGCTGCCCCCCGCCCCCCACACTGGAGTGTGACTGGACTACTGGAAAACTGACTCCCCTCTCAGGAGATAGCAACTGCTGACAACTCCTCAGCCAGGGGTGAGACTTTGTGCCCATCGCCCCACTCCACAGGCCACCACAGTTTGAAGGCTGCCAGTGCTGCGTCACATACTGATAAACTGATGGCATCTCTCTATGTGAAGATACTATATATTTATTTATTTGAGGCATACTTCCAAGCTGCATGTGTGTTCTCACCCTGCTTTGCTATTCCTGTGACTCTGATATTAATATCTGAGTTCAAGTGTCTCCAGTGGGATCTGGAACAGCTGTAGCCCACAGTGGTAGGCGCCATGTTGCATTTCAGGGTTGATAAGCTGAAGTGCCACGTCTCAGTGCAAAGCAAAGCAACAACGTGGAAATGCCACCGTGTCTGGGAACTGCCGGATCTTTTACAAAGAGCCATAGAAAGAAAGCAAAGCCTGAGGTGAGGGAGAGCGGGGCAGGGTCCCTTTTGTCTCTTAATCACTTGACAGCTGGAAGGAGGCTGGGCCAGCTTTCTACCCTTTCTAGTCACTATCTCATTTGTTTTTACACAGACCCCAAGTGAAAATGGAGCAATACAGGGAGATAGTTTAGTCTGCAGAGTGCTTTGGGATCTGAGTTGCTCCCCAAGAACGCTTGTAAGCTGGGGATGGCGGGGGTCACTTGTTATTTCAGCCCTGGGGACAGAGGCTGGAGGATCACTGGGACTTGTTGGCTGGTTCCTCCAGCCTAACTGGTGAGCTTCAGACAAAGAATATAAACAATGTTCTTGAGGATGACACCCAAGGTTGCCCTCCGGCTTCCATGCGCACATGCACACATGTGCACGTGCATGGACATACGCACACGTGGGCTGACTCACTGCCCAGCTATACAGCCCATTCTTATTATGCCGTGTCAGAAGGTGGTAGGAGGCCATGGAATCATGAGAGGAAACGTGTTTTTAAAAATATATATATTTTATTAATTTATTCATATTACATCTCAATGATTATCCCATCCCTTGTATCCTCCCATTCCTCCCTCCCTCCCATTTTCCCCTTACTCCCCTCCCCTATGACTGTGACTGAGGGGGACCTCCTCCCCCTGTATATGCTCATAGGGTATCAAGTCTCTTCTTGGTAACCTGCTATCCTTCCTCTGAGTGCTACCAGGCCTCCCCATCCAGGGGACGTGGTCAAATATGGCGCATCAGAGTTCGTGTGAAAGTCAGTCCCCACTCTCCACTCAATTGTGGAGAATGTCCTGTCCATTGGCTAGATCTGGGTCGGGGTTCGACGTTTACTGCACGTATTGTCCTTGGCTGGTGCCCTGGGCCCAGATCCGCCCGTCATAATGTTCTTCTTGTAGGTTTCTAGAACCCTCTAGATCCTTCTAGTTCCCCATTCTCCCATGCTTCTCTCACCTACAGTTCCAATAGGATGTCCTCCCTTCTGTCCCACTTTCCTGGTAAGTGAAGACTTTCATAGGACATATCCCTTGGGCTAGTGTCCAGATATAAGTGAATATATACCATTTGACTCTTTCTGCTTCTGGGTTAACTCACTCATTATGATCATTTCTAGTTCAATCCAGAAATCTGTGTTTTAAATTCATTCTTCTTGTGCTTATTCATGAGCAAAGATTCACTGAGAATCTCCTGTGTTCAGGTCCTTTCCCAAGAGCTGAACCATTATAGTTAAAATGGACAAAACCTCCTTCTTTTCAGAGGCTATAGAAGGGGTACTGCAAAAGAAAATACACGAGTCATGATCAAGTCATGTTTTAGATAGTGGTGATTCCTGCAGAACAAAGGAATCAGGAGAGACAGTGTGTGTGTGTGTGTCTCTCTGTGTGTGTGTGTGTGTGTGTGTGTGTGTGTATGTGTTTTATAAGGCAAGCTGGAGGTTGCTGTTTTAAATGGGGTGCTTGGGAAAAGCCTTACTACATGTGTCATGCAGCTTTTTTTTTCATCTCTGTGATGAAATACCTGGGATAAAGGATTTAATTCAATAAAGGGTTCTTTTGACTCCTGGTTTCTTTGCCTGGTGGCTTGGCCCTATTGCCTTTGGGCTGTGGTGAGGCAATTGTCCTGGCAGGGAGCACGTGGTTGAGGTCTGCTTCATGGTGGCCAAGGAGGAAGGAGGGAGGAAGAGAGAGAGAGAGAGAGAGAGAGAGAGAGAGAGAGAGAGAGAGAGAAGAGACACAGAGAATATGAATTAATATAAACAAGAATGAATATGTCCCCCATCACCCAACTTCCTTCATTAGGCCCAGCTTGTTTCCCCCTCACTACCTTCTTAATAGCTTGTTAGGTAAGATCAAGCCACACAAGGACATTTAACATCGAATGACATCTGTGTAAAGCTTTAAAGGAGATTCCAGGCCCAGCTGGTATGGGAAGGAGCATGCAGAGAGAAGAGCCAACACAAAGGCCCTCAAGCAGCAACATGCCTGGTATGCTGAGGGAATGGGGGGGATAGGTGATGAAGTAATAATAGTGGGGGGAGCAAGCCCACCATAAGAAGCACTTGGCGTAGTCCTCAGTGAGGTGGAGGGCCTGTGGATGTCTCAGGGAGAGGTTTTCTCAAGCTCGTGCTGGCTTCTCTGACAGGGCTATTTCTGACGCAGAAGGCCAGCTGCCTCCCATATGTCCTTGAGGTGGGTGTGGGGAATTGCAAGTGGGAGTGACTGACTTTAGGTACTGTCCTTCCAGCAGGTTTGAGGGGTCTGAAGAGAAAAACGTACACCATTGAAGAGAGGGAGAAGGGGGGGGTGAGGAAGGGAGAGGGAAAGGGAAGAGGAGGAGGGGAAGAGGGGGAGAGGAAGAGGGGGAGGGGAGAGTGCTTCAAGGGACAAATGGAGCTGGACTGTTACCTATGGCTTCTGTCCTTTCTGTGCAGTTTCCAAGGGTGGCTGTAAGCACCAGCTTGGATAGTCATGTTGCTCAGCAGCTCCTTTTGTGTTTGCAGTGTTGCCTGGTGCAGAGAAGACTCTGACAAGTCAATGTTGAGGGAATGAGTGAGTGCACTGTTTGGATCTTCGGTGATCCCCAAAGGTCCATTGGTAAAGACCTGCTCCACGAGGTGGCTCTATGGGAAGTGGTAGAACTTTCTGGAGGGGGGGGGCCCAGTGGCAGATCTTTAGGTCATTGATGTGTGTGTGTGTGTGTGTGTGTGTGTGTGTGTGTGTGTGTGTGTGTGTGTGATCTTTAAAGAGGTTTGTGGAGCCTACGTGAAATGAATTGTTTTTCTCTATCATACACTTCTTCTATGATGTGCTGCCTTGGCGCATGTCTAAAAGCAATGAGAGCTACTGGCTGTGGGCTGCAACTCCAAAACCATGAGCCTGTTTAACATTAACCCTTAAAAAGAATAAGTTGATTGTCTTAGGGATTAAAAAAAAAGTGCCAGTAGAAAGCTAACACAATGTGCCAGTTTCTTCAGTGAGTCTCCAGGTGCTCCTGGAATCCTATGCCCTTCCCCAAGTCACCGAGTCACGAGTGACTCAATGAGCCCAGCTAGAAGTACATGAGGCTTCTGAACTGCATCTGAGTACTGGGAATGTGTAGGGATGGTTAGTGCACTCATTTCCACTTTGCATATGAATACTTGCTGCCATCAGCTTCTGCCTGTCTGTCTGTCTGTCTGTCTGTCTCTGTGTGCGCCTCTCTCTCTCTCTCTCTCTGGTTTTTTTGGGACAGAGTTTCTCTGTGTAGCCTTGGCTTTCCTGGACTCACTTTGTAGACCAGGCTGGCATCAAACTCACAGAGATTCACCCGCCTCTGCCTCCCTGAGTGCTGGGATTGCATGTGTTTTAAGTGTGTGTTTTTTTTTTTCCTCAGGAGATATCTACTTAATTTTTTTAGACAGGTTCTCCCTCTGGGAAGTGGGACTTGCCCATGCAGCTGTAGTCTGGTTAGTGAACCGTAGGGATCCTCCTGCCTCTGCCTCTGTTTCTCCAGTGCTGGGATTGGACACACCACCATGCTACCATTTTACGTTAGTTCTAAGGATGTAGCTCAGCTCCCCCTTACCCCCTGCTGTTGAAGTGAGCTCCGCTCCTTCCCCCCACCACAGGCCTTGACGTTTCATTTAAGTACAAAACTGTAAGAGTTACAAACTGGAAGCCTCTAGGAGCTGGATCACACCTTTGACTCTGATCTACCATGGCTGCCTTGGCTCTGCAGATTGGCCCATTCAGAAATATGGCTCCATATTTTCTTTCTTTCTTTCTTTCTTTCTTTCTTTCTTTCTTTCTTTCTTTCTTTCTTTTTTTTGTGGTTCATGGCTGACTTTAAAGAAGTAGCAGCTTGTTAAGTTTTTATTTATGATGTGGCTTTCAGAATTTATTGTTCACAAGTACTGACAAGGTTAAATTTATGAAAGTGGAGGGCTTTTTAATGTTATCTTCTCGGTTTCAAATGTTGCCGCTGAAGGGGATGCTGGGATTTGCCTGCGGTGAATGGCATCCTGGGAGCAGCTGTCTGTGTAAACCACTTAGTGAAATTGTGTTACTGTGAGGACTTGCAGTTGAAAGGCTAAGTGCTGTGAATTCAACTTGAAATTCACACATACATTTCAATTTGGCTGAATAAAGTTTTGTTTTCCTGGGTTTAGCCTTAATTACTAATTTGATTCAAGTTTAATTAGCACTGCTCAGTGATGACCTTGGCTTCTTTAGCATTCCTTAACATATTTCAGTTGAAAGTGAATGAAGGGCCTTTCCCCCCTTAAGAACATTTTTCTCCCAATGGGAAAGATTATAATTCACAGTCATTTGTGATTGGTATCAACTGACTTGAGGCTGAGGCTAAAGCTGGGTGGATGGTAGCTGACCCAAGTCCCCCAAGACCTTGTTCAAGTGTCTCCTGGTGCAAACAGAAATGGACTCATTAAGTCTTGATCCATCATGCAGACGTGGAAGACTGCTTGGCATGTTTTGGAAACTTGAGCCACCCTTTGAAAAGGTCTTGCCTTTGCTTTTTAAGGGACAGGCTGAGAATCTAGAAGTACAGAAATGACAGTTCAGTTTAGAGAGATTGTATGTGACAAGAGAAAGAGATGATGTCATACATTTATACACACATACACGTATATGTTTGTTTATATATGTTTGAGGAAATGTATAGAGAAACCCAACTATAGAGCAATTGATGGTTTCTGGAAATCTTGTTCTTTTAAGTTGAGAGCATTGCAAACCAGAAACCTAAGAGAATTATCCTGGTTATCAATTTCCCAAAATGTGAACCACAGTGAAATGAAAGTGTTAGAGTGAAAATGAGGCTTTCCCAGTTGTCAGATTTTCGAGGAGTATTCTCAGGGGACTGTTAGCATAAGTAGGGGTAAAATAACATAGGGAAATTTCCAGATCAGTGAGTTTTAAAGCCATGGATTCAATCAGTTACAGATTGATCCAGGAAAAACATTGTAATTATACTGAGCATGTTTAGACTTTCTTTGTTTTTTTATTTTTTATTTTTTTATTTTTAGCCCCTGAACTACTGAGATAGAGTTTACACTATTGTTATCTACTGTTAGTGACCCAGAGATGATGTAAAGTCTGGAGTGGATGGTCTGGCGATGTTCATGATGCCCCAGAGTCTGGAGGAAGTCTGGCTGCCTTAGTCAGTGTTCTATTGCTGTCAACAGACACCATGACCACAAGGATGCTTATGAAGAAAAGCATTTAACTGGGGGCTGGCTTATAGTTTCAGTGGTTTCGTCCATTGTCATCATGGCAGGGAGCATGGCACATGCAGGTAGATATGGTGCTGGAGAGGTAGCTGAGAGTTCTCCATCCAGATCTGTAGGCAGCAGGAAGGGAGACACTGGGACTAGTGTGGTTCCTTGAAACCTCAAAGCCCACCCCCCCCCCCAGTGACACACTTCCTCCAACAATGCCACAACTCTCAATTCCTCCCAAGTAGTGCCACTCCCTGATAACCAATTATTCAAATATGAGCCTATGGGGGCCATTATTTTCAAATCACCATGGTGGCAAAGGGGAAAGTTTCATAGACCAGAGTGGATAGGAGAGCACCTTGGTTCTGGTGGGCTTTCCAGCCAGGAATACAACATGGCTTAGTCTGATGACTATTCTGTTCTTGAAGAGTGGAGAGGAATAGTCTTGTAAACTTTTGCCTTCTCTTTTTCAATTCTGTAACCTTTGCTTCTTCTCTCAGCAACTGTTATGCGTATGTTTTAATTTCTTTTGTGGTGTCAATGCTTGAGCGCAGCTTTGTACGTGATAGGTAAGTGTTCTAACACTGAGCTATACCTCTAGCCCCTGTTTTCTCAACTTTGAGGGAGAGGTAGGTTACATATCTCCAATGACATTGTCCCAGTTGAGAAACTTTTTGACGGTGTCATATATGCTCATGCCAGGCCCTACCCATCCATGTTGATGGGGTAGTCTCAGCTGCCATAGGGTCATGGAGGCTCCACCTGGCTTTGTGGGTAGAAAACAAGCAGAATGGCATCATACCATTGGAAAATAAGTACAAAAAAATTTGGTTTTTTTTTTTTTTTGTTTTTTGATACAGGGTTTCTTTGTGTAGCCTTGGCTGTTCTGGAACTCACACTGTAGACCAGGCTTGTCTCTTCCCAAGTACTGTGATTAAAGGCGTGCACCACCAGTGCCCTACAAGTCAGATATTTTAATACTTCATTTGTAATGATTTTTTTCAAACTAGGAAAATGATGATGACAAGCCTTGTTGAACACTGGTTTAAATTTCCCGCTGTGCTCTGCTTTCACTCCCATTGGTAAGTACAGGCAAACAATGTTTAGGGTCATTTCTACTTTTTATGCTTGCTTCTCCCCACGCCCATATGTCTAGTGAGTGCATGGGTGTGTGCATGCTTGCATGTGTGCACCAGAGAGCCTGAGGAGTCTATGTCCTTCCTTCCTTACTCACATAATGGATGAAAATGGGAGTTACAGACCTAGGTTCTATTGCACACCAAGAAGCGCCAACTGTAGGAAAGATCAAAATGCAGTCTTTTTTTTCATTGGTTTTTCTTTTCCTCTGCTGCTCTGGAAGGCCAGTTTCCAAGAAGCCCTCTAGGGGCCAGTGAATCACAGGTGTCTCCGTTCTATTCCACAAAATAACAAACCAAGGGAAGGGGTTAGGATGACATGCAATGCTCTCTGTAGCCTGTACCCACTCCCTCTGTCCCTCAAAGTGTTTCTTGAGGCCTGGGCCATGGGGAATGTGGGGTGCACGGTGCTTCAAGCCTTTATTTAAAAAATCTTTACTCCATTCTTTGAAAGTGGGAAATGATTTTTTTTTTTTTGTAGAAGAAATCACTTTTTTTGGGGGGCGGGTGGTAAGGATTCAGACCAGAGGAGAATGCAAGCTCAACAGAACTCTAGAATTTCAGAGTCGAATGGCTCCTGTCCAGTTTTAGTTTTTAAAGGAGGAATGAGAGACTTAGAGAGATTAAATGTCTTCCTGAGTGACCCATAGCACCCACTTATGCTAAGTCTGGCTTGCTTTGAGGAACTGTGGAGACAAGGAAGAC
>OU015743.1:34265045-34282623 GCA_907169655.1 Acomys percivali
AGAGAGAGAGAGAGAGAGAGAGGGAGAGAGAGAGAGAGGGAGAGAGAGAGAGAGAGAGAGATATGGGGCCGGGGATCTGTATTCGTTATCTTGTTCCTACAGTGATTCAAGGGCATGTCTATTAGCTAGTTTTTGTCTGGGTGTTCTGCCTAGCTGTCAACTCAACTCGGAACAAAGTGTGCTTCTTTTCTGAGTTGTAAGGTGACCTGGAGCTACGCTTATAGGTGCTGGAGACACAGAGCTGCCCATGTGACTCAGCAGATACTGCTATTACTTTTTTTTTTCCCAGCTCTGAACTTTCTAATACCTCTTTGATTAGCTCTCCCAAGGGCATCTATCTAGCTTCTTACTCATCTTGCCTGCTTCTTTGTTCACAGGTATCAGGGTCATCCTGGCTTCCTTTCAGCCCTGAGGTCAGCTCTGACTATATCCTCTCCTGGTCTGCCACTCTCAGAATGGGCTGGCAATTCTGTCTCTGCAATATGACCTTGAGCCATTGACACAGCCAAGCCTCCTATGGAGTCCGGGCTCTGATCACCTCTCATGCTGACTTCCACAGCGGCCTTCTTTCTGGCAGGCATTTTCACCTGCAGCCTCACCCCTCTTTGTACACCCCATACCCAACGGTTAGGCTAATTTTCTCAGAGTGCTATTTTGATTTTGTCATCCGTCCATTCAGGAATCTGCAGGAGCTCCCATTTGCCTCCCACCTTTAATCTAAACTCCTCAGCATGTGTTTCAAGTCCTTGGCAAACTCACATTTAACTACCCTCATCTTGTGTGACCTTCTGACTTTTCATCTTAGCACCGGCCTGATACAACCAGCACAAGTTGCTAGCTTTGGGGGATAGCTCTCTTCTTGCCTCTATGAGCCACGTCTCTATCAGGACAAAATAAAGATGTGTGAGCAGGGAGCTCACTAGGTTTGTTTGGACATCATATCCCTAGTTTGTCTGCAATGGCTGTCATGTAAGTAAGAAGTACTCAGTACATTTTCATCAAAGGACTGTTAAAGAGACTTCTCTTTGAAGACCGTTACTTGGGTTAATGAGCCAACATGTAAAAGACTTCAGGTTTTTAGGACACAGAATGAATTAGCTTCTACTCAGAGTCTAGTCTAGTCAAGTTCAGTCTAGACCTGTATGTCTGCACCACATTCCCTTGATCATAATAGAGACTGATCATAAGATGTAAAGCCAACTGTCGCAGTGTATGTGGGGACACCATAATGTTAGCTATATGCAATGCATGTTGACCTTCAGAAACTTTGGAAGGGGAAACGTATGCAGTGCCGAAGAGAAATGAATCTCAGGCATTAGATGCTACCACAGAGAAAGGGTCATTTATACGCCACCTGGGCTGGGACTCAGTTGGACTGAGTTGCTGTTCCAGTGCATTGTTCATCTATCTGTATTAGGATGTGAGTCCCACCCTGTCGAGAAGCACCTTGCTTCTTGGGTTTGGACTGTTTTTACCCCGTGATATCATACACACCTTGAGGAGTGGTTTGCTGGGTTTCAGTCCCGACCTCTCAGTTTCCAGCCTGGACCTCTTGGGGAAAGCATACGTTCAATCCATCTGTACCTCAGTTTTTCATTTGTAAATGAGAATGATCAGAGCATCTTCCTCCAAGGATGCTGGGACAATGAAAGGACCCAGTACCTGGTGCATAGTTAGGTGACACAGTATAGACATATAGTTAATGCTGTTCCCATTGCCAGTGCTCATGGAGAGAATGGCATAAAGTGGGTACCTTGGGATGACTACAGAGAGGAGGCAGCTCCCACCCACTATGGTTAGAAGCCTTGACAGAGGCAGTAGGCAATTTGGGATGGAGAGGCAAGCAGATTGCTGCTGATACGGGACAATCCTCAGCATCTCCCATCAAATCTGCTTGAGGTGTTCGTGGAGCACATTTGGCTGTTTCCTCTATTCCCCCTTCCTCTCTACCTTTTTGGGGGTCCCCTTGTTGGCATCCCTCTCTGGGAACCCCTGACCATGACTCCCACGTGAACATGGCATGCCAGTGAAATTCCTTGTGGCTGAGGTATGGGATAGAATTTCTTCTTGCTCAACTCCTCTCTCTTTTTGGATGCCAGGAGCATCTGCTTGTAGGGTTTCCAGCACTCCTGGGATCGCACAGCAACGGGGTCTCACGAACGTACGGTGCTTCCGTTCCTACATCGAAAGACGATTTACCTAACAGATGGGCTCTTTTGAATATTTATGTCTGGGCACATCTGTTCTGGACTTGAAAGTTTAATAAAGCTTTTCATTTTCTGAAGCGCTGGTGAAGCCTGTCTGTGGTGAGCTGACAGCCCCCTGGGGTCAGCTTCTCCATGGTGACTCTGGGGCATAGGGGTTTCGGCTTGGGTCACCCTGTTTGGCAGGTAGCCATACTCTTCAATCCCCCTCCTCTCCCTTCCCGGCAGCAATGGAGAGAATGACCGTGAGGCCAGAGGCAGGAGAGGGATGCTCGCTGTGTGGATCAGTTGACCATGCTTACAGAGAGGCAAGTAGCAACAGCTGTTTGCAAAGGGGGCGATGCTTTCTTATACCGTATGCCCCTTCCCGTTGGGGGAGATTGAGTACTCTGGGTAAAGGACAGGACAGTCTAGTCTAAGTTAGGTCCTTACTCCACAGCACCCTGTGGCTTTGGAAAGATTCTAGGTAACTATTAGTGACTTTTTTCCCTGATGAGACAAAGTACCTGGGACAAATAACTTGAGAAAGGAAAAGGTATCTTGGCCCATGATGGGGGAAAGAATGGAGTCACATTACATTAGCAGCCAGGACCAGAGAGACATGAAAGCTGGCACTCTGCTCGATTTCTTCTTTTGATTCAGTCTGAAACTCCAGCCCACAGAACGGTGCTGCCCATGCTTAGGATGAGTCTTCCTATTTTCGACTAACTGAATCTAGAGACTTTCTCACCAACACAACCAGTGTTTTGTCCCCTAGGTGATTCTAGACCCTGTTGCGTTGACAGCAGCGTACGGCAACACTCTATGGACTTGTAGCAGCAGTGCTTGGATAGTTATACCTTCCGAGTTGCAATGCCGGAGGAACTTGGATTGAGTGCATTCAGCTCTAACATGCTTTGGATGCTGCTTTTGCTTTATGGGGTCAGTGCTGGAGGACTGGTCACCAAAGCAGTAACATTGAGAAATGGTGGAGCTTTGAAGAGGTGGCACCCAATGCAAGGTACTTAGGCCCAGTGGCACTAGCCTCAGCAGGAATCAATGCTGGTCTTGCAGAGTAAGGTAGGTCTTGAGAGAGAAAATTGCTGCAAGAGACTGGTCCTGCACTGGTCACTGGCTTTTTGTCACACAGTGTGATTTCTTCTGTACCCTGTCTGATACCATCTGCTCTGACACCTTCACAAAAGACATTCCTGGTAGTGCCATCTGATCTTGAATGTTCCTCCTTTAAAATTGAGTGAACAACCTTCCTGTCTTTATAAAGTGTCCAGGTGCAGGCATTTGGTGACAGCAACAGAAAATGGGCTGATCCAGGTTTCTTTGCTCTTGCTGCCCATTCATTCCCTTCAGGCCCAACCGTGGTGGCACACTCTAAATGCCCACTCACTTGGGCTCTGGTTTAGCACACAAACTTCCAAGGCAGTAACAGCTGTAGCCATATGAGTCACACTTTCTGATGCATACATGGAATCCTTGCAGGTGCCAAGAACCATGCCATCACTTTTGTCTTCATCACGTCTCATTCCCTCCATCACTCCCAGTCAGGAACTTTTATTTACTTTACCAGACAAGGTTCCTGAGATGCAGAGAACTTGTTTTATTAACTTGTCAAGTAGAGAAATCAGGGTTTGAACCGAGGCTGTCTCACCTCACACTCTAAACTTTGGCGGCTGTCTTGCCAGCTGATTGGAAAATGTCAACCAGAATTCCTCAAAGTGTGTTGTTTTGGAGCCTCTCCTGAGACGATCAAACAACTCCAAATGAGGTCAGCTTCCTTGAGGTCAATGTGAAACACACAGCATCATCATGCTGCTCGGAATCCTGTGATAAAGAAAGTATGTAGCCTGAGGTTTTCAAAAGTTCCCTAACCACAAAACTGCCCTTTCCTGAGTATCTACTCACAAATATCCCCTGAATGTAGTACACTGAGGGTTATTTGGGAAATATTCATTCTCAAATATTCTTGACAACAGCAGAGTGGGAGAGGGGAGATACCACATTGGTAGGATTTCTGGCTACCTTAAGAGAGGGTTTTCCTAAGAGGGGGACATTAGAAAGCCCTGGATTACTCTACATGAAATATCTTATTATAAAATTATTTCAAGCTCACAGAAATCTGTAAGGATAATACAAAGCACTGCCACCTACCTCTGCCCTGGGATGCAGAGTCCCAGCGGCTTCTGTTATAGCAGTGAGTCCAATTCAAGGTCTCATAGAGTCTGTTGTCCTGCCCTTCCAGGCATTTTTCTTCTGAAACTGTTGGATTTTATATATATATATCTCAGTTGCTTTGCTGGATATCTTTCAATTTGTACTCAATTCATAATGATTAGGTCATATACACAGGGGCTTGTCTTGTGCCTCGGACATTTGTCGCTCCCTGAGTTGGAATCAAAGTCCATCATCCTTTGTCATGCCATCTCTTAGCTCTCTCTTGTTCTCTGGCAGCACATGCTGTTTCAGACACATTAGCTTCCTCTGTCTCAGCTTGGGAACCACCCATCCATTCCTCCAGGTGGCCATGTTCTTTTAGTGAGAATTACACATAGAAACTAAGATTTGAGTGACAGATGTGGTGCTGTGACTCTTTTGGTCTCATCGGTGGAGCGAACTGGGGAATTACACATTGAGAGCTGACTGTGGTAGCACATGCCTATAATTCAAATTCAAGAACTTAAAAACAACCAGGGGTTCAAGGCCAGCCTCAGCTACGTAAGGAGTTTGCATCCAGCCTAGACCAAACAAAGCCCTGTTTAAACAAACAAATAAACAAACAAACAAATGAAAGAACAAACAAGAACTACCTGAAGATTATGCATTAGTCTTATATTCTAAAGAGAACCTATTTCTGGACATCGAAACCCTTGAGTTCAGATGGGGGCTTCCAACTCCAACCCAACCCAACATTATGGGGTACCCTCTGTTTCTCCCTTTCTTTAGTTGCGCCTCCTGTTGTGACTGTAGAGGCCAGGCTCTTCTTAACCATGCTCCCTTCTAAGCAGCAGAGCTTGAGACTACTGTTCTTGGAATGTGATCCTGGCACCCGTGTTGGTCTGTCTTCCTAGAGGCTTATATCTCTAACCTTACTGATATTTTTATGAATGAAGGGAAAAGGAAGAGTGGAGGAGGGCACTAGAGATGGGCACAGGAAGGGGATGGTAGATTTGCTTGTAACGGGGAAGGAAAGAAAGCGAGCTATATATGTATGTATGTATGTATTTATTTATTTATTTATTTATTTATTTATTTATTTATTTTTTGGTTTTTCGAGACAGGGTTTCTCTGTGTAGTCTTGACTGTCCTGGACTCACTTTGTAGTCCAGGCTGGCCTCGAACTCACAGCGATCCTCCTGCCTCTGCCTCCCGAGTGCTGGGATTAAAGGCGTGCGCCACACGCCCGGCTTATATATGTATTTAAGCTGGTTTTCATACTCAAAATGAGATTTGAGAGTTTGTAGAAAATAATCTTTAATCTATTATGATATTAAATTACTGTGTTGTTAGTATTCCAATTAAGACCAGTAAGGAGGAATTACATGGTACCTCTTCCCTTCCCTTCCCTTCCCTTCCCTTCCCTTCCCTTCCCTTCCCTTCCCTTCCCTTCCCTTCCCTTCCGTTCCCTTCCCTCCCCTCCCCTTCCCTCCCCTCCCCTTCCCATCCTTTCCCTTCCCATCCTTTCCCTTCCCATCCTTTCCCTTCTCTTTTATTGCCCCCTCTCCTCTTTCTTTCTTTCCTTCTTTCTTTCTTTCTTTCTTTCTTTCTTTCTTTCTTTCTTTCTTTCTTTCTTTCTCTTTCTATGGGGCCTAGACTGGCCTTGAATTCAAGATCCTCCTGAGTGCCGGTATTCTTGTCACCATGCCTGGCTTAGGGGCATCTTTCATCACATTATGAAAAATATTCTCCATTCAGAGGTCCTCCTTGATAGAGAACTGTCTTGGTTCCAGAGCAATGAATCCTTGGCAGTTGACAGGCAGATTGCTGGGTTGTCGGGATGGCTAGAAAGGAAGTTCCTTACACAGGAAGAGGATTTGGATTCAGTGTTTCATGCTCCATAATGACTAGGTGGATAGTGGAGCAGCTGAAACCTGAGTTTGATCAGGCTCCCATTGAGCTGTGACCTGAAGCTCCGTCACAGGTGGCTGATGATTGGACAGTGCTGCGCGGTACAATGCCATCGGCCAGAAGGCTTCCTGGGACATCTGAGGATGCACCCCATGTAGGCTTCTAAGCATTTGCATGACAAGTTAGTATCTCTAGATGAAACAACACATGGACTGAGACAGCCCTTAGTTCCAGTGCCAGCAATCCCACATTGGCTTCAAAGGAGAAACTAGAAATGTTCTGCTTGGAACAGGCTCTGACCCTTGGATTTTTTTTTTTTTTTCTAATGGACCACATAGTAGGGAGCCTTAGTGATGGCCTGACCACAGAAACCTGCCAGACATAGCAAGCAAAGCCCTTACCAGGTCTCCTCTCTCAGGATTGGCTTTGGACACCAGGGCATCAAGAATCAAATCTTTATGCTCTGGTGCCTTCCTTTTCAAAGTTGCTGCTTGACCAACCCACTCAGAGTGTTACCGGCCAAAGAAGGTAGAATTTTAATCTTTTCCAATCCTAAAGCAAACTTAAGACTTATAATTAGATACAGTGCCGGCAAACATGGCTTCAGCTGCCTGGGAGCAGTGACAAGTGGACAAACATCCTTTGTGCCAGCTCTCTGTGCCAGTTCTGAGCTCCACAGCCTTCTAGCGAGGTGTCTAAGATCCCTCATTATAGGTAACAACGCTGAGGTAGAAACAAAACAAGAACAAGCTGCAGTGTTGGGCTCTCTTCCCTCCCATTCCTCATGGAGTGAAGTGGTTGCCTTGGTGTCTAGGAGGAACATGGTGTGGCTCACTCACCTTCCCCGAGTGGCATTGAGTGACAGATTTCCTGACTTCCCATTTTCTTGACAAATGTGCTCAAGGTCAGAACCATTTTGGACCAGCAATCAAATCTTTATGGCACCCTGAATCTGGAAACTTCCTTGAACATTGTCTCAACAGCTTGATGTTTTAACAGGATGGCTGTGTTTCTGTAAAAAAATTTTTGTGTGCATTTGTGTTTGTCAGTATGAGGTGTATATTAGTTACTTTTCTGTTGCTGCGACAAAAAAAAAAAAAAACAAAAAACAAAAAACAAAAAACCAAATTAAGGAAGAAAGAGGTTATTTTGGCTTCTGGTTCCAGGGGGATTACATCCATTATGGCCCAAAAGACATGGCAACAGGCAGAGAAAGCATATCCGCAGGAACAGGAAGATGGTTGGTCATATTTTCATCTACACACAGGAGGTGGGTGCATGGGTGGGGGCCGAAGAGGAAGTAGGGGTGAGGTTATAAACCTTTAAAGTCTCCTCTCACTGACGTACTTCCTCCAGCAAAACTGTACTTTCTTTTTTTTTAAAATATTTTATTTAGTTTGAATCTATGTGCATTGGCATGAAAGTGTCAGATCTTGGAGTTACAGACAGTTGTGAGCTGCCATGTGGGTGCTGGGAATTGAACCCGGGTCCTTTGGAAGAGCAGGCAGTGCTCTTAACCACTGAGCCATCTCTCCAGCCCAAAACTGTACTTTCTAGACGGTCCATAACCTTCCCAAACAATCCCACCAACTGAACCAAGTTCAAATACACAAACCTGTTGGGTTTCCGCTCAAACCCACAAGGTATTTTGTGGTTTTGGGGTGTGTCTTGGGTAGGGAAACCATTTTAGTCAGTGCATATCCTGAAAAACAAGCTGGGTCATCACAGAATAGGAATCCCGGAACACTGGCTGTTCAGAGGTCAGCCTGTTATGTTCACTCCCCCGGCCCCCAGCATACCATCTCCTTCAGTGTCCATAACAGTGGGGCAGAAAGTTAATGTGTGGAGGAGAACAGTTGTCAGGGTTTCCATCCAAAGTGCCATATCCACAGAGGGACAGAGTCAAGCTTTAAACTCCGAATTGCCCCATCCTGAAGGAGCAATGTCCGCCCTGCTGACTTGACTCTTCCCTTTAAGCCAGGCAGGCACATACTGGGTGGGAGCTACGTAAGGCAGTGGTAGACTTGAAGACCTAGATCGTATCAGCTAAAAACACTTCTGCAAGGCAGGATTTTCATGTGTCTTTCCCAAAGGCTAGAGTTCAGATTTATGACAGTGGGATATTCCTGAGTTGCTGTGATGTGCACTGTCATGGCACTCGGGAGGGAGGGTCCTTATAACTGAAATTAACCCAAGGTGGGGGTTCTTTCTGAGCTGAGGTTCAGACATGGCCGATGTGATCAAAGCAGCGGACATGCTACCTGGAAGGCAGTGAATTGATATCTTAAAAAAGTTTAGTGATTTGGAGCATGGATATTCATTTTTAAATCCATTTACATATTTACTTATTCATCCATTTATCTATCCACCCATTTACAAATCTGTCTATCACCTATCTATCTATCATCTGTATTTATCTATCATCTATCCAACTATCCACCTACTCACTAACATATCCATCCATCCAATCTACATACCCATCAACATATACATCCACCCATCCACCCATCATCAACTAAGCTAAAACAGAGTCCGTGTGCTGCAGTTTGGATGTCGAATGGCCCTCAAAGGCCACGTGTTGAAGGCTGGCTTCTTTGCCTGAAGTATTATTGGAAAGCAGCAGGAACTTTAGGTTGTGATGCCTAGTAGAGAAGGCTACGCTTCTGGGGGTGTGCCTTTGCAGGGGATGTTGGGATCCCATCTGCTGTTTCTCTCTTTCCTGGATTTCCCACCATGAAGTGAACAGGTCTCCTTTATCACGCACTCCCGCCACCAGGATGTGCTGTACTGCCCCAGATCCAAAGCTGTAGTGGCAAGCAACTGTGGACTTTTCTTTGTGAGTGAAAACAAATGTTTCTTCTGAGTATGTTGCTTTCAGGTATTTTTGTCAGAACAATAAAGAGATGGCTAATTAACCTTGTTAAGTGCCATTGCAGGAACCTGGGAAGAGAAAAACTTGTATAAAAACAGACCTACAGAGTCAAGACATCCTGGATTATTAAAACGAGCACTGTAGAGAGTAGCGTGTTGCAGGACACAGACAAGGGAGGCCTTTGGGACAGGGAGTGGCTACTTTGGCTATAGTGGTTGTCACCAGGGACGATAGTAGGACAAGCCAGGAAGCCAATTAGTCTCAGTCTTGATAACGGAGCTGAAAAATTGCATGACGGGCTGCCCACCACTGAGGTATAGTTTGGGTCTCTGTAGCTCTATGGAAATGGGATGTCACTGTTAATCTTGAGTCCCAGTGTGATTTCCCCATAAGACCGAAAGAAGATGAAACCAACAGGGATTCATTGGAGGATGCTGCTGAGCCTTCATCCCCTAGTTTCACCTCTCTAAGGAGAAGTGGAGCATCAGCCACCCAGCAGCCGGTCCCCTTGGCTTTTATGACCGCAAGGGCTGTAAAGTTGGCAGTAGGGGGTCCCAGACACTGAGGGGCCCTGAATGTGGGGTGCAGACTTATGTGACATAATTAGGCAGCCTTTATGAGCAAAGCAGGACGAAAGTCATTAGGGCCGCAGCTTCACAAAGGAAACTTCCTGCTCTGGTCGCCTGTTAAAGAGCTGCCTTTCAGCGATGTTGCACTTCTTTGATCCCCAAGGCCCCCGGTGTTTTGCTCACATCCTGTCATGATATTTAACGATGCTTCACGAGTTCAGCAGGAGCACCGCCCGACTTCGCATTGTCTGGGGAAGGCACTGCCACATGACAAGGTTTTGATGTGTCTCACGCGGCAGGGTTAGTGAGGCAGCTATTTGGGTGCCAGCAAGAGGCCTGATGTCACTTGGCAGCCAACCAGGTCCAAAAGAACGATGGAGAGATCCAACCAGTGCCAAATGCTTTGGCGTACACTTTGTTAACTATGAGATCCATAGTATCAGCTGGTACACCGCCGGGGAGGAGAAAGAATTTGGTCTTGGATAGTCTTGCAAAAGGCTGGGGGATGTTTTTTTTTAGGAATGGCTCCTCCAACGTGTGTTCACCCATGATCACACGTGAACAGCTTCTGAAATATAGATGAATGGGTCCTTAGAGATCACCAGCCCGTAGCAGATACAGGAATGAAGGAGTTCACCCACTGGGCAGCCCCTGTGGCTTCTGTGATGGTTGAAGGCTCATTCTTGCTTTTTTTTTTTTTTTTTAAAGTCAGAGATTGGTTCTTGGCGGTTACAGAGCAGGCTGCTCTTTGTCAGAGTTCTTCAGAAACTCAAGGGTGCTTGCTGGGTGTCCCTTGAGCATTCTCCTCTCCAGCCTCAGCACCCCATTTCTGCTACAGTTCCTACCACGGTCTGGTTTCTATACCCTCGCATCTGTGTTCCTTCATCGAATGTGCAGAAGGGGGAGGGGGCGGCGTGTTAGTGGTTCTGTGAGGACTGGTTAAGTCTGCCTTGGCCACTTGGGTAGGCGCTAATCCTGGGTCTCTGAAACGGGTCACGGATCTCTGGATGTGAAGGCAATTTCCTATAAAATTTCAGAATGAATCCAAGTACATAGTCCAACTGTCGACACATAAATATTGCTTTCTCCACTCTGATTATTTGGATTTAAGCATTTCGAGGGGGGGGGGGGGGTAATTGCTTGCACTGCTGTCTTTGGAGACTTCTCCCAGAGAACCACCCGACTGTTCCACATGGATGGAAGCAAAGTACCTCCTGCTGCCTCTTACCATGGATGCTTCTCCATCTGTGCACTTGGTGCCATCGGTGTCACGGCCACTGTCATTTCAGTCTTGGATTACGGCAGGAGCTCCCGAATGATCTCACTTTGCTTGTTACTACCCATTTCCGGTCTCTACACAGCCCTCAGAGTATCTTTTTAGCCTTTGCTTTAAGCAGAGATTGTTTAAAAAAAAAAAAAAAAAGTCTCATTGGTTTCTCATTGCACATTTGATAAAATCCAGACCTTATCTTGGCTGTCAAGGGTCTGGAAGATCTGACCCTAGCTTCTGTCTCCAGGGACATTTTGTTTGATTTTTTTCCAAAGCCATACTGTATCCATACTAGCTGCTTTCAGCTCCTTGGACACACTGGCTCTTTCTCCTGTGCTAGGCTTTTTACAAAGGGTTCTATTTTTGCCTTGAATGCCCCTTCTCATACCAACTATCTCTTTGCTCAACTAGCTCCTTTTAATTTTCAGACCCTACATATTTATTTAATTTTAATTTACTAGCTACCTAATTAATTTTACGCATCTGGGTGTTTTGACTGCATGTGTGTCTGGCCACTACAGAGGCCAGAAGAGAGCATCAGATCCCTTGGAATCGGATTTACAGTTGTGAGCTGGCATGTGGGATGCTGGGAATTAAACCCAGGTCTTCTGGAAGAGCAGCCAGTGCTCTTAAGCGCCGAGCTCTTGGGCCTTTAGACCTTCCATATTCAGAGGATTGTGCTAGTTAACTTTCCTCTTTTGCTGTGACAACATGGCTAACAAAAGTGGCTTTAAGAGGAAGGAGTCTTTTTTTGGCTTATGGTTTGAGGAGATGGAGTTCATTACGGTGGCAGACTGGTCACGGTGCAGCCGCTGTTGGGCAACAGATCAAACTGAAGACTGGTACCCAGCTGGTGCTCACCCTGTTGTTCAGTCTGGGGCCTTTGCCCGTGGGACAATGCTGCTTCCGTTCAGGCCAGTCTTCAGCTATCCTCCCTGGAAACATTCTCACAGGTACTTTCCAGATGTTTCTTACTAAGGCCCTAGGCACTTCCTAATCCAACCAAATTGGCAATAGGAATTAACCATCAGCCACAGAGAGGACCTCCCGTATCCTGAATTCCCTGTTGGCACTGTCAGATCTTGCATATCCTCATAAATCATAGCACAGCTTGTAATTACGTATTTGTTTGTAACTTGGTTATGCCTCCCTTTGCTTTCCCTCTCTCCACACTGTAACTCTAATGAGGCCATATTGTTGCCTGCTCCAGTTCCCAGGAGATGTGTTGAGTGGAGAAGACTCAACATTCACTTATTAGATGAATGGATAATTAGGATGAGGATGTGACCCAGGTAGCAGAGTGCTATCCTAGCATGAACAATGTCCTGAGTTTGACTCTCAGCACCCTGTAAACTGGGTGTGGTGCTGCACACTATTAAGCCCTATAATGTAGAGGCAGAAGCAAGAGGATCAGAAGTTCAGGGTCATCCTGGGGCTACATAATATGTTCCAACATAGTTTAGAAAACATGAGAATCTTTTTTTTAAAGGGAGATGGGAGCCTAAATGAATAGGCAAATGGATGCATGAATGCAGCGGCTTATTAGTTTCTACCTGCCCATCATCTTGAATACAAGATTCACTCTTGAGCTGTATGTATCATGTTCTAGGACACATTTGAAAGATAAAACAATCTCACTGAAATAAGCATCCCTTTGCTTATTTGCTGCTTTCTTCTCCAGGTCTCAACAAGATGAAAACTTTTTTTAGAGTTTAACCAGAGTATGAATGCAAATTCCAACTGTCCTGTCAAATTGCAGAGCTTCCTTTTAGACTTGTATTCCATTTATTTTTGACAGACAGAGCATATTAAATTTAGTTTACATTTTACTTGTGTGTGTGTGTGGGGGGGGAGGACAATTTGTGGGAGTTGGTTCTCTCTTTCTGTTATGTAGGTCCTGAGGATTAAACTTAGGTGGCAAGTGCCTTTGCTGCCTGAGCCATCATGTTAGCCCTGAGAGGTTTTTTTGTTTTTTGGGGGGTTTTTTGTTTGTTTATTTTGTTTTGTTGTTGTTGAAGTTCCAAGACCATTTTATTAGAATTTAAGAGAAAAACCACAGGGCATGGGGCTGGAGAGATGGCTCAGCCGGTAAGAACGCTTGCTCACTGTGTACATTTGAGGATCTCAGCATCAATTTGAAGAAGCTAGGTGTGGCCTTGAACACCTGTAACCCCAGTGCTTTGGAGAATGGAGACAGGAGGAACACTGAGGCTTCTTGGCTGCCAGCTTAGCTTCAGATTCAGTGATAGACTCTACTTCAACAGGATAAAGGAGAGAGTGATAGAGTGGAACACCTGACGCCCTCTCTGGCCTTTCCATGGGTATGTACAGATGCTCTACCCCCTCGTGTGTGTGCAGACCTGTATATGTGTGTGTGTTTGAACACACACACACACACACACACACACACACACACACACAGAGAGAGAGAGAGAGAGAGAGAGAGAGAGAGAAGGCTAGCTGTACATCTAGGCTGTACCTAACAGGAAGCAGATGGAGAAACAAGAGAAAGCCATGTTTTTGTTGTTGAATTAGGGTTAGCAATGGGGAAGCCCTCAGAGAAAACAGTGTGACAGCCCCATAATGTCAGGGTCAACATACTTTGAATTTGAGTTGGTATCTTAACATTCCTTTTGAGTGCCTTAATTCACATAAAAAGGAGTCTGCAGTCATACCTCTACCATCCTGGATACATATGATCTCAGATTTTTTAAAAAAGGACTCCAGATTTTGAGCACCACTCCTTACTTTAATCTTCCTAAAAGAATTCAGATAAGTCATTCTAATACAAACTAATCTCCACCCTCTCCCAAGTTCCCCCCAAACCACAGGATGCTCTTTTTGATTGGATGGTCTTGAGTGGAGCTGACTCTGATCAAACCATTCTTTCAAGTACATCTTTAAATTGGAAGGTCTGTCCTCACCTCCTCTGTGTCCCTGTGTCCACATCAGCTTCTTTCTTCTGTAAGGACATCAGTGATTCGACTTAAAGCCTATCTCAAATCCATGTGCCCCTCTATGGAGCTCCTTTTAATGCCATTATATCAGCAAAGACACTATTTCCAAGTCAGATGACATGTCACAGGTGTCATGAGTTAGGACATGGATGCCTTTACAGGAGGATCAACACTCACTGGTGAGCTCTAAGAGGCAAAAGTGATATAAGCAAGACATATAGCTACTTATGAATAGAGATCATAACTACAGCTAACCTTTGGGCCTAGATAAATGCTCTTGGCATTCTTGGGCAAAAGTTGTAGGGGATGGAGAGATGGCTCAATGGTTAAGAGCACTTGTTGCTTTTCCACAGAAGGCAGGTTTGGTTTTCCATGTCCACAAGAAGCTCACAATTGTTATTCCATTTCTAAGACACCTCATGCCTTCTTCTGGCCTCTGTGGGTACTAGGCATGCATGTGGTTCGTGTATATACAGCCAGGCAAAACATTTCTACATATAAAGAAATTACATTTAAAAAGTAAACTCCAACTAAGGAAATGGTTCAGTTGGTAAAGTGCTTGCTGTTCAAGTATGAGAATCTGAATCCATATCCTCAGCTACTTCAAAACTGTAATTTTGCTACTGTTGTTATGAATCATACGAATCTCTGTGTTTTCTGATAGCCTTAGGTGACCTCTGTGAGTTGTTTGATCTCCAAAATGGTCGAGACCTCCAGGTTGAGAACCACTGCTTTAAGAGCTAGAGTTATATCACTGGGATGAGGGTGGGGGTGGGGTGGAGGTTGGGGTGGGGGTGGGATGGGGATAGGGGTGGGGATGGTGGCTTTGAGGGATCATAGTTTTACTCCATTTCCTTCTCTCTCCTTTTGCTTTCTGTAATTGGATAAAAATGTGGCCAGCTAGGCTCTTGTTTCTGCCAACATGCCATACCTCTGCCATCTGGATGGAGTCTACCCCTCTGAAACCGTGAGCCCAAACAAGCTCTTTCTTCCTAAGTTGATTTTGGCTATGACATGGAATCACAGCAACAGAAAAGCAAATAACACAACCTGAATAATGATCCAAGTGCTTTGTGATGGTGACAATTTTCTTTTCCTGTTTGGAAAACAAGATCCATAGACCTTTTAAAAAATTGGGTTATTATGACCAGACATTCAGTGGTTTTCTTACCCTCTCCTTCCTTAAAGGGACTTAAAAATACATATATACATACCAAAAAAAAAAAAACAAAAACAAAAAACAAAACCAAAAACATGCCAAGGGCCCCTTTCCAAACAGTACAGTCAGCTCAGTGTGAATAATTTACATCTTGCTCCATCTAGATGGGCAGTCTGCTCTTGACCATGTCCTGCTATGTATATAATGGCACTGTGTGGGAGGGGGAAATAATTTTTCAATGTATTGAACTTCTATATGGAATTTTTTCATAATAAGTGATCAAAGTTACATATTTTTTTAAATAGAAAAGAGAAGAAAAGTTTTGTAAGATGGCAATATTAGCCCAGTCATCGTGCACACACTCTGGGTGGAGCTTCCTCAGAGCTGCTGTGTGTCAGCTACTTCTCCTAAATTCTTGACTCATGAGGGGAGTTGGGGGCAGGTGGGGCTAGGGTTGGGGAAGGGCTTCTCTTCAAATGTGCTAGTTGTGTGTTTTTTAAAGATAGTGTAACATGCTTAAATTTCTTATTCAACATTAGCAGATAAAAAAACTATCTTTAATCCCAGCACTCAGGAGGCAGAGGCAGGTGGATCTCTATGAGTTCGAGGCCAGCCTGGTCTACAAAGCAAGTCCAGGACAGTCAAGGGTACACAGAGAAACCCTGTCTTGGAAAAAAAAACAAAAACAAAAACAAAAAACAAAAAAAAAAGCTGTTTTACAACCTAAATGTCCCTCAGTTGAAGAATGAATAAAGAAACTGCTGTACTTTACACTATGGAATATTAAAAAGCTATTAAAAACAAGGAGATCCTGAAATTTGCAGGCAAATGAATGGAACTAGAAATGATCATAATGAGTGAGGTTAACCCAGACCCAGAAAGACTCACATGGTATATACTCACTTATAATTGGACACTAGCCCAAAAGGGATGTCCTATGAAAGTCTTCACTTACCAGGAGATTGGGATAGATGCAGGGACTTCCTACTGGGACTCTAAGTGAGAGAAATACGGGAGAATGGGAAAATAGAAGGATCCAGAGGGTCCTAGAAACCTACAAGAAGAACATCATGATGGGTGGATCTGGACCCAGGGGTTCTGCTCAAACTACTTCACCAACCAAGGAGAATTCATGCAGTAAACATTGAACCCCTATTCAGATCTAGCCAATGGATAGGACATTTTCCACAGTTGTGTGGAGAGCGGGGACTGACTCTGACATGAACTCTGGTGCCCCATATTTGACCACTTCCCCTTGGTGGGGAGGCCTGGTGGCACTCAGAGAAAGGATAAGCAGGCTACCAGGATGAGACTTGATAGGCTGTGATGTTATGGTAGGGGAGGAGGTCCCCTTCTGTCACAGGCCTACGGGAGGGGACTAGGGTGAAAAAGAGAGGAAGGGAGGAATGGGAAGATACAAGTGAGGGGACCACAATTGAGATGTAATCTGAATAAATTAATTTTTTAAAAAGTTTTTAAAAAGCTGTTTTACAAAAAGAAAATTGGGTTATTTGGTTTCCTGACCTTTTTTGTTTGTTTGTTTCCTGACTATTTTTGTTTCTTGAGTTCTTTATATATTCTGGATAGTAATACTCTGTTATAAATATAGCTGGTAAGGAGTCCCACTCCGTGGGCTTCTTTACTCAATTAATTACTTCATTAGCTGGCTTTTAGTTTGATGAGGTAGCACTTGTCATTCATTGGCCTCAGTTGCCGGGTGTTGAAGACCAGCTTGGACATCACATGGGAAACGGAGTCAGGGTGTAGACTGACAGCTGGCTGGTCACACAACATACTTTCTCTGAGGGCAGCTTTTCAGGCCCAAACTGGTTGTTAATGAGAGCAGCTTCTACTGATAGTGGCAAACTGAGGGGCCAGAATCAAATTACTGGTATCAGGCCAGTGCTGGTAGCTTCCTGGTGGGGACTTATATCTATTGTGGTAAACAGAAGCAAGGGCTGTAGGCTCCTACTGAGGGCTTCCACTGGTTGCGGCAAGGGCTTCCACGTAATTGTGGCAAGCATCTAAAAAGGAAAGGAAAGAAGGAGAGAAAAAGAACACGCATGCGCACACACACACACACACACACACACACACACACACAGATGAAGTAAGACAGACTCCAGCAGGTAGGTTTCAACAAGCTTCCTCATTCTAGCTTCTCTTACTTTACACATTCACATACATATATACATACACACACACACACATACATACATACATACATACATACATACACATTCACATATTGGGTGGACGGAACCAACTCTGAAGAGCTAGTTCCAACAACTTAATTTTTTCTCCCACAGATTATATATCCCAGGAAGATCTTTCAAGCAGCATAAAAAAAATAAATTACAATGTGGTTACATTCTATTTCCCTTTAAGTGAATGATTACAATGAGTATGTGTAAGAAAAACATGTTCCCCAATACCTCCACATGATCAAATGATTTACATATTATGGGTGAGAAATAAACATGAAAAA
>OU015743.1:34287623-34311934 GCA_907169655.1 Acomys percivali
TAATGTTCTACCATTCAGGATACCATGTCTCAGCCACTGTTTCAATGCTGTGAAAAGACGCCATGACCAAGGCAACTCTTATAAAAGAAAGCATTTAATTAAGGACTTGCTTACAGTTTCAGAGGATTAGTCTATGGCTGTCATAGCTGGGAACAGACAGGCATGCTGCTAGAACAGTAGCTGAAAGCTTGACATCCTGATCTGCAGGCAGCAGGCAGAGAAAGAGACTGGGCCTGGTGTGGGCTTTTCCACACTTCCTCCAACAAGGCCACGCCTCTTCCAACAAGGCCACACCTCCTCTAACAAGGCCACACCTCCTAATCTTTCTAATCCTTCTCGAGCAGTTTCACTCCCTGCTGACTCGGCCCTCAAATATAGGACTTTTTGGGGGCCATTCTTATTCAAATCTCCACACACCATGAATTAGATTCGAAGCAGCACTGTTCACCTTTGATTTGATGGATTCTTTCACACTCTCTTGCTTCTCCAGAATATCTCTCTCTCTCTCTCTCTCTCTCTCTCTCTCTCTCTCTCTCTCTCTCGCTCTCTCTCTCGCTCTCTCTCTCTTTCTCTCTCTCCTTTACATTGTCTGCGATCACTCATCAGGGCTAGTCTGAAGAATCCTATTGCTTCTGTCTTTGTCTATTTCCCAATCTTTCTTCCAGTCTGAATTCTCAAAAGCTCCCAATAACACACAAGGCATAGCCATTCTAAAAAGGAAAGCGTGTGTGTATGGGGGGGCAACTAAGTCCAGGAAGGTAGAGTATGTTTTTGAGGTATTGGCAAGAGAAAGCCTAAAGAATATTAATAACTTTGTCCCATTACATTTACATAAACATTTTGGGGTTGTAATAAATAAATGTTAAAATTTAATCTAGCAATAATATTCATGATTATTTTTGCTGTATGTTAATTAGGTAATAAATGGTAATGGTTTATGCAAATGATGGTAGTCATATTTATTTATAACACAAAAATTGTGTTTTTATAGTTGTATTTTTTCCTGTCTTTGCAATTCAGTGCTTATAAATAAAAACAGTCTTTTTGGCATATATACATACATATGTGTGTGTGTATGTATACATACATATGTATATATATGTAGTGCATCTATGTGGTGTATGTGTATATGTGTGTGTGTGTGTGTGTGTGTGTGCACATTTGTGTGCATGTATGTGGAGGCCAGAGTTCAACCTTGAATATCTTTTCTTAGGTGTTTTCCACCATGGTTTTTGAGTTGACCTCAGCTCAGGTCACCATGCCTGCAGGGCAAGTACTTTACTCATGGGCCTCTTCTCAGTTCCCCCAAATGCTAATTCTTTGCCTGCCACATGGTACTAGTTCAAATCTCATCTCAAGGACCCAAAATCAAGCACTTAATTAGTTAAAAGGCAGCTCTACAATAAAATTCCTTAGTGAAATTGCTTCTGGCAATTCTGCTAATTCTTTATAATCAAGGACTGTGGGGTTCTATACACACATTTCTTTTACTTTCAGAATATCTAGAAATAATTAAAATCTGCCTTGCCTTCCACACTGGCATTATATGCTAGGTGTGGTGGCACATACCTTGATTCCAGCATTCAGGAAGTTGAAACAAGGGGCACATAAGTTTGAGGTCAGCCTGAGCTACATGGTGAGTTTCAGACTGGACTATAGATAGAGAGCTTTTGTCCAAACCAACAAATAAACAAACCCAGACAAGACCAGCCCACAGTAGCCTGGAGACATGATGCTATTTGAAGGACAGTACGAACCCTCTTTTCTCTGCTCTACCTGCCCCGGTTTGATAAAATGATCTTCCTAGTCTGTGTAGTTGTTCTCTGAAGACAAAGGGTGGTTGTGTTTTGATGTCATTCTTACATCCCAAAAATGAGGTGGGGAGGGAGGCATTTTAGATGTTAAAAGGGTAACCCTTTCCAGTTTTTAGAGAACTGTGCTCATGCCTGGCTTCCTAGGATTGCAAGGTCCTCACTTTTGGCAACTCTCGACAGCAGACCTCTGCTACTTGGGCAGTGTATGTGGTCTTAGAAGACAGACAGGTTTGAGAATAGGGATGGGGCTTGCTAGAGGGCAATTCAGGAGCTGATGTAGGCGTCATGCAGGTCTGGTGACTGTCCTTCCCACCAGGCTACAGGCTTGGGAGCTTGCAGTCCCCTTCTGGGTAAGGTGTGTGTGTGTGTGTGTGTGTGTGTGTGTGTGTGTGTGTATGTGTGTGTGTGTTTGTGTGTGTGTATGTGTGTGTGTGTGTGTGTGTATGTGTGTGTGTGTGCGTGTGCATTTCACATGATGTGGGGGGCTTTGCATCTGTAGTCACTTTCAACGATGAGCCAAGAGGAAGCAGAAGCATTGGAAGCCTTCCAGATTCCAATTTGGCTGTGCTGTCCTTGCTCTCCGTTCTATCTTTAGCTCTTCTTTCTGTAGGTGATTCGAGGCTACTTTTCTCCACCCCCATCCCTCTTCTTTGTCTCCTAAGTTATCATGTAAAGTCCAAGGGCTTTGGGACACTTCCTCTCTGCCTCTGAGCTGCAGGGAGAGGGCAGGTAGGGATCAGGAGGGCAGATGCTCACTGTCACTCTTCTGGACAAGGTTGGGCAGGCTTTCTCCTCCAAAGCCTTCTAGCGGAGGCTGATCAGCAGCGGTGTCAACTGTGTTCTGCGAGAACGGCCTTTGATTCTCCCTGCAGTGAGAAGTGTGCACCTTAGGTGGGTACCAGACTGGGGAGGCATGGGAGGGGGAACTGCTAGAGGTTGCACTAGTCAATTAATTAACATCATATATAATCAGGGCGGGGGAGAGGGGGAGCTTTTAAATTTGATATGCAAATGTATGCAAAAGCATATGTAGATTACTCTGGGTTCAGAATTGGAGAATATTGGAGGTCTGGTGCTTTCCTTGAGTAGGAATTCAGTGATGACGAGCCAGAAGCAGAGCAGAAATACTTTGAATTGAATGGTTACATCCTCTTTCATTCAGCTCAACAATGGCACCGGCTACTTATAATTTGGTGACTGTAGGCAGGGCAGGCTCCCTTTGCTTGTACAACTGTACCACTCTGTTCTCTAGAAGTTTCCCTCTTGAGGTGTTCCAACTGACCTCTCAGCCACTGCAGTGTGTTTGGTATACACAGCCACCATGTATTTTTCCTGTTGCCTCTTATGGCATCCCAGGTAGCCATGTAATACGTTATGCGGTGAGCTTGAGTGTGAATCCCGATTCTGGGCAACATCACCCAGTCTTAATGAATCTTGGCTTTCTTTTCTACAAAATGGAGGCAACAGTACCAACCCTGTGAGCATCCTTGTTACGGTCTAAGGGAGTGCATATCTGAAGTGAAGAGGATGCTGGTGACTGCTCACAGCTCTGATTATTACTACTCAAATGCGAGGCTCAGTTTGATTCCTGCTTCCTTGATGAAAGTTTTCATATCCACCACAGCTTGAAGTCATCTGTCCATTCTCTCGAGGTATTGGCTGGGCTATTCATCTGGAAATTAAAGCCACATTTCTTCACGACTTGTCTTTAGTTGTTGTTTTTTTATTAACTAACCTCGTATTGTTGGTTAATTAACTCTTCCAGTCCCTCCCATTTTTCCAGTCTGCCTTGAAGTCTTTGAGGATGGCAACTATGTCTTAATGGCTTTTAGCCTCACAAGATGTCTAGAATTTATCTTTGCAATGAACGCTTGATCACATTCCTCTCTCTCTAGGATTAGGAAGCTCAATGTGTCATTAGCACTTAGAAATGGCCACCTAGACCCCACGGAATGTTTCTTCTCCCAGGAACTTTTGTTTTAGCATGAAGATTCCCTCTCATTTGTACACCCATCTTTGTTTGCAGTTTCCCACAATCTCTTTAAACAAGGAGCAATAAAGCTCGGTGCTAGCCGATAGTGTCAAGCAGGAGGTGAGAGCAGCAGGTACAAAGATTTTTCAAAAACAAATGAAGATGTGGAGATTCCTCTTAATTAGACCCTGTTCATTGGAAAATGTGTTGTTAGAAGTAGAACTCAGTGCCCTTTGTCGTCCCCCCCAGCCACCGCCCCCAATCTTACCCAGTCCTGCAGAGGAAGCTGTGGCCCAGCCACTGTAGCTTCCTGTGAGATCCCGATCCTCAGCTTTTAGGCAGGGACATTGTCACAGGAGAGCCCCATTCTCTTCTTATCTAAGCCACATGTTTTCAGTTGTAAAGATGGGGACATTAGTTACTGGAAAACTCTTAGCGGGTTAAAAAGTTTATGTAAAACTGGTTAGCATTTTAAAACATATCCCCATACACATGTAGACATAAATCCCCTTTACTGACATAATGAAAAGCAGGGCTGTATTGTGGTTAAAAACGATACAGTCTATATCTGGAAGCATGTTTATTGGACACGTCTCTTATTTTTCTATATGAGTTCCAACATGAGACCACAAAAATATGAACAATTACAACAGTTTCTGAGAGCTTCGTATTTCTCCAAAGCTCATTGTGGGGATGAATGAAATGTGCTGGAATCCCAGTTTTTACAGTGTTGGTCAGAGAAGGGCTGAATGGAAAAGAGAGCGTAGAAAATGCTTTCGTATGCATACTTAATAGTAAATCCGCCCAGCACATTAGTTGTAATTACATGTAAATCTGGGTTTGTCTGAGGACGGAATATGCTCAGAAATTTAGTCCAAGTGACAAGGCACATTAGCAAACCTGGTGTCCTCCATGCCTTGTCCTTGGGTTGGCTGTCCCCTGCCCTCCTGTCCAGTGGCTGGCACTAGCTCTCAGGCTATTGCCCAGTGGATTAGTTTTTTTTTTTTTTCTGTCTGTCTTTCTCCTTTCTTTATTCTGTTCTTTTTCCCTTGATTCTTTGCTTCCACAGTGTCACTTTACTTCTGACCCTCTGTCTTTCCTAGCTCCTTCTGCATCATTATTTTTAGTGACTTTTCCCATCCACCAGTAAAAACACTAGTAAGATATACATTGTGTCTGTTGCTTGACATACTGGCTGTTTGTTGTGTAAAAATATGCTCTGTAGATCTGGGGTATAGCTCAGAGATAGAACAATTTGTAGCAAGCACACACACACGCACACACGCACATGCACACGCACACGCACACACACACATACGCACACTGAATATAAATAGGCTTCAAACACTGGAGTTCTCTTTTTTCCCCTTTTAAAAAATTAATTCATTCATATTACATCTCAATAGTTATCCTATCCCTTGTATCCTCCCATTCCTCCCTCCCTCCCGCTTTCCCCCTACTCCCCTCTCCTATGACTGTGACTGAGGGGGACTTCCTCCCCCTGTATATGCGCATAGGGTATCAAGTCTCTTCTTGGTAACCTGCTATCCTTCCTCTGAGTGTCACCAGGCCTCCCCATCCAGGGGACGTGGTCAAATATGGGGCACCAGAGTTCGTGTGAAAGTCAGTTCCTACTCTCCACTCAACTGTGAAGAATGTCCTATCCATTGGCTAGATCTGGGTCAGGGTTCAATGTTTACTGCACGTAGAGTCCTTGGCTGGTGCCATAGTTTGAGCAGGGCCCCAGGGCCCATAATGTTCTTCTTGTAGGTTTCTAGGCCCCTCTGGATCCTTCTATTTCCCCATTCTCCCATGCTTCTCTCACCTAGAGTCCCAATAGAGTTCTCTTATAAAAAGAAAAACAATAAATGAAAACAACTACAGTAAGAAAATTAGCTTGGTGGCCAAATTTTAGTCATGTCACTCAGACTATTGTTTTCAGCTAGGAACCGATGCATTGCTTGTGTGTATGTGGGGTAGGATTGGAACGAGAGGAATACGTATGTACATACATACATATGTATGTAGGTATGTATGTGTACACACATGTGCACAGGGCACCGGCTGCTATCTGATATCTTTCTCTATTGCTGTCCACTTTACTTTTTGAGACAAAGCCTCAACCTGAACCTGGAGCTCACTGGTTGGCCAGTGGATGCCGGAGGTCCACTTGTCTCAGTCCCTCTGCTGACTAGTTGGCCAGTGGATGCTGGAGGTTCACTTGTTTCAGCCCCTCCAGCTTTGGGGCTTCAGATGTATGCTGCCACGCTCATCTTTTCATGTGAGGCAGAGGATCTGAACTCAGGTCCTCCAGGCTCTCACCATTCTTCCTTGCCCTGAATCACTTGATGTCATCAAGCATCTTACCACATCAGTTTGATCAGATCTCTTCTGCCCACCCTCCACTTCTGGTCACTTTCAACATCCGTTATTAAAGATTATCTCCCCTCCCCTGGGAAATGACTGACCATCCTGACCAGCTCTCAACAAGACTCTTGTTGAGTGAATTTACGCGGAGCTTCCTTTCCTCCTGAACCCCGCCTTGTGTCCCCTCTTCTCCTTGGCCATAAAGTCCACTTGTGTGTGCTATGTTCACACTTGGGCTCAGTCCCACCTAGTCCTCCTCCTTGTACCTTGCTCCTCTATCACAGCAGTCCTAACTAAATGGCTCGCCTACTCACTCTCCTGTCCAGCGCGTTTTCTTTGCCGTCTAGAAACAAACTTATTTCTGGTAGCCGGAGTCAACTCCTGGTCTGTAAAATCAGAGCTATGCATGGTTATTTTTGAAAACATTGGAAAATGCTATGCAGCAGATCCTGCTGTTTGGCTTTGATTTTTTTTTTTTTTAAGTAGTTTTCTATGACTAGATCTCCTTTTAAAACAAATCCTGTGGGGTCCTAGAGTGTGACTTGGTTCCTTTCATGCATTTTGTAAGGCTCTGTCATTCCTTCCAGTACTGCTCCTGCTCAGCTCTCTGCCTTCCAAATATCACATAATCCGGGCCTCTTTACTGTATCCTGTCTCTCAAGCTCTACTCTGAGGGCTTTCATCTGCCAGCGAGTACATTTCCATCCTTGTGACCTAGGCCTTCCAGGCATCGGCTCTCAGCTGCAATTCCTCAGCTGTTAAACTTCGCCACGGACTGCCTGGTTTCTGTAATTGTACATTTTCATTCTAGGATTTCCACTGAATTCTTTCCTATATAGATTCCAGTCTCTGTTGAAAACCTGTTATCTTGCAGTTTAATTTTTTGAGCATACTAGTTGTATTTATAGTCAATTTTAGGTTGGATATTTTCAGTGTCTGGATTTTCTGAGTTTGTTTTCATTGTCTGCTTTTTTTTTAAAAAAAAAACTTATAATTTTGAGTCTCTATTATTTTTTATTTTAAATTATGTATATCTGTATACATGTGCATATTTTAAATTTAAAAATTATATATATATATCAGTCATTGGAGTTCCTGTTGTTTTCCCTTTAACCTTGTTCTTGTTCAGCTTGCTTTCTCTCATTCTCTCCTTCCTTTCTGTTCTTTTTACTCATTCCACACCCATTCCCCTGTTTCCTTCTCTCCCAGAATTCAATGGCTTTAATTCTGGAGGCACAAATCCAAACAGTGCTTGGAGTTGGGTTAATTACTTTTCCTAATGCTGTGATAAAATACCTCAACAAAAGCAACTTTAGGATGATCAAGCTTACGTTGGCTCACAGTTAAAGGTGCACTCTACCATTGTGGGGGAACATGGCAGCAAGAACTTGAGGCATACTGTGTCCACAGTCAGTATCAGGAGAGTGATAACTGCTCATTACAAGCTTGACTTTCTCCTTTTCATGTAGCCTGGGCCCCTGGCCTATGGGATAATCTCACCTACATTTAGGATGGATCTTCCTACCCCAGTCAACCTAAACTATATATCCCAGCACAGTCACAGTTAGAGGTCAGTCTCCTAGAAGAGTCTAGATCCTATCAACCTGACCATACCAACCACCAGAAGGCTTAACCTTGTCTAGGACAGAAAGACATTGGTTAGCCTCCCTACCCCCTTTATTTTTCTCTTCTTTTTCTCTGTCTTTGTCTTTAGACTCTCAAAGGGCTCATGTTCTTGTGTTGGCGTCTCGCTCCAATTTCTTTTTCTTGCTGGAACTCTTGTTCCAAAAAATGTCTAGCCATCTTTATGTCATCCCACTCCCTGTCCCACATCATCATGAATGTTGTATGCACTGTCTATTCCGATTCACAAGGCTCCAACACAAAGATCTCACATGCACATGTTACCAGAGGCTTAGGATCACATTTCAAGTTGCAGACAATGTTTTGCTGATTGTTATACCTGCCTCGGCCTTTCTAGCATGGAAGTTTCTTTCTATATTTCTTCCTTAAGTGCCCAGCCTCCCCTATTCAAGTCTTTGTCGTGTTTTTCCTTTGTTTTGTTTCCCTCAAATCTCTTCTTTCAGTGATAGTTATCCACCAATAAATTTCTTCAGCCTTGGCACTTCCCTTGCCAAAGGAACTTATTTATTTGAAATATTTCCATGGGCCCTGTCCTTGCAAAAAATAAAATATTTTGACTATATCTCCAAGAGAAAGTTTTCTATGAGTTTCTAAGTTTCCTGGCTCAAGATATGCTTTGCTCATAAAAATAACCATTTCTTCCTTCCTGTTACATCATCTATATGAGACCAATATTCTTCCTATATCTTTTTATTTTATTTTCTGTTGGCCTCTGGAAGTCAGACGACATACAGCACAAACTTCTCACGTTAGTTCAGTTGACATTTAACCCTTATTTGTGGAAAGAGCTTCTCTGCTTTGCCTGTAATAGAACAAATGAATAAAGTCACCTTTACCTTTTTTTTAAGGGGGGGAGGGTAGACAATGACCTTGGTGATTGTTCTTCAGTCATATTCTACCTGATTTTTTTGGAAATAGGGTCTCTCACTGGTCTTAAATTCCCCAAATAGGTAGCCATTGAGTCCCAGGAATCCTCCTGCTTCTGCCTCCCTCATGCTGGGATTACCACTGTGCCTAACATTTACACAGTTCTAAGGGAAGTGAACTCAGGTCCTTATGCTTGAAAGGCAGGTACTTTATTGACTGAGCTATCTCCAGAGTCTACAAATATGACATTTTATTTGTGATTTTTAAATGTTTGAGTTGGGCTGGTGGTTCACGGCCATCAACTTGTCATCCTTCTAGAAACTGTCATGTCTCCAGTAGCTTTTTTAGAATGACTACCTTCCCTCGTGATGCTGCATGGAGGTTTGCAGTTTGAATGCCAGCTTCTTCAGCATCATGAGCAGGATAACAAGTGCCTAACCATTGCTCTGTCTTCCTGAGTGCTGTCAGAAATCAATCTACTGACCACTTCTTCAAGTTATCTGTCTGCGTCTCTCAAGTCACAATTTCCTCCTGTCATCTTCTTGTAGCCTTAGGTAGCCTCAATGGAATGGAGCACAGAAGTCTTTCAGCATCTTAGCCTACTGTCAGCATCTTGAGTTTTGTAGTTAAACCTGACATGGGGCAGATGTAGCAAAAAAAAAAAAACAAAAAACAAAAAACAAAACAAACAAACAAACAAAAAAAAACCATGGACAATCTTGACATCAGCATGAGCTTTAACTGTGGTCTGCTGTTCTTTGAACACAGGGCATATTTGTCCTGGACAGGGTCCATGCCACAGGGACCAGTCATCCAGGCTCTTCCCTGAACATCTCTAGCAATCAGCTTGAGTTTTCTAAATGCAACGCCACCCAGTGTTGTAGGGTGTTATCCTCCAAGCAAAAGATCTCTTCATCAGCTGGTTGGTGCTGCTTGCAAGAGACCATCATAATTAGCCTATTGAGTGTTCACCTCCCCTCATAGAAGGATAGTGTAGATAGTGTCACCCAAGATTGTAGCCACTCTTCCAAACTGTTTGTATGCGGTTCCCCTCTAATTTGCATATGGCTCTGGATGTGCTAAAGTGCACAGGCTGGGGAAGTTACCAGAAAGGGTTCATCTATGTGCTATAGGGAAACCATCATGCCTGGTGAGTGATGATGTTCCAGTGTGGCTGCCTTGGGGTCACCCACATTCCTGCCATAACCCCTTCTCAACCATGCTGTATAAGGAAGACCAATGAACTCACTGATTCCCAAGAGTGAACCTTGGGGGCTAGGGTTTCAAGTGGGGATCTTATGAAGAGGCGGTAGATGTTTATATCTCCTCATGGAAGGAATCCCCAAAACAGTGAGACTCACTTCAAACACACAACCTTCAAAGGTTATCAGATGCAATTTTGGTCCTTTGAGTCCTTACAGGCTGTGTGTGTGTGTGTGTGTGTGTGTGTGTGTGTGTGTGTGTGTGTGTATCAAACAGCTGCTGTATTTATACTATACTGATCTTTTTTAGAAAATGGATCAACCACTGTCTTCTTGTCTCCTTTTTTGCTACCTTAGTAAGATGCTAGTTCTTGCCAGTTACCAGAAACTGAGACCATCAATCTCATGGATGAATGACTCCCAGATGAAACCCTGAACTGAAAGATCAGGTTGAAGCTACCCCGTGCAGCAGCAGCTCTCTGTTGATGTTTTCCTAAGTGTGGAAGAGACCCGAGAGCTCCCTAAAACATTGTCAACTGGTCACACACTCAAGCAGAGTCCAGAGCACAGCAGACAGTTGTTTACTTTCTTGTCATTTGGTTGCCCAGCTCATGTGGGTAGACACTGGGTGAGCGGCTGGATTCTTCTCCCTCTTTTCTACTGCCTGCTGTCTCCATTTTCCTATTCCATTCTCAAGTTCTCTCTCACCCCAGGGTCTCCGTATCATCTTGGCTCTCCAGAAGACCTCGATCATTGGGAGGTTAATCCTGACTCAGTCCTTGAGAGCGCTGGCTCTGTATAGTCTACCAACAGGAAAAGGGAAACACACCAGGTTTGTGATGGGGTAGATTACTTCTAGGCCTGCATCCATTCATAAGCAATAGGGGTTTGCAGAGGGACCACACTGGGCAATAGAAGAGGGGACACACCAGCTTTAAAGGGCTTTTGTCAGCAGGAGGAGCTCACGGTCTGGTATGTGTTGAGAAGATTTATTTTGGAGTTCCGTGGAGTAGAGTCTTCACATTTGCTGGGGTGTTTGCATTCATCAAGCTGCGATTTTTGTACCATCCTAACACATTTCCTCTCTCTCGGCTGGTAATTACTGTGTAGGGTCCTAATTTTGCCTGTTGTCCAGACTGGCTTCTCCCCCTGGGCAGTGTCTATGTTTGCTGTAATTGGATGATGCCACACAACCCACTGCCGTTGCCAGATTTCATTATGACTTGGCGTCTTCTGTATTAATTTCCCCACTTCAGGGCTGTTTTGAAGCAAGTGAGGCCAATTTCCTTTTCAATAGCGCAAATCTGGAGGTCCCATTTGAGCTGGGAGCTAAGTGGGTGCATTTGTTCAGCTCTGATTGACTGACAGTGTTCGCTTTGTTTGGTTTGATTTTTTTTTTTTTTTTTTTTTTTTTAATGAGAGCTTGATCTTGAGAGGCAGCTGGCACTCACTGGAAGCCAAAGGAGTCATCCTTGGAAAGTCCAGGAAGGCATTTGGGCAGCTGGCTTTATCTAGAAAAAAAAAATTTTTTTTTTTTTTTCTGAGTGAGGTTGTTGGTCAATGGGACCAAAAGTCTGTAGTTATTGCTCGGTACAACTTCTGGGTAGCTTCCACCCCAACCCTGACTGATCCCAGAGAACCTTAGGGTCTGGTTGTGGAGAAATTTGGAATTAGAAGGCTAGAGGGGACACAGACAGACTATCAGAGACATTGTAAGGTTCCTAGTTAACAAATGTATCATGATTAGTAGATTGTATAAGGTTGTGGTTACTATATAAAAGGCAAAGAAAACAAAGGAACTAATCCCAAACATAAAAGGGAAAGAAGAATAAAATGGATCATTCGAAAGGGAGGAGCATGCCAATAGAAATAAAAATAAAAACATATCTCCTGGGACCCAGGCTTGCCATTATAAGCTCCCTAGCAACAGGAAGATGCTGAAAGTTAGTTTCTTAAGATGCTTGTCCCCATTAAACACTGGTGATGCTGGGAAGTAAGAGCAGAGTAAGCATTTTGGGTGTGCAGTACCTAAATCCATAGTTTTCAAACCTGGATGTGCATCACATGTACCTGGAGGCCTTGTTGTTAAAATACAATTGCTGAGCCACACACTGAGTTTATGACTCAGTTGTTCAGATGTGGCCCCTCTTATCTGGCAGCTCTAACAAGTTTCCTAAAGGCCAACCATGGATTGTTTCTCATGGAAAGGACATACCTTTGAGTATCTGCTGCTATTGCTCTAGGGTCTGTTCTTGGAGTGTCAGTAGTTTTAACCTGTGCTACCCTCTGTGGTGACAGTGCTCAGAATATGGTTAGGCCAAATAGAAATGTGCCATGATTGTAAGTATATAGGAGGTTTTGAAGATTTCCCATGGCTAAAAAGAAAAAAGACTGTGGAGTATTTCTGTATTTTGAGAGCATTGGTCATATGTGGAAATAGCATATACTCAGTTAAGTAAAGTATGTTTTAATATAAATCCCATCTCTTTCTCTTACTAAAAAATATGACCATAATGGAAGGTAAGGAATAGATCTCAGTTGGTAGAGTGTCCAACGTGTGCTAAGCCCCGAATTCAAACCTTAGTGCCACATAAAGTGGCAGAGGTGATGCATGCCTGTGATTTTAGCACTCAGGAGGTAGAGAAAGGGAGGTTAGAAGTTCAAGACCATCCTTGGCTAAGTAGTGAGCTCAGGGTTAACCTGTGCTCCAGAGAACTTGTCTCAAAAAAATATGGTCACTAGAAAAGGTGAAGTTATAAATGTGACTCAAGTTTATGATTTAATCAGACACCCAACAAACTGGGCTCATGCTGTGTGTGTGTCTATGGGGGCTTTGAGGGTACCTATCAAGAGCATCATTTTGGTCTGCATTTGGTCATCCGTGAAATTAGTGAGGGACAGGGGTCATAATTTTTGTTTTTGTGGTATCTTCTGTTTTGCACTTACCATTATTTTAAAAACTGTGTGTATGTGTGTGGGTATGTGCACAGAGTTCAGGTGCCCACTGTGGCTAGCAGGCACCGGCTCTCCTGGGGCTGGAGTTACAGGCAGCTGTGAGGCATCTGGTGTGGATGCTGGGAACTGAACTCGAGTCTTCTGTAAGAACACTGTGTGCTCTTTACTGCTGAGCCATTGCTCCTGTCCCTTGGGATGAGTTCTGAAATTTAGTGTCCCTTCTGTGATTGAAAGTATTTCCCTCTGGTGGGCGTGTCTCTTGGAACCTGAGAGTATAGCCCAATGTCCTGGCATTTAGCTGAAGTAGGATCTGTGCTGAACCCCTGGTGCAAGGCTGGGGCATGACTACAAGGTCTTAGCTTGGGAAGTGACTTAGCAGAAATGACCTACCATGTGTCTGTAGCTCTGTGATCTCTGTGATCTCTGGGGGTAGGGGGAAGAGGGATGATGACATTCTGAAGGGAGCTGCTTCTGTTCTGATGGCTGATTCCTTACTGTGTCAACTGTCTTGTCATGTTGGGGAAAGTGTGGATGACCAGCCCTGTAAATAACCTTGAGACTACTGCTGAGAGGCCCTCTCCCCTTCCTTGACTCCTCTCCATTGAAAACTCAGCAAAAAGCCTGGGTCCAGGTCTGGGTTTCATAGCAAATAAGGACATACAGAGTGTGGGCAAGGTTAAGAAGAAACTCCCGGGGAAGGCTAAAGTGTCCAAAAATTGAATTTCTGACAAGAGGCCAACCTTGGACTATTTCCTCAGCAGAAGAAAACCCTTCAAGTATCTGAGAGGTTTCCTTTTAGAAGGTTGTGGATAATTGTTCTGCCTCTACCATGAGTAAAACTGGTGGAAAAACATTTGAACAGCCATGTGGGATTTGGCTTGCAGGCAAAGGACAATTTCCTGACACTGAAAATAGTTTCTCTTTGGAAAACAACACTGTTATTATTTACCCAACCCCTTTCATCACTGTTTTTTTTTTTTTTTTTTTTTTTTTTTTGGCAGACTGTGATGGCATCCCCTAGTTTTGGGATCAGAACTTCTATCCTAAGATGTAGGAAAGGCCCAGAGACATTAAAAGCAAAGCCTAAGCTTTAACTCCCACCTTTGTATTCTTTCTTCTTGCAGCCGGTGTTCAATGCTCAGGATTTAAGTTGGTTTATGTAGAAAAATACCTTATTTTTATGGTTTAAAAATGTGTCTATGTGTTTACATGTATGTGGACATGTGTGTGTGTGTGTGTGCAGGTGTACATGTATGTGAGGATGCTGAAGTCAAGGATGCCATTAGCATCTTCCTTGATACTTCTCGACCTTATTGGTTGATTGGGGAAGGGTCCTTTTCTGAGTCTGGAGCTCACTGATTCAGCTACACTGGCTAGCCAGCGAACTCTAGGAATCCTCTTGCCTTCCTTTGTGCAGCACTAGGACCGCAGCCATGTGCTTCTGCGCCCAACTTTTACATGAATGCTGGAGATGAACTCAGGTCCCCGTGTTTGCACGGCAAGCACTTTCCTAAGTGAGCCAAGCCTTTAGCCCTTGGAAAAGGAATCCATTAAAAACAATTCAGCAGTCCTGGGCTGGGTCAATTACTAAAGTTGCAAGTACTTTGAGAACTGGTTGATGTCATGTTGGCGGCTTGAACTCAGCCGGCATAGGAGTATTTACACCATGGGTATAGGCCAGCATTCCAGGTAGAGCCTGTTGTGCCATCTTCCTCCCAGAGAACCAGTTGTTACATGAGCCTGCCTGCACACAGCTGGAGAGAAGCTGGGAAGCACAGCGGATGCCCTGTGTTCATCTGATATCTCTATTTTCAGAGGTGGTTGTCGCACTGCATCATCTTCCCCAAGAGTCCTGTCTCTGTATCTTTTTTCCCTACTTGGGGCTTCTCCAGAAGGCCCAGAGTTTGTGCAGTTCTTTCACAGGGCATCCAGCCTGGAAGCACTAGACAGTTGATGCTGTTAGATAGCATCCTAACATGATCTTGTCTCTTGAGTGGAGTCTCTGGACTTCTTTTGTGATGATTCTCCCATGGGTCTTCAGGAGGTCTGAGCCCCACTTGCTCATACCTTCCCATTTTTCCTTCTTCTCCAGCTCTCTTATTGACTTCCTGACTCTGGGCTTTGGTCTCTGTTTCTAGGGATACTCAGTTAAGGCTGGGAGGGCCCACACCCAGAAAGAATGCTTTAAGTCGTCTCTAGAGCTGGTTCCTTGGCAACATCATTGCCTCCTCCACAGGGCCACAGTGCTACTATTGACCCTGGATGCAGGAGGCTTCAAGACCCTTTGCCACCATCCCTTGGAAACCAGGCATGATCATCTTTAATGACCTGAGTGAAGGTGTCTTACTGCTGGACCTTTGGTTACAAGTATTTTTTTCTTCTTCTAGCTATGATAAAGGTTGAAGGAATGTGGTTTTTCTTTTCTTTTTCTTTCTTTCTTTTTTCTTTTTTATCATTTATTGCTGTATACACCTTCTCAAAGTACAGTGGTTTAAAACAACCACTCCTGTGCTGCGTAATGACATTTTTCAGCCCACATACATGACAGTGGCCCTTTAAGACTACAGTGGAACTGGAAAGTTCTTTGTATCCATCTTAACATCTTAGCATCCTACCTGATTTGTGTGTTTGTTGTGAAGGTGGTGTAAATAGTCCCACCAAGCCATTGTCTAAAAGTATTATATGCACATTTGAGTTTAGTGCACAAAACCGATAAGGATGAGAAAGGGCCATGTCACTAGCTTCTGTATTTATTATGCTATGCTTTTAAACTACTATTCTAGAATTTAGTCCTTCCACTTCCATGTAACAAAGTTTATAGTGAGACAAGTTGCTGTGTTGTGCCAGCAGCAGCCCCATACAGCTTGTGTTTACCCTGTCTTTTGATTGCACAGAGGTCACCTTGCATAGTTGGGCTACCATCTAGTTTGTTCAAACACACTTGGTGATATTTTTATAATAGAGAACTTACCTGATGAGCCCTCCCTTAGCTCACAGCCTCAGCTAACTGGCTATTATACTTTGGGAGCTGTGTGGTGTTTAGATGGGCCTGGAGGGTCTGTGTAGCCATACTTATGTGACTGGTTGCTGGTCTTTCTGACAAAGCCTCCTCTCCAAGGAGTCCAGCCCAGATGTCCCCACAGGATAGCACCAAGTTCTAAGATGGTGATAGTGGACATTGCCACCTTTCTGGATGTCTCATACCTAACTAAGTCCCCAGATATGATTTATGCAGATTCTGTGGGTGGGAAATAGGCTCCAGCTCCTATTGGGAGGATCAAAGATTCATGGCAAATGGAGAGGAAAACCTTCTAGCTCAGCAATCTGTTTGGGGAATTATCTGACTGACTGTGAGGGCTGTGAGGGATAGGGAGTCATGTTGGAATTCCTCCGATGTAGAAAAGGTTTTTGAAGATGCCGGAAGAGACAAAGGAGAGGCCCATTCACTGCAGTCAGCCTGCCCCTGAGTTGGCTTGAGGCTGCTCACCCAGTCTCATTCCCAAGCTCCTCCCAGGCTACCATTGACCTGTGAATTCTATCTTGTTCCTCGCTCCATGCAGGGGTGGGTGCACATCCAGGGGAGGGACCGTGTCTAGCATTGTGGCCAATGCTGCACTGAATTGCATGGATAGAGTGAGAGTAAGGTATTGCTTAGAAGACACACAGATTAGAACACACACAGATTACCAATGTTTAGAAATGCAAATGCCTTTGGATATCTGTTCTTGAAGTCTGACCAGTACCTGAACCAATGGCCAATCTTGGTTCAATGATTTTTTTTTTCCCCTCCCAAAAGAATATACAGGTTAGACCAAAAGAGGACAGACACCAGAGGGCAGGGGCGGCAAGTGCTTACTGAGGGCCAAGGCTGAGTACTGACTCAAGTTTGTACATGCTTAGTTAATGAGATGAGGAAATCACAGCACAGAAAGTTTCAGCAACTTGACCAACATCACACAACTACTAACAAAGGCAAACCTATTTCTGTGCCTAGTGGAGTTTTAGTTTAGACATAAAACTTTAGAGTTTGCTAAAGATTTTTCCAAAGAGGTGGAGACTTGCAGTGGTGTTTGCTATTCAAGAGCTCAAGCTCAGCTTACACCTTTAACCCCTCATATTCCTTAATGGTGGTTGATGTCTACTAGCAGGGTGGGGAGAGTCAGTTTTCTTTGGGAGTAAGTTGCCTATGCAGATGGCCCCATCTAAGTGCATTGGGCAGCAGCACTAATTGGCCTCAATGGGTTATAAAAAAGGAAACAACAACAATAACAACAACAACAACAACAACAACAGCAGCAGCAACAACAAGACCAACACCGACATGCCATGCAGAGGAAGATGTGTTGGGTAGGAGTTAAAGTTGGAAGAATTGAGGTGAATATGATCAAAACATCGAAATACATTGCCTACATATTTGGAATTTTCAAAGAATAATAAAAATATTATTTTAAAAATGCGTTCCTATTCCTGGGCCAGAATAGACTTGGACTTCTAAGGCCCGACTGTGTTACACAGAAACTCTGATCTTAGTTCTCTAGATTCTCAATTTCCTCATCTGTAGAAAAAGATAGTTAACTATTGATAAGGTTACTGAGTCCTTAGTGTGGTACTCGTAGCTGGTAACTCAGAACAGTGCCAATTGTTATTGTTAGTAAAGACTGTTAGCAATTTGTTTTTATTGGAGAGTATGTTTTCTGTTCTGTGTAGATAGTTTAGTCAAACTGAAAAAAAAATGCAATAGCTTTTCAGAGTGATTGTGAGTGTTGAGGATGGTACAGTTGATGGAATTATTGCATAGACAAGCTAAATTGGTTACTAGGTGCTTAGATTCTTGTTGTAATGAATTGTGGGAAAGAGTTGAAAGTACCACATTGGCTGTTAAATGATATGTTTAGTAGCTTTGTGATAATGGCTGAATTGGATTAATTATGGGGTTCTTCAGTGGATTGTTTAGACACGAACCTACAGATAATGTTTTTCAGCTAAATCCGAGTGTTCAATGAACGGTTTGAATTTCAAGTCTACCTGGAGGGATGGAATGGGCCACTACCGAATAAGCACTCACGGAAGGGACATCCTTACCATTACAAAGAGGAGAGTGCAGGGCTGAGCACCGCTGATTGATGTTAATTTCTGTGTCTATAAAATTCTACATAATATAATTATATTCCCGTGTCCTTTTGATGCTTACTGGTTTCCATGCACTGTGATAAGTACTTTAGCTTGTATTTTCCTATTTATTCCTTATATTTAACCTATGTGGGAACACATGTTTAGTTTGTCCATGCCCACATGCAGAGAAACTGAGGCTCAGAGAAACTAAGAAACTTCTATCTACAGAGCTTGAGCAGTGATAGTTGGAGACGGACCCTCTCTCTCAGCCTAACCAAAACCTGCACATGGAAGTCTTTGTTACCAGATTCCTATGGGTGGAATAATAGGACAGAGTGCTTAGTATTTGTCCGGCGATGGTTAAATGATTTTGCTTAAGAGGCTTGTTGTTCTAAAGAGAGATGGCCAGGAAGCAGCTGTGCTGGTCATTGTATGTCATCTTGGCACAAACCAGGGTCTCCTGGGAGGAGGGACTTCAGTTGCAGAGTTGCCTTCATCAGATTGGCCTGTGGGCATGCCTCTGAGGACATTTTCTTGACTGATGGTTGATATTCAAGGGCCATGTCCACTAGGGGTGGTATCAACCCAGGCTGGATGTCCTGTGTTGTATATGAAAGCAGATTGAACAAGTCAGGCTGAGCAAGCCAGGAAACAGCATTCCTTCACGGGTTCTGCTTCAGTTCTTGCCTCCAGATTCCTGTCCCAGGCTCTGTCATGGATGGACTGTGACCTGGGAGTTGTAAGATGAAACAAACCCTTTCTTCCCGGAGTTGATTTTTGTCTGTGTTTTATCATAGCAACAGAGAGCAAACTCACACACCAGGCTTTGCTGTTGGATATTGATGAGGACAAATGTAGCCTGGTTACTGCGGCACTCAGCACAGACTAGAGAGGAACTGGCCTTATGCTGAAGGCAATGTTCTGAGCGCCAGAGTAGAGGGACAGGCAGTTCCTGGGAGAACATGGGTTGACCCAGGAGCTTGCTTGGCTTCTGGACTTTGTCTAATGCAGTTGATTTCCTCATTGATCACAGCTAGTTGTGTTTTATTAACCAAACACTATTTTGTTTAGGATAGCTGTTGTCAGTTAGAGCCTGGATTTTTTTTTTTCTTTTTGTACAAGTGGTCCTGCAAACAGATCTCAATAGAAATCCCCAAAGGCCATTGCAAGAAAATTGTGCTTTTCTGATAAGGGCTGTACTTCATCTTCCTTCCGGGTGCCCAGGATGCTGGTGACTGTAACTGGGCTGATGTACCAATGACATGAGGGAAACACAAGGGAATTACAAAGACTTGAGATCTAGGCTGCCTAGGGAATGCTAGGGAGCTTTAACTCTAGTTACAAAGGAAAAGAAAACATGGGATTTGTTGAAGTCAGCGCTCCAGTCTCTACCCTTTGCATATAAAGGCTTTTCCTAGCCCAGACATTGAACTCCTTTATCTATATGGACTTCTGTTGCTATTGTGTATGTGATGATGAACAATTTACCCCAGAACTTAGTGTTGACAACTATTTGGATGGGGCAGCCCAACTTTGCTCCAGCTTGCTTGGGGTCTTAGATGAGAGGGCTCAAATGGATGGAGGCAGAGCCAAGATGTCCTGATTCAGATAGCGGGCACTGTAGCGATGTTTCATTATGGCCTGTCTTCATCGGCACAAAAATGGTCTCTTACGTGGTGGCTAGGGCTCCAAGAGGGAAAAAACAGAAACTGCAGCTCCTTTTCACATTTGTTTTTTATAGACAGGGTTTCTCTGCGTAACTAGCTGTCTTGGGCTCGCTTTGTAGAGCAGGCTGGCCTTGAGCTCACAGAGATCCGCCTGCCTCTGCCTCCTGAGTGCTGGGGTTAAAGGCGTGCGCCACCACCACCCAGTCCTTTTCAGATTTGTTCCCAGAACTAGTACTGTGTCACCTTTACCTTAATCTGTTGGTCAGGGCTACCTAGGCTAAAAGGAATAGAGGTAGAGATGTCTTCTTTACAGGAGAAACCAGTTAGCACACTGGGTAGGATTCGTGGACAACACTCTTTCTTCAATATAAAGGTTAATCTGAATTTACACCGTATCTGTAACGTGTTCAGCATTCAGACATGAGTCTCATGCTGCTGTTGTGGTTCTATGTATTACTCATTATTTGACACACTTGGAAATCTACCATTTTGCCGTGATATCTATTAGGATGTATGTGGCTGGGCTGTAGGAGAGGGATACAGAGACAGTTTCTGTAGACGCATGAGGGAGTGTGAGTAGGAATTCTCTTTATAAAGCAACCTAGCGCATGCGTAGAGTGTGCACATTTGTACCTTGGGGACCTGAATCCTGCCAGCAGGCAAGGATGTAATTCCGATGACGTGTTTCCAGGGTGGCTTAGAAGTTGCCTGTTTTCCCACGGTCCTCAGGGCCCCTGGGGTGGCTGCATCACTGCCTGATTACTAACAGTGTATCTTTATAACTGACCGAGAAGAAAGTCACACGGGAAGTAGGGGGATGCAGTGTATTAAGGGGTCAAGATCGAGGACAGTGAGTGAAAATAGCCTTTTGATGAGGAAGGTGTAAACTCATCTAAGATTGAGCATGTTGGAGTGCATTAATAAAGAGAGAAGCTGCTGGCTGGTATCCGGCCTGTCTTAGGATTTCTATTGCTGTGACCAGAGCAACTCTTACAGAGGAAAATATTTAGTTGGGGCTTGCTTACAATTCAAAGGCTTTAGTTCATTATCATCATGGCATGAAGCAGGCAGACATTGTGCTGGAGAAGGAGATGGGAGTTCTATGTCCTGATTGGCAGGCAACAGGAAGAAAGACAGTGAGCCATTAGGCCTGGTTTGAGCTTCTGAAACCGCAAAGTCCACCACAGTGACAAAGCCACACCTCCTCCAACAAAGCCACGCCTCCTAATAGTGCCATCCCTATGAATCCCTGGGGGCCTTGTTTATTCAAACCACCATATGACCCCAGACATGGTTTCCATCTAAGAGTTAAGGAATGTTTATTGGTTATCAGTTGCCAGCCAGGTGAGGTGCGGCTGAAGCCATGTAATGCCTACATTCAGCCGGCTGCTTGGTGGCTATGAGTGTGGCATCCCCTGCTGCCAGGCAGCATCTGCAGGTATGAACATGTTGCGTAGCCTTCTGCTGCCTCTGGTCCTTTACAGGGTCAATGCGGACACGGGGTCTTCAGAACACGCTGTAGCGTTATTTCCACTGTTGGATTTCCAATAGATGGAAAACAAACGAGTTCAAGAGAAGATAGTTATATAAATTTTAATAGTCTTTACTGTTTGCAGTAAACAAGAGAACATTTTGAACATCAGCTCTATAACCAAACAAGAAGCCCAAATTAAGTCAGTGATTGGCATGGCTTTGTATTGAGGGAGAGGCCAAGTTCTAACCTTAGGGTCCAGAAAGGCCCCACAGCTCCTAGAGGGAGAGTTCATGCTGGGACCAAGGGATGGTGGGAATCCTTTAAAATGGATTCTGAAAGCTGTGAATCACGTGGTGGTAAGAGGAAATGGTCTGGGATAGAGATGGGAAGGTCCCTGGAAGACGACCCTGTGCTTGCACTTTGGGTTCTGTAAAGCCACCCTGGAGTTCATATTTGTGTCCATTGACTATGAAAGTGCCTCCCTTTCTACAGGAAGGCCCCAGGAAGGAGATATTTCCTGCTTATTGCCAATAGCAGAAGGTAGGTTTTTGGCAATCTCTCTGAGTCGACTTGTTATTAATCAACCTAAAAAGAGACTTGTTTATTTATTGGCCAGGGAGGGGAGTCTATTTTTGGTATTAGTGCTTTCTTTCAAATTTAAGCCAGCTATTCTGGGCTGATCCACCACACTACTTTTACATTTATGGGCTTTATTGTTGTTTATTTACTTACTTTTGAGACACAGTCTTGCCATGTAGATCATGTTGGCCTTGACCTTGAGATCCTCTTGCCTATACCCACCGAATGCTGTGATTATAGTCATGTGCCTACCCATAACTCTCTCTCTGTTTTTTAAAAAACAGTAGTTTTTGTAGCTTCCCCCGCAAAGGGAGGAAGCAGGAAAGTGAATCTATGGACCCAGGGAGGTCTCAGCTGAGGTCCTTCTGGATGGAAGAATATGCTGGCCCGAGGATGTGGGCAGATCCCTCAAGAGTCTGGAGAAGTAGGCAGTGGTCTGTATTGCTCAGAAATATATCCTGCCAGAAGCCAAGCCCCAGGTATTTTTGGTAGCTGTGCATTTAATTAGCTTATTAACCAGAACCCAAAAGGGAGGAGATAGTGATGTTCACTTCCTAAGGAGATACTGTCGGGTTCTGGGACACAGGGAAGTCTAGGGGTGGGGGTGGGGGAGAGAGAGAGAGAGAGAGAGAGAGAGAGAGAGAGAGTTTGTGCCTATTGTTTCCCTTCATGAAGGTACACACCTCAATGAGTACCTCTTATGACCCTGAGAGACAGAGATTTGTTTCTAGAAACGTAATTTGGGGCCAACGTTGCATCACTGCAGCAGCAGGAGCAGTGTGGACAGGGAAATAGGATCTGTTTTCTTCCAAAGAACCAGGTCATCACACATGCATTCCTTTGACCCATTCAGTTTTTCCGGGCTCGGAAATCTTTTGCCGAAATTCAACTACCTTAAATTTGGTGGTAAAGGTTTCTTTCTGTTATTTATAATTGTGTGTGTCTGTGTCTACTTGTGGGTATGCAGGTGTAGAGGCCTGAGGTGTGAGATGCTCCGGGGACCTCTGGAGTCAAAGGCAGTTGTAAGCCACTCAGTGTTGGTGCTGAGAACTGAACTTGGGTCCTGTGCAAGAACAGTATGATGTTATCACTGTGGAACCCTCTGCCGTCCCTAGATTTGCTTTTAAATGTATAGCTCTCCAATAGCCATTCTCAGAAGATACAGATGCCTGGAAGAGAAGTGGAACTAGTGTCTTGCCTCAGGAAAGGCTGCCATCTACCTGGAAAGAAATGCCCACTATTCTTTTCACATTAGGGTGCGGCCAGATGAAGTTAGACACACATTACGCAGAACGTGTGCCTGCATTTTTGAAGAACCATCTTTGAAGAGCTCAGCACACAGTGGATCAGGGTCATGCTCTTTTACAGCCAGTGAGTGCGTTGTTAGGCTCATGTCACAGGGAGCTACACGATCAAAAGTGAGCTGAGAGCAGGCCTTTGTGGGACTCTTCCAGAGACCACCAGGACAGTGTCAGATCAAAAGTTGCCTCAGTAGGAGCTGTTGAGAGGGTGACTTTTATTATTGGCAACACATTCTTGGACCTACTCAGTCCAGGACTGTATATGAGTTTTCAATTGGTCAGTTCTCTACTGTCTGAGGCAGGAATTCTCTGATGGGTCCAATTTGCCTTTGGATCGATAAGTTGTCTTGACTTTTTGTCAGAACTCAGCCAAATGTAATAGTTCACATTTAGAATCCTAAACACTTAGGAAGCTGAAGCAGGAGAATTGCCATGAGTTGCAGGCCAGCTTGAGCTACAGGATGAAAAAAAAAAAAAAGGAATTTCAGAATCCATTGTCTGATCATGGGCCTCACTTTTGTGAGTTCATTTCTATGCATGCTGGCTAGGAGACCATTACCTGAGTGGCTGACCAAGGGCTCATTAATTCAGACACCTTGACACTTCCCTGATGTTGAGTATGCTAATTGCAGGTACCCTACAGCCCAGCCCCAGTTACATTTGCCCCCTTTTGCTTTTCAGCTGAATCCTTGGGGAAATGGCTTTGTCATGTTGCTCATTTCCATTTTATATTGCTTTTCATTATTTCTGTGGTAGACACCGAGGCCGACTGCAAAGCGCACATTACTATTTTTAATACAACCTGGTAAAATCCAGAAGGAAAGAAGATGTGAGCATACGTTTCACTGGGATATGTACCATCTTCATTTTCCCTGTGGTATTTATTTATTTTAAAAACCAAAGTCCTAGGGGAAATCTTTTTTAAAAATCTCAAAAAACAAAACAAAACATAAGAAAACAAAGACTGTCATGGTTCTCAAGCACATGACATGAAAAGGAAAAAAAAAATCAATCACCTGCTGCAGCAGATTCCTATACCTTGTTCAATGCCAGAATGGTTTGGCTACAAACATGATTGTACAGGGCATATGGTACTCAGGAGACTTGAATTAAGCAACAGAATAAACAAACTGAGCTGGTTTGATTGGCTGGCAAACTGCAAGAGAGGGGAGATAGATGGGAAGGCTGGGTGTAATGAAACACTAGAAAACAGGGTAAAGCCAGCACTAGGAGTAGTGCCCAGTTGTTCCCTGTGTTTAAGTTTATATTTTGTTGTTGTGAGGGAACGTTCAAGGCAGCATGGGATGCTGATGTGTAAGGGAGAAGGGTAGCATAGGATGCTGATGTGTAGGGGGAA
>OU015743.1:34311944-34326246 GCA_907169655.1 Acomys percivali
GGGGAAGGGTAGCATGGGATGCTGATGTATAATGGGGAAGGGTAACATGAAATGCTGATATGTGGGGAGGGAGCAGAGATGCTGCTGTGAAGGTAAAGTCACCATACTAGCAAATCTGGGTGTGGTGATCAGGAAATGGCTCTAGCATTAACATTGGAACTTGAGCTTCATCTCCAGAACCCACATTGAAAAAACAAAACAAGGAGCCAAGTACAGTGGCACACCTGTAATCCCAGCACTTAGGGAAGCAGAGGCAGGCAGGTATCTGTGAGTTGGAGAGCAGCCTGGTCTACATGAAAAAACTCTGTCTCGAAAAACCAAAAAACTAGACCAAACCCAAAAAACCTTGATGTGTCTGTAATCCTAACACTGGGGAGGTGCAAACAAGAACATCCCTATGGCTTGATGGCCAGCCACTTTAGCCTATTTTGGTGAGCTCTAGGCCAATGAGAAACTGTGTTTCAAAACCCAAGGTGGAGGCTGTGATGATGGATCAGTGGATAAAAGTGTTTGCTATGCAAATCTGATGACCTGACATTGGATTCTCTAGAACTCAACCCAAGAGAAAGATATAATACTGCACCTATTTGTAAGCTCTTCACCTTCAGCAAGTGGGAGGGGCACACATGAGAATCTTCAGAAAATGTCAGATCAGCTAGCCTGGAGTACACTGTCCAACAACAAGAGCCAGTTGAAACATGGCTGAAAGGTGAGGACTAACAGTCTAGGTTGTCCTTTGACCTACACAAATACACTATGGTAATTTGCACTGCCTCCTCTCCTTAAAATTAAAGAAAAATTCAAAGTGTACAGTGCTCTTGAGAAACACCACCTGAGATTGGCCTCCAGCTTACCCACACATGAACACCTGCACATGAGTGTTCCATTGGCATGGTTTCATGGGTCTTTGGGGTGAAAATGACCTTGGACATGGCAGTTGTAGTGATATAAAGAAAGGCCATGAATGCCATACCACTTTTGTCATGACCCCACATGTCAGTACACATCTCATCTCTAGCAGTTTTCCCTGACATCATCAGGCACACAAGGAGCTATTAGCCAATCATTCTCTGCTCTTTTAGCTGCACTATCCCTGAGCATTTTACCCATGCAAGTATCCATTTCACAAATTATATCCAAGATAGAAATAGTGTGTGTGCCTCCCTCCCTCCTTCTCTCTCTCTCTCTCTCTCTCTCTCTCTCTCTCTCTCTCTCTCTCTCTCTGTGTGTGTGTGTGTGTAAAGAGAAAGTAGAAAGGACCATCCTCAGCTGCTGAGGTGTAGGCAGGTGCATTGAACCCTTTTTGGTGAATTCTAGGCCAGTAAGAGACCTCGTATCCAAAACAAAACAAAAACAAAAATAAAAACAATTAGTGGATGGCACCTGGGTCCTCTCTGGCTTGCACACACTTGTGCATACGTGTGTACCTATGTGCATATGACCATCTTTGTGTGTGTGTGCCCAAGCACAAATGGAGCCAGTCAAGATGTTTGCTTTTTTTTATTTACTATTTATTTATTTTAAAGAATCAGATGATGGGGGAGGCCTGGTGGCACTCAGAGGAAGGATAGCAGGCTACCAAGAAGAGACTTGATGATACCCTATGAGCATATGCAGGGAGAAGAAGTCCCCCTCAGTCACAGTCATAGGGGAGGGGAGTAGGGGGAAAGCAGGAGGGAGGAAGGAATAGGAGGATACAAGGGATGAGATAACAATTGAGATGTAATATGAATAAATTAAGAAAAAAATAAGAAAGAATCAGATGATGTTATTATGTAGGCATCTTGAATTCAGACTCAAGAAAGAGTTGAGGTTTGAGGACAAAGGTTGACTGTTGGCAGAATCCCTTCTTGGTCTGGAGAAAGGGGTGAGGGTCGGTGTTTTCTTCATCAAGGCTTGAAACTGATTGTTCAAAGCTTACCTACATTTATGTAGACTGGTCCTCTTTGATCAAAGTCTACTGATTTCAATAAGTATATCCCTTATTCACAAAACCTCTTCAGGGAAACACCTAGAATACTGTTTGACCAAGTAGAGGGGTAACCATCATACCACCTATTGGTCAGTTGAGTCAGAAGGAAGAAGGGGTGACCAGTGTCTCTAGCACAGGGTCCGGTAGAGGCAGGGTGCTGAGGGGCCAAGCTGTTTACCTCAGTGTGATGTGGAAAGGAAGCAAGGTGGACATTGTGTCTGCTTTTCAACTTCTGGCTTCTGTGAAGAAGCTTGGACTGAGGTCATGGGCCTTTCTGAACCTTAAGTGTTTCCAGAGGTCCCGAATAACACAATACCTCCTCCTGAGTGCTAGCAAATGAGCACAAGGTTTAAGAAGAAATGAAATCTCTTAAAATCCTGCTGGTTCCCTTTATGCCTTTATTTAATTTTCCCCTTAAATGACATGAATAGCAGTATAAGCCATGTGTGATTTCAAAAGGCAGTCACCTGGACAGTGTGGAGAAGCAGGGAGCGCCAACATCCAGATCTGTGAGCCTGCATCTCTGTAACCCACCCCTGCACATGGCCAGCCCTGGATTCCCAGAGACAGCGCAAGAGGACCCAGCTATTCCAGAAAGGTTTAAGTGAGAGCCAATAAGGAGCTTTATGACCAAGCCTGTGAAACACCACCGGGGATTCTCTGTTGAGTTACTTTGAAAGTCGGACTTGATTAAAAAACAAATACACTAGGGTCAAGTTTACATCGAAACAACACAGGTAAGGCGGAGTCTTGGAGAGTTATTTAGATAATCAAAAAACCAAACAGTGGGTTTAAAGCCTTCAGCGACTTATTTTCTTCTTTTTCCTCCTCATTTTAAAAATAGTTCTGGGTTGTTTCTTGAGCCAGGGTATAGCTATATGGCTTTACCCCTTCCCCCAGTGCTGAGAGCATAGACGTGTGCCATTGTACACAGCTCAGTCCTTGCACTGTTTCTCCATTCTGTTCTGTATGGTGCAGGGGGTCTTGTTTTTTTGCAATAGTGTTCTGCGCGAAGTGTCAAGAATTTGAAAGCCATTATCACAAGTAAGTTGAAGACAAAGCTAAGCTAGGGATCCCACCAACTGACATTTAGGTGATATAAGGGACAACTTCTAGGGCAGAGAAGCAAGAGGTAGAGGAGGTTCAGTCTTGCTTAGGTGAAAAGGAGCTAGCTGCTCTAAGACGGAACACCAGCCTCCGTTGGGTCTGTCCCTAAAACGAAGGCCCACCCAGCCTCAGGATGGGAGAGGTAGCCAGGAGTACACCCTTATGGATAAAATAGCCCAGACTATTTCTTACATGGATCTTATCATGGGTGGAGGGAAAATATCCTTGTTTAATGTAAAACATCCCTTTCAAGTTCTTGTGCTTGAACAATTCAGTTGGGGGCATTCTTTGGGGGAGGTGGTAGAACTCTGAAGAGGGCAAAACTTTCAGGGGGGAAGTATAGCAATTACTAGAGCAGACCTTGAGATTTCAAAGTCCAGATCTACTTCCTGTCTGCTCTCTGCTTCCTGTCTAGAATCAGGTGTGACCAGCTGCGTCATGCTTCTGTCCCTATTCTTCCCCACCATGGTAGACAGTATCCCTTCAAACCGTAAGCCAAGAGAAATCCTTCTGGCCTTACATTGCTGATTGCCTGGTGTTGGGTTGTAACAAGCAATGCAACCAATACAGAAACAAACTCCAGTATTTGGGAAGACAGACAGATGTGTGGATTGTACAGATGTGGTGGGGACAAGAATGCATGTCTTTCCTTAGGGACATCAGAGGACTCTGAGATGCTTAATGGAATTGGCTTGGGTTCATTTGACTGACAGAAAACCAACCAGATCAAGCCATCTTCTCTTCCAGTTTAATGCCAAGAAACTTGGATGCTCACCTGAGCTCAGTCCTACTGAGCAATGATAAAGGACAAGCCTGGGTCTCCACGAGCTTGTTGTGTGTGTCAGTTACTCCTGTCATCCCTGTGACCCAAACCTGACAGAATCCTCTTATGGGCAGAAGAATTTATTTGAGCTCCTGGTTTCAGAAGCTCCAGCTAATCATGGTTGGGAGAGTGTGGCAGGAGCTAAGGAGTTCACATCATGGTGGTCTGGAAGCAGGAAAAACAATGAACATAGGAAGAGGCTGAGGCAAGGTGTGTCCCCCAAGGACATAGCTGCATTGACCTTCCTCCGCACTTCAGGGGATCAAGGGCTCAGTCCTTCCACGAGGTCAGAACATCCATGATGTAATTGTTTCTGGAAACAATGACTAATCCTCTAAGTGTTTCTCAAGCTACTCAAGCTGACCTGATTATTCATAGCACCATATATCTCAGAATTGGGGTATAAAGTTGAGGAAGCAACCCATTGTCCCTATGAATCCTTGCAATAAGTTGTTGCAGAAAACACATAGGCCCTCATCCCTCAGGATGATTTGAATGCCGTTCTCTGTCTGTTTGACTAATTTGACTGGCCAGTTACACCACAGCCAGCTTTAGTAGCATTGGGCTCAACTTCTGTCGTCATGCAGTATACAGCACCAGGGAGGCAGAGTGATGAGAATTCTGTGTATATAGACTCCGGAGTCAGTTACTGGATTCGGGTGACCTCTGCCAATGAGGCAGAGCACAGATGTTCTGTTTCCATAACACATACCAAATACTGAGGCCTTTAACAAGCAAGGCCAGGGTTCATTTCTCATTCACATAGCAGTGTGGATATAAGTAGTTCATGACCAACAGGGCAACCTTGTAATTTGAGGGTCCAACCTCCACCTTCTTCAGGGTGTTGTTTCCCTCTCTGTGTTTCCTGATGGCTCACCATGGTACCCACACTCAACCGGAAGGAAGGAAGGGAGGAGGAAGTAATATGTGTGGATAGCGTGGGATGGGGGCTGCTCACATTCCAGCTAATTTTCATTCACTAGAACTTAGTCACATGGCAATACCCGTGTGTTGCCCCCAAGAGCTACAAAGGAATTTGGAAAGTATAATTTGTATTAAATTTCTATTGCTGTATAATAAATCAGCAAAGATTTTTTATTATGTCATAGTTTTTGGAGGTCAGGAGTACCGGCAGGGTTAGCTGAGTCCTTGGCTCAGAATGTCTTCAAGTAGAAGACATAGTCTTAGCCATTTCTGTAACCTCATCTGAAGCTCTCTGGTTAGAAGCAGGATCAGCTCTGTGTGGTGATGGGATTGAAGTTTCACCTCTTTTCAGGCTGTCAGCTAGAATCCATTTTCAGTTTCTAGAGGCTGATGCTAATGTTGCCACTTGGCCCTTCCTTTTCAAGGTCAGCAGTGACACCTCCATGACATTGACTCTTTATTCATCAATGACCCTGTCCTTTTAAAGAGCTCACATCTTTAGGCCAAGTCTACCCAACATAATCTCTCTTTTGATTGGCTCAAAGTCAACTGGTTTGAGACCTCAATTATAGCTGTAAAATCACCTTTAATGTTGCCATAGAATGTATCCTAACCAATGGGGAAAGCATCTCATTTTATTCATAGGTCTCTCTTATGTTCAAGAGAAGGGGAGCTTTAGGGCATGAACACCAGATGATAGGAGTCCTGGAGACCATCTTAGCATCCTGCCCACCACATAATCTTCATTCTGTGGCTGCATACTTGATCAATAACAGACAATACAGTTCTGATTTCTACAGTTCTTTGAGTAGAGAAGAATCAAACTCAAGATATTGAGGTCACCTGGCGGCCTCTGCCCCCAATAACTTTCTAGCAATACCATCACATCAAGTGCTTCAATTTCCCTTTACTTCAGCTTTTCCTACACATAGGGATAATAACTATACCTCATGGGTGGTTTTGTTGTGAGGCTTAAGTTAGATCATATGCATGCGTTTCAAATATTAAAAGCTCACAGAACATTGGCAGTAACTCCCCTTTTCTTCAGGGTTTCAAACACAGAAATAGAACACTAGAAAATCTCAGTATCTGTTTTTAAAAATGTAGCCATCCCTTTAATGCCTCACGAGTGCACAGGGGCTTGTTGAAGTCTCTCTAGTCTTGATTTCTTAAAGATATGGGGCAGGACTAACAGAAACCTCAGAATATTCACAGGACCTAAAATTCCTCAATGACATCATTTAGTAGAGATTCCCGTACGTGACTCTCTGAGCTACTGCTGAGGCAAAACCTCTAGAATTTGATGTGCATTTTACTAGAGGAAACAGACTTGTGTAATTTCAATAAAATTGAAAGTTACTCATGCCCAGTATGGCTATGAAGTGTGTCTGTATTAGTGTGTATGAGTTTAAGTGTATATGTCTATCTTTGTGTGTATGTGTGTATGTGTGTATGTATGTATGTATGTATGTGGAAATAGTATGCAATGTGCCAGCATATGAAATTAACCACATGTTGATTAAACTTTCCTACATGTAAAAGGGCACAATGGTTTTGCGAGAGCTTTTGGAAGGAAGAAAACAATGAAGTTATCACGTTACTTGACTCAATGAGCTCTGAAATTTAGAAGCTAAGTCTGAGCCATTAGTGTGTTTGTGTGTGTGTGTGTGTGTGTGTGTGTGTGTGTGTGTGTGTGTGTTTTAAATAGGGAAACATTCCACGACAGTGTAGCAAGGCTTGTGTTAGGGTTGGTTAACACTTTCCCCTGCTTCTGAGCTCGCTCACGCACAGTGTGTCTTGAATAATGCACAATACAAACAATTATTTCAGACATCTCAAAAATGAAGTGCTACCAACTTCATTGTGTTCCTCTGCTCTGCCGAGTAATGAAAGACATATTCTTAATGTGAAACAAAGGGAGATTGTGCATATTAAAAAAGCAGCCCAGCCAGCTAGAGTTAAAGCGTCGGGATAAGATATTAACTTGAACCACATGTGAAGTGCAGCTGTTTCTGTTGAGGCTTTCATCAGGCCCAAGTGGAAAGATTGGTGGGTTTTAATATGTGGTTTCCAGCCAAGCCAATAGGAATCTGGGGAAAATGTGTGTGAAATCAGGCCTCTGCCAGGGGGGTCCTGGGCTCTGGGCTGCCTTTTCTTTCTGTTAACGTAAACAAAGGTAACTCAATGCCCAGGACAAGGCTCCAGCTCCAGGGCTCTGGAGTGACCAGCTGGTCTGTGGCACTTTCAGGGGCCTTCATACTATGTTCAAAATCAAAGGCCAAATAGTGGCAGGAGTGGGCAGGCGGGGACATCTTCACACGCTTCTCTTCTGCTTTCTCCTCTCGGGAATGTTTAGGGTTTATTCAGCTCCCAAGAATGCAAAGCTTCGACTCTAGGGGAACACTTCGTGTGTATTGGGCTCAAACTCTAAGGATTTAACGTAGCCCACTACATGTATGTACAGTGCTGCACATACATGTACAAATGTGAGAATTCCGAGAAACCCATGGAAGAACATGAGACACGGGCAGAGATCACGAAGATGGAATTAGTTACCTGGATTCAAGGCGGGTCTGTCTCTAGCGTGGTTTTGTCTGGCCTATTCCTCAAGGCCCGTGGCTATCATTTGTGGATTGATGATGACTGAGTGACAATGTGCCCCCCAAGCACCACGGCTTTGCTTTGTTCAGCCTCAGAGACGTGGAACAGGAGGATATTTATGGGCCCGCAAACGCAGAACTGGAGGCAGGAAAATGAAAATGACGGGAATGCCCTCATTGACCTTAGGAAAGCAGTTGAATGCCGCCGTTTATATGCACTGATTCATGCGTTCAACATTTACTAGACAGCTCCAAGATTCAAGAGATTTTACAAAGTGCTTTTGGGGTTCCAGTGATGTGTAAGGTGGTGGTGGGGCGGGGTGGAGGATCTGACATTTATTGAGCGCATACTAGTTGCCAGGCACTGTGTGGGCCCCTGTGGTTACAGTTTCTCATCTCATTTCCTAAACCTGGAAAGGGAGAAATTAGAAGACAAGATCTTTTCTCTCAAGAGTCTTCCAGTCTCAGATTAAGTAATAGATAAAAGGCATAGGCAGACACCCATGAAATATAATTATATTCACATGCCAAAAGAGGTATTAATGGGAACTAAGAGATTGGAAGGAATTTTTGGGAAACAGAAGCAAGTTTATTGGGGAGGAGGGAGAATGCAGCATTTTGGACTAGACATTGTAGGCTGTGCTGAGCTTATATTTGCAAAGCACGATGATAAAAATAAGCGAGGATCCCTGTGCTGGGGAGGGTGCATGGGACTGAGGAGAAGTGAAACAATGCCTGGAAGCCACACAGCATTCTGTAGTTAACAGAGAATCACCTATAGTCAAAATTTCTCTTGTCATTGCTTCTTGGATCCAGGGCCAAGCGAGGTGAGTGGTGTTGGAGTCATGCTTCATGAAATGGACACACCTTTAAGTCCACTACAGGCTCAGTGTGTGGAAACACCAACCATCAGAGACTTGCTCGGGTTGAAAGGCCTGAAGTGGTCTCTTTCCAGAGCAGCATGTGGGAAAGCGGGCAAAGTGGATAGTCGGTTTAGCACTTGGTCATGATGGGGCCATGCTGTTCTGAGAGAGATGACAATGGAGATAAGCCAGTAGGTGAAGGCATGTGTCTATGTAGTAAACAAAAGGGATGTGGGTTGACCACCCCAATGGGGACAGTGAGCCAAGAATATGTGTTTGGACTGTACTGGACATAGAGTTTGGTGGCAATCGTGTTTAAGGAAAAGATTTAGATAAGCTTGTCTTATAAGTTGAGACACTGAATTATAGCTAAGAGTCAAGGCTGTATTCTTTGAGGAAATAGTGATCCAAATGCTACATCATCCTGTTCTAGCACCTGTTCACTCTGGGTAGAAAGCAAGTCCCCCTTTTTTTAGTTTTAAAAATTATTTTATGAATGAGTTTCATTATAAAATTTTCATACACAAATATACTCATATGCATGTATTTTACCTTTCTGCTATAAATTATCTTTCTACTGTAGCATTCCTGATGGAAATTACCTTTCTACTGTAGCCCCATTCCTTGTGGAATATCAAGTCATTGTGCCTGGGGATGAAATAATCAAGCTACCAGGTACCCTGTGGGAAGGAGGCTACAAGCACATTAGACAGATAGGTTCTGCCCTCAGGCACCTCAGCCCTATGAGGTGCTGTTGAGAGAGTGACTGAGAGTAGATGATGGGCCAGTTATCCACCCATCCAATGGGAGGCCTGAGGTGTCGGATTGGTTTTCTTGGGTCCACATAACAAAATACCACAATCTGGATGCCTTGAGACAACAGAGAATAGTTTTGGAGACTAGAAGTGCCAAAAGAATATTTAGGCAGGTCTATGCTCTCTTTCTAAAACTCTAGAAGGTCTAGTCTCTGGAAGATGCCAGCAGACTTCGGTATACCTTAGCATATGTCACTTTCCTCTGTATCTTAGCATATGTCTCTCTGCATATATGGGCTATTATCTTTGGATTTTGGATCAACCCCAACCAAGTATGACTTCAGCTTAGTTATTATAGAGAGAGACCCTATGCGCAATAAGGTCACATTCAAAGGTAGTAGTGGGTTAGCGCGTCAGCATATCCTTTTGGAGAGACAACCCATGTCTGTGTACAAGCTGGAAGAAGCCGGGGAGGAGCCTATGGGTGGAAGCAATCAAGCCCATCTTGGCGATGACAGGACTTAAGCTCCTTCTCCTGGATGGATGGATGGTGTCTGATGAGGCAGCGGTGGGCTAGATTCCAAGGTGGGTGGATGGGAAGAATTATATGGCAGGAGTCACAGAACTTGGCATGTATGAGGCACATCAGAGGATGGGGAGGATGCCAGCCTGCCAGGGACAGAGGGCTCTCCCAGGGAGGGATGGAGATTGAGCCTAGAGAAAGCTGAGGACAGGCTGGGGAGTCAGCCAAGCATCCTAGGAAATTGGATGACTGGGTTTGGACTGTGTTTCTCATGTTCTGGAAAACTCTATTCAACAGTCCCAAGTGCTTTCAGTAGGCAAAGACAGTTATGTAGAAAAGTCCCGATGCTTAAATATGCCTCTGAAGTGTGTATCAACACATCTTGCCACAGCTTACAGGCCACCCATTGTGGTGGGTGCTTGTATAAGTCTAGCCTGAAGAAGCTTTGCACATTAAGGCAAGGGCAGCTGTAAATGTAATGAATATGTCATCAGTGAGGCTGGATGGTTCTTCTTCTCTTTGGGCAGAGATTTCACATCTGTGAGAAGCAAAGCTCTGCCCGTGACATGCTGCAGTCCCTTGACTATATAACAAAAATGGTGTAACTTATTCTTTTATTTGATTTAGCATCTCTGTGAGGTGGGTAGAGTATCTTTTTAATCTCATTTTCATAGCGGAGGATGTGAGCTCAGAGATGAGACCCTGATTTACCACAGTGCTCAGCTGGTTAATGGCAAGGTCAGACCTGAACTGAGTACTCGAGATTCCTACCTAGTTCAGTGTTTCTTATCTCTCAATAATACCTCCTTTTAAATTACACTTCAGGTTTACTCATTCAGCCATCCATACATGCACCCTTCCAGTAAGCAAACATGCATTGAGTTTCATGATGTGATAAGCACTCTTTGAGGTCTAGAGCTATGTGGATAAATTAAGAGTGGGGGTGGGGAGGGCGGGCTCTGCAATTCAAGGAGTTTGCCATGCTGGTCCAATATGAGGTTTGCTACATAATGGGAGGGCAAAGAGTAAAATCCAGGAGGTTGAGTGTCCTCATTCCCTGAGCCACACCCACCATGTGATCAATGTTCCCCTGGGCAATGTTCTTGGGCCAAGGCTTCCTATGCCTGCTTATAAACACAGATCCACTGTGAAAAGGCACGTTTGAGTCTGCACCTACTGTCAGCAACATTTAACACTGAGAGAGGGCAGTCAAGGTGGAAGCTCCTGAACAGAGTCAGCTACTATTATTTAAATCACAGGTACTACAAAATAACCGCCAGGCCATAATCTACCAGGTGAGCATTGTAAGTTTACAAAGCCCTGTAATGTGCAGTGGCACTTTAGGAAGTGACCTCTGTTCGGGATCAGACAGATTTTAGATACTACCACCTCTGCGTGATTGCGTGTCTTCAACCTCATAGGGTCTCAGTGAAAGTGGATGTATGTGAGATTCTTGGGCTCCCTTCTGAAATGTGAGCTCCTTCTCAACAATGCAGTGAATAGCCTTAAGTATAAGAAGTACCAGAACCCCCTTCTACAGGCTTTCCTTTGCACGAATCTTAAGACTCCAACTACCCTTTGAAAGCGGAGGACATGGTTTTCCTGGCCATCCCATTTCTTCTAAGAGTTTCATGTTTAAAAAACCTAAGATTTTCAGGCATAGAAACCAGCAAGATGGCCAACAACAACAAAGTAGAGCAAGGCAAGCCTCTGCTGCCCGTCATTTCAGTTGCATTTGATTTGGGCATGTTCAGTTCCAAATGCACAAATTACTATGCTGGGTGCTCTTGTCTTGTTTATTTTTATTTATCTTTAAGACACTTGTCTGATTTGGGTTCCAGATCTGGAGACGTCATCAACGTGCTCAGTTAGTTCAGGCAATACCCAGTATTACCTTGTTCCTTCCTGCTTTAGGATCCAGGTTGAATTCACCAGACTCGGGGGGCCACACCTGTTCTTGTGCAGCCTGGGGGGTGTAGGGTGTAGAGTAACACAGCTTTGTTCACAGCAGATATTTAAATCTGATTTGTTCTACTAGGGTTTATCTTAACCCCAGGTTCCCAATGCACTAAGATCATGGCTCACATGTGGGACTCACGTACTAGCAGGAAAACCAATCCTGAAACACAGGGAAGCCTTAAGGATATTTAGATGGTTCCCTTAAAATACAATTCTCTACCCAGCTGAATTGCTAGAGTTAGAGTGTTATGAGTGTAAAAATAAAATTTAGGGTGATGAACAGTTAAAGTGTAAGAACCATAAGCAACAGAAGCAGGAATTATTCACTCTCGCCAATCCTGGCGCTGTGTCTGGAGTTTGCTTTGCATCTCATACATCCAGACGTTGCCACTGGGATACAGGCATTCTTTCCTGCACTGGAGCCAATGGAGCTGTTGGAAACACCCTATAAATCTCATCTTCTGGACCGTGACCTTCAGCCCCTTGGGGGCAGCTTTCACTTTATGATCATCTTGAAAACCCGTGGTCGAGGAGACTTGCAATAACACCCAAGGGCTCAGCATCCTGTATCTCTGCCAGATGAATGAAAGGGAAAGGACCACTCAGGCCTGAGCTGTTCATACAGAAGAGGCTTAGTTCCCCTAGCCAGGAATCCCGCTCATGTTCCAGGCAGCAGAGAACAGCAGTGCTCTGAATGAGGTCACTGTGCACCGGAGGGGTGACATACAGGAATTCCTCCTGCACTTACTATTCTCAGGACTTAGTCTAGGGTGGTGGTGGTGGTGGTGGTGGTGGTGGTGGTGGTGGCGGTGAGACACAGCCTCCCCTTTGCCTGCCTCAAATGAGCTTTTAAGAATAAACCTGGAAGTGGAAACAGGCTGCCTTCAGAGGGGGGGAGGGTGTTGTGCCTCACTTTTGTTGGCCTATCAGGTTGATTCCTTCTGATTCTATTTTTCAACTTTATACAAGGTGGGCCTTGTGAAATTCTTATGCTAATTCTAAACAGGAGCTGAGCAGTGCCCGGGCTTTTGTGTGGTGAGGCCCAGTTGGTGTGATTGTGGCAGGCACCTGGTCTATAAATCCACACCAAGTTGAGACCAAGGGAGCTGCTAAGCATTGTCTGGGCTTATGGGATTGGCCTGCCCTGCTTCCAGCCAAGCCACGTCTTAGATGTGAGACCTAGGAAGGGAACGCGACAGCTAGAGTCACAAACAGGCCTGCAGCAGAAAGTGCCAGTAACTCAGCGCCTGGACGAGGCTCAGAGTTGAAGGACTTTGAAGTGTATCTTTGAAAAGAATTCTCAAACTTTGAGGTGCAGTTCAACCAGCTCTCGCTTATGGCATCTCCTGTGGGTCACAGTAGAGCGTGGCCTCTTGATTCAGAGCTTCTGGTGTGTGCAAGCCCACTGACCTATTCATTTTGGCAGTGAATTCCCTCAAGGCATTGCTTGCAAAGTTCCAAACTCCTTAAGAGAATTTGTGAGACCCCAAATGCTTTAGGGTGTCCCTGGAAGGTTCTTGCTCATCTCCCTGACTTTCAGCACACATAGGCGTGAGGGTTAAGCCGGTACTATAAGCTTGGGAACTGGTCACCGCTGCCCTCCATAGCTGTTAGCCTGAGCTTGTGGTACTGGCTCTGCGCTTTCTCAGGGCTAAAAGGACACTGTGAAGAGCACTCCTGTTCTATATTATATCTTTGGGCAGAGAGTGGGTATCTGCAAAGGAAAAGCTCTTTGCTCCAACGGCACACAGGCCTGGGCAGGCTTCTTCTCAAGACTGAGTCTATGAGTGGTTGCCCATATTTCTCACCGTTGCCTTTACTTAGCTGCCAGGACCAGCTTGTCTGTAAGGGGGTGATCTTCATGCTTTGAGGCACCATTGCCAAGGGAAGTGTCACAGAGTGTTACAGACAGCAGACCTAGATTGCTGTACTAGCCCTGGAAAACCCTTTGTCTGCTTAGAACCTCACTCCATGGACTTGACTATTAAAAGTAAGTATTGATTGTACCCTTTCTATCAGGTATATGGGGGAGTAGGTAGCCATTGTCAGAGCTGCTGGGTTCTGAGACTGAGTACTTCCTCACCATTCTGAACTTTCAGGGCCTGAGTTGGCAGCGCCCCATGAGAGTACAGCGTGGCTGACAAATGGCTTCACTTCTGACTATCCGTGCTGTCTATATTTTGGCTAATGGGGTAATAGCTGCAGTGGGGCAGTCAGGGGTAACACCAGTGAGTACAGAGGACAGAGCTTGGCTCTGGGCACACTCAGAACCCTTTCTTGAGGCCTCTACTCACAATTCTACAACAGTATGCTCTCAGCCACCTACGGATTGGTTAGGTGAGGGCATAGTCTGTTATCTCAGGCCGGGTAAGTAGACTCATTTGCAATGTTAGCAATTAGATGGCACATGACAAAAATAAAACATAAATAAAAAGCAAGGGGCCTGGAGGTGGCCCAGTTGGTAAGATGCTTGTTGAACAAGCTCAAGGACTTGAGTTCGACCCCCCCAAGAGCACATGTAAAATGCAGCTGTGTAGTATGTACCTGTAATTCCCCTGCTGGGGAAGCAGAGGCAGGAAGACTCTGGGGTCCTTCTGGCCAGCCTACCTAGCTGAATCAATGAACTCCAGGCTTACTGAGAGAGCTTGCCTGAGGAAATAAGGTGGAAAGTAAGAGAGGAAGGTGCCTAATGATGTTGTCCTCTTGTCTGCATGCCAACCTGTGCTTGCACACACACACACACACACACACACACACACACACACACACACACACA
>OU015743.1:34326256-34338784 GCA_907169655.1 Acomys percivali
ACACACACACACACACACACACACACACACACACACACACACACACAATCAGTTCTCTTCCTTTAGAGAACCATGACCAATTCAGAAGGAGTCCAGAGGCCCCCTGTTTCTAACTCCTTGCCATTAGGTCCCCTTCCTAAAGGTTCGATCGCCTCCTGTTACCGTGAACTGGTAGCCATGTTCGTGAATATATAGAGCTTTTTTTCTGGAGCCTTTGAGATCTGAACCACAGCACCCACTTTCAAAAAGTCAAGTCTGGGTTTAGATTTCTGTCTTGGCTCTTTTAAAACTCAGTAACACATTGGAAGTAGCTTTCATTTTCTATGCATTTTCTACTATCTGGAGCTTCCATAAGGGCTGGAGGGGACCGTTCATGACGAGAGGGATGCAAGGCAGCTGTCAACACCCCTCAAGGGTTTAGTGGATGCTCTATGCACTTAGAATAGGCCATTCAATTATTATGATCATTCTAGTAATTCAGAAAGAACAAGTAGTAATGAAAAGTGCCCCCTAAGGCTTGTTAGGAGTTAGAAGATGCCCTGGTCACGCCTTTGGTTGTCATGATGACCCTGTGCAGGAGGTCCTATGACTATCCCCATTTTATAGACAAGGAAAGCAAGGCTCTGAGAAGTGAAGACCAGCCTTTGAACATCGGCCTGCCTACTTCTCAGGGAGTCTTCCTTTGAACTTGTCTCTTGTTTTAGCTCCTCTATAGAAAATTCTACTTTTATGTGTGGAAAGAAGTGTCAACAGCGGAGGAGATGGTATTTATTGGTTAGGGAAGACCATCCAATCAAATGAAGGAATAGCAACACAGGCTACTTGAGCGGTGGTAGATGGGTCCTCGGGGTAGAAAGAGTGGAGGGGACTAAGTTGGAAGAAAGAAAAAGTCTTCCTTGAGACCACTCACTGTTTTAGCCTAAGCGTGAAGAGGGATTAAGGGGCCCTCTGAGCCTTAGGACTATGCTCTGTGATCTCCGCCTTGGGCCAGGGAAGGAAGCTCCAACTCTCCCTGTCATTCGTCCCTTTCTGGCATTCGTCATGGAGGCCAGCACACACTTGGTTGAATTCTTTCAGCTACTGATCCAGAAAATTGGAAACAACTTTGGCTCCCTGTTCAATCAGCTGGATAATCAGAGCTCGTCAAGCTTGCCCCCCAATTGTGACCACCGGGCTGTCTGAAAGCCAGTGGGGAATCTGTTACGTGCAGGCTTTTGGAGGCTCCGAATGGGCAAGCAAACACAAAAGCTGATTATTACAGTTGAGGGCCTTAAAGGCTGGAGTGTTAGGGCTTCGGGGAATGGAAGGGACAGCTCAGGGACACAGTAGGAAACCCAGTGAAACAATTTTAAGTGAGAATGTCTAGAGATACTATCCAAAGTGGAAATTTGGTCTCGCCTGGGATGGTTGTGCTGCTTAGGAGAGACACAAAGGTTACTGATGGGGATGAGGGGTGTCCCAGGAGAAGGATGATAGAAAAACACCTGACCCATTGGGTCAAAGTAAGAACCTATTATGGAGACGTGGGGGTGAGATCAAGGAGAAGAGAGTTCTTGGCAGAGATTGCTTCTGTAATTTATCCCAGACCCTTTAATTCCTGACCACAACCATGAGAAGGAGATTATCACCTCCCCCAGTCATCAGCACAATTGACTGGTATGGAGGTTGTTAACTTGAGAAAATCACCAGAGATAGTATTGGGCAACTTCAAAAGTCCACTGTCTTTTTCAATGAGCGGGTTGTAGAAAGGCTTAGGAACACTAATAACAGCTGAAGATCTAGCTGCAGGTGGCTGTCTAATTCCAATCAAAATAATCTTTCCCCAGTCTTAGTGGATAAAGGACGGTGGAATTAAAAAGGGACCGAGAGTGATTTTTGGCACAGGCACCAGGTCTGTCGTGGAAGGGAGGCTATTGGTGTTGGCACTGTGTAGTTACTTTCTTCCCAGCAACAAATTCCCCTCTCCCCTTGATGGCCTGGGAGGTCACACACGTGCCTCTGTGTCCTTTGTACACAGCTGCATACCCCATGTGCTATTTGCTTTAGTTAACAGTACGGTGGGGAAAGGGTAGATTGCTGGTGCTTGAAAAATCCAGAATATTATAAAATCAGATGTTGCTCCACTCCCTAGAAGTTTCCATGCTGATGTGAAAAGATACTGTTTGAGGATGACAGACTTTGTGTCCTTTGAGCATCTCTCTTCTTGGGAGTTTGTGTTTCGTTAGTGTCTCATCGGAGTTTCTGCGTCTGTGTTAACTTGAGAATAGCTTCAGTAGTAAAAGACTGCCAAATGCTGTGTTAGACAAAAGCACCGGTATCTCTACTCCAGGACTTTCTAGAACAGCAGTTCTTAACCTGTGGGCTGTGATCCCTTTGTTGGGGGGCAGGGGTGTCACAGAACAGATACCCTGCTTATCAGATACTGATTCATACCAGTAGCATCATTACAGCTATGAAGTAGCAATGAAATAATTTTATGGTTGGGGGTCATCACAACATGTGGACTTGTATTAAAGGGTCACAGCGTTAGGTAGGTTGAAAGCCACTGTAGAACCTTCCCCATGCAAGCTAGTTTTGAATCGTCTAAAAAGTTATATAGATTTTTAACTGAAATAAAATATAAAAATTCACATACTCTCTCACTCTGACTTAGCTGCCCAGCTGCATCCTGGGAAATGCTTCTCTCTCACAGGCAGGGTATGAAGTAGCTTGAGCTGAGTTTCCAAGCAGGTATTTCCTTGAAGGCCATGGTCCCTGGCTATCTTGCCAAGCTGTCAAGCTATCCCTGAAGAGGAGGCCGGAGTCAGGTGACCGTTCAGTCTTCGGTAGCACAGCGTACTGGGGCATGCTGAATCTGGGAGGGCAGGTAGCTAGAGTGGTGATCTAGAATGTGGACCTGCCTACTGTTTATGCTCAGGGAGACCCAGGCTCAGGAATGCCCCCGAGAATGTGTTCTTTCTCCACTGTGGGTACCAAAGCCTTATCCCAGGTGGGACTATTCAAAGACCTTCCCAAGTGCTTTGGTATTTATAGCGTGTCATAGATGCAAGCAGATTTCTGCAGCCGAAAATAGTGACATGTTGCCATTTGAGCCAATGTGTGAGTCTGCTTCAGGGATATACATATAGGGAAGTAATTCTGGGGCAAGATCGTGCCAGGAAATAGTTGCTTTCCTGAAAAGCCATGTCTCCTCACTTTCCCTTTAAGAGGAGGTAGCCAGTTTCAGAACCTCTGAGGCCAACTGCCTGTATTAATAGGCAAGGACTCCTCCCCGGATGGGCCGATTCTGATGTGTCCATCATTTTATGCATCTTCTCTTGGTCCCTAAGAGGGCTTGAACTGTGGAATTTTCTGAGTCTGTGAATGTTCCCACAGTCTGTATCTAAATTGTTTTATCTTATTGGACCGCTAAGAGGAAACAAAAAACAAACAAACAAAAAACAAAAAAACAAACAACAAAAAACAAAACAAAACAAAACAAAACAAAAAAAACAAGCCAGCAACACCCCAGAGCCCCTCTTTATTCCACTGAGGCTTTGTGAGCATTCATAGAGGATTCTGGAAAGGGTGGAACCCGAAAACACCGTCCCCCCCACCTACACGGTTTTTTGGAAGACGATTTAGAAATGGGGCTTAGAAGGAGTTTGGCTGAGGCCTGATCATGCCAGCAGACTCTCTTTCGGTAATTAAAGACGGAAACCGACCTCCCAAGCGCTGAAGTTAGCAGCTGTATCGGGTCAGAGGACCCCAGGAAAGGATCGGAGTTGTTTATTCGTCTCCTAGTATCTCTTTCCTAATAAAACCCCAGTGGTCTGTCTTAAGAGTGTCACCCCACCACGAAAACCAGGTCTGCTGGTTATTTATTTATGTAAGATGTTTAGCCTGTTTGGAAATTAAACACTTTCTTAGATTTCATCTCCTCAGGCCGATGGCAGAGCCTCTGGGGGTGATCCTAAGAGGGTACAATGATAAAAGCCTTCGCAGGGTAGCGCAATGGGAAAAAGCCAGGATGAATTAGCTCGCTGTGACATGGCTAACATCATCGCATTTATATATGTTTCATTAAGCAGGGGCTTGACAGCTTTATGAGGAAACAGTGGGGTTTGCAATGGAGGAAGGGCCTGTAACCCTGCCAGAGCTGATCCTGGCCTGTGCCATGCTGTTCCTTAATAGAATAATATTTGCGCAGTGAAAATGTCATTTTAAATGACTGGTTTGATAATCCCTTAAGCTTTTAAATGATCTGCAAAGTCTGGAAATTCTACCCCAGTGTTTAAAATTGACGGGAACATTAATGAATGCAAACATGAAAGGATGGTGCCCAGCTTTGTTTCCCCGAGTCAGACATCCATGGCGGGAGGGTTTTCCTTTTGTCTTCTGCACGGTGACTCACCACACTGAAGCAGTTGTAGCAAGTCTTCACTGTAGGAAAGTTTGTCTGGACAGAGAGCTCAGCCCATGGTGGGGCCAGGTGTTCCTGGGCTTGCTGCTAGCTTGAAGTTCCCTCATGCAGAGTAGGAAAAGCACCCTCTCTGGGAGGGCCTTTGCAACAAGGGGATGCCTCTCTGTGGAGAGCAATTAGTGGAGGCCTTGCCTCTCTCCAGCTAGTGCCTCCTGAGCCTGTGTCCCACCTGCTGAGGAAGGAGGAGGAAGGAGTTAGTCTCTCACTGGAGCCCACACATCCTACGCTAATGCTCTGCGTTCCTGGTGGATAAAAGCTTTCCACTTTCCAGGGATGTGATACTCAGAGAGGCTTCTTTGTCACAGGACTCTTCTCTTCTTTTCATTCCTCTCAATGGGCCAAGAAACCTGGCATAGAGATTGTTTTCTTGTGAATCGGGACAACACGATACAAGGGTCACCCAGGGGCAAACCCAGCTCATTGCCTCTTTGTACAAATAAAGCTTTATTGAAACACAATTATGCCCATTGGTTTATTGTCTGTGGCTACTTTTCAGAGATAGTGTAGGAGCGCTGGATTGTTGTAACAGAGACTGTACTATTTGGCTCATAATATTTGCATCATTTGACATCTGGTCTTTTACAGACCCCTGCCTCAGATCATTGATCAAAAAGAGGTAGGATCCTTGTCTCGAGATTAGCTTTGCTAGCCTCTGTGAGTCTCAGGGCAAGTCACTTAACATCTCTGTGCTTTGGCTTAAGTAAAATTAGGATAATATTTCTGACTTGTCCTTTCCACGCAAATATTGAGAGGACATCAGAGGCTGTCCATCATGTGTCCATGGAGCCTGGCCAAAGTTTCTTGATTTCCTTAGGGCTGTTTCCTCATCTGTGAAACAGGCCTCAGATCAGTACTTTGGAATGTTAATGCACACATCAGTTCCAGGTGGGAAAGGGATCAGGCTGGGGAGGGTTGGGGAAGTGGGTAGGGGTGATGTTGTGGGGAGGGTTGGGGGAGAGGGTAACGGCGGTGTTGTGGGGAAGTGGTGTCTGGTGTCAGTAAGGTTCTAGTGTTGGAAGGTTCAAGGTTGGGGCCTGCAATTCTGCATTTACATTGCTTCTTTCACATTTAGTTTATTTGTTTGTGCATGGGCACATAAGTCATGATGTATGTGAGGATGACAGAGGACAACCTTTGTGAGCCTGGTTTTCTCCTTCTACCACATGGGCCTAGGGATCCAACCTGGATTGTCACACTTGTTGGCAAATGTCTTTACCCACTGAACCATCTTGCCAGACCCTAGTCTGCTTTTCTAAGAAGTTTCTTGAGATGCTGATGTTCCTGGACTAGCTCTCTGGTCAGGGGTCTCCAGGGAGACTGTCCTCAGTAGGATGCAGGAGAAATAGATTCCCTCAAAGCCATGGGTTTTCTCACTTGAGCAACCTGGCAAGCCTAGCCTCTGCAGAGTGCCCAGTGGCCTGGAAACCCAGGAAAGAATCACTGTTTGCATGTAAATCCCAAGTTAACTGCTGCAGAGTCCCCCTTCTCTGGGCACAAGTCAGCCTTTTGCTCTGTTTAGGTCTTCAAGTGATGGCAATGTGACCTGTCCACAGCACAGACGGAGACTGTTTTTCTTAAAATCCACATGTGTGCAGGTTCATCTCAGGCCCAGGCAGGTAGTTCAGTTGGTATAGCAGTTGCAGAACACTCAGGAGGCCTTGGCTTTAATCCGAAGCAGTACTGCTCAACCTGTAGGTCGTGACCTCTTTGGCAAACCTCTGTCTCCAAAAATACTTACATTATGATCCACAACAGTAGCAAAATTACAGTTATGGAGTAGCAACAAAAATAATTTTATGGTGGGGGGGTGTCACCACAACATGAAGAACTGTATTAAAGGGTCACAGAATTAGGAAGGTTAAGAACCATTGATCCAAACCATCACAGATTGAGTGTGGTGGTACATGCCAGCTTGAGAGTTGAAAGCAGGAAAATCAGTAGTTCAAAGTCATCCTTTTCTTGGCTACACAATTAATTAAAGGCCAACCTGGGTTACATGACACCCTGTGTCAAAGCAGGAAAAAACAAAAAAGCAAAACAAACAAACAAAAACAAACAAACAAACAAAAAACCCCTAACCAACCAACCAACCAGCCAACCAAAAACAAAACCAAACCCCTCAAAAGCAAAAAACAACCCCCCCCATCAAAACCTAAAAGAGGTCTTTAATCTTTAAAAACAAAACAAAACCCAAAATGTTCTTAAAAGCATCCAAAATGTCCGAGCACCTGGTAGCCCAGTTCAACTGACACAAAACGATTACAACTAGGCACTGCACTATGAATTGCACAGAGCTTGATGATTTTGCTGACATTGCCTGGCACTGAAATCTCTGTGCAGTGTGTGTGCTCTTATGTGTGGTGGGTGCAGATGTGTGCAGATGTGTGTATATCCACATGTGTGTGGAAGCCAGAGGTTGACAGTGGATATCTTCCCTGATTGCTCTTCACCTCACATATTGAAGCATCACCTCTCAGTTTTGTTTTTGTTTTTCAAGACAGGGTTTCTCTATATATCCATGGCCATCCTGGAACTCACTCAGTAGACCAGGTTGGCCTTGGACTAAGAGATCTGCCTGCTTCTGCCTCCCGAGTGCTGGGATTAGAGGTGTGTGCCACCATCGTCCTGAAGCTAGCGAGCTTGCGTCAGGGATCCTTGTCTCTGCCTTTTGGCTACCACACCTGCCCAGCTGTGTGATGAATGCTTTACCCACTGAACTCTCTCCTGACATTTTCCCAGTCACTCTCCTCACCGTATTCCCAGCAGAGAGGCCTCACTCTGGCCTTAGCTCACACAGCCTGACCTTGTAGGTGATGGGTTGAGAGGGTTATTTCCCTACCGTTGGTTAGCAAAGCTGTTGCCACGCCCTCCTTTTGGCAGCCAGGTGGCTTGAGAAAGCAGCCAGTGGCAGGTTGGATCCTCCTTGGCTGGCCTTGTGTCAATCTGGATGAGGCTTACCCTGGGAATGATGGGACAGATGGAGAGCACCCCCATCCCCAACCTCTAGTTAGTCACACCTTGTGTGTGAGCGTGCCAAATTTTAATCCTTTTGCTCAGTAGGGAAACATTTCCTGGGCTCCAAATGGCTCCTAAAGAATTCTCTCAGGCATTTGTTCCAAGCACATTTTCCACAGACCAGGGGAGCCTTCTGGCTGTTTGTCCTAATTGTAACCCTAAGCCACTTAGCAGTCTGTCAGGTGAGAGAGCAGGGAGGTGGGGTGCATGGCAGGAGGGGGTAGTTGTCACTGGTTGAAGAGAAACAAATGAAAGAGATTTGTGAGGGGTTGAATGTCAGGCCAGGATGCTAGGTTAGACCCTGATACATAGAAAGAAGCCTGCTTTATGATAGAAACGTGCTTTTAGACTGGGATAGACCTGTGTCCAAATGCCACCACCTTTGGCTGTTTTTGTTGTTTGTTTGTGACTGGGTAAAGATTTCAATCTTCCTGGCCTTCTCTCAACTCTCAAGCTCCATCACACGGAATGCTACGCATCTCCCCATGCAGAACCCTCCAGGGGTCCCCATGTATATCACATCAGCGCCCAGACAGCCTCTGACTAGAGCTTGGATCCTTACTTGATTTAGTTTCTATTACTAGGAGATCAGCCCAAATGCTGCCAGCCACATTCAGTCAACACCCAGGCTGGGAGATGCACAACATATGTTTTCATAAAGGAAAAACGAAGCGGATCCAGGCACTGGTTTAGTCAAGTCACTTCCCTGCCCCGTGCCCCCTGCCCCTTTCTAAGATATGGAGCCTCTGTCAAGGATTTCTATGTGTTACACTTTCCTCACCCAAATAAGATGCACCCTGTATTGGGTGGGGTTGTTGGAAGATCAGATTCCAGGTTATGGCCATAGGTTTTCATAAACAACAGTCTATAGATTTTCTTACACTTCAGGTGAGTTTGAGCAGGCAGAGGAGTGGCTTGCGCACATACCCCTCCACCCCTACCTCCCACCTCCGCACAGCCAGGGCCCCTAAAATACCTTAAAGACAATGCCTAAAACCTAGGCTGTGCTATTTCTCAAAACAGAAGAGGAAACCTGACCTACATGGTACAAGGCTAACTGAGCTCCACACTCTTGTTTAGGGGGTGGCAGTGCTCTGAACTGAACTGTGGGCCTCCTGTATGCCTGGCGAGTGCTCCAGCATTACTGTGAGCCACTGGCCTCTGAAGTCTTCATTTGACTCTTACCTTTTTGCCAACATAGTTTCTGTAATGGCGGATCTTGCCTAGCGTGGTCTCTGAAATTCAAGTGTTGGAGACCTGGTCCCTAATGTAATGGTATTGCGATATAAAGACCCAATGAGAGGTGGTTAGGCCTTGGGGGCTCTGCCAAAGGGGGAGGGGGGCTCAGACATCATGGTAATATTGTTACTGAGGGAGTGGGTTAGTCATGGCAAGAGAGCATTTTCTTAAAATGGTCCCCTCCCACATGTCCTCTTCTCCTTCTCACTTCCACCATGGCATGACAGCACAGCATGGAGGACCTTTCCTGATACAGGTGCCATGCTCCTGGACTTCTCAGCCCCTGAAACTACAAGCCAAATGAATCTTTGTTCCTTAAATACCACTCAGGTTCAAATATTTTGTCATAGCTGCAGAAAACATCCTAAGAATGCCTGCTGTTTGTCTCCTAGAGGCCCCTTCAGAGATTCATTTGTTTCCTACATCTAGTCTCTCATCAGGATCTTCTTCCACCACACCCCTAAAGTCCAACGGTGTCGCCATTTCTATTTACCCCCCTTTATTGGTCTTCCTCTCCTGTTTGGCCTACTACACGAGGTGGAGAGGATCCGTTTTCAACTCAACCATGCCTGAGTCGCTGGACGGAAATTTGAAAAGGAGAAATACAATCCTAAAGCTTCATGCCCCAAGATTCTGGTCAAGTTCGTCAGGATGGGCTCTCAAAACACCTGTGTTGTCACACCTCCAGGTGATTCTAATTTGCAGCTTGAGGCTTTCCTGTGTCCAGCTGCAAAACCAGGAGCTCAAATAGCATGTCAGGGGTTTCTTCTCTCAGCTGCAGAGAGTCCCGCCATCCACAATTATGTTGGATGCTGACACCAACACCTCTCTTCCCCATTAACCACAGAACAAATGATTACGTCTCCTTGCTCCCGTTTTGCCTGTCACTCACTTATTTGGGCACCTGTATACTTTAGTAGACAGCAGACTTCTTGAAGAAGGAACTAGGCTTGTTGAACTTAGTACCCTCCCATAGTACTTCATGCACAGTAAACTTTTGACATATTGGACTGATGGTTAGTTGTTCTGCAGATCCTGCACGGTCTAGAACAGTGGTTCTCAATCTTCCTAATGCTGCAACCCTTTAATATGCTTTAACCCCTTTAATATGACCCCCAGTGATAAAATTATTTTTGTTGCTACTTCATAACTGTAATTTGGCTACTGTTACAAGTTGAAATGTAAATATCTGTGCTTTCTGATGGTCTTAGGTGACTTCTGAGGAAAAGTTCATTAACTCCCAAAGGGGTCTCAGCCCACAGGTCTAGAGAACCACTGGTCTAGGACACCACTGCAAACATAGTAGACACTCAAGAAATGTTTTTTGAATAATTGATTGGTATCTGTTTCGTAGAAAGGAAGAAGAGGGACAGAAAGTTTCCTCAGCTCCATTTGACTGGTGTTTGTGACTTTACTGAGCGATTGTCTTTAGTATAGATGATTGCAAAAGCTTGCACAAATACACACATGTACACATACAGGTACACATGCACTCATGAATGCACACATACAGGGAAGAACTGATCATCCACTTAGATGAGCCTATCTAGTGCTACCCAGTGGAATTGGATATGTTAGGTGAGAAGGTATTACATTTGGTCATGCTCAGTGTAACAAGCTTTAATACAGGGTTTCCTGGAAAGGACCATTTACATCCTGTTTGTTACAAATGGACTGGGAACGAATGAGCTGGAAACCAGGCTACCAGGTTCTCATCTCAGAGCTTTCATCCACATGCTGGACAGTATTGGTCCTGTCTGCTAACCTCTTTGAATTTCAGCTTTTTCATTTGGAAAGAAAACTTGAGATTCATTCAGTCAGTAGATCCTATGTCCCCAAGTATGTTTTTAAAAAATACATTGATTTCTCAAAATATTAATAAGCATTCAGACTCAATAAACAGAAATTCTAAGGCTCAAATAAGGCGTTATGGGGGGTGGGTGGGTTACTGCTTACTCTACATTGCCATAGCTTTTCCCAGGACTTTATAGAGGCATTGGCTTTTGGTGTCTACTGTGACTCACCGTAGGGCTGCACAATGGTTTCCTCAAAGTCATTTGACTGTGAAACATTTCCTCCTCTTCCATACTTATTAAGAGTCTAAGAATTGGGGCTGCAGAGATGGCTCAGAGATTAAGAACACTGACTGCTCTTCCAGAGGTCCTGAGTTCAATTCTCAGCAACCACATGGTGGCTCACAACCATCTATAATGTGATTTGATGTGCACTGTATACATAATAAATAAACAAATCTTAAAAAAAAAAAAAAAGAGTCTAAGCATCAAGCAATACAGCAGTGGCCATGGCTGATCCTCAAAATCGTCTGCTCTCTTGCTGGGGTACCACCACCTTCTCAGGCCATTCTGTCTGCCTAATTCTTAATGTAGATTAGTTTCCTGGAGTAGAGGTGATCATTTATCTATCACTCATTTATTCACCTCTCCCAGGAAGTCTTCCACTCCACTTCATCTCATAGTGACATTCATAGTTTTGAAGCTATCCATGCTGGTTGTTGAAGGCAGAGTTTGCGTCCCAGTACCTGGGCAAGGACCAGATTCTCTAAGTTTCAGTAGAAATACCTGCAATACATGGGTAGTGTTCTGTGCACACTTGTGGTTTGTAGTGTACAGTTTCCCTCTGGAGCCCATTCCAGTCACACTCTGGGGGCAGCAGTAGGAAAACACACAACTGAAGCCTACTAGAGCATCACACCTTCCTGGTCATAGCAGTTACCATGGTATCTAGTTAGGATCATGGAATACAAGGATAACTTTGTTGTGTTGGTCCATTCAGGTAAGGAGAACATTTTTGCTGTTTCCTCCTGGATATCAGGTGTAGGGAGGAAAAGACTTGAACATGCATCAGCCATCTTAAAACTGTGAGGTGGTAGCTTTTCTGATAATAGAACCAACACAGTAAAATGTAGACTTAATGGGTGGACATTTGACAAGAAGATGACATTGGAAATGGAAACAGAAAATGTGGGTCCCTGATACCTCAGAGTAGGATTCCAGTTTGGGACTATGTATTGCCATTTAAAGATGAGAAGTAATAAATAATGTTCTATTGAATTTAGTTGATTTTTTATATATATATATATATATATCGTCTAATCATAACTCACAGTTTGAGTTTCCTTTCTCTCTTTTCCTTGTTTCTCCCTTGGAATACTGATTGTTGAACCTAGGGCCTTGTACATATAGTGCAGATGCTCTATACTAAGCTAAATTTATACCTTCAGCCATCTTTTTACTTTTTATTTTTGAGACAAGTCCTTATGAAGTTGCTCAGGTTGACTCTGGACTCACTCTGTATCCCAGGACGCTATTGAACTTGGTGTCCTGGTGCCTTACTTTCCCTCAATGGCATTCCAGGCACCAAGTATTGTAGGTACCACACCAACCTTGTCTATTTGCCTTTCAACATAAGAGTCCTAGCTGGCTGATGTTTCCCACTCATAATAGGATTATGTTAGAGGCCCAATTATGCCGTCTTAGATTAGCATATCAAAGTCATAACCTCCAGGTGCCCTTACTCGGAGAGAAAGTAATTATATTAAGTTAGAGTTGGTCCCAATATGACTAGATCTTACAAGAAAAAGAAATACAAATGTTCTATGTGTACTCATAGAGGAAAGGAAAGAGGGATGGGTGGACCTTGTATTAGACTCATTGCTGTGACCTGACAAGAAGCAATTTAAGGGAGGAAGGGTTTCTTATTTATTTGATTTGTTATTACAGTGTGTGTGTGTGTGTGTGTGTGTGTGAGAGAGAGAGAGAGAGAGAGAGAGAGAGAGAGAGAGAGAGAGAGAG
>OU015743.1:34338794-34350015 GCA_907169655.1 Acomys percivali
AGAGAGAGAGAGAGAGAGAGAGAGAGAGAGAGAGAGAGAGAGAGAGAACACCATGGCAAGTGTGTAGGGTTCAGAGGCAGCTTCCAGCAGTTGCTCTATCCATCCTTCTACCTGTTGTTCTAGCATCAGGCTTGGCAACAGGCATTTCTACCTGATGAGCCAGCTTACCTGCCAGTAGGGTTTGTTTTGACTTACAGTTCCACACTGTCCTTATGCTGGGGAAACGTGTGGGGTCAGGAGCAAAAAGCAGCTGTTCACATTATGACCATAACTAGGAAGTAGAGTGCAAATAGAAAATAAGGCTAGGCTGTGAAACTTGAGCCTGCCCACAGTGACCCACTTCCTGTAGCAAGGCTCCCCTTCTTGAAGGTTCTACAGCAGCCACACCTGCTGGAGGCAAAGTATTCAAACACATAGGCCTATGGGGTGATGTTTCTATTCAAACCAAACAGCCCTCTTGCAGCTAAGGACAGGGGCCTCAGAATAAAACCTTGGACTCTAGAACCCAGACGAAGTACCTTTGTGTTATTGGAGCTATCTGGTCTGTGGCTTTTCCTTATGGCTGCTCAAGTAGACCGGCACAGACCGAAGCTCTGGCCTGGGTCTCGGGGCCCTCCTCAGCTGTGACTTCTTTTTCCTTAAGTTCTAATTCATCCTGTCTGGAAGCCGTAGGGCAGTGTGTTCCGTTTTCCTAACGAGATCCATGAAGGCCCCACAGCACCTGACTCAGGACTATTATGCACATTAAGACACTGAATAAATGCTTATTGATTAATTAGGTCTCCCTAGGCCACACTAGGCAGGCAGAGATGGATGAAGTTGTTTAATAAAGTCTGTCCAAATGGACCACATTTCTTTGGCAGACCTCTCCTTTAAAGGGAGAAGCGAAGGAGCAGGCATATTTTTACAGTGGGTTGTACTATCCCAGAAAAAAAAAAAGCCGTCAGGGGAAATGGCTGTGGAGATAGCCTGGCAGTGACAGCAGGGCTGCCTTGTTATCAATTTCCTGTTACCAGTTATGTCTGCTTTAATCTGAGGAGTGTTTTCATGATGAGGCGAGTGAGTGAATCTCAGTAATGCAAAGTTGATGCTGTTAGCATGTATCCTACCACGGCTTTGCTTTTATACATCAGGGGATTTTCCCCCCTTCAGACTATAATAGGATGGAAATATTCCCGCTCACTGTAATTTTGAGAAGTATAAGTGAATGTTGGCTCTCGTGCCCCTTAAATTCATTGTTGCGAGTCTATTCCTTTTAAAGCCTAATTTTAAAATGGAGGCAAGACCTAGGACTCTACCCTTTTAAGCGAGTATATGGTGTGGCAGAGGTTATATCTTTATTCCTGTAATTTTCCCCCAGGGGATGGCCAGAGCTCCGCTAACAAAGTATTGGTTAAATTTCACCCACTGGGAAAAGAAAACTGACAAAAATTTGTCACATTGCCTGGAAACAGGGCTGCAGAATATCTTCCCCATGAACCTAGTAAAGACGGGTGGACACTACTCGATCCTTTGTCTGTCCCTGGATACAGTGGCAGATGATGGGCGCATCTGGATGATTAATTAAGCACAATGACAAACAAACAAAATACCTATTTAGGTTCAGATTGGACTCTTAGAGTCTTTTTTTTTTTTTTTTCCTTTTTAGATAAAAGGAGAGGATGAAGGTGAGATGAAATCACTCAGATAGTTGCGTCAATTTAGTTCACGTTATGCAGTGAGGTGATCCCAGCCTGGAGGTCAAGCCTTTCTCTGGAGTTGGCTCCTTTTATACTGTGACCAGGTTTCTCGTCTCCTGAGAAACCACGCTGTTGTCTTCCAAGGAATACAGCAGAACATGCAATAGATGGCTGCCTCCCAGGAAGTACATTACAAGAACAATCTTCTCATGAGTGCCACAGGCTGACCTGGTAATACTTAAAGTTTAAATCTCCTTGTACATGACTAGGTTAAAAGAAATATTCTCTTAGGAATTATAATTATTAAGCATTTTAGTAAATGTTCCATGGATTTTTTTCTCTTACAAAGTAATATCTGATGATATTTGATACAGAGCTAAGCAGAGAATTCTCAAAAGGAGAATCTCAAATGGCTGAGAAGCACTTAAAAAAAATGTTCAGTGTCCTTAGTCATCAGGGAACCACAAATCAAAACCACTCTGAGATTCTTTCTTACACCTGTCATAATGGCTAGGATAAAAAACTCAAGTGAGATCCAAGATGGCGGCGAGCAGTGTGGACCGTGTTTGGAAGCTCCAGTGAACAATTCAGGGAATAGCACAGATTTCTGAGCCAGGAACACCAAGGTCCCAACACAACAGCAGCAGGAGTGCCCCATGGTTCCGAAGGACTAGGGTGCGGAGGACCTGCGTGCCCCTACACACGGGAGGAGTGTGGAATTTCTCAGATCAGAGCAGCGGCGGCACAAGTGGCATCAGGGGCAACAGCGGCAGCGACTGAGGTTTGCAGCTCAGAGCCTTCCAGTGGAGGCGGTTAGTGTGGTGGCTGGTGGGAGTTGCTGCGGGAGAGGGGACACTGGACAGGATTTGGGTCGTGTGGTGCCTTGTGACCCAAACTGGACTTGGCGGACAGTTCAGCCCCAGAGTCCCGGGTACAGCTCAGTGCTCAGTGCTGTGGAGACGCTGGCTCAGCGCAGCAGGCAATTCTGCCCAAGGCAACAGCTTAGCGCAGCCACAGCTCCCCTGCTGTGACGCAGGCTGGCGGAGCGCTCAGTTCCACCCTAAGCACCAGCTCAGCGCAGCCGCAGTTCACCTGCTGTGACACAGGCTGGGCAGAGCACTCAGTCACACCGAAGGCGCCAGCTTAGCACAGCTGCAGTTCACATGCTGTGACGCAGGCTGGGCGGAGCGCTCAGGCCCACAGCGCAGCCGCAGTTCACCTGCTGTGACACAGGCTGGGAGGAGCGCTCAGGTCCACCGGAGGCGCTAGCGCACATCAACGAGCAGTTCTGCTCAAGACACTAGCTCTCCTCAGAGGGCAGTTTTGGGGCGCTGAAGCAGACTGAGGTCAGCACGCTTGGCGGCCCCAAGACTCTGGCTGGACTATCCACGCAGTATAGGCCCAGAGTCCCGGGATGAATTCAGCGTGCAGTGTGGATCCATAGTCCCTAGCTGAGCTCGGTGCACAATTCTGCCCCGGAGACTTGGGTGGAGCTCGGCGTGCAGTTTAGGGCCAGAATCCCTAACCGTGCTTGGCAGACAGATTGGGCCCAGAGACTCTAGTAGAGCTTTTGGCACAGTCCTGGCTCTAAGACTCTGGTTGGACACAGTGTGCAGTTTGAATCCAGAATTCCTAGCTGAGCTGTGTGGATGTTTCGGGAATGAGTCAATAACTGACCACAGCAGGCAGTTTGGCCAAACGCCCCTCGCTGAGCTTGGTGCGCAGTCCCAGCCCGAAAATTCTGGATGGACCCTGTGTGCATTTTGAGCCCATAATTCCTAGCTGAGCTCGGCAGACGGTTCAGGCCCTGAGATTCTAGCTGAGCTCGGCGGGTAGTTCGGGCCCAGTGTCCATGGCTGGACTTGGCAGGGAACCCAGAAGGCTGTGGATACCTTGGCCTGACCCAACGCTCATCCAGAGACCCAGAACGATTGCAGGACCCACAGCACAGGGGAGCTGAGGATCACTGGCTGTGAGAGCCCAAAATGACGGAGCTAACTTCCTGCCATCCACAACAGTGAAACATCAGAGCTTCCAACCTACGGAAATCGTGAGAAAACAAGTGAATCTATCATCAGACTCCCTCCATCCAACTCGGGAAGCTACCCAACCAAAACAAAGCCAGCAAGATGTCTAAAGGACAGCGTACAAGCATACGCAAAAAACCCCAAAACAACATGGCGTCTCCAGTTTCCGGCTATCCCAAACAAAACAACCCAGAGAGCTCAAATACAACGGAAATACAACGGAAATACAAGAAAATGACCTCAAATCCTTAATAAGGAGCATATTAATGGAGGAAACAAAATTCGTAATCAAATACAGGAAGACGCAGCCAAACAGGTGAGAGACATAAAAGAAGCACATAGAGTGGAACTGGAAAAATTTCAGGAAAATGCAAACAACCATATGAAAGAAATAAATAAAACGGTTCAAGCTCTGAAGACCTATAAAGAGGCAATGGCAGAAACTCAGGAATATACAAACAATCATATGAAAGAAATAAAAAAATCAGTTCAAGATCTGAAGACAAAAATGGATTCAATGATAAACACACAGACAGAAGAAAAACGAGAACGTGAGACCTCAGAGAAGAAGGCGAGCAACACAGAGGTGAGCTTTTCTAACAGAATCCAAGAGACAGAAGAACAAATCTCAGGTCTAGAAGATACAATCACTGATCTTGAAGCAACCATTAAAGAAAATGCCAAATCTGGAAAACTCCTGACACAAAACATCCAAGAAATTAAGGACACCATGAAAAGAAAAAATCTGAGGATAATAGGCATTGAAGAAAGAGAAGATATCAGACTCCAAGGCCCAGAAACTATTCTCAACAAAATCATAGAAGAAAATTTCCCCAACCTAAAGAAAGAGATATCTATAAACATACAAGAGGCCTACAGAACACCAAATAGAATTGACCAGAAAAGGAAAACTGCCCGTCACATAATAATCAAAACACAAAACATACAGAACAAAGAAAAAATATTAAAAGCTGCAAGGGAAAAGGGCCAAATAACATTCAATGGCAAACCTATCAGAATTACACCAGACTTCTCAGCAGAGATCATAAAAGCCAGAAGAGCCTGGACAGAGATCCTGCAAACCCTGAGAGACCACAGATGCCAGGCCAGACTACTTTACCCAGCAAAACTATCAATAACCATTGATGGAGAAAACAAAATATTCCATGACAAAAACAAATTCAAACAGTACCTATCCACAAAACCAGCTTTACAGAAGGTACTAGAAGGAAAACTCCATCCCAAAGGGTCAAGCGACAACCAAAACTACTCAGGAAATAGGTAACTATACCATGGCAAAAACACAACTACACAAACACTCGATTGGAAACAACATCAAAATTAAGGCTCTTAACAGTCACTGGTCGTTAATATCTCTCAACATCAATGGTTTCAATTCTCCAATAAAAAAACACAGACTAACTGAATGGGTGCATAAACAAGATCCAACATTCTTCTGCATTCAAGAAACACATCTCACCTATAACAATAGGCATTACCTCAGGGTAAAAGGTTGGAAAAAAATATTCCAAGCAAATGGTTACAAGAAGCAAGCAGGCGTAGCCATTTTAATATCCAACAAGATAGACTTTCAACCAAAATTAATCAAAAGGGATGCAGAAGGACACTTCATACTCATCAAAGGTAAAGTCAACCAAGATGACATCACAATTCTGAACATCTACGCTCCCAATACAAGGACACCCACATTTGTAAAAGATCTGCTAAAAAAACTTAAACCACACATCGATCACCACACAATAATAGTAGGAGACTTCAACACCCCACTCTCACTGAAGGATAAGTCATTGAAACAGAAACTAAGCTGAGAAATAACATCATTAACCAATGCCATGGGTCAAATGGATCTAACAGATATCTATAGAACCTTTCACCCAAACAAGAAAGAATATACCTTCTTCTCTGCACCCCATGGAACCTTCTCCAAAATTGATCACATTGTAGGTCATAAAGCAGGCCTCAACAGATACAAGAGGATTGAAATAATACCTTGTATCCTATCAGATCACCATGCTCTTAGGCTGCAATTCAACAACAACAGAAACAACAAAAAGCCTACACGTACGTGGAAACTAAACAATTCTCTGCTAAATGACACATGGGTCAGAGAAGAAATAAAGAAAGAAATCAAGGAGTTTCTGAAATTCAATGAAAATGAGGGAACAACATACCCAAATTTGTGGGATACATTGAAAGCAGTGTTAAGAGGAAAATTCATAGCACTAAGTGCCTTTAAAAAGAAATTGGAAACATTGCACATAAGCAACTTAACAAAACAGCTGGAAGCCCTAGAAAAAAAAGAAGCAGAAACACCCAAAAGGAGTAGATGTCTGGAAATAATCAAACTCAGGGCTGAAATTAACAAATTAGAAACTAAGAAAACAGTCCAAAGAATCAACAAAACCAAGAGCTGGTTCTTTGAGAAAATCAACAAGATAGACAGACCGCTAGCCAAACTAACTAAAAGGCAGAGAGACAGTATTGAAATCAACAAAATCAGAAATGAAAAGGGAGATATAACAACAGACACTGAAGAAATACAAAGAATCATAAGATCCTACTTTGAAGGCATATATGCCACAAAATTTGAAAATCTAAGGGAAATGGATGATTTTCTTGATCAATTTCACTTGCCAAAGTTGAGTGAAGAACAGATAAACAAGCTCAATAGTCCCATTTCCCCTACAGAAATAGAAGCAATCATTGATAGTCTCCCAAACAAAAAAAAGGCCAGGGTCAGATGGTTTCAGTGCAGAATTCTACCAGACCTTCAAAGGCGATCTAATACCGATACTCTTCAAGCTACTCCAAAACATAGAATTGGATGGAACATTACCAAATTCATTCTATGAGGCCATAGTCACGTTAATACCTAAACCTCACAAAGAATCAACAAAGAAAGAGAATTTCAGACCAATTTCTCTAATTGAACATCGATGCAAAAATACTAAATAAAATTCTTGCAAAACGAATACAAGAACACATAAAGGATATCATTCATCATGACCAAGTAGGCTTCATTCCAGGCATGCAGGGATGGTTTAATATACGGAAATCCATTAATGTAATCCACCATATAAACAAACTGAAAATAAAAAACCACATGATCATCTCTTTAGATGCAGAGAAAGCATTTGATAAAATCCAACACCCATTCATGTTTAAAGTTTTAGAGAGATCGGGGATACAAGGCACTTTCCTCAACATAATAAAGGCTATCTACAGCAAGCCAATAGCCAAAATCAAAGTAAATGGGGAGATACTCAAGGAAATTCCTCTAAAATCGGGAACAAGGCAAGGCTGCCCACTCTCTCCATATCTCTTCAATATAGTACTCGAAGTTCTAGCCAGAGCAATAAGACAACAAAAGGAGATCAAGGGTATCCAAATGGGAAAGGAGGAAGTCAAACTATCTCTATTTGCAGATGATATGATAGTGTACATAAATGACCCTCAAAATTCCACCAGAGAACTCCTACAGCTGATAAACACTTTCAGCAATTTGGCTGGATACAAAATTAACTCAAAAAAGTCTGTAGCCTTCCTATACACAAATGACAAGCTTGCAGAGGAAGAAATTAGGAAAGTCATACCCTTCACATTAGCCACAAGCAATATAAAATATCTAGGAGTTACTCTAACTAAGCAAGTGAAGGATTTGTTTGAAAAAAATTTCAAAACTCTGAAGAAGGAGATTGAAGATGACATGAGAAGATGGAAGGATCTTCCTTGCTCATGGATAGGGAGAATTAACATAGTAAAAATGGCCATCCTACCAAAAGCAATCTACAGATTCAATGCAATCCCTATCAAAATACCTACACAATTTTTTAAAGACATTGAAAGTTCAATTCTGAACTTCATATGGAAAAACAAAAAACCCAGAATAGCGAAAACGATCTTGTACAATAAAAGGTGCTGCGGAGGAATCTCCATACCTGATCTCAAATTGTACTATAAAGCAATAGTAATTAAAACAGCATGGTACTGGCACAGCAACAGGCTGGTTGATCAGTGGAAGCGAATTGAAGACCCAGATATGAATCCACACACATATGGTCACTTGATTTTTGACAAAGAAGCCAAATCCATTCAATGGAAAAAGGATAGCATCTTCAACAAATGGTGCTGGTCTAACTGGATGTCTATGTGTAAAAAAATGCAACTGGACCCATATTTGTCACCTTGTACTAAACTCAAATTCAAGTGGATTAAAGACCTCAACATAAAACCAGAGACACTAAGCCAGATAGAAGAAAAAGTGTGGAAGAGCCTGGAACATATTGGCACAGGAGACAACTTCCTGAACAGAACACCAACAGCCCAGGCCTTAATGTCAACAATTAATAAATGGGACCTCATGAGGCTGAGAAGCTTCTGTAAAGCTAGAGACACTGTCAAGAGAACAAAGCGACAGCCTACAGACTGGGAAAAGATCTTCACCAACCCTACATCTGACAAAGGTCTACTATCCAAAATATATAAAGAACTCAAGAAATTAAGCACCACCAAACCAAATAACCCAATTGAGAAATGGGGCTTGGAACTAAACAGAGAATTCTCAACAGAAGAATATCAAATGGCTGAGAAACACTTAAAGAAATGCTCAACCTCCTTAGTCATCAGGGAAATGCAAATCAAAACAACTCTGAGATTCCATCTTACACCCATCAGAATGGCTAAGACCAAAAACTCAAGCGACACCACATGCTGGAGAGGATGTGGGGAGAGAGGAACACTCCTTCATTGCTGGTGAGAATGCAAACTAGTACAACCACTTTGGAAATCTATCTGGTGCTATCTCAGAAAACTGGGAATAGGGCTTCCTCAAGACCCAGCTATTCCACTCCTTGGAATATACCCAGAAGATGCACCAGCACAGAACAAGAAAATTTGCTCAACTATGTTCATAGCAGCCTTATTCATAATAGCCAGATCATGGAAACAGCCTAAATGTCCCTCAGTAGAAGAATGGATAAAGAAACTGTGGTACATATACATTATGGAATACTACTCAGCTATTAAAAACAAGGAATTCCCGAAATTTGTGGACAAATGGATTGAGCTAGAAATGATCATAATGAGTGAGTTAACCCAGAAGCAGAAAGACTCAAATGGTATATACTCACTTATATATGCATACTAGCCCAATGGGCATGTCCCACGAAAGCCTTCCCTTACCAGGAAACTGGAACAGAGGGGAGGACATCCTATTGGGACTCTAGATGAGAGATCCATGTGAGAATAGCAATGTAGAACGATCCAGTGGGTCCTAGAAACCTACAAGTAGAACATTATGATAGGCAGATTTGGGCCAAGGGGTCCTGCTCAAACTAAGGCACTAGCCAAGGACAACACAGGCAGTAAAATTTAAACCCCTACCCAGATCTAGCCAATGGACAGGACAGTCTCCACACTTGAGTGGAGAGAGGGATATGACTCTCTCATGTACTCTGGTGCCTCACATTTGACTCTGTCCCCTGGGGGGGGGGAGACCTAGTGGCACTCAGAGGAAGGACAGCAGGTCACCAAGAAGAGACTTGATACCCTATAAGCATATACAGGGGGAGGTAATCCCTCTCAGGAACAGTCATAGGGGAGGGGAGTAAGGGGAAAATGGGAGGGAGGGGAGAATGGGAGGATACAAAGGATGGGATAACCATAGAGATATAACAAGAATAAATTAATAATAAAAAAAAAAACTCAAGTGACAGCATAGGCTGGTGAGGATATAGAGAAAGGGACACTCCTCCATTGCTTTTGGGAGTGTAAAGTTGTACCACTATTTTGGAAATCAACTTGGCATTTTCTCATAAAATTGGGAATAGTTCTACCTTGAAACCCAGCTATATATAGCTGGGATATATACCCAAAGCATGCTCCACCATACAACAAGGACACTTACTCAACTATGTTCATAGTAGCTTTATTTTTAATAGCCAGAAACTGGAAACAACCTAGATACCCTTCAACCAAAGAATGGATAAAGAAAACAGTGGGACATTTACATACTTGGATAATACTCAGCTATTAAAATCAAGGAAATCATGAAATTTGCAGGCAAATGGTTGGAACCAGGAAAGATCATCCTAAGTGAGGTAACCCAGACCCAGAAAGACACGCATGGTATATATTCACTTATAAACAGATATTAGCTATATAGTACAGGATAATCACACTATAATTCACAGACCCAAAGAAGATAAGCAACAAGAATGACCCAAGGGAGGATACTTAAATTTTATCACTGGAGTTATCACTTAAATATCCACTGAAGTGGAAATAGAATAGACAGTAAAAGTGGTTAAAGAGAGAGAACAGGGTTGGACAATGAGTGTGGAGAGAAATGAGGGTATAAATCAGACTTGGGGGGTGGGAGGACAGAGGGCTTGCAGAGAGAAGAGAAACTGTTGGCAGGAACATTCTGAGACCTATGACAGGTTAGGTTCCTGGGAGGATATGGGAGTGACTATAGCTGAGACTATTAGCAGGAGTCATGGAGACTGAAGGGGCCACCCTCTAACTAGACTAGACTTCTAGTGGAGAGAAGGGAATACCAAGCCACCCACAAAAAGTTCAACCCAAAATATACCCTCCCTCAAGATGTGCAGGGATAAAGATAGAGCAGAGATGGAGGAAACGTCCAGCAAATGCCTAGCCCAGCCTGAGACCCACCCCATGGAAGAGAGCCAATCTACTCTGCTATGCTTGTGGACAGGAGAATAGCATAGCTGTCCTCTGAGAGGCTCCACCCAACAGTGGACTGAAACAGATGCTGAGACTCACAGTCAAACATTGGGCAGAGCATAGGGAGTCTTGTGGAAGAATCATGGAAAGCATAGAAGGCTCCAGAGGGGACAGAAGCTCCACAAGAAGACCAACAGAGCCTACTAACCTAGGTCCATGGGGGCTTACAGAGCACTAAGCAAGAACTGTGCATGGACTCATCCTAGGCCCCTTACATATTCATAGATGATGGGCAGCTGGGCCAACATGTAGGTCCCCTAGAAAAGGGAGAGGGGGCTGTCTCTGACATGGACTCTCTGTTTCCTGCTTTTCAATCACATCCCCGTGTTGGGGCTGTCTCACCAGGCTATAGGGGAAGATGTGCTAAATCCTGATTCGATTTGATATCCTGGCGTGAGTTGGTAGGAGGGAGGCCTCCCTTATCTGAGGAGTAGGGGAGGGGAGCAGTAAGGGGAAGAGGGAGAGAGAATAGGAGTAGGAAGAGAAGAGGGAGGAACTATGATGGAGATGTAAAGTGACTAAGTAAGTAAGTAAAGAGAGAGGCTTGAACTGGGCCTAGTGGCTCAAGCTTGTAATCTCAGCACTGGGGGAGGCAGATAAGGGTTGATCTCTGTGAGTTTGAGGCCAGCCTGGTCTACAAAGTGAGTCCAGGAAAGCCAAGGCCACATAGAGAAACCCTTTCTCAGGAGAGAGAGAGAGAGAGAGAGAGAGAGAGAGAGAGAGAGAGAGAGAGAGAGAGAGAGAGAG
>OU015743.1:34362923-34393611 GCA_907169655.1 Acomys percivali
ACACACACACACACACACACACACACACACACACACACAAAACCTCTACAAAAAATGACAATTAACTTGTGCTAACATGTGATAGGCATGGTGCTACATACTTACCTTATATCATTTAATCTTATTCTTGTTTCAAGAAGTAGCTGCTATTGTACTTTTTCTTCAGTGAATGGGTAAACTTGACCTCTGGCTTACACACACACACACACACACCCCACACCACACACACAGACACACACACAGAGACACTTACACAGACACACAGAAACACAGACACACATATACCTAGGGTATGTAAGATGGGAAATACAAAATCTACAGTTTAAACTAAGGTCCCTCCGTTCTTTCTACTTTAGCCTTGTGCTGCTTCTAGAACAATTTTGAGTCTGTTCATGTTTATGCTCTCAGTGGGGGAAGATCACTGGTCTAAAGAACTCTCTGCCATCACTTTGACATTATAGGCATCAAAGTGTATCTGAGATCAGACTTGGTTGACAGAAGGTCTTAAGACTCTGGCGGTTGGTGGCCGAATGCACATGGTCAGGCTTTGGGAGGCTGCCAGTCAGATGGCTGAAAGTATTGCATCACGAGGGCTGGATGCCTAGGTTTGCTGTGGGAAGAGGACAAACATGTTCTGGAAGCAAGAAATGAAGAAGAAATACTGAAGAGCTTCTTGATGTGCCCACGCGTGGTCACATCCCTGCTCTGTCCTGGTGGGGGCAGAGGTGTATAGAGGGGGAAGGTTGGTATGTGTGTACTAGGTTCTAATTCCTGTCTGCTGGCCCACTCTTTTAGTGACCTGAACTGTTCTTAAGGTTGGCATCTTCAGCTATCTAAGGTGCATGAGTCTCAGTGTGTGGCGATGAGGTAAAAGTCGGGGTTCTTTCTTCCATCCTGTACTCCACATAAGTTGTTGTTAAGGGGAATAACCATGAGATGTGTGTGTGCTCATGCATGTGTGTGTGTGTGTGTGTGTGTGTGTGTGTGTGTGTAATCACGAGAGGCATACACAGGCGCACATGCACGCACCCACTCATGCATATGTACACACCCCATTACTAATGCATGGCTTGTGTGTGGTGATATTTTTAGCAAAGGCAAAGCCAGTAGCTCTACTTATTATGATGTTTTGGGCTGTAGGAATGCTGCTTTGAGATCCCTCACACCCTCTTACTTCCTTCATTTTGCAGCTGATCTTGAGGGTATCAGTGCTTTCTCACAACAGGGTACACCTACAAAGATGGGCTTGACTGTTTTTCTCCTCTCTGACTACAGAGATGAAGGGATTGTGGGTTGGATTATGAATGGTGAAGAGCTGGGGTATATTGAGATTGGCTGTAGAGCAATCACTTGGGAGTTTAAGGGTCTTGGGCGTGGATATTGAGATAGGTTGTAACAAAGGATTCCCCAGGAGAATGGAAGAGGAGCAACCTATAGCTGTGTTTATTCGTCTCTCTGAATTTTGCAACTGATTAGTAGCTTAGATTTTTATGAAAGGATTGCTTGATGGATAGATGTCGAACCAAAGGTCTTTGAGGGTTCAATCCTTGTTGGGGTAATTAACATGTGAGAAAACACATGTTCTCATGTAATATCCAGCCTCCGTGTCTTTGGTTAAACTCTGGCATTTACACTTCTGTTTAGATTTGAAGTGGCATGCCTCACAGTGGAAAATCTGCTTGTCAGAGAAATGTCAAGCATGAAAATGGAATATTCCCCTCATCTCAAAGATTGAAGCTAGAGTCTGGATTGCTACAGATGTAGTTACCATCGCCCATAGTTTATAAATGAGAAAGAATCTACCCGGTGCCCATGTATTTTGTCACAGGCTCACATCCATCCCTGCAGGGTCAAAACATGGGCTAGCCAACTGAACCTGCAACCCCCACCCAGCAGAACTGCAGGTCAAGGTTAGAAAAACTTAGTCTGAATTAACTCACCTCAGCCATGGCTGGATTTTTGCTTCAAGTCATTTTTTTTCTCTCTCATTCTGAGAGAGAGAGAGAGAGAGAGAGAGAAAGAGAAAGAGAGAGAGAGACAGAGAGAGACAGAGAGAAAGAGAGTCAGAGACAGACTGAGAGATAGAGAGAGACAGACAGAGACAGAGACAGACAGAAAGAGAAAGACACATACGCACACATACAGAGGTTGTTGTTACATAAATTGCTTCTGAAGAAATGTTCTGTTTTTGAAAAATATTCTATTTATTGAGGCCTATTCTCTATTTAAATGCTGGAGAGCAGATATCTGTATATACAATTCCCTGAGTGAAGATAAGAAACTGGGCTGAGGGGCTCTCAGGGTCTCTGCCAGTTCACAGAGATGAACTGGGAAGGGTCACGGAGGCGTGTTCCCCAGGAAGGCTTTCAGCATTGTTACTGAGGGAGAGAATAGTTGTGTGGACTGATTTTATTCTTTTCTGAAGCAGAGAGGTGACAGATTTTGATATCATGAGTATGAAGAGCTTATTGTACTTTGTGGAGATAGACAGCTACATCTCAAATGAACAAACCCTAACAAATGATTAGGAACAGAACACATTCTCTATCAAAACAAAAACGTTTTCTCTCATAAGAAAAAAAGGTCCCTGGTGGGTGTTTTGAATCCCACCTAAAAATACTAAGCTGAAAAAGAAAAAATTGAATACTGCAAGAGCCTAACAACATGTGTGGTATAGCTTAACATTTGGTTCTTTTGAGAGTCAAATTTAGTGTTCCGAAGCCTTCAGATCTCATATGGCCATCGGATAACTCGGGATATGTTATGTGGGGGTGTCTCGTTAAGATTGTTAAGGAAGAAACTTGCATTTCAGCCCAGATCTTTTTATTTGTGAAGTGAAAGTTTTTGTTTTTTTCCTCTCACCTTCTTTCCCATAAGGAAGAAACGATGGATAATTAATCCGGGTTTTAACCGTTCAACTTTGGTTCTGAAACATCTGTCTCAAGTGTGGATCTTTTTTAGGGTAGAAGTATTCCAAGATAGCAATCCTGGAACATGCATAGCTTTGGATTTAAGTGCACATTTAATGGAGGAAATACTTGACCCTTCTGATGTTTAATAATATAACATATAAAACCCAGTGACCAGAATTAATATGTTAAGCACACAGAGTGGCACTCAGTGGGATGACTCATTAGGGAAATACAAATTAGAACTGCACAATGACATACCACTGTATGATCACCAGAGCGGCTCAAATGAAAAAGACTGACCGTACCAACTATTGATGAGATGTGAAACAACCACAGCCCTCCACTGGTGAGAATGCAATATATATATATAGAACCCGGCTGGGAACAAAGCTTGGTGATTTATCACAAATTCAAATACACCTTACTATATGATCTGAGGATTTCTTTCCTAGTATTTGCCCAAGGAGACATAGAGCCTTTGCCTGGATGGACTTGTGCTTACACGTCCAGAAGTAGTTCACTCCTACTGCTCAGAACTGGAGACCACCCAATGCCCACCAGCTATGGTGTCCATACAATGAAACATTACTCACAAATAAAAATGAATGTACTAGCGACTCATGGAGAGCCTGAAAAAAAACCATCTTACATGTGTTGCGTATTAATGAAACCATCCAGACTCAACGACATGCTCTACAACTCAACATATATGAAATTCTACAGAAGCTGAGTCAGTAGAAGTGGGCAATGTCTTCCTGGGGCCTGGAGGTTCACATCTGCTCTTTGGGTGATGATCCTTTTCTCTGTTTCCGTTTTAGCAGCAGTGGCTGTGACTGTAAACATTTTAAAAACCACTTAATTATACTTTTTTTCTTTACGAAGTGCTTAAATATTATAATTAAAATATGATTACATCATTTTCCCATTTCCTTTTTCTCCCTCCAACCCTTCTCATCTTCCCATCCATGCCCCCTCACTCCATCTCAAATTGATAGCCTCATTTTATTTTATTATTATTGATATACACACACACACATATATTCAATAAGGATATATATATACACACACATACACAGATATAAGTATGTCTGGTATTGCTTGCTTGTATATGGTTTGAGGGCTCACCACTTTTTATTGAGTAACCAAATTGGTGCGGGGTGGGAGCTCATCCTTGGGCGAGGCTATTTCTCCCTCTCTCAGCATTCATCTGTTGCCAGTAGTTCTTTATTTAGGGGTGGGACCGCCCTGAGATTTCCTCCTTCCACGTTAGTGTGCCTATTGGTATTATCATTGTTTAGGTCTTGTTTGGGCAGCCATATTGCTGAGGTATGGTGGGTGTAGTTTCCCTGTTATGTGTTGGTTAGGGTGGCCATCTGACCCTGAAACTAATACAGGCTATTGCTGTTGCCCTTATTTGTGTTTTAGAGGTTGGGGGTAAATTCTTATTGCTGAAAACACTGCACATTTCAGACACAGGACTGAGAAGATTTGAGTTAGACCTAATCATAGTCTTAAAGATAGTAACTTCCTTTATATAAGCTTCTAGTTCACTAACATGTTTTAGAGGAGTAACCATTCACCCTGCAGTTGTGGAGAGGCTGTGCGTGTCATCTTTGCTAGGTGTAGTAGAATAAGGGCTGTGCCGTTTATCAGAAAGAAGGAAGCTGTGGTCTGCTGTTGTCTAGACCTTAACAATTCTCAAGAGTGTTAGAGATAACATCATCTACAGCGTTTACACTCAACTGAGATGTAAAACAAAACACACACATATGCACATGTGCACACACACACACACACAAACACACACACACACACACACACACACACACACACACACGCCTCATAATGTCCTAAGTAAGTTGATGGTTTTGTCCTACTGTATTGACACTACCGTCAGGCAGGTGCTGGGACCTTAAGGGCTGTGACCTAGTCAGAGGTAGCGGTTCATGCCTGTAATCCCAGCTCCTAGGAGGAAGAGGGAGGAGGATCTAGAGTTTGAGGACGGCCCAGGCTACATGGCAAACTGAAGGCCAGCATAAGCTACATAGTGAGACCCTGCCTCACAAAAACAGGGCCTAAGGATGTATCTCAGTGGTAGTGTGCTTGGCTAGCGTACCTGAGGTCCAGCGTTTGATTCCCAGAATCATGAAAAAGAACATAAAAAAAAGAGACGAGGCTTGGGGATTGGAACTAGGTTAGTGGCTGAGGGGTGCCTTTGAGGGGCTCTTTGGACTCTGGACCCTTCTCTCTTCCACCTTGTTTCTGGGCAGCCGTGAAGGGACAGCTTTGCTTAGCCACTTTTTTTTTTTTTTTTTTTTTTTTCCATCAGAAGCTGATTATGGGCTTGAGTCTTGGAAACCGCAAGCCCAAATAAGCACTTCCTCCTTATAGATCGTTATGGAAGGTATAGGCTAGAATGGTGGACAGTGACCCACACAGGGCTTCCTATAAGGAAAACAACACCTCCCTCATGCCCCCATAGAGTGTAGCACTGTGTCTAAAATAGAAATCCACCTATGCAGGACTCATTTATACAAAATACCTAGTGAAACAATAACCCTACCATCAACTTAGCTACTGAAGTGATCACTCAATATTATTTGGCCTCTAAATAATTGAATTGAATTGAAAATTTGGATGTTTCATAGAAGAAATGTGTAAGAATTCCAAAGTGAACCCTTCTGGAATTCACTTGCTTTGTTGACTTGGGTTGTCTGTAGTCAGATGCAAAGAGCAGCAAGTAACTGCCCTGCAATTTCAGTGTCATTCTTGAGTTAGACTTTCCCTCAGGTGTCTGTCTGAGCCGTTCAGGCCATGTTTCCTGACCCCCCGCCCCCCCCCCCCCCCCCACCCCCGCCCCTGAAGAGAACAGATCCACTCATTAGAGAGAGGTGAGGTAGAGGCACTCTCATTTTGAGCATGTTCTCCAAGCTTTCTGGCTGGCTTTCAGTGTGGTTACGTAACCCCCATGCAAATGCCATCTGCCATGTTTGGCACTTGCAATAAAATATTTAAGATATTTTATTCATCCTGCTTGAGAAACAGATTTTCAGAAATCAGATCTCTTTCCCGAGAGCTCAGCTCTGTAGACAGTGCATATGAATTCTGCCATGCATGACTACACTTCCTATTTTTAACCAGGGTTTGGGCTATAAACTTGAAAGTTTTCGAGTTTTTGTTTGCCATTTTGGAGCTCTGATTTTAAAACCAACTTAAAAGTTTGCCTGCTCAGTTGCTTTCTCTTCAGTGTGAATTTGTACTGTTCTTTTTAAAAGACAGTTGGCGCTTTCAGAATGGTGTAATGAAGGACTGCTTTGTAGGTGAGAATGATTAAAAAAAGAAAAGGAGAAGAGGAAAGAGATGAAAAAAGACAGACACCTGTCATTATCTGGGTAAACAAGGACTCCATTTACATGTCTGTCTGTCTGTCTATCTATCTATCTATCTATCTATCTATCTATCTATCTATCTATCTATCTATCTATCTATCCATCCTAGTATTGACCCAATCATTAAGATCCTTGCTTCCTAACCCTATCTCTCTTCTGCTTTCTCAATTTGTAAAATAAATTATCTCACATATGGGATAAATAAATACATTTTTTAAAAAGGCCTAACAAGATGGCTTGGTGGGTAAAAGTACTGTTATCAAGCCCGATGACCTGAACTCAATCCCTCGGTCCCACATGGCCCAGAGTCCTGCATGTTGTCTCCTGACATGTAAATACATGTGTATTGTGGCACACTGACATACATGCTTATGTGTGTGTGTGTGTGTATACTTGTGTATGCATACACATATCCCTCAGGGGCCACATGTGGAGGTCAAAGGTCAACACTGTCGAGTTGGCTCTTTCTTTCTACTATGGGTTCCCAGGGTCAAATCTAGGTCACTGGGCTTGGGTGATTGGGTTATTGGACCATTTGGTTGACCCCAATCCCTGACATTCTTCATTCTAGTCTTGAATTCTTCCGAAGGGAAGGCAGGATAGGTGATAACAAATATGGAATATTTTGGAGAACTCACAGGGTCAGAAGTAGAGGAAGAAATAAAAAATTGTAGCATTTTAAGAACTACGATTCAAGATGGCTTCCAGGGCAAGCTGAGTTCTCCATGTAGTGGACTCTTTAATCAAGAATAGACACTTCTTTATTCCTCTGAAGTTTTTCTTTAATTTTCCCTCCTATTGATAATAATTTAACCAATGGATAATTATTAGTTCTAATTTCTAACAAGGCTTATACTTACAATTTCCAAATAACTTTTGGAAGATGGAGTTGACCATATGACATGGATATCTTTCACATAATTCTACGTTTGGCCAATGGAATTTTGAAAAAAAATTTTTTAATTTTTATCATGAAAATTTAATGTACAGAAAAGTTGAAAGATTTGTGTACCAAAGAGCCATTATTTAAGTATAAGTTTTCTGTTGTTGTTGTTATAATTGGCACACATTTAGTGGATTGAAAAATACTAACATATTATAGTACAGTGATTAGGAGTCATAATTAGTCATATTGGACTAAAGTGAAATGATCATGCCATGTTTTCACAACATCCCAGGGGAGGCTTGTAGCTTGCTTTCCCCAACTTCTATGGGTTACCCACACACATGGCTTACAGCTATGCAGGCCAAGGGTCTGCTTTGTTGGTTGTGTTGTCTCTTCTACTTCCATCCTTCTTGGTTCTGTCTTTAAGGAGCTGTGATTTGTTGGACAAACCCTGATAATCTCCAGGATAATAGTTCTATTTTAAGGTTCTTATTTGCATTTGCAAAGCTCTTTTTATCATACAAGGGAGCATATTTACAGTTTCTCAGGGTTATGATATGAACATCTTTTTGGGCCAAATTATCATCTCTATTTTAAAATGTCCATTTTGCTTTATTAAACATCTATATATCCATTCATGCCCATATCTACTCATCAATCTGTTTTTTTTTCTTTTTAGTTGTATTTTAAGCTAAGTAAAGTACATTAGTGTACATTAGTATAGTCTCCCTATGTCTAATTAATATTTTGAGTTCAATTTGTTTTTTACTTTGATGTTTATATATACTTTAAATCAGCACGGAATGGGCTGATGCCAATATGACATTTGAATAGAGTGCGTTTTTGTGGTTTTCCCTCTTCCCATCTCTCCTACCTCTGTTTCTTCTTGGAGCCTCCTCTCACCCTGACTCTTTTCCTCTTTCATGTTCCATGTGTCGTTTTGTCCACTTTCTAACTTTCCTCATCACCTAGTATTATTCTCTCTTAGTCTCCATTCCAAATCAATTTGCTTCTAGAGATGAAAATGCCGAACAGTAAAATGCCCAAAACAGAAGCTTGCCATCCAGTGTTTGGATAAACTCGCACACACCTGTGGCATATAGACTCATGAGACACATGGCTATCTCCTTTACAAGTGTGCTGTTTCCTTTCTAAAGTCCAGGGTTGACATCTGTGGACTAGAAATAACATTACTCTCTTTGAGAGCTTTCCTGGTAAGCTTAATGCATTTGAGCTTTGTGTTGTGGTGGCATGTGTGTATGAGCAGTCCTTCCCTTCTCACCTTGAGTGCTACTGTAGGGCTCCATCATACAGCCTCAGTTCAGGGCTTAGCTACTGTCTATGCAGCCTGGGCCATTTCCAGGCTCTGACTCTTATGAGTAAACATGCTGTGCACATTTCTGTTGAATTCTTCAGGTAGTCTTGTGCTTTGGGGGTATTTGTTGAATAGGACTGGATACCACTTTGTGCAGTTTTAAAATGTGGATGTTCTAGAGATTATATTATATAAAGATGATTTTTTACATAGTGTATTTATATAGTTAAAACTGTGCTTTTTTTTTTTTTTTTTTTTTTTTTTAACGTGAGACCCTTGAAGACGTTTGGTCCATTTGTTATCCCTATTGTCCATCCTCTAAGCTGTAGTCGTCATAGTGCACTTCTATGTTAGAAATGCCACAAAATAAGACACTATAATTTTTGCATAAGCCACATACAGAAGAGAGTCAAAGTGAAGAAAGAAGATAAGGGTAGAATCTGTAGGTGCTGTTCTAGCTACATACTATTGAGAAGTAGAGATAAAATGAGGTAAACAGTATGCTGGGGAAGGAGCTGAGTGTTCTCCATCCAGAGCTGAAGGCAGCAGAAGGAGACTATGTGCCATACTGGGCATATATAAGACCTCAGCGTTTGCCCCCACAGTGATATACTTCCTCCAACAAAGCCACACCTGCTCCAATAAGACCATACCTTCTAATAGTGCCGCTCCATATAAGCCAAACATTCAAACACATGAATCTATGGGGGCCATTCCTATCTAACCAGCACAACCACCACCATCATCATCACTATCACCCTCATCATCTTCCATCACCATCTTTTCTGAAAGTAGTCTTTGTAAGCTTAGTACTTATCCCAGAAGACTTCAATCTTCTCATTTATTTTTTATTCAAACAAACAACAAACAAACAAACATTGATCATATGTGTGTGGAAGCTTTGCCTGTATATACATCTGTGTACAGCATGCGTGCCTGGTGCCTGCAGAGACCAGAAGAGCATGTCAGAACTCCTCAAACTGGAGTAAATAGATGGTTGTGAGCCTCCGTGTGGATGCTGGGAACTGAACCTGGGTCCTCTGAAAGGATAGCAAGCATCTTGATTCCTAAGCCATCTCTCAAGCTCCAACTTTTCCAATCTTGTCTTGTTTATTGATCTAATCTTCAGGATGCATATGCCTTGGAAAGAGATTCAGTATGCTGCAAGAAAACCAATTCTATCAAACACCTACCTCACAAAATATCCACATCAATGGATTAGGGTTCACAACATGGAGAGGTTATTTGTTTCATATAAGGTTCTCTGAAGTGTTCCCTAAAATACCAAATTCCCCTAGTGCCCTTAATATGAGAATCACATTACAAAAATCCTATTTAACAGAACGCCTTGGAAACATACAAGGTATGATTGTAAAAGATTATGGCTTATTTGAAGAAACAGAACTTATAAATTCAAAGGCGCAGGGTTGCCTTTAACTTAATGCGTGTATAGGTCTTCACACTTACCTCACCCAAAATGAGGATGACAGTGTGTTCTAAGGCTACTGCTCGAGGCTTGAATGAGTCAGAGAAACATGGGTGCAAAGAATGTTCTTCAATTCCAAGGAAGCTATAGCCACTCAAATCATAGAGCATCAACTTGAAACTTGATCTCCGTGTCTCAGTGATTCATCTTTGGTCTGTGGGGTAAATGTTGAACCATGCATAGTAAAGTGACTGAAGAAATATGTGTGTGGGTATGTTGAGCATGTGTGTGTGTGTGTATGTGTGTGTGTGTGTGTGTGTGTGTAGTGAACATGCTATAGTTTGTATATAGTTTTTCCACATTCAAATTCATGTTGAGGCTTACTTCCTAATTCCTCAGTGGGGCTGGCAGTGTTGAAAGGTGGGACTTAATTGTAGCTGTTTGGGTCACATGGTCTAAGCCTTCATCACTGCCTCTCTCTAGTGAATTCTTTATTTACCCAGAATTAGATTAGGTACTCAAAGGCAAATTGTTGTAAGAAAAATCAAGGCCATCTCTTATTCTTTCTTTTCGGCATTTATCTGCTTGCCCTTCTGCCGCCTTCTGTGAGTTGAAGCAATACAGTGCCAACACCATCCTTGGTGGCACATTTTTGGATTTTCTAGTTCTTAGATCTATGAAACCAAATGAACCTTTTCTATTTAAAAATTACCCAGACTAATGCTTTCTGTTATAGCAACAGTTAAAAGATTGCATATATATACATATATTTTATATAACACACATATGTATACATACTATATATTAGCTTCACATATGTATTAAATTCATAATTTGACACAGTGTGTTCCGTATGTGGGAAAGGGAGGAGTTCTATATGTCTTTAGCAGGGGAAATAAACTCAAATGATAATGGTGGGTAGTGGTGAACTGTTACAGTTAGTTTTGTAAAACTGTGTTTGTTTCTTAGTTTCTCTCTTAACCCAGCTATCACACAAATAATGGAGACTCTTCTATATTTGTTTAATAATAAGTTTCATAACACAATAACTGAGCACTTATTACTCTATTCTTAACCATGTAAGCTAATTTGGTTTTCTCCCAGTGTACATCATAAAGATGCTTTCACTCTGTAGCTTTCCCTGTTCCGTCTCCTTCTGCTAATCCCCCTTGGGTATCTCTCATGGCAGAATTCCCTACTTCCTCCTCTAACTCCTCCCCCACCACTGGCAGGAAGTCCAGCCCTATTCTCTCCCCTGCTTAGCAACTGGCTGTAAGCTGCTTTATTGGCATACCAGGCAACAATTGGGGAGCAGTGTTTACACAACAGTGAGACAGGCGATTCTCTGAACAAGAATTGCAACCAGATATGGGGGCGGGGTACAGAAGTCAGCATTTGAATTACACACTAACCTTATGCCTACTGCGAACTTTAAAAAATCCTGATCATTAGCTACACTTTGTGTCAGTTACTTCAGAACCTGTAAAGGAGGCAGCAGTAGTTTTTAAAGCCCCAGTGATATCAGCTTGCAGCTAAACCTGAGAAATGAAGTTGGGTTCTGTGGGTTCTCAGTCCTGTATACCTGCCAGATCACACAGGAAGGTCTTGAACTTCATCAGTCCAGACCGCATCCTTCAGAGATTCTACTTAGATTGTCTGGGGTGGAACCTGAGGATGGTACTCCCTAGAGTTTTTTAGACTCTTTAGCTGTCTGGGAATGAGTTGACTTTAGGAACCCAGCTGGCATGGGAGCTGGCTGAAGGAGGTGAGGGGGCGGTCATGTAAAACATGAGAACATCTGCTTCAGGGAGCAGGCACTGTGCACACTCCCCTCAGGAACATGGGCTCAGTGCCACAAGCTCTGCTGCCTTTTCAAATGACACAGGAAGTTTGGATGTTTATGTGGAAACTTCTAAAATTTAATTTTAATAAAACATATGTAGCATGAATTCATCTTTTTAACCATTTCTAAGTATGTCGACATCATTGTACAACCACTTTCAGCATCCTGTCTCCAGATTTGCTTTTCATCCTCCTCGGCTGAAACTCTGCATCCATTAGACATTAATTTTCCATTCTGGCTTCTCTCTAGCTTGCAGCTTCCCCTGTCTGCTCCCTGTGAATTTGATCACTCTAGGTACCTAACGGAAGTGCAATCATACAATATTTTTATTTTTATCACTGGCTTCATTCACTAATGTCTTTTAAAGCTCATCCATGCTGTGGCAAGCTCTATAATTCTCTTCCTTTTTGAGAATGAGTAGTATTCTGCACAGACCATATTTTGCTTCCACATGTGTCTGCTGATGGATACCTGGTTTGCTCTCTGTGTTGGTTATCATGGACAGTAGATGTACATGTATCATCAGTTCAGGTGAACCACTTTCAGTTCTCTTGGACATATACCCAGAAGTGGAATTGCTAGAGCATATGATAATTCTCTGCTTAAGAGCCACTGGGTTGACCCTCATTTTTAATGTCTGCTACTCACCCAAACTTAAAGCAACAACAGCCGACAGCACGATGATTCTGTGGGACTAGCCTCGAGATTACAAGACTCTGTGGAATGCAAATTTTTGTTGTTGTTGTTGTTGAATCATTCATAAGTCCAGATTACTTCTCTTGACGTTTCAGTTTCCTCAGCTGCAAAATGGAGTTTGGGTGAAATCATTCTTGGTCCAATTCATTCAAATGGTCCACAGTATTGGAGTCAGTATGATTATAATTTGATTGTGGTTCTTTAAACATTTTTTTAGAAGGTTTTACAATTTTTGTACAATGCATTTTTATTTGGTTAATACTCACCTCTCCCCCAGCCTCTCCCATATCCATGACCTCTTCTATACCCACCCAATTTTGTGTCTCCTTTTTATTGTATTTTTTGATCTATCAAGTCTAATTTTGATTGGGGTTCAAATTTCTCTCTCTCTCTCTCTCTCTCTCTCTCTCTCTCTCTCTCTCTCTCTCTCTCTCTCTCTCTGTGTGTGTGTGTGTGTGTGTGTGTATAGCTTGAACCTCAAGACTAATATTTGACATCCTGGCACTCAAGTCACTGAAACTCCAATGATCCCACTGTCTAGATAAGATAAGATATGGGCAGGGAATCAGACCAGACAGATTGTTTGGGTCCAATCTGACACAGCAGAGTCTCAATCAGCTGAGATCAAACCTGTTTGCACTAGCCACAGAACGGTCGGTATGCCTTTTTAAGGGAAAGAATAATCTATTTTCCAGCCCCAACAAATTTCAACCACATTTGAACAGAACAGATCACATTTCTAAACCGTAGGTAGAAGGCTGCTGTGGCGGTAACATGATTCCCTGCCTGTTTGTGACAATCTCTGAGCAGGAGTTCTTCATTGGCTTTTTAAAGGAAGGCATGGGTCTAGCCTTTCAAAGTTTGTTTGCTTGTTTTTTATGAGCCCTTTAAATGACGAATCCCACAGGACCAAGGCAAATGCAGACAGTTACTCCTGGAATCTTTTGGCAGCTTCCTAACTGTCCAGCAACTTGTGTCTCTGTGTTTTTATACCTAGTAGAATTCAGTTTGGGCCTTTCCATTAACTACTACTTAAACCAACACAAAGCCCCTCTAAATGCCTGCTTTCCTTTCTCTTTCTATTTTTAACTAGATTCTGATATTTGTTTTAAAAAAATGAAATTCTGTTCAAAATGAAACTTTTATACCTCAAAAAATACAGCAACCATATTTTAATCATGTCAAAATTTCATGATTCTTTCTTGGTAACATGCATGATATAGATGGTTTTTGATGCTTAGAAGCAGGTGACTCTTGAAGGGCTCTAGCAGGCCCAGGCATGGCAAACATGATGCTGGTAGGCCCTGCCCTTCCTCTTGCTCTCTCCCTTGTAAACTGTAAATTACACCCCTAAAGCTAGCCAACAAGGTCGATTCTCTTACTTAGACACTTTCTTATGCCGGACTCATTCCTAAGGCTGATTGATCACCAAGGTCCAACTATCAAAGTATTGAAGTCCAGTAATCAAAAGCCACCTTTTGGCTACCCTAATTAACATGGCCGATAAAACATACCACCACATCCTAGCCCATTCTAACTTAGATCTCTTTTTTCCTCTTAAAAAAAAAAAAAAAACCACACCTACAAGGCTATTTAGCTGCTGCTTTCTGAGTCAGAAATCAGTCACTATCCTTTTCTTTCCAGTTACTAAAGCATCTCTCTGTGAAAAATAGGCTTTTGGGTGTGGCTTGTGGCTAATCTGGAGTCTGGGAGGGAGCATCCTGCTGTATGCAGGTCCTTTCCTCTCTAGAATGGAGGGCAGGAGATGTGGGTCTGAACTGGTACATCTGTCGCCCAGCGCTGCCATTTAGTTATTCTTTGACTTTGGTCAATGGGGAACTGGTTCAATAGTTATAAACTGGACATATAGCTAAGACAAAATTATCAGTATATGTATAAGTTACAGGGGAGGAACAAGGGCACATAAAGAATATTCAACAAATGGAAGCCAGCCATCTTTACACATCTCTAGCCACTGAGAAGGAAAGATGGAGCTGAGAGCATGCAGGCAGGTTGGTCGTGTTACCAAGTAATTGGGATCTTGGAGAAGTGACAAACTTACAGGCTATCACACTCCCGCATCATTTATTTAATAAGCACATATTAATTGCTTCCTCCTAGCCAAGACCTGTGGTAGGAACTGAGAATTGGATGGGACTCAAGCAGCTCATGGTTACCTACCAGCCAACGGAAGACTTTGTGTGTGGCACCACCGTGCCAAAGTGCATCAGCATTTGCCCCAAGGCTCAACACTTGACTTAGAAGCAGCTAGAGAAAGAAGACTAGGGTATGGGGGGTGGGGTGGGGGGTTCCCCATCCCTGTCTGTGCCAGAAGAACTTCGGGACTCTTGTAGTGTGGCAGAGAACCCCTCCTGAGCATCTGGGCTTGAAATAAGGTTTAACACCACTGCTACATGTAAACTTCCTGTTGAAAAATATCTGACAGCTTCCTATGCTTGCATCATTATTTGTCTTTGCAGCACCTTCACTGCCCAAACTGACCAGCAGGGTGTCCGTGTTCCCTTTCAAACCTGGCTCAAAGAAAATCCTTCTTTGTTAACTGCGCTGTAATTGTGAAACAGCGTGTTTGAGGGAGAGTTTCAAGGCAGAAATAGCCTTGAGGTGTAGTTCCATTCTCTTTCATTTAGAGCAAAGGAAAGTCTTCTGGTTTCCCTGTAGCTAGCGGTCAGGTGTTGGCATTCTCAACAGCCAGCACACAAGGAAGGAGATCATGGTTTTTAAAGAGTCTTCTTTACCACGTGCCTTTTATCTCTGTACCATTATGGGAATGTGTTTAAAAGGGGAGGGGGGTGTCTTCTTTAAAAAAAAAAAAAAAGAAGAAGAAGAAAATCAAACCATCAGTCACCATTTCCTATTGTCTGAGGGAATTGGCACACATCTTCAGAGCTTAAAGAATGTTCTCTTCCTTGCTGCTTTGCATTGCAAATGAGCTCCAGTCCAGGAAAGGCCTAGGGGAGCAGAGAGGTGCCTTTAACATTTGTTTTCCTGCTGCCCTGAGAGTTAGGATGGGCTACTCTGTCCAGGGTGACTGCTACCTAGGATGCCTGGGGACCAGGAAGTGGGCATTCTGGCTCCCTGGCTAATCCTGAATCCCCCGTAAAGAATACTGACCAAGGTGCTCACCCATGCATGCAAGAAACAAGGATTAAGCAAGCAAGTGAGGACGAGAGAGAGAGAGAGAGAGAGAGAGAGAGAGAGAGAGAGAGAGAGAGACAGAGACAGAGAGACAGAGAGAGAGAGAGAGAGACAGAAAGAGAGAGAGGGACAGAGAGAGAGAGACAGAGAGAGAGAGACAGAGAGAGAGACAGAGAGAGAGAGACAGACACAGACAGACACAGACAGACAGACAGACAGAGACAGAGAGAGACAGACAGAGACAGAGAAACGGAGAGAGATAAAGAGAGAGACAGACACAGAAACAGAGACAGAGAGAGGAGAGATTGATTTAATTTGTTCTAGTGATAGAAACACCAAGGACAGCCAGCAATGGTGCTTTTAATTAGGCCCCTCTATAGACACTTGATGCTTTTTTATTTTGTTGCTTCCATGAAGTTCCTTCAGAACGCCCGTTTCTTTCCACCCTTGGTCTTAAGCACTTTCTCCTGAGCCCTAAAATCTTGTGCCTTTCTTTTTAAGAGGCTGACCTTGACTTTCTGACTAGGTCCCTGTAAGAACCAAGAGAGAGCAGGAGGCTGCAATCAAGCTGGAGAGTTCCTTAGGGCTCCCTGCTGTCTTTGTTCGCACCTCTGAGTCTGTCTTGCCCTCACGTGACTTCCTTTACCATTGCCTCCCCCTTAGGATTCTAGGCACTGACTGTGTATTCACCTATTAACCTAAGGCAAATGCTGAGAGCTTCCAAGCTTGCAGGCTGTGTTCCAGCCCCCCCCCCCAGCTTCCTCGGAGCCCCATTGCTGCTCCCCTCCCCCTCCCCCCCTGCCTTCTGGTACAATCATTAGCAGTTAGTCCAATTCCCCACAAGGCTGCCTTCACTGTTTCTCAGGGCATCTCTCACCCCTCCCTCCCTGTTTTATGTTCTGTAGTCCTGGCTGGCTCTCGACTAGACTCCAAGCATCTTGAGCAAAGGGTCTGTGTGTTTTGGGCACCCCCCAAGAACCCTTGATGTGCACCTAGTAGGCATTCAGTAAGTGCTGGCAACCCTGCTTACACATATGGTTCGCATTTTCTAGGAATGCCTGTTTGCTCTGATTATGTGCCAGCCAAGTGTACTCTGGGGTAAAAAAAAAAGGTAAATGGACTAAAAGATGTAGTTCAAGGAGTAGTCAATAGCGTGCTCATAATCATGAGTGGGAATGGGATAAGCATAAACTTTCTTGCATAACTAATCAATATCTTAATATATCTCCATTAATGAGGGTGTGTTTTATGTTATTGATGTTGAATATTCTACCTATTGTTTCAGAAAGATTTCAGAGTAATTGTTATTGATGGCAAAAGCCTTCTCGGCTGCTAAATTTTCTTTATGTAAAAAAACAGATGACGATTGGCTGAGATTTATTTTTCCTGTATTGCTATAAGCCAGATTCTCCATTAAGCTATAAAATATTATGATACACTTGAAGCAATGTAATGTGATCCAAACACAGTTATAACTCATCCCATTATTAGTCACGTGTGCCGAGAGACATTAGCATGGCAGTTAACTAGTCCTGGGTTGAGCTCCCTCCTTGCTCAGGAATATCTTACCAATGAGATTGCATTGGAATGCAATTCCAGTTTAATTAGCCAATGGCTGTAATCACATGCTTAATGATAATTGGCTGGTGGGATGACTACTGATACGGGATTCTGAGGCTGAATTTCTAAATGCCAAAACTCTGTGAAAGACAACGTGATGGCCACACTGTTGCTAGGTGGGTTTCAGTTGGTTAGATGCGATTTTGGTTCACTTTACTGCTCACCACGGTTGGCGCAGTACCTGTGCTGTTGCTCATGGGTGTGGAGGTAGGGGATGGGGAGGTGGAGGTGGGGGGGACATAATAGTCTGTGCGTGCCTGTACTTCCCTGTTATGTCCCAGTGGCATGAGATCACACCCCCAGACAATGTTTATACCCACATCTTGCTCAGAAATCCAGTTTATCTGCTCACTTTTCATGTTTTTGTTTGTGTGTTTGTTTGTTTGCTTACTGTAACTTCCCCTGGTAGAAGCTGTCATGGAGGACTGTGTGAACAACTCAATTCTTCACCCTTCTGGTGGCCACATTCTTATAATGTGAGTTTGCTGTTCCTATCACAACACAGGGACAATTTCTGCCTGTCCCTTGACTTGGCTTTGGCTCTGTGACTCTCCTTGTGGTGCTGGAGCTCACCGGGTACCCTGGCTAGTTTTATTTAACTTGACACAAGCTAGAATTCTTTGGGAAGAGGGAATTTCAGTTGGGAAAAAAAAAAAAAAAAGGATGTCACAGGATTGGCCTGTGGACAAGCCTGCGCTGTATTTTCTTACTAGTAATGGTATGGGAGGGCCCAGCCCATTATGGGTTCTACTACTTTTGGAAGGTGGTTCAGGGTGTGTATAAGAAAGCAAGGTGGAACAAGCCAATAAGCAGCACCCCTCCATGGCTTCTGCTGCGCTTCCTGCCTCCACATTCCTGCCTTGAGTTTCTGCCCTGACTTCCTTCAATAATGGACTGTGCTATGGAAGGACAAATGAAATCAACCCTTTCCTCTCCAAGTTGTCTTTGTTCTTGGTGTTTCATCACAGCAATAGAGAGCCGATTGAGACACACAGCCTGCCCCTCCCTTCTGGGATAGCCTCACACTTGGCGCAGAAGCTGTGCTGGGTTCTTTATGTTCCTGCCACCCACCACATGCTTTTTTTTTTTTTGCCAGACTTTCCCTGATTCTGCAAGATTCACTTAGATACCCACCTCCCCAATTCCCTCGGGCCTTCACCGTTTTCTAGCTAACAGTGATTCATTTTCTAGTCAACACTCAGTAAGAAGCTCCATGCTCATAGGGTCCCTATCCCCCTCACTGTTCTTCAGGCAGCCCTCTGCCACTGTACTGTTGCCTTGACTTAAGATTACTGGCTTCCCTTCCTGTGAGTACCTGAAGGACATGGACATAGTCTGTGGAAAAGCTGAACCAACCTGTTCATCCCCCCCTTTCCTCTTGTCACCTGGCGTGCTCTTAAAAAGAATTACAGAATGCCCCAGAGACCACCATAGGGGAGGAGAGGTCTGTCTTAGCTCCTGGCTTTAGAGGCTTCAGTTCATGGCTGGTTGCATCTATTGCTTTGGGCCCGAGCAGAGACAGAGCATCATGGTGGCGGGACCGCGGAGTGAAGGAAGCAGCTGACCCCACGGCAGCCAGGGAGCTAAGAGAACAGACAGTGAGCCTGCACCGGGGCTTCTTCCTGCTGTGTTTGTGCCACCCAGTTCCCTAGTGTGCTTGTTGGGTGTTGCCGTTCACGTTCATGAGGGTTGATCCCTCTCAGCTGCTGTCCTGCATAGCAGCTAACTCTGGAGCCACTTTTATGGACACACTCAGAGGTGAGCTTTGTTAATCTCCTAGGAATGTCTCCCAATCTAATCGAATACACAGAATTAACCATCATGAAGTTTGACGTCGTTAGTTATTCTTGTGTAACTTCATACATATATACATATATACAACATCATCCCCAGCTCCTCCAGGACCCTACCTCTCCCCCCTTACATTCTCCTCCTGCTTCATGTCTTCTTGCAGCCTACTGATCCCAGTCAGTGCTTTCCTTAAGTGCATGCTTAAGGAAGTGTAGGGCTACCCATTGGTGCATGGGATCCTAACAGGGGGCCACTTCTCTTTAACTACCAAGCTCCACATCTTTGTGAGCCCCTCTCTCATGTACACTGGAATTTTTACTGGCTTGATCTTGTGTAGGCCTTGTGCAGCCAACTGTAGCCACTGTTCACGATTGCAATGACTTCAATGTGTCCAGAGGACACTGTTTCACAATTGTCCTCCTAGGCACCTGGTTCTCACATTCTTACTGTCCTACTTGTGCAATGTGCCTTGCACTATGGGGGGAGGGAGTGTGATGTATGAGTCTCATTTAGGTCTCAGCACTCCATAGTCTCTCATCTTCTGCATTCTGGCCAGCTGTGGGTCTCTCTCTGTATGAATTGGTTTGGAGGCTTTTCCTATGAAATTATATATGCACACATAGCTATGACTCACTGTCTCTTCCCAGGTTTTAGTTTGGAGACTTATTCATGAGCTGTACATGAACAGAAGCAGCAGTGTCACTCCTAATAGCTAAGAGCTGAAACAACTTAGCTGTCACCATGGGGATTGATAAACAACCTGGCTTTATTTAAATAATAGAATACCATTCAACAACAACAGCAAACAATTGCTGATGCATGCAATAACATGGGTCTGTTTCACAGAGGTTTGAGAGATAGAAGCTAGACAGAACAGGGCATATGCAACTCATTTATACAAAGTCTTGAGGCAGGTAAATTTCTCTGGCAACAGAGAATAGATCAGCCATTACCAGGTATAAGGCATGTAAAATTCATTGAAAAGGGCATGAGAGAATTTTTCTAGCACAATAGTAATGTTCTAAGTAAGAAGTCAGTGAGTGTTTCTGTAAAGTTTAAAGCCTTGATCCTTGTGTTAGTCAGGATTCTCTAAAAGAACATAACTGATATAATTATCTGTCTGTCTGTCTGTCTGTGTATCAACATCAGCTATCTTTCTACCCACCTAGCTACCTATATATCTATGACCTACTTATTAAAGGGAGATTTATTAGAGTAGCTTACAGGAGGTGCTCTAAGTAGCCTAACAATGGCCATCTCCTGATACAAAGGCCAAGAATCTGGTAGCTGTTTAGACCACAAGACTGGATGTCTCAACAGTCCTAATCTGGTGCTAGGGTTCTGGAGGATTCCTAGAGAGCTGCTGTGCTTCAGTTTACCTCGGAATCCTGAACAAGTAGGTTCTAACGCCAGCGAAGGAATGCCTCAGCAACAGGACAGATGGATGGCCTTGCTGGGGAGAGTGAGGGCAAGCAGATAAAAAGCAAATGCTTCCTTCTTCCGTGTCCTCTTGTGTGAGCTGACACTGGACAGTGTGGACCAGGTTGAGGGTATGTCCTCCCACCTCAAATGAGGCAGTCAAGAAAATTCTTCTTTCCTAGATAGGGTTTCTATTTCTGTGACAAAACACCATGACCGAAAGCAATGTGTGAAGGAAAAGGCTCACTCAGCTTATTGTTCCTTCTATACCCCAGTGCATCAGCAGCGGAAGCCAGGGCTAGGAAAGCAAGGCAGGAAAGTGGAGGCAGGAACTGGAGCAGAGGCCATGGAGGAGAGCTGCTTACTGGTTTGCTCAGCCTGCTTTTTTACATCATTCACAGCACCTGCCTAGGGAGGACAACACCCAGAATGGCCCTGGCCCTCCCACATCATTCATCAACCAAAAACTGTATCGCAGGCTTGCATAGTAACCAGTTTGGTGTGGATATTTTCTCCTTGAGAGTTCCTCTTCTCTAACGACTCTATCTACTGTCAATTTGACATAAAGCTAGACTAGTACACCATCAAAGGCATGCCCAGCTGCTTGGGTTTTAGTTCATTCCAGGTGCAGTCAAGTTGACAACCAAGACCGTCCACCTCACTTTCATTTTGCCCCCTGCTTCATGATTGCTCTTGACTGAAGGACAGATAAACCTGTTTCCCAAGTGTGGCATGGTGAACGGTCTTGTGAGAGAACAGGTGAGGTTAATCCAATAAAAGACCAACCACCTCATTCGAGAGCTTGATTGTTGCCAGCTGGAAAGATCCTGTGACCAGACTCTGGGAGGAGATATATAAATGAGCCCAGAACTGGAGGCGGGGCCTTTGGGAAGACTTCGGATAGTTTTGGCCGTTCATTGCGCCACTTCCAGATGCTCCTAGAGAGACCCACTCAAGGAAAGGCTTCATGGCTCCGGCTTCTGCTGAGGTTCCTGGTTCTGGTTACTCCAGCTTCCAACAGAAGAAATCCTGCTGATTACACCAGGAGAATCATTCTTCGGAACTGAAATCCTTATGGGTTTTTTTTTCCAGTGTTCTTTAATCCTCATTTCCTATTGTTTCAGTTAGTTGGGTTATATGTGACGTATGTGCGGTTAATAAGTTGTAATAAAATATATTGTTCAAAAAAAATTGAACCTACAGCTGATGACGTAAGCTGTTGGCTTCCTGCCGCTGTGCCTGTCACTTGTTGTCCTGCCTCTACCCCACCACACTTTCACCCATCCCTCTGGCACTGTGAACCAAGATAAACCCCTCTTCCTTAAGTTGCTTTCTGGTCACAGTGTTTATCATGACAATGGGAAAGTAACTAAACAGTAAACATTTTTAGGCTTTTCCCACCAGAAGAGCTGGGTGGCGGCCTTGTAGCCCCTGCATCGTTGTACAAAAGCAACCGCAGACGATACTGCAAATGCAGAAGCAGGCTGCAGCCCAATAACATTTTATCCGTGGACACTGAAATTTGAATTTTACATGTACTTCACATACAATAAAATGCTATTTACATTTTTTCCAGCCATAAGAAATGTGAAGAGCCATTCTTTGCTTGCTGGTCATATCGAAATAGACACAGGACTAACTATAGTTTGCCAACTCCTGTCCTAAGTCTCAGCTGGCATGTCAGTCACCTGGGCGCATCCAATCTGTGAAACATGTCTGACTCTAAATCGCTGTGTTTATTTTCTACTTAATTTAAAGTATAATGTAAATTATATTTAAGGAAAGATTCACAGTTTCCGTAAGATACGAATATGAATCTGTCAATCATTTGAGACCCAGCTTTTGAGGATAAAAATGGCATCTCTGGGTTTAAATAGGATGAGAGTCAGGTGGCTACCTAGCACGTGAGTGCTGGTTGGGTGGGCTGGCTCTGGCTTGCAGATAAGTTTCACTGGCCTCCAAAGTGATATAGAGATACATTTAAGTGTGATCTGCTCTTACAGGTTTACCCTTCATAGTTCCGCAGACTCCGCCCTTTTGTATTGTCTTTTTATCCTTTGATGTTGCGCGCTCTCTCTCTCTCTCTCTCTGTCTGTCTCTCTCTCTCTGCCCTCACATTTGTTTCTCCCTGAGCAGTATATATTTGGACTTATTTTTATCAATTTGCCTTGTTAATTTTAAGTAGCTGCTGTGCTTAGAATTTGTCTCCCTAAATTCAGGTATTGAAAACAGTCCCTCAATTCACATGCTAATAGTGTTTGCAGGTGGGGCTTTACTGTTGTGATGGGGTCATAGCGAGTGGAGCCCCTAGGATGGCACTGTTGAATTTGAAAGAAGCAGAGACCAGAGCTGCCTATTGTACCTTCCAGGGAATTGTAATGATGAAACAAAACCTCCACCATGCACTTGAACTTTTTATTCTTAATAAATTACCCAGCGTTCTGCATCTTATTATAGCAACAGGCCAAAACATTTTTTTCCTTATTTGTAGAACAGAATATGCAGGTGGAAACTTAGGGAGACCATTCAGTGTTGTCCTCAGAGCTTAGCAGAGAGCCCCGCACAAGGTAGGAGCTGAGTGAAAATGGACAAATGGGAGTTCTCATGATGTTCGTGTGTGTGTGTGTGTGTGTGTGTGTGTGTGTGTTGTATGCATATGTGTTCACTTGCCTGTCTGTGGTGGCTGGAGGAGGTCCGCATTGTCTGCTTTTCTCCATTGCTCTCTCACAAGTTGGCTTGACTGGCTGGCCAGCAAGCAGCGGGAGATCTTTCTGCCTCCAGCTGTCAGTGCTGGGTTACAGCTGCCTAACATCTCACTCGGTTTTTACGCAAGTGCCAGGGAGTTGAACTCAGCTCTTGTACAGTGAACACTTCATCAACTGAGCCGTCTCTCCAGACCCCAGGATGTTCCTTATTAATGGGGAAATTTTTGGTAATAATTGAAAAGGAACGAGTCTGAAGCGAAGTGATAAAAGGTTGTCTCAGAGATGTGGAGAACGGGACATGTAGACGAAGCCTGTGATCCAGACCTGAGATGCCCAAAGTAGTCCCATATTGGTTGGGGTTGGAGCTCAGTGGTGGAGCATTTGGCTACAAAAGAGCTCACATGTAGTTATTTATACCTAAATTAGTTACATTTTTACACCAACTTCCTGATTGCTCCAACTTCCTTAAAGGGCTCAGTACCCAATATGGCTAGCGGTTGTTATGCCAGGTCCCAGAGATAGAGTTTTCTTCATGGCATAAAATTCCAAAAGACAGTATGGATCTTAGATGCATGCTATTTGTTAAGAATAATTACAGAAAACAGAAAAATTATACATTGAAATAATTACCAAGCCTAAATCTTTAGTGCAACTGGCATATATTAAGGATTAGCCTTTTTTTTTTTTTTTTTTTTTTTTTGTAAGTAACATTTGTTTTTGAAGTCAGGGTCTGATGTAGACCAGGCTGACCTTGAACTTGCTATGTAGCTGAGAATGGCCTTAGTTTCTGCTCTTCTTGCTCTACCTCTCCAGTTCTGGATCTTAGGGGCATGCCACTACAGGTGATTTTATGCAGTACTGGAGATCAAACCATAGGTTTTGTGCACATTGAGTTGAATTACATCCAAGCCACATCAATAAAATTTCATTGGGACACAGCCACACTCACTTGGTTACATATTATCTGGCTGCATTTGCAGTTCAGTGGCAGAGATGAGTGGCTAAGTAAATACCATATGACTTCAAAGCCTAAAATATTTATTACTGTGTTTGGTTTTTCTATGGGAAAAACAGCTTGCTGGCCCCTATCATATATTACAAGTCTGTTTTATATTTATGGTGTTTATATTTAAGCATCGTTTGGCACAAACTCTACTTGTATACTAAAAAGCAAATGGAAGAAAATATAAATCTTAATTTTCAAGCCAGCAGTCCTCTCTGAACCTGCTGGAGTACGTTGTTTGGGTTTCCCTACTCCCTGTGTTTGTACTTTTTGACACTCTAAAATACATAGAAATTTTCACCTCTACTTCATAATCTGTTGATATTTTTAAGATGAAACATTTATGATGTGATATTTTAACAGATATACTTTATATCTTTAAGAGATTCTATAGTAATGTATTTCATCAGCATCTTATGACCTATATTTGGATTATTTATAATTGCTTTGTAATGAATTCTACTTTTATTGTTTTCTCTTTCCCAAGTCTGTATCCTTTTGTACATTTTATCATGTAACTGAAATAAATCAGACATAGAAAGACAAATACTGTACTCACTTAGATATAGATGCCTTAAATGTCAGTTAAATGTAAAATAATGGGCTGGAAAGATGGCCTAGCAGTTAGGGGCATGTGTTGCTCTTACAGAGAATTAACATATGGTTCCCAGCACACACATGGCAGCTCACAACCACCACAACTCCAGTTCCAGGAGATTTGACACCCTCTTCTGGCTTCTGCAGGCACCAGGCATCCACGTAGTATGCTATCATACATGCAGGCAAAACATCCGTATGTAAACAAACAAAAACAAAAACAAAAAACCCCGTAGAATAGTAGAACAGTAATTCCTAGAGGCTAAGGAGACTGCATGTATATGTAATTGTTTAATGAGGATGCAAAAATTGTTAAATAAAAATCCCCTTGTTTGACAGGTGGTGGCGGGTGTCTTTAATCATAGCACTCAGGTAGTAGAGGCAGGCAGATCTCTGAGTTTGAGGCCAGCCTGGTCTACAGAGTGAATTACAGGACAGCTAGGGCTACACAGAGAAGCCCTGCCTCAGAGAAGAGGAGGAGGAGGAGGAGCAGGAGGAGGGAGGGGGATGGGGAATGGGGAGAGGGAGGGAGGGTCAAAGTGTTCTATGACAGGGAGGGAAAGATCTGCTGCTCATGCTTTATCTTATTAGCTGGAGGGCTTCAAATACAAAGCAAAGCTTATCTCTTTCTCTGGTTTGATCACTATATATTGGATACAGGTAGTGGGTAGTTTAAAGTCTATCAGAAATGTTTTTTTAAACTTGTATTTCTTTAGCTGAAAAGTAATTACAACCAAACCACTATGGTTGAATCATTTCTAAATCAGATTTGAAAACTAACATTCGTCTCCTTCTCTTCCCCCATATTTTTGGATTTTGGTTTTCAAATCAGATCAACTATATTTCGGTGCATTTTTAACATTATGTAATCTTGCATTCAAGATGAATTTTGATATTTATACTGATTGTATCGCAATTATTCACATTTATCTCTCGGGTGCACTTAATATGCCCTTTTATATCTTGACTTTCTCATTCCCTGTGCATGTATGTATGTGTCTGTGTGTGAGCGTATACAAGTGTATATGCTGTGCATGTAAGAGACTATGTGTGCAAGTGTGTGCGAACGTATGAATGTGTGAGTGTGTATGTGTTGGCATGTATATTTATGTGATCAGTACATGCATATGAGTGTGTGAGTATGTGTGTTGGTATGCATATGTATGTGGTCAGTGAATGCACATGAGTGTGTGAGTGTATGTGTTGGTGTGTGTATATATATATATTTTTTTTTCAGTGCATGCGTATGATAGTGTGAGTGTGTGTGAATGGAGGGCCTTGGGCTCTGTTCCCCGACTTACTGCTTTCAGATAGAAACTCTCAATGAAAGGGGAGCTCTCTCTCCCTTTCAGCCAGTCTGAAGGTCAGTGAGCTTCAGGGATTCCCCCATCTTTACACCCCTAATTCTGGGACATAAACAACTATGCCTGACTCTTTTAAGTGGGTGTTGTGGATTTGAGCTCAGGTCCTTATGTTTGCAAAGCAAGCACTCCTACCCACTGAGCCATCTCCCTAGTCCCTACTTAAAAAACAAAAAATCTTAAAAACCTTTTTTTTTTGTGTGTGTGTGTGGCTATTGAGATAACTCATTGGGTAGAGGTGTTTTTCACCAAGGCTGGCAATCTGAGTTCAACCCCTGGGACCCCCATGGTGGAAAGAGAGATGATTTTTCAAGTTGTCCTCGGGCCTCCACATGTGCACCATGGTACCCCCCTTCCCCCCAAAATAATCATAATGAGAACAAATTTTTAAACTCACCAAACCCCTTAGTTTGTTTAATCTTGTGGCTGGTTGCATTCATTGCGTGTCTTTTTGGTGGGGAGGGAAGACAGGTTAGTGATACGTAATTCAGCTCTTGTGTGTCTAAGAAGCGTTTTATGTTGTATTTACTCAGAAAAGACAAATGAGCTTTTGCTTTGAAACCCTAGCTCCCTGTTGTTAGATTCTGGCAATTAATGCTGGAGAAGACAAACCCGGGCCGACCCGCTTCCTCTTTCCTTTCTTCGATAACCCATTGTTTCTTATTTGAAAATCTGAAGGCTGTTTTCTTTATTCATACGCTTTTCAAAATTTACGAAATTTAATCTAGGTGAAATGCTTTCTTTCATGGATTTTTTTTTTTCTTCTTTCTCTGGTTCATGATGAATCCTTCTAAACAGAAACGAATGTATCTTCAGGCATATCTGTGATATCTGTGATGCGCTTTCTTTTATTGTTGCTTTTTTTTTTCTTATTCCAGTATTTTCTTTAGAAACTTCTTTATCCATGTTTACTTCCTACTCTGTGTTTTCCCTGCCGTTACCTCGAATTGTTTTCATCTCTGCCCAGTGCGAATTGAGAAGGCATTGAGATGTTAATCCTGCTGCCAGCTGGGCTGATGTGACTTATTTTCTAGGCTTTATCTCATTCTCACTGTCGCTGTCGCATTGCTGTGTTTGGTTCTCAGCTGTCTTCCTTGACTTACCTGTCTCCTTTTCTTTCCATTATTCTGGCGTCTTCTGTGTTGTCTTTTTAATAGGAGCATTGTCTCATATCCTTTTTTATCAAACTCTTCTTTCTTCTGTAATCCTAGGTAAGAATAATTTCAGAAGCACTCCTGTTCTTTGCGCTTCCTTCCCTCTCTTTCATCTGGCTGTATTTTCCTATCAACAGTAGAATATTTTTTGTCTTCTCTTTGCATGAGGCAAGATCTCTGTAATTATAGAGGTTTCCACTGGCAGTTGGCCTGCCCATGGCCTCTTTCTTCATCTGTCTGAAAGTAAATGGTCTCATATCTCTCAAGCAAAGTCTTGCTGAAACACTTGCCTGACTGAATGGGGATCCTCAAAATCTAGCTGACAGCTCAGCCCCAGTCATAGTGAGATCACCACCCAGCCTGCTGATGCCTTTAAACTACGCCTGGGCAAAGAAGCCACAGTCTCTAGAATGTCCCAGATTCTTCTTGTCTGTGCTCTCCCTGCCTCCAAAGCCCGCCATGACCGCAGAGATTAGATTTCTCAGAATGCCATGTGCCAAGGGTAACTCCTGTGGATTTTTAAAGGGGCACACAAAGTATTAGTTTCTGAAGGGGTCATGAGACATCTCTGTGAGGAGGATACGATGGCCACAGTGTGGAGGAACTGTATCTACACAGACTTCTGGGCTATACACAGCCTTGAGTTCCAACTGGGATAAGGTATGAAGCACAGTCCCAGCATACCCACTTCCAGTCGCTGAAGCCATTTGTTTCATAGAAGGAAATTCCACATATAGTATGGAGTGATATTTGGGGACATCTTAGAATAATGCATAAAGGACGGATTCTGGGATTAACTGGTTGCCGCCATGTTTATTCTCTTTCAGTTAGGAATTAAGAGAGTATATAAATCTATTTGCATTGCTATGACAAAATCATGAAAGCTGAGTAATGTTATAAAGCAAATGGGTTTATCAGGCTCACAGTTCTGGTGGCCTGGGGTGGGGGTGGGGTCCAAAGATCATGACACTGGCTCTGTCAGAGTGTGAAAAAGTGGCAGGGGAACTGGCCAGTGTGCTGAAGGAGCATGTGCACAGGAAGGGAAGCTGGGCAGGGCTTCCTCTTGTCGCTGTCTGCTCTCCAAGGCGAGGCGTTACTCTCCTCCTCCCAGGTCCACTCATTCCCAGGTGAAGGTGGAATCCATGGTATAGTTACTTTGCAAAGGTCTGACCACCTCAATGCCACCATCCTGGGGAGGAGGGGGGAGGCTTTGAACTCTTGAACCTCTAGGGAACTAACTACATCTAAATCACAGCGGAGAGACTGAGCAGCACAGAGATTCATAGCTCAGGACTGCTTCCACTCTCTTCCTTGACTTGTTTGGTCTAAATTAGGGTTTCTCTGGTGAGTCCCTGACCAACCCTCCTAAAGCCATCCATGTTTGCTAAGGTGTTCCGAGAACTGGGCTTTGAAGCAGTAGACCTGTTTTTACCTCAGCCTACCGCTGAAGGCGCCCTGCCCCGCCTGCCTCTTTCCCCTCTGAATGATTCAAAACACATTTTAAAGGGCTGTTTGGAAACAGGATTATATAATCACTTCCTTCAACTTACCATTCTTGATGAGGAAGCATAAAAGAAACCTGAGCTAGGGAGTAAGAGAGCGAGTCCTTTCTGTGTGCACTCTGGTTTGACAGAGGAATGACAAAGCCATCGTCAATGCCACTGGCAACTCAGATGAAGGATGCTCTGCTGGTCATGGCGAGGGTTTGACAAAGTCTCTGAATTGTAAAGCCAGTTTTGTAGGGGAGGCTTTGCTGTTTTGGTTTAGGACTTAATTATGCAGTAGAGTGACATAGACTAAAGAGAGCTGCATGGACGAAACCAATTCTGAACAAGGAGAAATGGTATGAAGATGTGGGATTTATGTTGTGGCCTCAAGCATCTCAGAACACTGACTGGGAGATACCTTGCTCACAGAGTCATTAACGGAGGAGATATCACAGCTGTGAGCCAAGGCTAGTTCTAGTGAGGCCGGTCTTTTATGAGAACATTACTGGACCTGGAGAGGTAGCCCTGCAGTTGAGAGTGGATTCTACTCTTGTAGAAGACCAATGCTTGGCTCCTATCTGATGTCCTTTTCTGGCCTCCACTCTTGTGCACTGTACATACTTCTTACACACACGCATGCTTTTTTAAAAATCTAAAAAAAAAAAAAAAAAAAAAAAAAGAGTACTAAGGAGAAATTTGACATCGTTGGCACATATTTATTTATGCAGGGAAATATCACAGCTCAATTGTGGTTCGGTTCTTTTATTTCTCAACCAGAATGGAAGTCTGATCACTGTGTGTGCTCACGCCTTGGGCTTTACCCAGAAGTCTTTACTGTGTGGTTATAGCAGTGTCAGGGAGGGACTGTGTGTCCAGCTCCAGCTCACTGTGCTGCTGTGGGGTGGTGACGTCATCTCCGTCTCCGCGAGCCACCCTTCCTCAGTTATAGGACAAGGCTGTCTAGAGGCTCCCTCTGGCTCACGCAGTCTGTGGGCTGCCCCTGCCCCCCCATGTCCTCCCACCCCACCCCACCCCCACCCCTGTTAGTGTGCTGTGCAACACTTCCCACCTTTCAGGAGGTGGGAAGTTTGCTCTTCCTGTGGTCAGTCCATGCTAACTAGCTCCCCGGCAGCAGGGATCTGGGCCTGTACTATTCTCTAGGGTGCCCTAATGAGCAATAGCAAATTGGAACTGTTGAATCTTTCAGGCAAGTCTTCTTCCCCAGCGATATGTCCTGAGATTGCACATTACAGAAAGGAAGATGTGTTTTCACGGACTCTGTGCTATAAAATATTTATGCTCTGCCTTTGGTTATATAAAGTCTTTTGCTGTGTAGGTCATTTTCTCAGCAAAATGTTCCAGTATGCGCACAGCCTCCTAAAGCCCCCATGGATCTTCAGGGCAGACACACAGACAGCCCCACGGAACGAGACACTTGTCAGGGCTGATGCCTCAATAGCAATGGATCATGCATGACTTAACCCTAAAAGAAGATTTGGCATGAATAGAATTTCTAAGGTATATAATTAACTCTTTTATATTAATGAGAAATATAGCCTCCAACCCTGGGAGCTGTCTCAGGATACAGTCTACTGAGTTTTAACTCTTTCCTCCCTTCATTGTTCAAAGCTGTCAAGGTGTTCTGTTCACCTCCTTTGTCTTCTCTTCTCTCTTCTTTTGGGGCAGTTTGGTATCTTGGCTTTTGGGTTCTTATACTCTTCTTGCCAAATCCCAGCCACTCTGCTGGCAACTGTAGAAACATATAATATAATCTCTGCCCACAACAGACTGATCATTTAATTAAACATTTAAGAGGCATACTTGAGAAACAAGTAAAATTAGCATATGATGAGAGATGCGTTGCGCACAGTGCTATGATGGGAGATGCACTGCACACAGTGCTACGATGAGAGATGCACTGCACACAG
>OU015743.1:34400215-34427069 GCA_907169655.1 Acomys percivali
GAAGAAGAAGAAGAAGAAGAAGAAGAAGAAGAAGAAGAAGAAGAAGAAGAAGAAGAGGAAGAACATGACTGCTCCTAGGTATTGTGGAGGGAGAACGTATTCTAGGTAAAGGAGAGCACATAGTCAGAGGCAGGATGACCAGGAGACTCCAGAGCGAACATAACCAGACTGAGCTGGGCCATATGAGGAGAAAAGGGGAGGAAGAGAAGAAGAGAGGAGCATCTGACCAAGACGGGCAGTCTGGGCCAAGAGACTGACCTGGCCAAAATGGCTGAATTATATAGGGCCAGGGGAGCTGCCAAGAAGGAAGCCTAGCCCCTGGGCTGGAGAAGTTTAGGGGAGGGGGCAGGATATGCCAGCCATGCCCTGTAACATGCAGGGACTGAGGGATGCTGGGAAAGCCTGGCAGCCAGGCCCACTTTGATATGTTAAATGGGTACCTCAGTTAGCCGTCTAGCCTAGGTTTGGATTTGAGGTCTAACAATTTGTACAGGGAAAAAGTGGATCCCTGGCATGACCCTTGTTCTCAGTTGGCTGTCCTGAGTCTAGAGCTATAGATCTTGGTTATCTGGACACTTTGTTGAATACTATTTCCCCGTTTTTATTTCCTTATGATTGCATGCTGTAGTCATAGTTCCTATTTTGTTTTACAGCTTGGCTACACCATCTGGTTTTGTCTTCAATTTTTTTCCTTCATGTCATTGTCCTTTATGTACAGAAAGGGAAAATAATTGTTTCTATTAAACTGACATCACATTTTGCAAATGGAACTCTTGATTATACATGGGAGGGAGAAACCGATGAGTTTATAGACAGAAGGAAATAGGAGTGAGCCTGAGTGTAGGATTCATGAGCTAGACACAGCTAGGTCATATATTCTAGAACAGCAGCTTTAAAATGACCCTGTGCTGTGTGTAGGCCACCCCGACAACGTGAGTGACACTGCTCTGTGTTCTGAGAGTTGGGATCTCAGCTCTGGAGGTTTCTCTTTTGTCCTCCTTAATTAGGGTCAAACATCTCATCACTTTCTTTTTCTTTAGTTAACCTATTCATGTGTGTGCATGGAGGTCAGAGGACAATGTATGAGGGTTGGTTCTGTATTTCTTATTGGGTTCCCGGTACTGAGCTCAAGTTGTCAGGCTTGCCCTTACCTACTGAGCCATCTTTCTGGCAGGAAGTGTCTCATCTAGTAAATGGATAGCTCATGTATTAGGACATCTAGGAAGTGAAACAGGCTGTATAGCTGTGAGTGCATATGCCTACAAGGGTGCATCAGCGGATCTGATTAGAAGTGTATGTCTGATCAAACCTGACAGTGAGCTGGATTTTTTTCATGCAAATGCATAGAAATTGCATGGGTGAATTGTTTCCACTCAAGCGAGCACCTTGAGTGTTATTCCTGTTTCACTTGAGCTTTGCAGTTCCTCCTTTCATGGGTTTAGACTCAAAAATCTGAGAATCCTCACAGAATTTTTTTTCTTATTTGCCAAAAGTCATCTAGAATCAGTTTAAAACTGAACAATCAAATAGAGTAAAAAACAAAACAAAGAACAAAACAAAACAAAAACCCCCTGAAAAACCACAAAACAAAACAAAACCAAAAAACCCACAAAAGTATCCAAGATATACAAAGTAACAAAATTGATTTTCTTGAGTGGTTTGTAAATGGATATGAAAGGCCATTGGCTAACCAACTTCCAGAAATTCTTTTAGTAGTGGGCACCTCATTTTTAATAGCCGAGTATTATTCCATTATTCCATTATTCTAGTACAGTAAATGTACTATATTATCTTTATCCATTCTTTGACTGAGGGACATCTAGGTTGTTTCTAGTTTCTAGCTATTATGAATAAAGCTGCTATGAACATAGTTGAGCAAATGTCCTTGTTGTATGGTGGAGCATCTTTTGGGTATTTGCCCAGAAGTGGTATAGCTGGGTCTTGAGGTAGTACTATTTCTAATTCTCTGAGAAACCACCAGGTTGATTTCCAAAGTGGTTGTATAAGTTTGCACTCCCAGGAGCAATGGAGGAGTGTTTCTCTTTCTCTACATCCTCTTCACCATGTGATGTACTTGAGTTTTGATCTTAGCTATTCTGATGTGTGTAAGATGGAATCTCAGAGTCATTTTGATTTCCATTTCCCTGATGACTAATGATGTTGAACATTTTTAAAAGTGCTTCTTGGACATTCCAGATTTCTGTGTTTAGAATTCTCTGTTTAACTCTGTATCCCATTTTAAAAAATAGGATTATTTGGTTAGTTTATGCTTAAATTTCTTGAGTTCTTTATATATTTTTGGTATTAGCCCTTTGTAGAGTTGGTAATGATCTTCTCCCAATCTGTTGGCCACCATTTTGTTCTGTTGATAGTGTCATTTGCCTCAAAGAAGCTTTTCAGTTTCAAGAGGTCCCATTTATTAATTGTTGACCTTAGAGCCTGAGCTGTTGGTGTTCTGTTCAAGAAGTTGTCTCCTGTGCCAATGAGCTCAAGGCTGGTTCCCACATTCCCTTCTAATAGATTTATATTTCTGGTTTTATGTTGAGATCTTTGATCCATTGACTTGAGTTTAGTGCAGGGTGAGAAATATGGGTCTATTTTCATTTTTCTACATGCAGATATCCAGTTGGATCAGCATCATTTGTTGAAGATGTTATCTTTTTTTTCCATTGTATGGTTTTGGCTTCTTTGTCAAAAATCCACCTCACAGGATTAAGTGATGGTTTTTTCAAATATCATCCCTGAAGGGTCTGGTGAGTGTGTGCATCCTATTCCATTTCCCCCCATGACTAATGGAAAGCCATGATAGTTATGGTCCCTGTTGGATTAGGACAAATATGTGCTTCCCAGACAGCTGCACAATCTGATTAGAATTGGTCCCAACCAGCTGGTCCTTGTCATTGCTTCAACCTGTGAAAAGCTACTGCCTTTGATACTAATGAAACTAGTGATACACTTTCCTCAGGACTCTGGCATGACCAGGCACTGTGACACGTCTTTAGTCCCAGCACTCGAGAGGCAGAGAGAAGTGGATCTCTGTGAGTTCTAAGCCATCCTGGTCTACAAAGCAAGTCTAGGACAGCCAGAGCTACACAGAGAAACCCTGTTTAAAAAAAAAAAAAGACTGTGTTTCTGAATACACAGGCCATTTCGCATGTTTGTGATTATAGAGTTGGTATAGGAACCTTAAATATTGTTAAGTATAGTGTTTCCCAGCTATCATCTTTTCCCGATCAACTGTGATATTTACTTAATTCCTTGAAAACCCGCTTAATAGAAATACAAGATAGTTATAAAATAAGTAGACTGAAAATAAAACATTGTTAAACTAGGTGGTGATGGTGATGATTCTCTGGGCTGAGATGTGCCTCTAGCTTGCTAAGGAAGGAGATCATGGATGGAGTGCTGGGGAGACATGAGGGACAAACCATGTCTGTGGTAGACTGCTGTCAAAGAGTTGCCTATACCTGCCTGCATCGATGCCTTTGGACAGTTTCCTTCCATACTGAATGTGGTCTTGGCCATGTAACTCACTTTGGCCAATGGCCAATGGCAAACATCATGCTGGCAGTAGTTTTTAAAGTTGTTGCACACTGCGTCTTTCCTTCCCTTATTGCTGCTTGGGGCAGTGTGTGAACAAGCCTTCTGGATGGCTTTGGGAGGCACTGGATCTAGGTCCTCCTCTACTGTAACCAACAGCCAACCAATGACTAGACCTATGACCCACTGTCTCTAGTCAGTGTGATAACTGGCTAGCTGTAGCACTGAGTGTAGTGAAGACCAGATGGCTCAGAGACCAGAAACAGCCAATCTATAGCCATAACAAAACTATGAAGTGATCATTGTGCCTTGAAAATACTTCACGGTGCTTTGTTATTTAGTGAAAGTCAACACAGGTCTTAAAACCTGGGCTAAAAAGCAAGCTCAGCTGGTAAAGTGCTTACTGTGTAAATGCCAGGACCTGAGTTAAATTCCAGAAGCAAACAAACAAAAAAACAAAACAAAAAACCTTGGTGTGGAAGTGTGTACTTACAATCCCAGTGCTGGGGAGGTGGAGACGGGTGAGTGTCTAGCACTTGCCAGTCAGCCAGCCTAACCTATTTGGGGAGTTCTAAGCCCCTGAGGGACTCAAAAATGTTGATGACACCACAGGAACAACATCTGAGGTTGTCCTATGACCCCATACACACACACACACACACACATACACACACACACACACACACACACACACACACACACACACACCTTAAACTCAGATCTGTGCCATGTGGTTCATCACTCAGATGCCTTTAGTCCACTGTATTCACTGTAGGTGTTGAGTCTAGACACCTCACTGACGACTCACATCTCACACTTCAGCAAACACTGATCCGTTGCTAGCTCTGCTTTTGGGCTTCACACGTGAAGGCTCAGAGAGGTGAAGTGATATTACTCAGATTTCACATGTAGCCCATGACAAAGATTATCCTAGACCGCAGGCCCTTTGTGTGTAATCTGAGTTTATTTCCCGAGCACTTCACTGCCTTCAGGATTGGCGTGTTTAATCACATTAAAGTGATGAGTAGGGTTTTAGGGAGTTATTATGTCAGCTTATGTTATCTTTATCCTCTCATGGAGGGAGCAGAAATCAAGTTAGCCCATAGAGTTGAAAAATATTACTTAGAACATTTTGGATTAGCTTGTGTTGTAAACTGAATTGTGCCTTGTACCCCAAAGATATGCCAAAGCCTTACCTGCCTGCCCCTGTAAATGTGACCCTGCTGGAAACAGGACCTTCATAGATACCATCATGCTAAGATGAGCCAAGCTGGATTATGGTAAGCCCAAATCCAGTGTGTCTTCATAGGGAGAGAGATTTGGCCATAGAGACACACACAGGGCAGGCAGTTACCTGAAGATGAAGGCTGAGTTGAATACTATCCCTGCTTCCACACAGGGCATGACAGCATCTGCTGGCAATGACTAGAGACCAAGAAGAGGCAATAAATCATTCTTTTGGTTGTTTGTTTGTTTTGGTTTTTTTCAAAACTGGATTTCTCTCTGTGTAGCCCTGGCTGTCCTAGGCTCCCTTTGTAGACAAGGTCGGCCTCAAACATACAGTGGTCTGCCTGTTTCTGCCTCCTGACTGCTGCTATGTGCCACGAAGCCCCGCCTCCTGCCCCACCCTAACCCCCAGCTTTCCTAGAGCCCTTAAAAAGAATCAGCCTCTGCCTTGACCAGTGAATTTTAACCTTTGCAACTGTGTGTTGTTTTAAACCACCAGTGAATGCGTTGCTACAGCCAGACTGGGAAACTCACAGAAATTGATAGACAAGACAGGGTGGCTGGGGATTGAGAGGCAGAAGCTTTACCTTATTTTTCTTACCCCTTATTTCTCTCCTAGAAATAAGTTACCAGGTAGAAAGCGCCTGCATGCTTGTCCCCTGTGTCGTCCCCCCCATCACAGCTGAGCATGTGCAGATGACTGACTTGCCTGTGGTCTGGGTTTCTTTCCATCAGCAAAGGAAGTGATCTCGCCACACATTCCCTCCGGGCCACTCTGTCTTGTGTAGGAGAGTGAGTCTTTCAGGCAGGATCTCTTCTAGGGTTCATAAAAAATGTACAAATCCAGCCCTTGTGCAGGAGTTAACATTCACCGAAGAATTTGCCATCCAAGCGTTTCATCTTTCTGTCCCAGTGAAGTCATTTCTTGGAGTGGGAACAGACATACCCAGAGGTGACCCCCCTTCCCCCCCACTGCCCCCAGTTATGTGATGATCTGAATGCTGGTCCTCCTTCTCTGCAGGAAATGACATTGAGCTCTGCAAATTACTGCCTTCTGCTTCAGCGCTTCAGTCAGTCTCCTCTTCCCCTGGTTGCTTTACTCACACTCCATTTACAGACATTTGCATGCGGAGGTCTTTATCCTCAGCATCAAGTGTGAATGGACTTTCAGGGAAGTTGCATCCAGGCAATTTGCTTAGCTTCTTAAAGCCTTCTCCAGAGAATCCAGGCCAAAAGAAAAAAAAAATCCAAAAAACAAAACAACAACAACAAAAAACCAAAAACAAACAAACAAACAAACAAAAACAGAAAAACCCTGCCACTCTGGGGATCCCGGGTTTTTCTGATTCCTTTTTTTTTGACAGATGCCGAGGGTCATTTTCTTACACTTTTGTATGTGTTGCTCTCCTGCGCTTAATTCTATTAGTGGATTATAGCCGGCATGAAAGTCATTTGCTATTATAATCAAGTGCCGTGATCTCAAAAGGAAAATCCCAAGGCCTCTGCTCCTTCTGAGCTCTGAACCAGCAGCAGAGCCAATGCACAAATAGCAAAAACTTCACATTCATCATTTTCTGCCAGTCTGTGCTTCTTGCTGGGAGAGTGTGAAGGTGTGTTGGGTAAAGAAGGCCAAGAGGGAAATTAGAAACTGTCCACCAAACTGCTCTAAGGCCAGCCCTAGGTTAGTGCCTTTGCTGGTGACTTCCAGCTGTCCCTAGAGAACCTCTGGACACATCTGCCTCACGTGCTGATCTGTTGGTGGCCACAGAAGTGCTCATCTGCTAAGCTGCATTTCCCAGCTTCTGTGCAGCCATCTGGTCACGTGACCTCGTTAAGGCTAGTGACGTGTAATTAGAAATTGGCTGGGAATGTTTGGAATTTTTTTCTCTTTTTAATATATGCATGTTTCTCCCTTCTTCCTGACTCCATTCTTTTTTCTTCCTGGAGTATCTGTGAGATGTCTGGAGCAGGAGCAATTGTCTTATGGCCTGAAGTGACAGCTAAGAGAATTGTTCAGACCCTGCATTGATGCAGTGACTTGTCCAGCCAACACCAGGAGCCTTTTGTTCATTAGCCTTCCTTCTCTTATTCCATACTTCCTTCATGAAGAAGCGCAATGCTCATCCTACCCATAATACTGTCTTAAGATTCCTGCTACACTCAGTTGAACTCCACTGCCACCTTGGGGGCCCCAAGAATTCCCTTTGCCACCCGTTTCATCCTTTTCTTGCATTCTCAACTCATCCTCTGGCTGAGGATTTTGTTGCTGTTCGGGATCCAGGTGAGGGACCAGAACTCACTGCCTGAAAGAGAGCAGGCCATATCCTCTCTGCAGCTTTCTCTCTGACAGGGAGTCAAAATAGCCCTGCTGTGTTTGTGTTTTACATGTTCCCATTTATGGTCCTACCTGGTACTAGATCCTTTACGCCCCTTTGTCACCTTGGCTATCCCAGACTGAATCACGTGGTATAAAACTTCTTGTCAGACCCCCAAAACTTATAGAAGCTAGATATTTTCCTTCGGGTGATTTCCTGTGTCTCTTCTGGGCTCCTGTCATCCTGTCATGACTCTCTCTCTCTCTCTCTTACTTTAATTTGTCCTTTTTAATGACATTCTTTACCAGGTTTTGAAGAGAAGCCTCTTGTCCCCTTTAAGGATCTGTTATGCTGGTTTAAAAATATTGTACTCTCAGAAAATGCCCTTCCACCACCAGCCCCCATCATGGTGTCAAGGCCCTCTCTTCTATTAAGCCTCTTCGTTCCTGAAGGACAGTTCCGTGTCAACTCCTGTCACAAGCGAACAGCAGTGCCTCCTCTTCTTCTGTATCTAACAGTCATGTGGGGTCGCTTTGGTGGGAACTGCTCTTAACGGACAACTTCTTTGTCCATTCCTCACTAATTTCTCACTGTCTGAAAAAAAAAGGAGACCCAGAAAATGGTATCTTAGTGGTCTTTGGTGGGGGGGGGGGAACGTGTATTTCTAAGTAAACTGGGAAGTATGAAGTTTTGGGAGTGGACAGAATGTCACTTTTGTACACGTCATTCTGACAAAGGCCTAGGTAGAAGAGCACAGTTGGCCTGCCTCATCTCTTTTCTCCACCTGCTCTCTAAAAGTTCATTATAGAGTGTTTAAGCAATCATTTGCTACCACAGTTTAAAGCTGTGGCTCTCAACCTTGCTAATGCTGCAATCCTTTGATGCAATTCCTCATGTTGTGGTGACCCTCCCCCCCATTAATGTAAATATTTGATGTGCAGGATATCTGATCTGTGACCCCCCCCAAGGGGTCATGACTCACAGATTGAGAACTGCTGGTCTAAAGGAGACACATACACAGGGACTCATGTAACGACCCAGCTTGGGCCTGAGGCTTTAGTGCCTGTGAATGAGATTTTACACTCAGAACTTCCTCCTTACCTGGCTTTGGTCAGGTCTGAGGATATCTGTTGATATTTTTTGTGGCTCTGGGTGTTTACTTCATATAGCTCAGTGGTTTGTCAATCTTCCTAATGCTACAACCCTTTAATACAGTTCATGTTATGGTGACCCCCCCCAACCATAAAATTATATTTATTCTATTTCATATCTATAATATCGCTACTGTTATGAACCATAATGTAAATATCTGATATGTGACCCCTGTGAAAAGATCATTTGACCCCAAGGGGTCACAACTAATAGGCTGGGAAACATTGATATAACTTGATACAGTAGCACTTCCAGAGGTGGTAGGTGCAGGGAAGGACAGTGTTATGATTCAGAACTTCATCCCTAGGGTCTGGAAGATACGATTCTGCTTTTGTTCTGCCATTTACATGCTGGGTGACCTTAGGTAAGTTACTTAGAGTCTCTGGGCCTTGTTTACCCCATTTACAGAATTAATCATCAGTGATGCTCACTGTCACTGCATAATTAGCAACCACAGTATGCCCATGCTATTCTACCTCCATATCTGTACCTCCCTCCCAGGGTTGTTGTCCAATCAGGGCTTGCTTGTGCAGCTTGCAGAAGGGTAAGCCCCGGGCCTAGACTGTGAGTGTGTGTGATTGATGTGGGCTACTTTGGATCCAGGTTGGGAGGTGGTGGCTGCTACACTGTTCTCATGGTGGAATATTGAAGCCTCCAGATGGGGTGAGTGGTGATGCCTCTTAAGCTTGAAATACATGCATCATTACTTTGGCCAACCCTACTCACCTCTCTAGACTGGGGACTATGCCTCTGCTCTGGTGGGAGGTAATAAGTAAATATTTCATGAACAAGAATCTAAGTAGTACTCCTAGCAGAAACAGATGTGTTGGACATGCAATAAAATAACCATGAAGGACGTGTACCAAGACACTATCCATGTAGTAAGTGCTCATAGAATGTAGCTGTTCTTTCTGCTGCTGTGGATGCTATGTGAATTCTTCCATGTTCTCACCCCCAGCTCAGAGATGTAGCACTCTGGAGAAGAATACATAGGAACAGTCTGTGTGCTGTTCAAGGCTTTGTAACATGAAGAATGCAAGCTTAACTTCAGCATGTATTGGTGTCCTTTTTAAAAAAATCTCAAATGGGCCTGTGGGAACTTCTGAATGCTGAGTTGCTTTTGTACACCCATTACAGTCAAGGCATGTTTACCTCCATTCCGATTGGAGTCTGAGAATATCTTGTGGTATAAACTCAGCGTCCATTGCTACTACTTTTTGATAGAGAAGGAAATAGGTTGGGTTGATGCCAACTGGTATTTGTTCCTTTGAGTTTCTAATGTAGAGAGTGCATGGCACAATGCTATTTTCATGACAAAGGCATGAATTGGCTTTTATAGGAAATCAAGTATGAGTATCTAAAACTTAGTGTTCATCTAGCCAGCCACCTATCCACCCACCCATCTATCCGTCTTTCCATCTATCCATCTAGGTATCCAATCTACCCCAATCCATCCACCCATTTATCTATCCATTCATCTATACCCCTGCAGTCCATCTGTCCATCCATGTATCCAGTCATGTATCCAATTCAATCCATTTCAATCCATCCATCCATCCATCTATTCACCATCCATCCATCTATCCATCCATCTATCTATGTATCCAATCTAATCCATCTATTATCTATCCACCAATCCATCTATCCACTCATTCACATACTTAATATGCAGATGTTTATGAAGTTTCCATCATATGTACCATTAAACCATGTGCTGTAGACTTCCTGAGGTATGTCCCCAAAAGAGGGTGGTGACCTCAGGAAATGTTATGGACTTCAAAGGCAAGGAATTGGTGTTGAGGGCTGGAGCTGGGGAGCCTGCGCTTGCTCATTGTTTCTGTATTATTCTTTGTCCCTGTGCTTTTCTTTCTTTCTTTCTTTCTTTCTTTCTTTCTTTCTTTCTTTCTTTCTTTCTTTTTCTTTTTCTTTTTCTTTTTCTTTTTCTTTTTTTTTGGGTTTTTGAGACAGGGTTTTATCTGTGTTAGCCTTGGCTGTCCTGGACTCACTTTGTAGACCAGGCTGGCCTCTGCCTCCTCTGCCTCCCAAGTGCTGGGCCTTGTGCTTTTCTTAAGCTAGATGCAGCCTTCTCCCTCTATGTCTCCTTAGAACACTCACTGGGTTAAACTACAAAATGCTTTAAAAATCAGAGCAATTGAGATTCCCAAGAGAGTCCCAGACATCTCCAGATCCTCAGCACTGACTCACAGGACATGTGCTGATCCTCCTTTGGTCCGCCATCATAATAAACACTGGTGATGACAGGGCAGTGTGAGCTGATGCTGAGAGTTGAGGGTCATGACCCTGTCGCTCTGTGGGAATGTGTGGGTGTGGCTGTTGGTTAATGCTTCCTTCCCATTTCTTCCCACCATTGTCTCTGAGAGGGAACATATAATATGTTGGATGGAGGTGGCCCTGATTGTCCAATTCTTTATTCTGTAACGTTAGCTAAGTCTTCTAACAATTTAAGATGGGAACCATCTACCTGTATTTTACAGGTGAAAACACAGGCTCAGAGAGGGTAAGGGATTTTGTCTATCCTGCTGAAACCCCAGTTGCTCTCTGGCTCATTTTTAGTCTTCACATGCTATAATTCTCTGAAATCTGTGCAATGCCCTGAGCTTGCAGGCGCCCATCTGGATGCTAAAAAGAAGCAAAGGGAGGTGGGGTAAGCAAGGAATGAGAAATTTCCTTTCTCTGTCCCAGGAACTCCTACATATCTCTCTCAACTGCTTTGGGCCCCAGAACTCCCCACAAGCCTGAATTTTTCATTTCAGGCCAAGCATGAACCATTTGGGACTCAAACGCATGGGAGCCAGTTGTGGCCGAGACTGGCCTTGAGTCACAACGTTTGCCTGCCTACTGTTTGCTGGGTGGGCCACTGTTCTGACTCTTTGGCCTTGTCCTGCTGTGGACTATAGTCTGCTGTTCCTCTGGGGATGGCCTTGGCTGCACAGGTTCAGGACCTTTCTACAAGCAAAGGGGTCTGGGCTGTCTGCACTGTTCACACGCTGCCCGCTCTCTACTGGTCACTTTATTTTTGACATTTGCTTCTGATGCACTTGATCTCCATTTCCCTATGACAGACATGGTGTCTTCCTAAGACGGATGGGCAACTATGAGATGGGAAGGGCTGTTATCAGTTGCTCAGCCTGACAACAGAGTCCACTCATTCCATCACGTGATTCCGTCTCGTTAGCACAAGCTGCTGGTCATGAGCCATGATATACAGTTCTTGTCCCATCTTTGTATCTTCCCCACTTCTCAGGCCTGAGTGTAGGCACAGAGAAGAGAAGTAACTTACCCCAGGTCACACAGCCCATCAATTACAGTTCAGATGTTCGAGCCTGGACCTCTCAGGCTCCTGAATCTTTTTTGTGTCATCATTTTCCCCCCTCTAGGATCTTCCTGCAGTTTCATGGGGCCTTTCTCAAAAATATGTATAGTAGAAATCTGGATAAAGAGAACAAAACAAAACAAAAGACAGCTGGGCAGTGGTGGTGCACACCTTTAATCCCAGAACTCAAGAGGCTGAAGCAGAGGTAAGTGGATCTCTGAGTTAAGGCCAACCTGGTCTATAGAGTGAGCTCCAGGATGCCAGGGCTACACAGAAAACAAAAACAAAACTAAACCAAAATCTGTCTTGAAAAACAAAACAAAACCAAACCCAAAACCAAACCAAACCAAATCAAAACAACAACAAAATAACCAACCAACAAAACAAACAAAACAAAAACAAAACAACTCCCACTCAAACAGCAACAACAACAATAACCCAAAACCAAAACTCCAAACCCAAACAAAGCCATTAGGAGCAGAGGTGACAGAGAAAACATGTCCGATCTACAGGGCAGCCTCTGTGTGTGGGTAGTGCCTCAAGGAATGATGGGAGGTGCGGCTCCCTTGAGTCTTGCTGATTGCTGAGCTAACGGCAAGAAAGTATGACTCTTACACTCTCGCTTAGGCATTTCCCATCACCACCAAGATTTTCCTTAGTCCTTAGCTTCCCCTGGAATGTTTGGTTCGAAGCTGTTGCTCCAAGGACTAGCTGGGAGCTCCTGACCTGTACTCAACCCCCTCAGACCTAAACCCAACTAGCCACCCCTATGCCCAGCCCCAGTCAGCGGGATGTCTGTCTGCTTCAGTGGAGAAAGCTGTGCTAGTGTGTGAACCAATGTCCTGTCTTGACCCTGGCTGAAGTCGGCAAGGAAGAGCCCGAAGGAGATCACTAGAAACGGCTGCTTGTGCTCTGCGACATTTAGCATCATAGCCATGGCTTCCTTCCAGATTTAGGAAAGACACAAAACTGTAGTTTTTCTGATGACTTCTCAACTCTTCCATATAAAACCTGATGCTCTGGGCTGGAATCCATAAAGGCAAAAGAAGAACAGTGGACTGCTGGGGTGTGCATCTTGTAATCTGTTTGCATTTCTGGCCCAAACCACCTACATTTCTCACCTAATTGATTTCTCTGTTCCCGCCCCTACCCTTCCCTTCTCTCAGCTGCTATCCCCATTCTTCTAAGTTGTGATCGTGTCAACCTTCTGCTCAATGTCAGGGCCTCTAAGGGTTTTCCATTGTTTTTCTGAGAAGAGCCAGAGTCTTGATGTGGCCTCTGATGATTGAGGGCAGGGGCTGGGCAGTGACTATTTTGGACTTTGCAGGGGGCATGGTGTCTGTGCACACATATCTGCCGTAGTATGAGAACAGCATGTAAGATAATGGAAGGCACAGACATGGCTGTGTCCTGCACTTTACCACAAAAGGGCTGCAGGGTTGGATCTGGCCCTTTTAGGGATTTGGCCTAGGAGTCCTCTTGACCTCTCTGCCTTCTGCTCCTGCCCTGTGCTTCAGCCCCAAGGGCTCCTGCAAATTGGTCACACTTTTGCTTAGGCCTTGACACTGGCTGTGTCTAATCTAGAATATTCTTTGCCTATGACTTTGAGTGGCACATTTTCTTATTTTCTTTGTTTCTGTTTGCAAATTTTTACCGAGAACCCTCCCTCAGTAATCACTTCATCTGAAATGGCAAAACTCAGTTTTGGCACTCCTTCCCCTATACACTGCTTTCTTCAGCTTGGAGACTGTTGCCATCATCTGACATCACCACCCACTGAATGAATAAATGATTCTTTCGGGGAGAATATTACCACGTGTCTTCTTCATGGCAGGCAGGGAGCTGAAACTCCACTAGAGAACCAGACAGAGGCCTTGTTATCATTGTAAGGAGTGGAGCTTGAATAAACATAAACATGGGAGCTAGAGATAAGTATCTGGGTAAAAATCAGGCTGGGCAAGGGCACAGGTTGTAGGGATGCGCCTCTCTGTTTTCTTTCTCTGCATTTGCCTTCTGCCTGCATCTGAGTTGGAGCAAGTCTTCAAGCTCCATAGTCAGAAGCTAACAAAAACCCAGCGCCGACAGGGGGCGCCACAGTTCTGCAAAGAGGTATGATCCAGACCCAGGCAGCCAGGCTTCTGAACAGGGCGGGAAGGGAGCTGAAGGCTGCAGCCTAGGGACTGGGAGGTTGGAAGTTATGGGATGTAACAGGATCTGAACACCATAGCAGCCTGCACCACAAGTGTTTTCCATGGAGCGCTGCCTAAGCTACGGGGCCTCGCGGAACAATGCACTTCTAAGTTAGATGCTGAATAAATCAGCCAGGCGTGCATTATTATGCCGCAATGGAGCCCTTGTTGTGTCTTAATGCTCAATTATCCAGTGCAGAATCTGGGTCGGGCTTTCTATCATCTTGGACGTGTGGTGGGAACTGGCCCAGGTCTAATTGCTCTACCCAGGAGTGGATGCTTTTGCATCTTAGCAAAGCGAGGCACTAAGGTTGATATGTAGGTTGAAGAGAATGCACTTTGAGTCACAGGTTGGAAGAAGTAGACCTTGACAAGGATCTTCCTCGAGGTGATTCTACTCCAGTTGGCTGATGATACAGATGGAAACAGAAAAAATCAGTTCACAGAGAAGTTACTTGCCTCAAATCTTAAGATGAGTGAGATTTGAAACCTGTCTGACTAATGATTCCGGGTCATAGATTGGCTTCCATCAGGCACATTCCGGAGACACCACTTCAAGACACCTTTCTTACACCTGTGACAGGTGCCATAGATGATAACGCCTTCCCACTGCCTGACTCTAAGTTAGCCGCTAGTCAGAAGAAGCCTCACTTATTTGAACAGGGATGGATAATCAACTAAGAAAGAGCCACACAAAGTAAACCTTGACTTTTACATTTTATGGACTCCCCAGGGGCGAGGGCCCCTGGTGCCCTCATAGTCCCAGATTAAAGGCAAAAGCAAAACCACGCCCTTGTTGAACTCTTCCGGCTATTGGGCGGTCCAGAACCTCTGGAGTGGAGACAGGTAGGCATTGGCAGCTGGAGAGCAACGTGGCTTGAGGATTTGCCTTCTGGCTTTTATTAGTGGTTTACATACATCTGCCTAGTATATGCTAAGAGTGTCAGGGATGTGCTGAAGTCCCCCACGACTGCAATTTTTATTAAGTCTCCATGGTAAGAATCTGCTCATTGCCGTCCTAATCTACTGCTAGTCTGAAAGGTTGACTGCTTACAAGTGCCAGAGGATATAGCCCATGTGATTGTGCTACCTTTCAGATACCTACATTAGTATTTTAAGAGAAACAGTCATAGATGAGAAATATGAATTAAAACCATAATGAGACATTCCTACCCCTGTACTAGTAGGTTGGTTAAAATGATAAGACTGACAATACTAAGAGTTGACAAGGATGTAGGTCAAGTAAACTTCTCATATATAGTTGGTAGGAGTGTAGATTGGCAGGGTCACTGTCAAGGATCCTTGTACCAGAACATTTAGAGGCAGAGGCATAGCCCACCCCCTCCTCAAGTTCAAGATATTATCCCCTGAGGTCTTTCTCCAAGAGGAGTGAGTGCATTTGTCCAGCAAGGTGCATATTTATACAGAAGAATAAAAACATTAGAAACTACCCAAGTGGATAAAGAAACTAAATGGGTATATAAGTTGGATGTGCCCTTGCAGTGAAAATAGTACATAAGAATGAAAAAGAAGCCGGGCATGGTGGCTCACGCCTTTAATTCCAGCACTTGGGAGGCAAAAGCAGGTGGATCTCCATGAGTTTGAGGCCAGCCTGGACTACCAAGTGAGTTCCAAGATAGTCAAGGCTACACAGAGAAACCCTGTCTCGAAAAACAAAAACAAACAAACAAACAAAATAAAACAAAACAACAAAACAAAAAACAAAAGAAAAGAAAAAAAAAGAATGAGAAAGAGAGACAATCACATGTGTTGAACAATGTAGGTAAGTGGAGATACAAGCTGCAGCAAGAAGAAACAGACACAAGAGAGTCTATAGAGTTCTATGCATATGAAGAGCAAGAACAGACAAGCTAGTTTGTAGGGATAGGAACCAGACTGTGCTAACCACAGAGGAGGAGAATAGGTCAGGAAGGGACATGCAGGAGCCTGCTGGGGAGGCAGGAATGCCCCATCGATATGTAAAAGGCTCCTTATGTTTCGACGCTTATAATGTGTCTCTCAGGCCTACATAAAATCAAAGGAGAACCGGAGGGGTTTGGGTGAGGAAATCTGTAGGATCCTCCTGGTACTGTGCCCCTACCTTGGACTTCCAGAACTTGGTCTTTGTTTCCAAACTCCTAATACCACCTTGCTGTGCGGACACTGCCATTCTTTAACCTGGCATCAGCTCTACCCCTGCTGGCTGGCCAGCTTAACGTGCCAGCATGCCCCAGCCTGTCACCTGCTATTTGAATGATATATTCACACCATCAGGAGTGCCTGACTTCACACTGAGCTGAGCCTGACAGAGTTTGCTACATGGCTTTCAGCCCAGCACCTCATGCTTATGAGGAGACGGTAGGGAGGTTCCTTGGCCCTTTCTTATCCTGAGGTAGACATTAATAATCAATTATAGCAATTTTCTAATAGGAGTAAATGCAGAAGTCCTCCAAGTTGGTGCTTGGGATCAAAGTATGAAATTAAGCCTCTGCAGAACGGCTGTGCTGTTCTCTACTACCTCTTTGTCATGGGCACATGTCCCTGCATGTGTACAGGCATATACAGGTTTGCGCAGAGGTGAGACCCTGACATTGGATTTCTTCTGCAACCATTCTCTATCTTAAATTTTGAGGTTGACTTTGTCTCACTGAACCCTAGAATTAATTGATTTGGCCAGGCTGACCAGCCACCAAGCCCCAGTGATCCTCCTGTGGCTGCTTCCCCAGCCCTGGGTTATAGGCTCCACTGTGTCTGATTTTTTTTTTTTTTTTTTTTTTTTTTTAATGCAAGTGCTAAGAATCTGAACTCAAGTCGGCTGACTTGTACTTTACTGACTAAACCATCTTTCCATCCTGATTTGTTCTCTTAAGTCCTACCAGCGCAGGATGTCTTCCCAAAGCATGACTGTAGGCCTATTGTACACAAGCTGCAAAGAACGTAAGAAAGACAAAGTCCTAGTCCCCATTCCCTAGAAGCCACCGGGGAAAGGAGGATTTGTTTGAATCACTCTCCAGTTAGGAAAGGGGCAGAGGTGAGCTAAGTATGAAATCTTAGGCAAAAAGTCCCTAAGGGTGAAGTTGCTCAGAGGGTAGGAACACAGAGTGGGCAACATAAGAAAATCTAGTAGCATGCTCTCTCTCTCTCTCTCTCTCTCTCTCTCTCTCTCTCTCTCTCTCTCTCTCTCTCTCTCTTGCACGCACGCACACACACACACACACACACACACACACACACACACACACACACACAGATCAGTCTCAGTGAGAGGTGAATCTCTCTGCCCACTGTGGGCTCTGTGCACAGAAAGTACCCCACCAGCTGTTCTGAAACAAGTGGGCATGGAAAGCAAAGGTATATTTACACCGATAGAGAAGTGTAACATACACACACTCTCCTATTCAAGGCAATCTCAAAAGACAAAACCAAGCAGGATATAGTGCCAGCCTAGTGGTCCTTAATTCTTCCCTATGCTGGAGAGGAGCAGAGGTAGAGGTAAAGCAGGGAAGAGAAGGACCCTTGAGCTTTTCATGGTCTGCAAGTTAGACTCACTTCTGTAAGGAATAGAGAAGAGCTTGAAGGTCAGGTGTGCTACTTATAGACGCCACCATTATACAGCCAACTCTGGGAGATGCTGGGCCCCTAAGGTGCCTCTGCAAGACCCACTGGGTTACGGACACTGTGTGGTTCCAGAATCTTTCATACCCTGTGAGGCAGACAGGCCCTCCATTCTCACTGGTCAGGTAACACAAAGGATACACTCCCTACAGTGTTAACTCACTTTGCTTTTCCAGTTGGCTGGTGTGACATTAAGTGTACATACCCACAGCTGAGGTGGGAAATGCAAGGAGCCCGCATTCAGTTCCACTTTTAAGCTATTCTCTCCTTCCTCAAAGTAATAGAATTTTTTTCCCCCCTTCTTCTTTTGTTCAGAAAGTTGTGGAGTCTGGATACCTGGCCCAAGTTCAGGCTTAACCACCTGCTGACTGTTAAAATTCTTTAGCGTCTCTGGACCTCAGTTTCCTCTTTGGCAGTTAGAAAGGGGGTGGGCCTGGGTTACAATGCTGGCCTTTGCTCGGAAGTCATGCGCTCCGGGTTATTGGACTCATGTTTCTCTGTTCACTAGGAACAGAGAACAAGACTTAAAATTTAAAAGTTGCTCCCATAGCTTAACATCAATACCTTCATTTTTTATGCAACGTTTTTCTTTAAGAGGCGGGAGCTGGCCGCCATTAAGGAGGCCTGTTCTTTTCTTTCTTTTTTTAAACATTAAAGCCCCTGTCTTCAGGGAAGAAGAGTCTGTTGGATGTGTTTTAAATGTTTTAAATCAAAGCCTGCCAAGGGATAGAGAGCTGTAGGTTGCAGTAAGCACCTTCTTGCAGTCATCTTAAGACTTTCACTTAGGAGGGTAATGACATCTTCAGAAGCCGTAGGAGACATACCAGGAAAAAGGCGTACTCATCAGTGGAATTTTCCTAACCTACCCCCCTCTCCCTTCGCCCCTCAGGAGGGTCTCCTCTGTAGATTCCAAAAGATGTCTGCACCCCCATTGGTCCATCTGGGAGATGGAGAAACTTCCATGCAGATCTCCCCATCAGCACACAGGCCTGCTGTTGACCACCCTGAGCCAGAGTTACCAGCATGCACTAGGGTGCCTGCTGAGCAGCAAATGCTTCTAGTGGAAGTCCTGGGGTCTGTGGCGGATTCTGGTTCCCTGACACCTCTTCTCACAGAGTGGCTTTAGTAAAAGTGAGAGTACAAATGCAGTATTCTGGGACAATGTAAGCAGATTTCTTTTAGATATGGAATCTGGAGCCTGAGGTTTCCAGGGTTTAGTCTGATGCTGTTAGATCTGTGTATGCAAGCCCCAACACACCGCACATGGCCAGCTTCTACTTGGGAGGGAGATGGGTAGGGCTGGCTTCTTCCTTTTTATAGGTTTTCTTGAGATGCTGCCAAAATTCATTCCGAGCTATTTAAAGATTAAGAAATGCATTTTTTTTTTGAGAACTTGATTTGATGTAATTTCAGGAAAAGACAAATATGTCTAGAGAGACAACGCAAAAATCCTCAAAGACCCGGTTGAAAGAATGAGTTGATGTTTAATTAAAAGCAGTGGGCATGGATGGATTCTGCACATTTTCGGGGATCAAGTTACCTGGAAAGAAAGGAAAATTGTGGATGGGTATAATATAAACAAAAAGGGAGTTCAAATGAGGACTTTAAGAAATTAAAATCAAAAGGGACTCTTCAAAAAGAGTGTCCATCTTGGGTATTAACCTCCAACATTGAAATGAAAACAATTTTGGAAAGCTTAAAAAAAAAAAAAAAAGCAACCCACATTTGGGCATGCTTCAGATCTCTTGGTCTCCAGCTTTCTGTGGGGAGCTAGGCTTTCCCATCACTTGCTTGATGGGCCTCACGTTTATTCTCTAGGATAACTGCAGCTAGGATTTCTTCCCAGCTCTCCAAACCACACTGACTTGAAAGAAGAGGATGCTTTACCCTCTTTAGACGTGAAGCGCTCTCAGGTTTTGAGTGAAGTATAATGATTAAAACGCATGAGGCAGGAACCAGGGAACTCTCCCATTCTTGCATACTGGGTTGCTTGAGGGGGGGAGGAGGGAGGATTCTTGTGTTGTCCTGAGATTCTTTTGTTTCAGCATAAGAGGGTATCCTTCTCAAGGCCTTTGGCAGGACGCATCAGGCAGTGGCCTGGTACCTTGTCACTTCGTACCTCTAGAATCCCATGTAGTTGTTTAACGCACCAGAGTAGCTGGTTGGGCCCTAACGGTCAGATTCTGGATCCTTCTTCAGAGAAAGACTTGAGCATCAGGAGCAGAGAAGGCTAAGTGGCACAGATGATCTTAACCCAAAGCCCAAGAAGCTACTGTGTCAGTACCTTGATGTAGAGTGGCCACAAGTGCTGGGAAAGTGTCTAGTGAGTCTGGAAAAAACAGAGTCTTAATTTTATTTAATTCCAATTAATGTTGTTAATGTTGACTTACATTTAAACAGCCACACACAGATAATGGCTAACACATTCAAGGGATGTATTTTGTGTTTTACTACAACAAAATACTTGAGGCTGGGTATTTTAAGAATAAATAATTTATTGAGTACTGATTCTGGTGTTTGGACAGTTCAAATAGCATGGTCCCGGCAGCTGGAGTCAACCCCTGGCTGAGTGTCACAATACGATGGATAAGTGGCTATATATAGAAGGGACACATGAGATCAGAAACAAAAGAAGAAGCTAAGGAAGATGAGCCGCCTTTGTAACAGCTTGATTTTGCTTTAACCCATCCAGGCTGGTCAGATGGGACGGATGTTAATCCATTCCAAGGGTGGAACCCTAGTGGCAGAATCATCTCTCATGAGACTCAGCCCTCTTGAAGGTTCTCCTTCCTGTTCACGAATCTTTGGCAGACAAACCACATGAAAAACAGAGCGAATGGCTACAGGAATTGCCTATGTTGTGATGCTTTGCGATTCTATCCATAGTCAGTTGCCCTGGCTGGCAATGCTCACCAGCCACTTTCACCCAATTGTTCTTCAAGGCCCGGCTGATCCAGGCTCACTTGTAACTGCTAAAGAAAGAAAGATGAATAAGGCACAGCCCTTGTTCCTTGAGAGCTCTCTGTCTTGTGGGAGAGAATCCCAGACTTGTAGAAATGCTAGCTGTTAAATTTGGGACTCCTGGGAAAGCAAGCGGAACCATTTGTTAGTAATCATTGCGCACGGCCCTTTAGCATCCCTTGCGCAGGGATGCACCGTCAGGCAGTTTGCTCCACGTTCATCTGGCCCACTTTTCTTTCTTAACCTCTGAAGCTAAAAGTAGCCTGGATGCTTGCCAGTTGCTGAGTCAAGACTTGGTTATTTTTAGCTTTGGGTGCCTTGAAACCTAGTTAGGGAAAAAAAAAAATGACCTCAAGGAATGGAGGATTCAGAGTTTCACTTGGCAGATATGGGCTGTATGTGTATTTTTGAATGTCAGACACTGGACTAGGCATTGGGGACAGGGCTATGAATGTGACAGGTGCCGTGAGCCGTTCATTTCGGGCAGCTGTCATGGCATTCTAGGGCAGCAGGAAGACGATGCATGAGTACATGAGGGCAATTTCAAGCAGTGTTAAGAAGAAAGGGAGATGGCAGCCAGTAACACAAATAGTGGCTTAAAAAACAAATCAAAACAACACAACCAAACCTGCTAGTGTCTAGCCCTGTACTCTCTAAGCAGCTGTTAGTGTGGGCAATGTGGACTTTGGGTAAACATAAAAATAACTTCAGACCTGGTTGGGTTGCTCACCTTGGTGTGAACTTGGAGATCCACGAGCTTTGCTGGGATGGAAAGGAATAATGTACACGAAAGGGCTTCTAGTTAGCTGAGCGCCCAATAATGTCAAGGATCAATTAGTTTCGTATAGTCTCCAAAGACCCTTAGTTTGGGAATCTCTAGTTCAGCCTATAGGAGGGAAGAGAGCCTCTGCAGGGGGACTAAACACTTCTGGAGAAATGTTGGGGTGTGCTGTGTGTTAGGGTCCTCCATAGTTTTCTTTGGAGGCTTCGGCTTCCCCAGAGGGGCCTCAGTAGCTCTAGAGGCTGCTGTAGCTCAGCCTGCCTGAGCTTCATCAAGGTGGACCCACCTGACCCGAGCTCTCCTTTATGCAAAGTGTCCCTAAAAGTAGCTTTTGGCAGAAGTTTTTTCTCTGAAACTTACATGTCAAGGATGGGGGAGCTCTCCAAGGGAAAGGGCTGGTAGAGCATTGGCGGAGATTAGGTCACTGGCTCCCGCTTTGTGACCTTGCTGTCTCCCCAAACAAAGTAAGTGTGACACTGCGACGTCAGTCTTGGGAGAGTTCCTGGAACAGGGCTGGGAAGGTGCTTGTGGCTGAATCAGGTACCGGCTGTCCCTGAGGTGCTGCCCAAATCCAGCTGTCCATCTTGGGAAGCAAGAAAAACACAACAAAATTGGGACCAATTGAAATTACTTCAAATACTGGCCATCAGCCTTGAAGCAAAGCACTTCTTTGAACAGAAAAAGCCCTAAGCGCATCTCAGTCTTGTAGTCCTCTAACTTAATAGGAAACAAAATGGCAGAATTAGGGGAAGGACTTGCCCTTGCTCTTGAGTAAGGTAGCAGCTCTCTGATGATTAGATTCTTGATCCTCCTGCAGAGTGAGGTCTTGTTTTGTTTTGTTTTGTGCTGCCTCAGTCACCTCTGAAATGCCTTCTGGATACAGCACCAGCAACGAGTAACCATGTGGTACTGTTAATATAATACTGGGCGCATAATTCTAAGCATTCTGCTAAGCACTCAACTCTCTCTCAACAAATTCTTGATGCTTCCTGCCTCCCATTTGTTGGCCCCCACCTCTTCTCTAACCATTGGTGCCTGTGATCTGCCCCCTGTGGGATATATGAGAGATCCTCCTTGCTTTCCGTACTCTTGCAGTTTCAGTCAACGGCCATATGGAGAAGCAGAGGCAGGAAGCAGGGTGAAGTCAGTGTACTTATTCCTTTAGGAGCATTACTGGGGGGTTAGTGCTGCAGGCTGCTTCCAGCTGTGGTGGATCATAGGCAACGTCATGAACCCTGACACTCCCACTTATCCCAGTGTCCCCTTAGGCCTGGGTATGATAACAGCACCCACTGGTGCCAGCTTCGCGGCACTGTCTTTTCCTCCCTGCCTTGTGCTTTGGCTACAAGATGCAGATTTTTTTTTTTTTTTGGTCAGTGGGTTTGTTTGCTTGCTTGTTTAAATGCTCCACCTGCAAGAGTACGGAAAGCAAGGAGGATCTCTCATATATCCCACAGGGGGCAGATGTTCCACCTGTTTCTACCTGTTAAATACAGAACAGAACCCGACAGAGTAAGCGCGTGTTATTGCCCAGGTCACTGATTACGGAAGGAAGGGAGACCTAGGACACAGTAGGTGAGCCCTGGCAACTTCAGGACTGTTACCCTTGGATAGCCTTAGAGCCAGTGATGTGGATGGATGGGTGGGTGGATGCTCCCGAGGCAGGCACTTCCATCACGGAGAGAGTTTGCAGCTCCTATCCCATGCCTCTGAAATCCCCGCATTCTTGTTAGGTTATTTTGTCTATCACTCAGACCAGGACCACTAAGTGCCTGGCAGGCAGCCTGGAAGAGGTGACAGTGTGGTGAGGTCCAGAGAAAGCAGACAATAACGTTTGTTTCTCTGCTTGGAGGCTTAAAACAACAACCACCACAGCAACAAACAAATAAATTAAAAAACTAGAGGGACTGGAGAGAGTTCAGTGGTTAAGAGTTCTTCCAGGTCTTCCAGAGAACCTGAATTCCTTTCCCAGAACCCTCGCTGGATGGCTCACGAGGGGTGGGGGTGGGGGCGCCTGCAACTCTAGCTAGCTCAGGGATGGGGGTGGTGGGGGTGGGGGCATGGTGGTGGGGATCCCGATCCCTCTTCAGGCACGTACTTGCATGTATGTGACACACACACAAACACCACTAAAAATAAAACTAAACAACAACAAAATATAAGACCCCTGACAAAACAAAAAAACGGTCTTGATTAATTAAAGGGCCAGAACACAGCCTCCGGCCTGTGGACTGCTTCCTGGATGATTTCATCTGTGGAGATGGTCTGTCAGTGTGACAAGCTGCCCAGGACCATGCACACTCTCTTCTCTCATCTGAGAACATTTTCCTCTATTTTGAATTGTGCGAGCTCAGGCTGGGAGTGACAGAAGCCAGCCCGTAGCTTTGCTGACCTACTTCCTGCCTGGCTCTGCAGCCGGCAGCCCATGCAACATCCATTTAACCAGCTTTTCAAGGTCGGGACTTCCCAATGCGGAGGCTAGCTTTTCCTTGACGCAAAGCCAGGTACTGTCAATTGTCCTGCTTACTAAAATCTCAGCGTTCCTTTTCTTTAGCTGAGTAAAAAGTATGAGGTGGGCTCCTGTTTAGGACAGATAACAAATGTAGTTGCTTTGAGCCTAAATTGGCCACTTGGTCTAAACTCCAGGTGTTTGAAAAGCAGGTTTTCCACTATTATGAAACACCTGGACAGAACTAAATGCAAACAGAGAAGGATCTAGGTGTCTGGTGGATGGTCACACTCCCCCCCCCTTTTTTTTGTGATGCAGACAAACGTATGCGCCACATAAACACAATGTCTTATTTTTCACTCTTGTGAAAGGATCATATGAAGGCAGCTAGCTCTCCATAGATAAAAAGAGACTGCTTTGTGTATCTATTATGGCACCTTTCATCTCGACAGGCTTTGTGAGAAACTTCTAGGCAGACTTCCATTCTTCTCTGGATTGATAAAGATAAGTTGTTTCAGGGAGAGAGAGAGGGAGGGAATGCTTCTTGATTATTCCCTAAATAAAAGTCAAGGGGGATGCAATTCTTCTTTCTTTCTTTCTTTCTTTCTTTCTTTCTTTCTTTCTTTCTTCCTTCCTTCCTTTCTTTCTTTCTTTCTTTCTTTCTTTCTTTCTTTCTTTCTTTCTTTTAAATCCTTCAAGTATTTAAAGAAGCCGACACACCTTCAGAATGACCTCGAATCTTCTATTCGCCTCAGCACACCGAAGCTGCTTCATCTTAAGGGAAGCTCGCTCTAGCTGGGGTTCTGTGAGCACTCATTAGGGGACAGAGGACATGGCACTCTTCACACAGACTAAGCACGGACGGGCTGGTGCATGTGAAGTGGGGAGGTGGTGGTTTATGCCCTGCCCTCTGGAGTGCCCCAGCACTCCAGTCAGCTTTCCTTCTTGCTAGCTGCATGGATTGGACAGGTTGCTTACAATCTCGGGGTGCCTCGATTTCCTTGTCTGCAGCACAGAGACAGCGGTGGTAACCTCGTAAGATGCATGAAAGCTGAGTGTCAGGTACTTCAAACCATAGGGAGCACCCAATTAGCTCTTGAGTGAGTCCATTGAGTTACTCTAACGAGACAACTCAGAGTGAGTATTTGTAAACAAGAGAATTACTACTCATAGTTCTGGAGGTTGGGGTGTTCACCTTAGTGTGCAGGTAGATTTGCTTCTGGCAGAGCTGTTTCCTCGTACATGGCATCCTTGGATGGTAAAAGTGAGATCTCCCTGGCGTCTTCCGTGCAGGGGAGACCCTGGTGACATAATTGCACCCCAGAGTTCCTACTTGTTACTGCTTTTGTATTGAAAATTAGGTTTCGCTCCTGTATGTTGGGGGGGACACAGACTTTCAGACAATAGCTTTTGCTAAGCATCGACAATTGTGACCATAAGAAGGACAGAAATGAGGAAGAAACCTACCTCTGAGTGTAAGGGTGTGGATACATGTGTGTATATGTTCATTAATATATGTATGTATATATGAATGTGTGTATGTATGTATGTATGAGTGTACAAATGAGTGTGTGTTCAAATATAGGTATGTGTGCATAAATAAATATGTGTGTTCATGAATGTGTGTTTTTATGAATACATGTATTTATACATGAGTGCATAAGTGAATGTATGTGCAAATTCATGCATATATTTATGAGTATATACATGTATGTGCACAAATGTGTATATCTATAAATGCATGCATGTATGTATAAGTACATAATAAATGTGTATATGTATGAATTCATGCATGTATTTATAAGTACATGTGCATATTCATGAATATATGTGTATATATTATATAGATATGTGTGCATGTATATGCATCATGCATAAATATATGTATATGTTCCTGAATGTATATATATGTGTGTGAATGCATAATGTGTGTATAAATATGAATATATTTATAAATGTACATTAGTATGAATGAGCATACATACGAATGCGTATATGTGTGAATACATGCATGTATGAATATATGTATATATGCATAAATGCATATGTATGAATGCATGCATGAGACATGTGTATGTTTGTGAATGCATTTGTGTAAGTATGAATGAATATATACATATTTGTTTGTGTGTGTGAATACGTGTGTACATGGGTAAAGAGCTGAGTTGCTATGTTCAGGGAGAAAGGCATCCAGGAATATGAAGCAAAGCCAGAGTGGTGGTGGGCACTCTCAAAAAGCCTGCGGTTCAGGGGTCTTGGGGACAGAGTCTCTCTTTCTGTTCACTTTCCGTTTAGGAAAGACAATTGGAAGAGTCCAAGCATGTCTTGGGTAGCTGTGCTGCCTGAGCATCTGGTACTTTGGGTTTTGTAGAGACAGCATCTTGGAACTTGCAGTCTGCTGAGGCCCATTGAACAGGAGCATGGTAGGCTGACTTCTTAGACTCAATCTGCCTCAGTGACCCTTGTCACTCAAGAAGTGCCCTATCAGCAGGCTTGAAGCCAGTCAACAGCCTCTGTGCTGCAGGAATGGACCACATAGGCTGCAGGTGCTTGTGACCTTATGACTTAAAGTGTAGACTATTTTGATCTTGTCATTTGTTCTAAGCAAATTGCAAATATAAAAATTTTCAGTGGAATCAAAGAAATATTAATTATTTTTGAAAATGTGTATTTTTAAACAATTCATTTAAAGTTCTTGATTAATATTCTGGTAAGCACAGTAAATCCTTTTAATTTGTTTTCTATGATTTATAAAATCATTTTCATTTTAATAAGTCCAGAGAAACAGAAATTCAGAAAAGAAAAAGTGGGAAAGGAGACAGAAAGTGGAAGATGGGAGTAAAGAAAGTAGAAGAGAAACACAAAGGAAGAAATGTGCAGACATGGACACAAAGGCAGAGAGAAATCATCAGCAGCAAAGGCACAGACTCAGAGAAAGTGAGAGATCTACAGAGGGAGGTGTGCAAGGGAAACAGAAGCATGGAGAAATATCACACGTGAGGAGAGGGAAAGGGAGAATAAATAATATAGAAAATGCATACACACACACACACACACAAACACACACAAGTATACCAAGGAAACAATAGTCATTCTGGTGTGCTAGTGGCTAAATTTCTGCCTACAATGTCATTGCTGTTGGGGTCAAGCAATGGAGCTGAACTACCTACAGAGTCAAAATAGTAGGATTGAGGTTGAACACACACACACACACACACACACACACACACACACACACACACACAGAGAGAGAGAGAGAGAGAGAGAGAGAGAGAGAGAGAGAGAGAGAGA
>OU015743.1:34427079-34438158 GCA_907169655.1 Acomys percivali
GAGAGAGAGAGAGAGAGAGAGAGAGAGAGAGAGAGAGAGAGAGAGAGCAAGCTTCTCACATAGACTTGATAAAGGCAAGTTATTCACTTTCAGAAAAATCTTCCTTTAGCTCAGGGGCTGACAAAAAAATAAATAATTTCTGTTTGGATGATCAATATCACGTGATCTCCTAAATGGTTTTTTCCTTGCTGGGGTGGGTGCCTCTTGTCCTCAGACCTCCTCTCTTAGTGACCTGTCTTTTCAGTTCCTGAGACCAGTGGACAGACAAGGTGTAGCTTCTATCCTCTCTACACTTGGAAACTGTGTACACTTGTGAGGATTTGGGTGGTAGTGAGGTGGGGTGGAGTGGGATGGGTGTGTGGGTGGGGTGGGGTGGGGTGGGATGGGTGTGGGGGCTAGCAGAAGGATTTGGTACAGGAGACAGAATTGAAATGTCTGTGATTGAGGCACCCTGGTGTGAGTCTCCTATGAAGCTACATTTTATGTAGCTATTTCAAGACCTCAAATTCCTTATGTTTTCTTAAATCCCAAGGAAATGGGCTCGAAGACACAGAGAATGTAAACTAGATCTTTGAAATTCCCTTTGGTTGCTCCCGGGAACCTGATTTCCACAGAAGTGCCTTCTGATTGACAATAGCTCACTTTTATATTCACGATCTCACCCTGTCAAGGTCTAGTCTGAAATCACCCTCAGAGAATATTGTGCTGGAACTTTTAAAAAGCCCAAATCCCCTCGATTTATGCAGTTAATTTATTGTTTTTCTCTGTCAGAGCCTTTCTTTGTACATAACCCAAACCCAATTTTGAGTGTCTAGCACACACTGCTAAGCCATGATGTTGGAAGGCATTTTTTAATTTCAGGCTTGAAATTCCCACAGTGTACTTTCAAGTCCCTTGTTCTTTGGAAATTTATACCAAAAAGTTCCCACCCCCCTCCTAGCCTCCTACTTTCGGCCCCTTTGGAAGCAGTTAATTAATTTCATTTCTCAAAGATGCTTTGTTTCCTTAAGTAGTTCAGTCTGGCTAGTCTTCCTCTGGGTATCACCTTTCATCAGTACTTTGTGCAGACTTGTTCAGAAATAGCTCATTGTGGGCCGGTTGTGTCTGTTTGTTAGGACAATTGCTTAGGAGGTCAAGGTCTGTTTGTAGTACTCAGGAGTGCCTGATTTGGGCCACATATTCCGAACACGACGGCCCAGTCTCTATGACTCTCTACTCCCATCTCAAAGGCTTTGGTAGATATGAATGAAGCTGGTGAAGGATTCAGGGGGCACTTGAACACTGGAAGTAAAAAATAAGAAAGCTGAAGAACAAGACCAAACTAGTGCCTTCAACAGCGGCTCTCGAGAGGCCTGATCAACAAAGTCATCTGTCAAACCAGCAGGGCTAAAAAAATGGGAGATAGAGCCAAGAGTCGGTGGCCGTGGGAGATAGAACCAAGATTCGGTGGCCAGACAAAGGATAGATTAGAAAGGGATTAGGAATAATGAGGCCCAGGATGTCTGCTTGTGGCCTTTCCTGGGGTGTAGATAGCTCAGATGTGTGGTTTGGCAGGCATGCAACACACAAGATGCAGCGCAGGTAACGTGGTCACTGGATTAGAAGTTTAGGTTTGTCTACCACGCACCATCCCTCTGGCCTTCTACACTGTATGCACTGAATAAGGAAGCCCTATTTCCCTTAGAACAAGAATAGATGTGCTTTCTGAAATGTTTATACACAAGGCATGACTGCCTTGCTTCTTCCTGGTCAACTGCTTTGTGTGATTGGGCCTGGAAAACATATCTTTGATAACCTTTTTTTTTTTTAAATGAGGAGGTCAGGAGGAGAGCAGCGAGAAGGTGTGGGGAGGTGAGTGCCCATGGTGGGGTGGCTTCAGGCAAAAGCCAACATTGTCCACCTTGAGGAGATTCTGAGACAGGGTCATGCAGTGACAACTGAGAACTAGAGAACAGCTAGTTAAATGGAAGCAGACAGGAGCCCAATGTCGGAGAAGTTCATAGTTTCGTTGAGTGAATCCACCATCATCGGTACTGTGTGTAGGCATAAGGTTATGGTATAATTCAAATCCTGGTTTCTGTAACCCTTTCCCCCACATCTGGTTGCAACCCCTGTGCTGAGAATCTCCCGTCTTCAGTGTTGTGTAAACACTGCTCCCCAGTTGCCCCTTGGTATGCCAATAAAGCAGCTTACAGCCAATCACTGAGCAGGGGAGAGAATAGGGCTGGACTTCCTGCCAGCCAGGGGAGGAGGAGTTAGAGGAAGAAGTGGGGGGGATTCAGCTATGGAGAGGTTCAGGTGACATCAGGAGAGATGAGCTGGAGCAAGGAAAGCTAAAAAGTCCAAGCATCTCTGGGATGTATGCTTGAAGGAAGCCGGATTAGCTTAGAGGGCTAAGAATAGAGTAATAACTGCTCAGTTCTTATACGGCAAAGCTTGTTAAAATAATATAATGGAGTTTTCAATTATTTGTGTGATAGGCTAAGAGAAAAAACTGAGAAACAGTTTTATAAAAATAACTTTAACAACTGTGCCATGGCCTCTTCAGATGGAAGTAGGTCCACTATAAAATCTAAAATGACAGTGTTTCAGGAGTTCAGTTAGAAGGGTGAGGGTGTCCCCCATGCCTGTCTATTCCTAAGGGGTGTTATGTTGTTGAGAACTGTATTAGACCCAACATTTCACAGGACCACACCCTGTGCCCTTTGCCACATTCAGATGTGGCACCAGATGTGTTGGGTAGGCCTTTTTAAATGATTAATTCATATCAGGCAGGGTTAAGACTGAGTGCTCACTCCTGCTCCTTTGTTCCTTTTTGCACTGAGTTGACTTGACTAATTTTATCTGTGGTTAAATTGAAACATCATTTGGAGGCATTACTGAAGCGCCTTTAGAGTAGAGTGGGTTTAAAAAAAAACCCATATATTTATTTTGTGTGTATGAGTGTCTTGCCTGTATGTGAACAATGTATGTTCCATTGCCTAGGGAGATCAGAGGAGGCTATGGAATTCCCCAGAATTGAAAATACATAGGATTGTGAATGCTATGTGGTGCTGGGAAGTGAACTTGGGTTCTCTGTAAGACCAACAAGTGCTTTTAACCACTGAGCCATCTCTCCAGCTCATTGTATGGAGCATTTTACTGTTATCTTATAGCGTAAGAAATCACCTTCCAGTTTAGAGTGTGAAAATAATTTCACATCACATGATGATTTAGGAGTAGGAAAGTCAGTATTCTGATGTAGGCCAGTGTGAGGCATGGGTGACAGGCAGGGGCATGGGGCATGGGGCACGGATGAGGCATGGGTGACAGGGGGCCATGGATGAGGTATGGGGATGAGGTACTCAGATCTGGACCCTGGCTTTAGAAGGACAGGGTAACAAGAGAGACCTAATAACAGATGGAACACAGCTGCTTGAGTATCTGAGTCAATCCTGCCAAGGGGCTGGACAGGTGAGCAAGCCACCCTGAACATCTAAGCCCTATTGGTACCCAAATGCCTGCAGATGCAACAATCTCACATGGAGCAGAGACTCAACTGTCACAACTAATTACTGTGCAGAATCCTAAGAGAAGAGAAAATAGTTTCCAGCCACTTATTTTGGGGTGGTGCAGTATGCAACAGATATCCAAACAAGAGACACACACCCTTTATAGCTGAGCCTACAACAGGGATGTAAACTCTATCTTTGGAGTAAACTCTAGGTCATTATCTATTTTATTTTTAAATGAAAGTTTATTAGAACATAGTTATGACTAAATGTTGCCTATGGATGCTTTTGTATTGCGATGTCAGGGTCAAGTCATTTGAACAGAGGCTATGGAGTTTGCAAATATAAAAATATGTACCATCTGGTCCTTCATAGGCAATGTTTATCAGTTCCAAAATCTGTCACACTAGTCTATAACAAGGTGACAAATAAGAAGACGAGTTTCAAAATAGTGGTGTAACATTATTCCCGAGGTGATATGAACAAATGTCTCCTCAGCCCAGATATGGATCTGATGGTAGACGTAAGCAAGGACTACCAAGGATGGCTTTGGTGAACCAATACATGCTTTTGGGGATACTTATAGGAATATGGATGAAGGGTTACTTACAAGACAAGAAATAACCAAAAGACAGCTTCAAAACCAAAAATCCCACCCCAGCATGGGTGGCAAGCAACTCCCAAACACTGGAAACCTGGAGTATATTGCGTATCCTGCAGGCAGCTCAACAGGTTGGAAAGAGTCCTTTCCAGGTAGCCCAGATGTTTTGAGCCTCTGCCAGGAAGCTCTGCTGGTTTCTCCTTACTCCAGGCAGTTGGGATTGTGTCAGCCTGTTCTAGGTAGCTTGGTTGATCCGAGAGATATCTTTCTACAGTCTGTACTACCTGTGTCTGCATGGAGAAGGAGGGGCTAGTGTACTGGTCAGTTTTAGGGCCTTCCTGAAGCCTTTGAGTTGTTTACTTCCTGCTCTGAACAAGCTTCCCTACACTTTGGCATGCTCTACCTCTCATTAGACCATCCTGCTGTTTCACCATTCTATGCCATCTGTCTTAAGGGACTCCCACCCAAGATGAAAAGTTTTAATCTTGGAGGAAACTGTATCCAACAAAAGCCTGCTGTTCAAAACCCACTGGCTTTGTAGGAAATGGCTTGTCTCCATGTAATAAACGTCTCTAATGCTCTTTGGCTGTAGCACTGATGGGTTTTTCCTTACAACATATCTTTCTACGGTTGCACAAAGTACCACAGAGTAGGTTCGTAATGGTTGTGATCCTTTTAACAAAGCTTCGGTCTTCTTTCTCCACCTCTTTGAGACTGTTCTACATCTGCCCTTCTTTTTCTGATGGGCTTAACCAGAAAGCATGTATTGGTGTGTGCAAAGAAAGAGGATGTGACAAAAGCCAGGGTTTTCAATGCATCTGTGTGGCGTGGCATAAGCTCCTGCTGCCTGCGTGAAGAAGGTACCACTCTAGGTAGCTGTGGCTGCTGCTACCTGGTCTCAGAATAAGTGACCATGGAGCAGAGCTAGACTTGACCTGTGGTCTAGATTACAGGCTGGTCCAGATCCATATGCAGCCGAGTCTAGCATAGTACAATGAATCTATAGATCCACAAGCAGCAATTTACTTTTTCCTTTCCCACTGACCATTATTAGTTACTGAAAGTTTTGGGAGTTGTTACACAGCACATTTCAGCTGTATCTAACTAATACACAAAGCCTGAGAAACCTAGAAAAAAATTAGCATTTCCTACAGACCTGCTACTAGACCATACAGCTTCTGGGTGACAATTGAAGAAAGTGGCTGTCAAGGTTTTCTGTCAGAAAATTTCTATCTAATGTTTATACTATGAGATGCTTGGTTGCCAACCATGGAGTACTTCTAACAGGTGGACAGATCCATGAAGTCTGTTATGTGAGTGTTACCCAGTTCCAGGCAGTGAGCAACTTATACAACCGTGAATGACAACTGTGTTCTGTGAGAGCCCTCAGCAGGCTGGAGGCTCTATGACTAACATTTTGTGTGTGGAGGCAGACAGCAGTAGCTTGCTCTGTGACAGTGTCTTTGAATGGCAGAGACACACGTTCTTTCACATATGTCCTTGTACTTCCTCATGGGCACATTCGAACCTTTTTTTCCTGATGCTTAGAAAGGTTGGTCAGGGGTTCGAAGTTTACTGCATGTATTGTCCTTGGCTAGTGCCATAGTTTGAGCAGGACTCCTGGGCCCAGATCTACCCCAGGACAGGACATTCTCCACAGTTGAGTGGAGAGTGGGGTCTGACTTTCACACGAACTCTGGTGCCCCATATTTGACCATATCCCCTGAATGGGGAGGCCTGGTGGCACTCAGAGGAAGGATTGCAGGCTACCAAGAAGAGACTTGATAACCTATGAGCATATACAGGGGGAGAAGGTCCCCCTCAGTCACAGTCATAGGGGAGGGGAGTAGGGGGAAAGCAGGAGGGAGGGAGGAATGGGAGGATACAAGGGATGGGATAACTATTGAGATGTAATATGAATGAATTAATAAAATGTTTAAAAAAAAAAGAAAGGTTGGTCAGGACAAAAGTAGGGTTCTTAGCACAGGAGAAGAGAAAGAGTCATCAAAAATGTTAATTTTGGGGCCAGGGACATGGCTCAGCAGTTACAAGTGCTCCTTACTCCTCTAAAGGACTTGAGTTCACGCTGCTCACAACCACCTATAATTATGGCTACAAGGAATATGACTCCCTCTTCTGGCCTCCGTGGACACCTGAACTTATGCGCACATATACATAAAGTAAAAACAATAAAAATAAATCTTTAAAAATGTTAATTTATTACTGTAATTTACTCCTGGTAGTACATACTTCCTGGTCCTTTCTCTATGACAAACACAAGATCAAAATCCTTCTTTTTTTGCCTTTATTTTGTCTTTTTTCCTTTCTAGGGTGAGGGAGGAAAGAAGGTTCACCAGAGAGCCACACTTAACAGTTCTCCACCCAAATTAGTCCAGGAACAGACGGATAACTGTCCAAACTGCTTCTGTGACCTAGATCAAGCCTGTACATCCCACAGGTGTGGGGTGAGGATGGGTGGAGGGGGTGGACACACATCAGTGGCCGTGGAAAACCTAGACTACATAACAAGAAACAAAACCAGAAAAGACGTGCCTTGAATTCTGGTCCCTGATTTATTAATGCTTTGTGTTTCAGTCTTATTTATAAAATGAAAATGCTAATTGTGCTTCAAATGGTTGTTAGGATTAAATAAGGACAATATGAGAATAATCTAGAAGAATGTGCTATATAAAAAGGCATTCTTTCCATTTCCGAGCAGAGGAATTCTTTTTCCTGAATAAAAAGCATGTATCTCTGCCCCTTTGAGTTGTCTCTCTTCTCATTTGAGATGTCTTTCCGGCTACATTTTTCTCTCTCTTGTAGCTCGCCACCACATATGCCAGGCTACCTGGCACAGGAGCTACGCTTTGCTTTACTTCCCCTGTCCCCACAGGAATGCAGGGCTCACAGACACCTGTTCTATCTGCCCAGCTCTCACAGCCTTCTGGGGATTTGAACTCAGATCTTCACACTTGTACAGCAAACATATTTACCCATTAGGATGTCTCCTCAGCTCCTCTCCTCCCTTCTTGCTTCTATCTTGTTCAGAAAGTTGTAAAAACAAAACAAAACAAAACAAACAAACAAAAACAAGCAGATAACTGCTCAGTTAAACCCAGGCAAGCCCCTGGCACGTCTACTAGGTGATAAAGTCCTGGAAGATGGATTTTATTTACAGTGTGTGCCCAGGACCCAGCTGCTGCCAGACACATGGCAAGCAAGTGTGATGCTTATTGTATTCAGACTATATGATTCAGGAATAAGCGAAAGTCCAACTATATCACACCACAGTCATTTTTCAGTCCATCCATCCAATGAATATTTATTGCTTGCCCACCATCTGCATGACTGAACTTTATGGCTAAGGGTAGAGATGGTGAAACTGACAGCCATTTTACTTATAAAGCAAATGCCTCCTAGCACCCTTACTCAAGCTTCTGGAGTCCGCTTCATATCCTGAAACAAAGGCACAAAGAAGAATAAATTGCACCCCAAAGCTCGTAGACTGCACTTAAGCCCCTCCTCCCCACTCACTTTAAAATGTGTCACTCAAAACTATTGTTCAAAAATGTTAGCGCTTGAATTTTCCAGTTACTCCGTGTTTACTCATTTGAGTTTATAAATGCGATGCTAAAAATCTGTCCACCGAGGACCGTGATAAGATGTAAGTGGAAGAAACGTGTCAGATGCTTATTTGAGGAGCTTCTCCTCTGCATCCAGCCTGAGGCCTGACATAACATTATTTGGTACTTCAGACCTGACATAACTTGTCACCTTTGGCTCAATTAATGCTCCTTCCTTATGATGGTTGAAATAATGCTTGCTTACTTGTTCTGTATGTCAGCTTTAAAACTCCAAGCATAAACTGGGCGTGGTGGCACACGCCTTTAATCCCAGCACTTGGGAGGCAGAGGTGGGCAGATCGATGTGAGTTCGAGGCCAGCCTGGTCTACAAAGTGAGTCCAGGACAGCCAAGGCTAACACAGAGAGACCCTGTCTCAAAAACAACAACAACAACAAAAAAAACAAAAAAAAAAAACCCTCCAAGTATGCTCCAGCTGCGGAGCACAGGAAAGCTAACAGTGCTCTAGTCTCTAGGGCGTATATCTCCATGTAAGCACGTTGTCTTTAAATTAGCTAGTCAGGACACTTCTGGTAAGCTTAAGGGATAATGTCCACATGTGTGTGCATATGCGCATGCACACGTACGTGCACACACACTTGCATGTGTATAACTGTGCATGTGAAGGTCAGTGGACAACCTTGATGTTATTCCTCTGGTGGTGTTCCACTGTTTATCTGTTTGTTTGCTTGTTTTTCCTGAGACAGAGCCTCTTGCTGACCTGGAACTTGTCATGTAGGTTAAGCTCTCTGGCCAGCAAGCCCTAGGGACCTGCCTGTCTCTACTTCTTCATCTTAGGAGGAGGGCGTGGGGGCAGTTTACAAACATGTCCAGCATTTTAAAACCTGTCTTCTGGGGATTGAAGTGAGGCTCTGGTGCTTGCAAGGCAAGTGCATTACTGACCAGGCTGTCTTCCTAGCTTATGTCCACGGATCTTAATGAAGGCGCAGATGTGGGATGCTCCTTCATCCCTTCTGCCTCGCCCATGATTCACACATATACAGTGGCTCCTTATGGATGCTTTTAAGAGAGAGCTTCCTCAAGATCAGATTAAAACAAAGCACACACAGAAACAGAAGCAGCCACCATAAGAATATGAAACCAAGCTGGGCGCAACGACGCACACCTGTAATCCCAGCACTCAGGAGGCAGAGGCAGGAGGATCGCTGTGAGTCTGAGGCCAGACTGGTCTACAAAGTGAGTCCAGGACAGCCAAGGCTACACAGAGAAACCCTGTCTCGAAAAACCAAAAGCCAAAACCAAAAACCAAAAAACATCCGCTCCTACATTGTCATATTTGGGACCAAGTTTCTCACACAGGGACTTTTGGGACACAAACTGTGCTGAAATCATAGTAAGTGGTGGCTATAGGGACTGATCAGGAAACTTAGGTGACACAGGTTTCATGTTCCTCCCTCCTCCTCATCATCATCGTCCTCCTCCTCTTCCTCTGCCTCCTCATCTCCCTCCCCGCTGCTTACATGGATATAGGTGTGTACCCAAGAGGCCAACTTTGGCTGTCACTCCTCCGGCGCTGCCTGCCTTAGTCTTCAAGTTTGTCTTGATTCAGAGAGCAATGCATCTGGTGCTCTGGTTTGCCTAGGCTGGTTGGCCAGCAAGCTTCAGAAATCTTCCTGTCCCCAGGGTTGGCTTTATAAGCATGTAGTTCCCCCACCCCCACCCCTCAGCATTTCACATGGGTGCAGTCATCAAACTCTGGCTCTCATGTATAGACTGAGTCCTCCCAGATTGCTGCTTCTGATGTCCTCCACCAAGCGTCTTTTTCTTTGTGCTGAGACAGAGACAGACACAGGGAAGCCTTACTATAGTTATTTTCTTTTTTAAAATGTATATTTTATTTATTATAATTTATTCACATTACAACCCAGTTGTCATCCCCTCTCTCCTATCTTCCCATTTCCACCCTCCCTCCCTCTCCTGCCTATTCCCCTCTCCTAGACCTCTGATAAGAGGGGCCTTCCTACCCCAACTGTCTGGTGTCAGCTTATTAGATCTCATCAGGACAGCCTGCATCCCCTTCCTCTGTGTGTCCGGTAGGCTGTCTTGCCAAGGGGCAGTGGTCAAATTGTGGGCACCAGAGTGCACCTCAGAGGTTCAGCAGCAGTCCGCCCTTATTTTCAAATTTGGTTTGTAGACCTTTGCACAATCATTGAGATTCTTTCATGAAGCTCATGAGGTCAAAACTATTATGTAATAGCACTCTGTGTGTGTGTGTGTGTGTGTGTGTGTGTGTATGTGTGTGTTTTAATGCAACGTTTGAGGCAGGCTAACTTACAAAAAAAGGGATTTACTCACCACCCTCCCCCCATAGTAATTTAGAAGGCTGAAAGTCCAAAGAGTATGGTGCAGTCTTTTGAGACCCATCTTGGCTGCATTCCTTCAGGGTGATGACAGTGGTGGAAATGTGTATGGACACTTCTCAAAACACTAACCCAGAGATGGAGTCAGGGTTTGGGCTTGCTCTTGTAACAGCACAAAGGTTTGGTGGTTTCTCTAGCATGAAACTCATAGCTTCTCATCACACAGCAAGGAGGTGGCTCTGATTTGTTCTAGTAGCCCGCCACCGTGTTGTGCACCGCCACATTAGACAGTGCACCATTTGTCCTGGCCATCCAGGGTTCCACTAAAGCTCAGGAGGAGAACCAACCTGTATGAAGGACAGAACACAAGACGCAAAGAAATGGGGGCAAGTCTGGATTCTGATCAAACCCAGTTTATTGAAAAAATTCACAGGGTTTTTATAGGTATGGGGGCATGGGTATTTGTGTAAGTGAGGGTTGCTATGGATACCTAGCTGCAGGCTATCTCAAGGCACAGGGAATTCCAGGCAGGGTCATAACGTTCTGCCATACCGAATATTTTGCTCTATCTTTAGCTAGTCTAACTGATAAGCCATAACAGAGTGGCTCCATCTTAATCTTATCTTTAGTTTAATTGACGAACCGCAACAGGGTCAGCTGGTTTCTGGTAAATGACAGACTGCTGGAGAAATAGAAGCCAAAAGGTGTAGGCTCTGACAAGATGGCTGAACACTGGCCATATGGTCTACTGTCCCCAACAACCATTTCCATTGAAAAGGACCCCATATGTACATGTGCTTTTAGTGTATTCTGTGAACTGTAGTCCCAAGTCCAATGTACAAAACAAAACAAAACAAAGCAAAACAAAAACCCTTCTGTGGGCTGTAGGTGGAGAACTTGTGTGTACTTGCTGGAGGGATTCTACCCCCCCCATTTTCCCTTTAAAGAACATATTTATCTTAAGGGGTGATTAACAGTCAAATGTGGTTATTCAAATGTGGGCATTAGGGAGATATTTTCTCAAAAGTGAATGAAGTTAGCCTC
>OU015743.1:34444165-34472299 GCA_907169655.1 Acomys percivali
AGAGAGAGAGAGAGAGAGAGAGAGAGAGAGAGAGAGAGAGAGAGAGATTATATACCTAAATACATAGGCATAACTTGCTCAGTCTCTATAATATTACTTGTATGTTTTCAGGGCTGATCATTTGGTATTGGATAACCTATTGGGGTTCCTCCCTGGGGAAGACTATTTTGCCTACTCTCAGCATTCCTTAGTTGCCTATACTGCTTTGTGAGGTGTTGAGGTCTTGTGTTATTTCTCTGTCCACTCTGGGATACCTATTGCCGTTGTCTTTGCTTAGTTCATGCTTTGGTAGTCATATTGGCGAGACTCTATGGGTGTAGCTTCTGACATTCCTAGGTGTCTTACTTTTCTATTGCTGTGACAAAGCATCATGACTAAGGCAACTTATAAAGGAAACCATTTAAGTAGGGTTCACGGTCCTAGAGGTTTAGAGTCTATGACAGTCATGGTGAGAAGCATGGTAGTAGGCAGGCAGGCATGGTGACGGAGCAAATAGCTGAGAAATAACATCTGACCTACGAGCAGAAGCAGAGTTATAACTGGCAATGGTGAGGGCTTTGGAAACCTCAAAGCACACCCCTAGTGTCATACCTCTTTATCTGTCCTGAAGAGTTCCACTAACTGGGGACCAAGAATTCAAATATATGAACCCATGGGGGCCATTTTCATTCAAACCACCACACTAGGAGGAGACACAATTTCACAGCAAACTCTCTGCTCATCTGTCTCTTACAATCTCTGCACTGCCCTGTACTTTTGGAGCAATTCCATTGTGGTTGTATCCCCTGGGACTGGGATCCACATCTCTGCATTTTCATTGGTTGTGGTTTTCTGTAATTGGTCTCCATCTATTGAAAGGAGACGTTTCCTTGACGCAGGGTGAGGACTCCACTTATCTGTGGTATAAGGATAAATGTTTAGAATGTAGTTAGGTTGGGGGGGAGGGGAGGATAAATATAGAAGAAGGAGGGGAGGAAAATAGCAGGAAGGATGCATGAAACAGTCATAAGGAATCATGTTATTAACTTTCTACCTTAAGATACCTATAACACATACAAATCAGTATATAAATATAAAGGATAGTTTAAATAAAATTTTCCACCAGGGCTGACAATATTCCCTCCAAGACCTAAAGATCATCCATCTAAATCTTCAATACAAGACATGAGAAACCCTCTTTTGTTGTTGGTTAGGATTGTCTAAGAGACTCCAGAAACATTGTAGGCTATTGCCCTTGCTTCACTCCTAGAGGTGGAAGTTAATTTCCTATTGCTGAAGACACCATGAACTTCTAAAACAGGGTCCAAAGATCCATGAGCTATTACTGACCTGAGTGCCTCCTCCCAGAAAGCAAGCGTTCATGGTATCAGAAGCTGCTATACAAGCTTTCAAAGGAGGGAAGCAAATAAAAGTCCTACTTAGCTATGATACCTATGAACCGCAACACCCACCATCATGGCACAATAATTGTGTCTGTAGGTGCTCTAAAGGTGCAATAGTGGCATGTATACCTTGGCGGTAACCAATAGCTCTCTAATTGGACTTAATACTCACTCAACAAGATGGAAATCACGCTGGTAATAAAAATCTACCCAACTACCCAGGCCTAGTGAAGTCATGGATCTTGGAGGAGAACCTCACAACTATCACTTTATTAAATGGAATAATCTCTACTTTGGTCTTTTGAGTCAGAGTCTCTCCTTGGCCTGAATCCTAGCAAATAAGCTGGGCATTGGGCATTAGGGCTCCACCTGTCTCTTAATTCTCATGCTAGGGCTCTAAGACTTGCACCCAGGTCCTCATGCTTTCATCGCAAGCACTTGACCAACTGAACTATCTCTCCAATCTCAAACTTTCTTTTTGTGAGTAGAAGGAATACATTATAAAAGTATAATATGGTAAATAGTAAGGCAATTGCAGAGTTGTTAATTATCAAGTGTATGTACCTTATATATTTCTGTACTGTTCTTTTAGCTAACTAAAGTATGAGGGGCTTATTTATGCTAACATCACCAATATGTTTTGCTATGATATTAATTATGGCTTCAGAGTCTTCAGGAGATAGATATGTTTCATCCATTATAATTTTGTGGGATCACCATTGCATATCTGGTCCATCATTGATCATAATACCACTGTGCGGAGAGTTACCTCATTTGGTTGGGCTACCTAACTTATAAGGATTGACACATTGAGATAAGAAGAACAGCTGTGAGCAGGGCTGTCACTTTTTGGCCTTGCATTGTAAAGACAACAACACACAGGAAATAATAGCTCAGAGCCTTAGCTCTCAGCCATTAGTTCTGTAACTTTGGGACCTGGGGTGGTTTGAATGAGAATGACACTCACATGCTCACATATTTGAATGCTTATTCACTCGGGAGTGGAACTGTTTGGAAAGAATTGGCCTTGTTGGAGGAGGTGTGGCCTTGTAGGAGGAGGTATGGCTTGTTGGAGGAGGTGTGGCCTTGTAGGAGGAGGTGTGTCTTTGGGGGGCAGGCTTTGAGGTTTCAAAAGCTCACATTAGGTCCAATCTCTCTTTGCCTTTGGATCAGGAAGTAAAGCTCTCAGCTACTGGTCCAGTGCCATGCCTGTCTGTTTTCAGCTATGACGATAATGGATTAACCCTCTAAAGCTGTAAGCAAGCTCCCAATGAAATCTTTTCTCTTAAAAAGAGTTGCCTTGATCGTGGTGTCTCTTCACAGCAATAATATGGTAACTAAGACACGACTATTACTTAATTTCTCTCCCCCTTTTGTTCTTTTTGTTTATAGTGGAGATGGTGGTGCTCACTTCATGACACTCTTTTGAGCACTGAACCTTGAAACTGTGTAGACAATGCTGGTTACAGAGTAGAGACTCAATGTTTGGATGTCCTGGGTGATCCCCTGGTTCCTTTGCTTTTCTGAGTCCTGCTTATTTCATTTTCCTTTGCATTCTGGGTAATAGCCCAGCATCTCTCCAATGAGTTCCTCTTGATTTGGTAAAGCCACAGCCAGCTCCTATTTCTTGAAAAGAACATAACTTACAAGTTATAATGCAAGCCTAAGAGCCCCTTCATTTTAGAGAAAATTTTATACAGTGTGATGGTTCCCACCCAGTGTGTGCATGCGCATGCGCATGTGTGTATTCTGGTAGCACAAAATGAGAGCATATACTTTGTTTGACAAAAAAAGATTAAAAATCAATATTTGAGGCAATGAGTACTAAGAAGTAATGTGTACTGATGGCGTTTTACATCTGTGAATGGAAGCTGAGCCAGTTAGATCTATATAAAGAGGGAATAGACAAATTGATCTGGATAATGATGTGTTGTGAAATGGATCATCATTAATACATACACGGGGTGGTTATCAGTGCTTAAATGACCAAAATATTGACTTAAGTAACTTTATCTCCTAGTTTTACTAGAGAAAATAGCTGCATCTGACTGTATTATCAGCTTACATAGATCCAGCTATATATAATACGCAACCATAAATAAGAATCAGCCATTACGGTTAGAGAGAGATCATTTTGATGGCCTCTATCCCATCACATTAGAGAGCATAAAACCCAAGATTATGCACCAAACACACTTTTGTTTGCAACTTGCTGTCTTTGTGATTTCCATAAATTAGATGTATAGTGGCAGGCTCAATTAACTCCAAAGAATAAAAATAGTAATTTTCAAAGTAACTTCAGAGCATCTCTGGTGTAACTATACAAGATGTCTCCATTCCATCGAACGAGTAATAAATATGCTGATAAAAATAGCATTTTCATTGAATTTGGAGTGGAAAATAGAATTTGTGGGGGATATTAATAAATAGGAAATCTCCAAGTGAGTTTCCAAGTCCATTAAGAATTTTAATGCTGCATCTGAAGCTCATATAACTCCAGGCAATGCCCTGCCACTTGGCTTTGGGAGATGTTTATTTCAAACAATGCTCAGTCATCTGTTTTCCAAGCCTTCCTTCTTTATACCTGGAATGTCCCCAGAGGAAGTGGCTGGAATGAGCATCTACTTCACTTTCAGGAAGGCTTAGGTTCCTGTTCATCAGGATCATACACAGACAGAGTATTGATCCTTTAAACTGGGTGTTATGTGGGGAGATGGCATAGCTCATCCTTAGCCAGCAGACAGGATGTGGAAGCCTAGGATGATGATGTTCCTATAGAAGAGCATAGAGGAATCTGGCAGAGCCAAGTTCATGCCCAACCCCAGCTCAAGATTCCTATTACTTACTATATCTGTGTCAACTCTCATCTTTCATGCAAGGACCATGAAGCCTGGAGAGGTTGCCTACCAAGGATGCTAAATGGCTACTCAGTGGCTGATGAAGACCATCAAGCCTTCTGATGCCTTCTGCTGGTTGGGGTCTGAATGTGTGAGGACTTGATCTATGGCAGGGCTGATTCCTCAGCAGGGCATATTGGCAGCCACCAGTAAACACCCTGTGATTGACAGGTGACTTCCTCTACAGCTTCTCACTAGTCTACTAGGTACTAGGTTTTGCTTTAATGAGGAGCTAGACATTGGGCTGAAGATAAAAATACTAGTAGGAAAGTATTGGTTTAGACTTGTACCAACATAGTCTAGATTGCCATAGACCTCACTAGTCAGTTGGTAGAAATGTGATCCTAGTAATGCTTGGATCACATCTTTCTGGTTCTGGACTGCCATTGGCCTAGAGCCTTTGGAGTTTCCTGCCTATCCAGTGGAAGGAAGGCAGAGGTTCTAGAATCAGCCTGTACTCAACAGTGACAGTCTCCTTTTTTTGGGGCCCCATATTTTCAGAAAAATTTTTTTAAAACCAGCGAATTTTTTTTTTTTTTTTTTTTTTTTTTTTTACATAACCTTGCTGTTTGTCCTCTGTGACTCATTCATCTCTATAAGTCTTGTCATTTCTCTGTTTTGGTTCATTCATTCAGCAAAATTTTATTATGCTCCCATCTAATTACAATCCAGGAGCTCAGTACATGTAATGCATAGCTAAATATGGTTCATGGACCAACAGAGCATGTATTCTAGAGGGAGCAATAGACAGCATATCAGTAAACAAAAAGGTTTACAGGTTACGGTGAGAGTTAGGTAAGAAATATCCAAAGTGTTATAATGAAGGTTGATGACAAGTGTGAGACAAACCTGATGGATGTAGGGTAGTCAGAAAAAGGACTCTGAGTCCTGACCAATGAGGAACCGTGAGACATATGGTAATTCAGAGAAACGGGGACTTATGTTCCAGCCAGCAACACGTGGGCTCTGAGAGCTGGCACAAGGCCAGTATGGCTGAGGGAAGAGATTTGAGATAATTTTTGAAAAAGCCAAAAGACAGTTTTGCTACTGTGAAGTAGATGTGGTGTCTTTGCAGTGGATACTTAGTGCCTGGTTGACACCCTTCCCTTAATGCTGTGGATCCACCAAGGCAATTAGACTGCTCGGATGAACATATGGTTGAGAATTCTACCCCACAGAAGGGAACCACCTCTCATAAGAACAGGCCAGATCTGCCTGACATGAGAATATAAAAATTTGGGTTCTTGACTCACTTGTGAGCAGTTAACTCTCTTTTTAAAATTTTTAATTTTATTTATTTATTCAGATTACAACTCAATTGTTATCCCATCACTTGTATCCTCCCGTTCCTCCCTCCCTCCTGCTTTCACCCTATTCCCCTCCCCTAGGTCTATGACTGAGGAGGACCTCCTCCCCCACTATATGGTCATAGGCTATCAAGTCTCATCTTGGTAGCCGTGGGGAGTTAACTCTCAAGGACCATTTTGTTCTTTGTCAATTGGCTATATCTAATCCTAAATTCTTCCCCTCTTTGTCTGTTTGTTTTGGGGACAGAATCTTGTTTGTATCCCTGACTGGCCTGGAACTTGTTATATGACCCAAGCTGGCCTTGAACGCAGAGCAATTCTGCCTCCTAACTGCTGAGATTAGCTGTGAGCTAACTGACTTGACTGTTCTTTAAAGTATTAAAGTTTTTCCCCCTGTGATCACAACTCCATAAACCTTTACCAACAAAACAAAACAAAACAAAACAAAAAACCAACAACAACAGCAGCAGCAGCAACAACAACAACAACAACAACAACAACAAACCCCTCCTCCAAAAAACAAAAACAAAAACAAAAAAAACCCAACCAAACAAAATCCCTCTCTTTTAGAAAGTGCAGGCAGTTCAGTCTTAACTAGTTAGTACAGGATATGGCCTCAGGGAAAGACTGGAGAGTGGAGTTTGAATCACCACCACCTGATGACTGGTTGTATCCATTGCCATGGGGTAGTCTCTAGCAGTGCAGCAGTCAGACCTTCCATAGCAGGTAGCCTGAATGAAATACAATGGAAAAGGACTACAATAGCATCTCTGGCTACTGACTAAGTCCAGGAGACACAGTGAGGAGCTCTGGCCTTGAGTGACTATTGCTGAGGGCCACTAATTGCTTGAAGATGGAGGATTACAACCTCAGGGTGATGAATCCCCATCTCAAGGCAAGCTATGAAAGCCAGAAGGGTCTCTAGCAGTATTTAAAGAAGCTTTAATTCCCTCTAATTGGCAAACAGATGGAGTAGAGAACCCAGAGAAGACTGCTTTCAGAGCCTGGAGGGGCTCTTCTGCCAAGATTAAGGACCTAGCATGCAGGAAAGTACTCTACCATATGTGATGAGGATGTCTGGGTAGTTGCAGTTAAGATTTGAAATTCAAAATTCTTCCAGACTTGTAGGGGCCATAGAGGAGGTCTGACTCCTGGTTATGAAATAATTGCCCTACTCCCTTCACTTGATGGTCGTGCAGAAAGAGAGCACCCATGGGGCAGGCCAGTTGTTTGACAATGCCTTGTTATACTTCTATTTATTTCTCTTTATTTTTCACCAATTGAACCAATGACTAGGGTTGAGTTCGGCTATTAGCAGATTGGAAAAAATGAGACATGTTAAGGGAGGAGAAAACTGTATGCCACAGGGGCAATGTATATCTGTAGGCGCGTAGGGAGAATACAAGAGATTGGAACCCTAAGGGATAAGTGGGGCATAGGCTTGGATAGGAAAGTGTTTACCAATACGGGCTTTAGTGATGAAATTTTATATACTATCAATGATTGTAGGAGATGGCCATGTGTGGTTAAATGGCTCTTCAGGGCTTCAGATAAAGTCCAGGTCTGCATATGTGAACTGAAGGTGATGATCTGACAGATGGCAGAGGGAAAGAGTAAAAGACCAGAAGAGAGGTGAGCATGTTAGGATGTAGTCTATAAGACTAGAAGTCTCCCCATTTGACCGACTTCCATAGGAAAGCCAAGAGGGGCAGCAACGTGGACAAGAATCATACTAGAGATCGGCTCCTAGAAGCCCAAAGGAATGGGAGATAGGGAACCTCATAGAACAGGACCCTGAGAGGATAGTGGCCCAGCGACTCGATTAGTAAGGTTGACGTGACCATTGTGAGCAGTTAAAGGTGGAAAGAAGAGCCATGGGGACACACCCAGACAATGAAGGGAATCTCGAGTAAATGTGTCAAAAATGGGGAATGATGGGTTTCTCTTACAATCTTGAAATTAGTTGGAGCAGCGATGTCCTTTTTACAAGTCCATTCTGTAAACTTGTTCCAGAAACAGAAGAAACAGAATCGACTACACTTCTGCAGAGGTTGCTTTAATGGGACAGGCTTCTTTTTAAAATATGCATGTTAGTGTGTAAAGGGAGGCATACAAGAGATACTGTTTTTCTTCTTCTTCCTCCAGATTCCTGCTCACTCATGATGCAGCATCCTCAGCTCCTGGAACTGTGGTGGCTACTGACTCACTGCCCAGAAGGGATTGCTTCTAGCCCCAGAGAAGGGCTGTGCCCAAGGTTTGTGCCTTACTCTAGGAGGCAATTGGTGGCCAATAGCTGACTTCTGGGGAGACTAAAAGGCCTGGTCTCTTATGTCAAATTGGAATAACTCTGATTACAGCCTCAGGGCCCATTAGAGAACTGAAGTCTCCACTATAGCCACATTGTGGGGCAGGTACTCCTCCATCCAATGCTGCCTCCGTCCATTCTTGACATCGTGACAGCATTCTCTAGCAAACTTTCCGTGGGCAGCTTTCCATCTCAGAATCTGTTTCCAAGGATCCCAATTTAAGACATTGCAGAAGTGGAAACATAAACTCAAACCAGTTCTTTGGTGCTTATACATGAAGCCAAGGCCTAGAACCTTGATTGGATGAAATGTCTCTGTCCTCCTGGGAAAAGGGTATAAAAAGGTTTTAACCACGTTGCTCGGAGCAGTTTGCATCTGGAGCCCAGGCCTCTGTTGGGGGTTTAAATTTGTGAGCAATCATTATTATATGCCTAGAGGGGAACTCATTGGTTTGGGAAATCAGGGAGGTAAAGGTGGGGTGGGGGGTGTTCCCCAGAGAACTTAGGTTGTGCCTTGTCAAAGGAAGGAGTCTATAAGATGGGGTAGTGGGATAAAATGAAATGATGGAGAGGGAGAGGGAGGAACAGGTAGTATTCTGTCAAAGATAACGTGGGCCACCTTTAGGTTTTTATCTTTAACAGTAGTTTCACCTTATCATGTTCAGTTAGATGAACAATTGGAAAAACATGCCTGAGGCAGGGGGCCCCTGCTGACATTTGGAAAGCTACATGCCTCTCTCCTGTTGTGCGTTAAGTTGCGTGTGATTCATCCGTGTTCTTCTAGTTCTGGTGGTTGGGGAGCCCCGGCCATCTCATTCATCAGAATTTCCTGACTGTGGTCAGCTTGGATAAACAGAGGCTACTGGGTGTGGCAAATGTGGGATAGTTGAAAGCAAACTTATTAAGCTCTCCCGTGAGCTCTTTGGTAGGGAAAGGGAACTCATATGTGCAGAAGGACCAGGGTGTTGATGCCGCTTCTTGGTGGGCCACGGCTGGCTAGGTTCCACCGCCAGAGGCTTGAGCTGCAGCTGGCTAGTTTCGTGAGCTTCATCCCTGCCCTCTTGGGTGGTACTTTGCCCCTGAGGCCATGAGGAACAGTCCAACTTGTGTAAAAAAAAAAAAAAAAAAACCATGGGTTCCTCGATCAGGTCTGTAGATGGCTTGCCAGGCAGAAAAATGTGTTCTGCAGCAGGCTCTGCCAGCTGCAGTGTGTGGGTAAGGGGCGGGCGGAGGGAGGCCTGCTGCACGGCAGGGGGTTGTCATTTTTAGACCATGACTAATAAGAAATCTGGATTTTCTCAGTCTTCCCAGTCTTCCCTTTCCCTCTCCACAAGGTAATTGCAGAAGTCTAGAGCTCTGGGGTTACTTTATGTTCTCTTTTGATGGCCTAAAGTGAATTAGAAGCTGGAAAACATTGTACATGGGAAACACTATATGTGTATTGTGTATTACATCTTAAGCTAAATGTTACACGAGAACAAATGGTTTAAGGGAGTTTGTGCTCACAAAAGAGGCTGGCAATCATCGTAAGCCCAACATTTGGCCTAAATTAGCAATTTTCAAATATTCATGTCTATATTTGAATACAAAGATTTCTTATTTCAAACCAATTGCTGCCTGATCAGTAGCATGGCTTCAAATTTGTTACAGCCCTATGGGGATGGGGAGGAGGGGAGGGCCAGAGCAACGGGAAAACTTTGAACTGAGAGTCAGAAGGCCTTGGTTTCGGTCTTTTTCATTTGTTCATACCGTCTTTCTTCCCCTTTAAGTCCATTGATAAAGTGACGGTGGTGATTTTTATCTTGTTAGAGACATAGGGAGAATTAAACAAAGTAATAAATGTGAAAGAGGTTTGAAAATCAGAAATTCTACATAAATGTTAATGACTGTTGGTGGAAATATATATGGAGTAGTGCTAGATCTTAAGAAGATTCAAGCAACATCCTAGAAAAAGTTATATCCTGGTTCTGATTTTATGATATCCTAATAATGAAGGTTCTAGGTGTAATGGGTTTGAATCATGAACAAGGACTGTATACAGCTCTGGACCACATGGCTGTCACCACATCTCTCTATTCCATCGAGCATTTCCCCTTGACTCCTATATTCCAACAAAATAGCATTCAGTCTCCTAAAGAATTGCCTCTCCTATAGTGTCTACTTCTTTGGAAGTCATACCTGAACCTTCTAGATTTATTTCTTAGGATTTTTTTCAGTCCTTGGGATTTCAAAGCATGTCACCTTTGCTTAAAACAAATCAATGTTCTACAGTAGATGACTTTCACAAAACACTGTACTACCCAACATTTAGTAGACTTACCAATGTAAGAGTCCAGTGCCAAGCAAGCAGCCCACCTGTATGCTATCTTGTGTTTGGGCTGCCAGTAGTGGAGCAGACTCCTTTCAATGTAGATGAACCATAAAGAAATGAATGATTTCACCTAAGAACCAACAAGTCAGATAGGCTCTGAAATGAGGTCATCACTAGTCTAGGAGGTCTAGTCTACTTCTGACCTCTTCTTCATGTTGATTCCACACCCTACTCCTTGCTGTTATTAAGAGGCCTATTGTACTTCTAGATATCAAGACAAAGCATAGAAGTTCTTCCAAGGGAGAAGGCAGCCCACTCCCTCTCAGCACCTCACTCTTAGAATGGAGAAAATCAACTTCTTCTTCTTCTTCTTCTTCTTCTTCTTCTTCTTCTTCTTCTTCTTCTTCTTCTTCTTCTTCTTCTTCTTCTTTTTCTTCTTCCATTACATCCAGATCATAGCTTCCCCTCCCTCCTTTCCTTCCATCCCTTCACACCCCCTCCCCACATCCATCCCTCCTCTCCTTCTCTTCAGAAAAGGAGAGGCCTCCCATGGATATCAACCAGCCTTGGTATAGCAAGTTGCAGTAAGATTAGGTGCATCTTCTTCTATTGAGGCTAGACAAGGCAGCCCAGTTAGGGGAAAGGGATCCAAAGGCATACAGAGACAGCCCCTCCTCCCACTTTAGGAGTCGCATATGAAGACTGAGCTGTACAACCGATACATATGTGCCAAGAACCTAGCTTCATCCCATTCATGCTGTCTGGTTGACAGCTCAGTCTTGATGAGCCACTATGGTCCAGGTTAGTTGTTAGTTGATTCTTTAGGTTTTCTTGTGCTGTTCTTGGTCCCTTTGGCTCCTTCAATCTTTCCTTCCCCCCTTTTCACAGGAGTCCCCAAACTCTACTTAATGCTTGGCTGTGGGTCTTATTTGCATCAGTTTCCATCAGTTGGTGGGTGAAGCTTCTCTGATGACATTTGTGTCTGCAAGTATAGCAGAATATCATTACTAGTATCAGGAGTACACTCCCTCTCATGGCATAGATGCCATGCTGGTCCAGTCATCGATTGCCCCTTCCCTCAAATTCTGCTCCATCTTTTACCGCTGCACATCTTATAGGCAGGACAAATTGTGGGTGTAAGGTTTTGTGTCTGGGTTGGTGTCCCAATCCCTCCATTGGAAGTCTTATCTGGTTACAGGAAGTGGCAAATTCAGGCACCATATCTTCCACTTCTAGGAGTCTTAGCTAGAGTCATATAGGCAAGATAGAAACCTAGGACAAAACTGGGCCCAGTGGCACACTCCTGTAATGCTAGGACTCTGGGAGGCAGAGGCAGGTGGATCATTATGAGTTCAAGGCCAGTCTCATCTACAAAGTGAGCCCAGGACAGTCAAGGCTACACAGAGAAACCTTGCCTAAAAAAAACCCAACCAACCAACTAACCAAAAGGAAAAAAAAAAACCCAAATAAACAAACACAAAAACAAAACAAAACAAAAAGAAAAGCAGAAGCCAAACAAACATACAAAATCCTAGGACAATAGAAACTCCCAAGAAAACAAACTTTTATTTGAAACTTCAGGTAGATTTTCTTCCATGCCTCATTGGCTAGAGTTAAACTCCTGTGAGCACCCATAGACTAATACTTTGTCTGCAGTAGAGAGGGTGGACCTTCAGGGCTATGGCTGGAGCTTCCTTTCGCTGCACCTTTCAAGCAATGGAAAAGAAAATGGTGTGAGCACCTGGAGAAGCTTGGATTGTGTAGGATGGAGAAACCACTGAAGAAATGAATTGGGTAGACAACCCAATGTATCTACTGTCACACTCCTTCAGGACAGACTGCCACCGTGTAACTAAAACATCAAAGATGGCTTTGTCTCAGCTCATGACTGAGAGAAGTACTCATTTAACCCTTTACGTAAGAGCCAAGATTGAGAAGATGTCAAACCAAGCAAGGACAGATGAGGGATAAAGGCATCACGAGGGAGGAAATGTCTCTCAGTTCCTTCCCAAAGACGCTGGTGGCCTCCTTCAGAAGGAGGAAGAATCCCGAAGAAGGCGAGGAAAGATCTCTGACACCACTGTCTTGTTCCCTTTCTGATTACATGATAGAAAGGAAAGGTGTACTCTGAGAGAACAAGGCAGAAATCTGTGGGAACGTATTTCATAATTAAGCTATAAAAGAGGGAAGTCATGATTTCCTAGATGGAAACAATCCCAGCTGGCAGTCAGGAGGAGCAATATAGGATTTTGATTCTAAGTTGGCTTACAAATCCGGAGCAATCCCTAGGAGGCTCTGACTCTAAAGTAATTATGATGCTGTGTGATTTGGAAGGCATTCTAAGCTCACTTGAAAGAAAGAAAGAAAAAAAGAAAAAAGAAAAAACCAAACCAAGCTGCAGTTGATAGGCATTATTTCCTCTTTCTATGTGTGCATAAATGTGCTTTGTGTAAAACCTTGTTCTGTAAAAACCATTGACTCTGCTGGTTACTATTGTTTGGGTGGGGCACTAATATTATGCTCCTCAATGGTTTGGAGGAAGAGCCTCAGTTGTGCTGGCATCCAAGAGGGAAGCCACCCATCTGTCTGATGCTGTCATAGAAAGTCTGCAATTAGGGAGAGGAGCAGGCGTTCCAGGGAGGTGACGGTACAGGCTTTCTCAGTTGCTGTAGGCATTCCTGTCTCTGATTGGGATGAGCAATGTCTGCGCTGCCTGGATGGTGTGTGGTTCTGTCTCCTGAGGTTACTTCTCTATGAACACTGCCCTTAGGATGTCTCGTTATTGATGGACATGCTGCCCTCAATGAAGACACAGCATCTTCTGCTCCCTCCAGCATATGCTCCTTAAATTCTTGGAAATCCCTAGGAGCTCTCAGCCTTGCAGATGGCTTCCTAGCCAAGGCCACTTCTGTCTGTAAAGCAGACTTCCTGGGAACTGTTGCTGGTGAGCTAGCCTTGTCCTACCGCCACCAGGTTCTGCAGTTGAAACTTCTCAGCAGCACGGAAGGGACAGTAGGATCCCAGCTACAGCTGACGGAGGAGGTCGCTATTTTGACTGCACAGTGGTTGGGTTCCCAAAATCTTTGCCCTGTTACTGTCTCAAGGTGATTCATAGATTTAAAAAATTATGTTCTTCCTTTTCTGTATTTCTTCTTTTTTAAAAAAATTATTTTTAGCCAGGCGTGGTGGTGCACGCCTATAATCCCAGCACTTGGGAGGCAGAGGCAGGTGGATCGCTGTGATCTCGAGGCCAGCCTGGTCTACAAAGCGGGGCCAGTATAGCCAAGGCTACACAGAGAAACCCTGTCTAAAAAAACAAAACAAAAAAAAATTATTTTTGGAGAACTTCATATTTGAGCATGGCAGGTGTACTGCTCCCTTCACAACTCTGAGTCCTCCCATATCCTCCATTTTATTTAACATTTCTGACCTATTTTAATTTAATTAATTTTGTCACATACATATGTTTATGATGATCATCATGATATATGTATGTATGATATGTATGTTGTGGCACAGCACGGGTGTAGAGGTGAGAGGACAACTTTGTATAGTTGTTTCGCTCCTTCCTCTTGTACATTTCTAGGGATTGAACTCAGATCATCAGGCTTGTTCACAAAGTACTTTTGCCCACTGAGTCACCTCACTTGTCCGATTCTTACATTGAAATTCAGCAGCGACAATAGCAGATTAATGCTAGAAGTCTCTCACCAGGGCCCAGTGCAGATTTCAGCTATGTGTGCTTTCCATGTTAAGTCATCATGCTGGTGAGGGTTAGTTGGGAAGATGGACTCTTAATTGAGAAAATGCTTCTGTAGGATTTGCCTGTAGTCAAGTCTGTAGGCTATTTTCTGGGTTGATGATTGATGTGGGAGCACCCAGCTTCACTGTAGGCAGTGCCACCTCTGAGTAGGTGGTTCTGGGTGCTCTAAGAAAGCAGGCTGAGCACACCCCGTGGAGTAAGCCAGCAAGCAGCACTCCTCCAAGCCCTCTGCATCAGCTCCTGCCTCAACTTCCATCTGTAAGAAGAAATAAACCCTTTCTCTATCAAATTGCTTTTGGCCAGGGTATTTTACTAGAGCCACGGAAACCCTGATAGGGTCACAGAGTCCATTTCTAACAAAACCTTGTCTGAAGTAAAATGTTTTGACAGGGCGCAGGTTAAAAGCAGCAAGTACAATGGAGAATATCAGAACTCAGTGTACCAGTCTGAGGTCCATGTCTGAGTATAGACCAGCCAGATGGTGGTACCATAATAAGGGAGTGGTACTGGTAGATAAAATTTAATAAAGTATGAAGGTGCTACTTCTTCTGATGCCACCAGGTCATACCATGTGCAGAAGAAAACACCTCTGTAGCCATTTTATAGAGCCTTGAGACTGAAGGCTGTGTTGACTCCTTGTCTCCTCATGGTAACCAAAGGTCTTGTAGGTTGGTTTGGCTTCCTCCTTCTCAATGAGATTTCCATTGGGATGATACTAGAGATACTAGGGATGCTCTAGAAAGGTGAGCAAAAGATTATTGTGAAATTCCTGAAGGAGGAGGTCATTCATAGCACAACCCATCTCTTCCATGGGTTCTGCCATTCCTCTCCCAGACCTGAATGCTTTTGCTTTTACTTGATTTTCTTCCTTCAGTGACAATAGCGTCACTCACTGATTTTCTATTTTGTGAGAAGTACGTTTAACGTGTTTCCCTTTACATCTCTGCAATCCTTACCAAGCTCTACAGTTAACCTATGATTGCTATAAAGAAACCGGGGCTCAGCGAACTGGTGTAACAGTAAACGGTGAGCCCCGACTTGTGATTCTTGACAGCCCAGTCAGTCCTCTCAGTGCTCAGGGTTGCCTTCCATGTGGCGACTTAGAGATAAGTGGATGATGACTACGCAAAGTGGCTTCCCATAATTTAAGGCTTCCCACGTAACTCTACAGATAGCTCACAACGTTACTTCTGTTTTTTTTTTTTGTTTGTTTGTTTGTTTGTTTTTGAGACAATAATGGATCTACCATTCAAAGGAGTACACATTTCTATACGAGAAATATTTCTCTCGAAGCTTGGTGGCTGAGAGAAATTCAAACCAACATATCCTACAGTCTGTTTTAAGCAGCCATTAGAGTGGACCCCGCACAGAACAAAAGGAATTTGAGTCTGAAGTTAAGATTGATGGTTACCATATGGCTGAGAAAGGAACCAGGAAGGTAGTGACTTTCAGCAGGAAAAGGCTAGAGTGTCATTCAAGGTGTACAGAGAAAATGTTTAGTCTTGACCATTGCTTTAATGTATATTCCTCTCTTCCTCTTGCCCTGTAGTTAATTAGAGTCTCAGCTAAGAGAATAAGTGTGTGTGGGGTGTGTGTGGCATGTGTGTGTGACTATCTATAGTGCAGAACAGATGAAAGTTGAGTGGAATCCTTGTTGAGACTTAAGTGAAAATTTGGCTCACAGTTTCTTCGCTGTATTTGTGTTTCATTTCAGACCTCAGAATACTGGAGTGGTGTGTGTGTGTGTGTGTGTGTGTGTGTGTGTGTGTGTGGTGTTAATGCATTTAACAGCATGATTGATTTAGCAGGTTCTCGGGGAAGCCAGCCAGAGAACTTTTCTCTCAATGACAGTACATCCAGCTCTGGGAACACGCTTCCTTTTGAGTCGTCAGTGTGCAGGACGACAACTTCCGTGGCCTGCTTCCTGCCCCTTTGGATTCACTGATGAGCTGTGTGTGATGCTTGGCAGTGGCGCCATTATGGCAGAGGGTGTCCAGGGAGATGGCAACGCCATTACCCTTGGTATTCCAATGTAAGCACAGAAAATATAAAGAAGAGATTGTCAAAGTTTTCTTGGTTTGGGAAGAAAAAAGCTTTTCAACGGCCATGTTATTCCATTCAGCTCCAGCTTTTTTTTTTTTCCCCCAATAGCTCATGGAGGAGAATGAGGCTTAGAAGGGGAATGGGGAGAGTGGATCATTAGTTAACAACTGGAATCATCTGGGGCCAATATGTGGTGTGTACCTTGTCATGTTCCCATTGCAGCAGGACTCCACGGGTACCCTGAGGAATGACAGGAAGAGCCGACACGCAGCTTGTATTTCCTATGCAAATGTGAAACTTCGTTGACTCAGGGGAGCCACTGTTGCGTATCCCCACTCAGAAGTTGGGCAGTTGGCATCATTGAGCCGAATCTCCTGAAATCCCAAATATATTTCTTTAGGCAGAGGCTAGGCAAACCTGCATTCTTAGCCATCTTCACTGAGCCACTTGGCTCTAAGCTGCTGTGAAAGGTCTTGGGTAGCCTGGTGGAAGCCAGGCTGTGACAGTGTGTTTAATATCGGATTGGATGTTGCTGAAAAGTGAATGGTTTGTGCAAGCCTGTAATCCCAGCACTCAGGGAGGCAGAGGCAGGGGGATCGCTGTGAATTTGAGACCAGCCTGGTCTACAAAGCCAGTCCAGGATAACCAAGGTTACACAGAGAAACCCTGTCTCGAACAACAACAACAACAACAACAACAACCACAACAACAAAAACAACCACCACCACCAAAACAAACAAAAAGTTGATGGTTCTTAGCAGCCTGAGCCAGCCCCTGCATTACCAGCTGCCTGGGGCCGGGACTCCCCATCCGTGCTACAGGTAGAGTTGTGCTCATTAGTAAATCTTGGGGCACGAAACCTAGAAAGGATGTCGTAGAGTAGAGAGTCTTTATCATTTTCCTGTTGGAGAAAGAGATCCTAAGGAAGAACGAGCGGACTCCCTTGCTTTAGCTCCCTGCTTCTCCGAGTCTCAGATTCTCGGTAATGGACTCCATCCACACCACCACAAATTCTGGGTCTCCCGTGAGGCGTCTCCTAAGGTAGGTCTGGAGAATTCGACGAATCCTGGTCATGCTACAACAGGGCCTTGGCCGAATGACCTTAGAAAGTCCCCAGGAAGCAGTTGTGTCTGGAGGTCCCTCTGTTTGAGCGGCGGACAAGCTTGTTTAGCACCTTCCGGGAGGCGATAGCAAACGGAGCCAATTACACGTCCAGAATACAGGAGCCTTCTTTTCCTCCCTTGATTCTCCAGTCTCCCATGGTGTACGAGCTCCTTGTTAAATTAATGTTTGCCTGTCTGCAGTGCCAGAGGGACAGACATTATAGGCCAATTAGAGATAAAAATCAGACCAACCAAAGCTGTCCCTTTAAAAATTAAAAGTGCCTTTTATGTGCTGTGGAGGTGTCGGCATTAACATAAAGACTAATTAGGACATTTTACAACATCCTGGTAACGGGGAGAAACAATATTGTTGGTAACTTTAAAGATTATTAAGCATCTTTGGCACTTCAGGTCAGATATTTAAGATGCGTTCCTCTCTCACCTGCTGTTCCTGCATGGAGTATTTTATTGTCTCATAAGAAGAAATGAACATTTTGAAGGCCTAAGTGCCCAGCTGTAATGGCCAGTCCTTCAGGATGCAAAGCCCTAAAGCACGGCCTCCAGGAAGACTTGGCTGTGACTCCGCATGAGACTTGTAGCATGGTGTTTATCAGCTGTACGCAAAGCCATTTTAATCTCAGCCACCTGGAGAAATGCACCCCCACCCAGCACACATGCAAGAAGCCAGCACACGGAGGAAGCCAAAAACCAGACAGTGCAGAATCCCATCAAAATACTGTCTTTGAGGACCCAAAGTTTGGATCCCTGACAACTGTGTAAAAGCCAGATACACACGTTGTAATCCCAGCACGAGGGAGGCACTAGGGGAGAAGTCTCTGACCTGACCAACCAGTCTGGCTGAATTGGTGAGCAGAGCAACCTTTCACTTGGGGCAGCTGTTTCTCTTTTGTTTTGGTAGATACTGGCTAGGGGATGTGGCACTTTAATTAGGTGAGTAAGGGGAATGTGGGTCCACTCTAATATATATATATATACACATATGTGTATATATATATATGTATGTGTGTGTATTTATACTTTTCGTGAAAGAGAACTTATTAGGAGAAATTATATATATATATATACATATATATATATATATATTACACACACACACACACACACACACATACACACACACACACACACACTTCAGTTCTCCTGAGAAAGCCCTGTGAACTGGAGTTCACTCTTAGGAACTTCACAGATTCGGGTTGACAGCTCAAATCGCACAACCTTGTCATGTAAAGAATCGCACCATTGTCTTAAAATTCAAGTGTCCTTTAACAAACACAGGGATTGCGTGGAGCTTTGACAAAAGAGGGTACATTAAAGTGTCTGAGGTGCTTAAGATCTGTGTGCAGAGATTTCCAGAAAGCTAAGGCAACAGTAAACAGTTTCCAATCGAAGGCAGTGCACTTAGTGTTATTCATTTATCTGAGAGGCCCTTGGAAAGCCTCTCACATTCCTCGCCATTTTAATTGAGACTGAAACCACACAATTAGGCTTCACTTAGTTATCAGTGATAACAGTAGCTATTTACTTTATAGTCTCCATAATATAACAAGTGCAAAAGAGGCACAGGACAGAGGGGATCCTTAATTCTCAGCTTCCTGCTCTGGGATTTTTGCCACATGACTTACTTTAATCAGGATTTCCGACATCAATTTTTCAAAATATAGATTTTGAGATGCTACCATCTCCTGTCTGCTGGCTCTCCACACTCCCAATTTCTTTCACATGTTATTTACTTAGTGTTCATGTGTGAGTGCATGCATATGGTTGCATGTTTACCATGTTGTATGTGTGAAGGTTGAAGGACAACTTCTGGAAGTTGGTTGGCTCCCTCCTTTCATCATATGGGTCTTTGGGGATTGAACTCAGGTTGGTAGCAAGCCCCTTTACCTGTTCAGCCATCTTGCCAGCCCCACATTCCATTTCCCAAATGAGGATTTCTCTTTCTAAAATGCTATCTTATTTATTTAGCCTGTTTTTATTTATATGTGTGTGCGCGTGTATGTGTGTGTGTGTGTGTGTGTGTGAAAGAGAGAGAGTATGTGTACATGTGTGTGCATACTTGTGTAGGGCAGGAGATGGCACTGGATCTCCGGGAACAGGAGTTACAGATAGTGGTGAGCTGCCATGTGGGTGCTGAGAACCGAACCTGGGTCCTCTGCAGGAACAGGAAGTACTCTTACCCTGAGCCATCTCTCCAGCTCTGTATAATGAATCTTTCTAAGCAGAATCTGAAACCAAAGAGCCAACCCATATATCAGCACAGATCTTGCTAATATTGTGTGTATTTCTTTTTACCTTCCTCCCTCTTATGAAGAAGGTTAATTAAAATTTCATGTAATTGAATTTCATGGCATTGCGGCTTAGAATTTGTACAGCTTTATGTCTCACCTTTCCATTTAATGCAGTGTGTGTTTGTGTTACTTCCCGGTATGGGTGAGGATAATATGCAGAAGTCTCATGACCTTTGACACCGCTGCAGCTTCCGTGCTCTCAGATCCAGTATTTTGGAAATGTTGCACACTCAGCCAGCGAGATTTTGAAGCCTTATCTCACTCATCATTACTTTTTCTGTCATCCCAGACTGCAAACATTAATGTTTGGGGTTCGGACACGTGTGTGTCAGTCTGTGTGGCTCAGCTGGAAGCCTTGTTAGACACGGGACTCATTTCTGAATGGACAGATGAGCTGCACTATTAAGGATTAGCTTGGATTTTTTAATTACTACTTAGCTTCTCTGTTTCTTGTGTTTTGCCAACCAGTTCCATGTCCTCAGCTATGCAAATGCGCTTCTCCACTTACCTCTTCACATCCGTCCCTTTATCTCATTATTTAGAGGTTTACGGTTTTTATGCAGCTAAGTCTGCATAGCTTTACTCTGTGGCTTTTTTTTTCTAAGCTCTTAAGCTCAGAGATTCCTTTTCACTCCAGAGATTTGACAAACATTCGCTTCAGTTGCCTTTCAGCTTCTTCCTCGGCCCAGTTCTTTCACATTCTACCCTTTAATGCATCTGGAATTTATTTCCACGACTGGGGTGAGATAGGGATAGAAAAATCTTTTTGTTTCCAAATTCCAAAAATGGTTTTTCGAATGAATCCCTTCTCCTTTTTGATTTGTGATATCTTCTTCATCAAACATTTGTGTGTGTGTGTGTGTGTGTGTGTTTGCTGGCCTGAGGTGTCTTATGGTGCTTTTTATTCGTGTATTTATTTTTGCACAGTGATAGGTCTCTGACTAGGGAATTAGAGACTTTGTTTGGAGTCAGAGAAATGAGGTGACAATGGACAATTGACTGTGTTTGTTGGAGATTCCTCTGAAGACCAAGTAGAAGCAAAATCTATAAAAATGAATTATGATATCCTAGACTGTGGTTTATATATCCACTGCTTAATTGTGTCCCCCAAATGCGGTTTTGTGTTCCGCTCCATGCTTGGGGTATCCGGGCACCACACACCGAGCTGGGAAGAATAAAACAGAAACCGGAACAGGTGGGTCCTGCAGGATTCCAGTCTAGCTGGTGGTGCTAGTGGTGGTGGGGCTACTCCAAGAATTTTAGCATTATGGCTCTCTTAGCTCAGAGCTATCCCAATGAAACAGCAACTCCTGGATGATATTTAGTGAAACAACTTGTGCCCATTTATTAGTGAAGCAGCTTATGTCCCATAATGAACATTAGGGAGTGGGGAGGTGAATGCCTTTTATTGGCTGTGGCTGGGATGCTGATGATGCTCTATTAGCATCTATACCATGCCCCAAATCATGCAGGTACAGAAGCAGTGACTGCCCAACTCAAGGTTGAGATTTCTGGGGTCTGAACATTCTCTATCTCACCAGTTCTATGCCAGCTCCGCTGGTGACAAGTTCTATGCCAGCTCCGCTGGTGACAAGTTCTATGCCAGCTCCGCTGGTGACATGGTCCACGTGCCCTACACCAAAGATGCATGGGCAGAAAGGTACTGTTCTTCCAGTATAGTAATGTTAAGAGGTGGTGGGGCCTTTAATGGGTAGAGTCTGGTGGGAACTCATTAAGTCATGGAAGGGTCTAAGACAAGCCTCACTGGACCCTGATTAGTTCTGCAAGGTTGTGTTTCTGACTTCTTGTCTTGTCTTGTGATCTTTCCTGCTGTCATCCACTCCTGCCATAGTGACATCTGTTATGGTGCACTGCACTGTGCTTTTTGGACTTTCATCAGCCTCTACGTTGAACTACCCTTTTTCTTTATAAAACACCCAGCTTCGGGTATTTTGTTGTTGCCATGCAAGGTAGATCAATACAGGAGGCTTATCAGAATTATTTATGGAATGCAAACTTACTTTTTATAAGTACAATCCTGGGTTCCTTTGGTAGCACGTTTCAAATGGAAGGTCTAATATGGGCCAGAACATCTTCTTTTTCTAAAAGACATTTCACAGATGGTTCTGATAAACATCCCCTAATTGCTAATGGTCTTGAGCAGGGGCCAACTACGGAACATGCCAAGTCCAAGACTGATGCCTATTTTTGCTCATGGGGCAAGAATGACTTTCAGACTTATTTTCCCTCTGAGTGCATATGTTGTATTAGTGTGTGTCTGTGTCTCTGTGTACTGGCACACATCATATATGCATGTGTGCAGGACAGAAATCAACATTGGTTGTACTCAAAAGCTCTCCACTCTATTTTTAAGACAGGGCTTTTAATTGAACTTGATGTTCATCAACTGAGTAAGATGAGCTTGTAGGTGAGCTCCAGTGGTCTTCCGGTCTAACTTTCCAGCACTAGGACTGTAGGCATGCTCCACCATTCCCCACCTCCCACACCTGTTCTAGGGATCTAAACTCTGCCTACACAGCAGGCATTTTCTCCCCTGACTTATCTCCATAGCCCCTACCTTTCATCCTTTTAAATGGTTGAATTTTTTTTTTTTTAAAGAATGGAGAGATGGCTCAGTGGTTAAGAGCAGTGACTGCTCCTGCAAAGGACTCTGGTTTAATTCTCAGCACCCACATGGTGGCTCACAGCTGACTGTAACTCTAGTTCTAGGAGTAATCTAGTGTTTTCTTCTGGCCTCTGTGGGACCTGTACACTCAGAGTGCACAGACACAGATTCAGGTGAAACACCCCACACATAAAAATAAATCTCAAAAACATAAAAAAAAAAAAATACTATTTCATGATGTGAAAGTTGTGTAAAATTCAACCTCCAGCATATAAGAGCAAAATCTTATCATTCCACATTGTACTCACATGTTTATATAAGCTGGATGGCTGCTTTGCATATGTCAGAGTAGTTGCGATGGTGACTGGATGGCCCAAGGAGACCCAGATGTTTACTCTTTGGCATTTTAGGTAAAAGAATTTATGGTCCTTCTGCTCTGGAGTGCTGCAGTGAGAATCCGAGTCCTTGGACCAAGGGTGTGCAGAAGTTCAATCCCAAAATGCTTTTGTTGTTAACCTCTGTAGAAAAATGACTATAATCACAGCAAGGCTCTCAGAGTAAGAGACACTGCTGAAAGACGCTGCCCATTACAGACCTTCTGTTTTATTCACTATTGTGAACTTGACATCTTGAAATCCCATGCCAAAGCAGCCAGAAATGGTGCATGAAATAGAAACAAACTCTCTTCACTGTGCGGCAAGACTGGAGAGGGAAAAAAATGTATTTGTCAGGGACATCAAACACAGTGAAAACAAAACCCATGACCTAGAGGGCCGAGACAATACTGCAGGAGCTGAGGGCAGGAGCTGGCCAGATCTTCTGACCTCAGTGACCACTTGTGTAGGTGTTGGAGGCGGAAGAGAGGGGCTGGAGCAAGAGACACAACCCAGGACCAATTGGGAATCGGGTTGTAATGCCTCCCCTAAACCTCAGGATGCCTGGAGGACACCATGTATACTGCAAGTGTGACCAAGAAATAAAATCATTCAAACGGAGCAAAGGAATGTGCTATCCCAGCATTGGCTTGGATAAGGGAAAAGTTCTCTCATGTGGATCCACAGTGCAAGCCAGGCCTCTGAAGATCCAGGCCCTGGATCCACACACTGTGGAAAGGCTGGGGATCACAAAAATGAGGTTTTTAAAGGTTGTTTAGGGTCGGCAGTGTCCCCGGATCTCTGAGAGCAGACAATACTTACCTCTCCTCAAGGAACAAGCCACCGAATAAGTGTATCCATGTGTCACACACTTCCCATATACAGTGTCCTAATGGAGGTAAACTCACCCACAAATAAGAAGGCCTCTGAGGGCGTAAGGCCAGTGAGAGCTGGAGCAACAGCGAACAATCAACGGCAGCAGCAAAAACCTGAGAAGAGCAGATAGAGGAACTGTGGGATACAGAGTCGTTCCCAGTGACAGAGGAATCCATCCACAGTCCGAGGAAGAAAGAGGAGTCCATTCAAAATGATCAACTGAGCTGGAGAAGAGTGAGATGGAAGCTCTAGAAACAAGCTATTTAAATACTAGAATGTCAACCCACCCAACGCCGCTATATGGGTGGTGGAAATGGCCAGGGGATGAAGTGCATCCAGCCCTAAAAGGCAGACTAAGGAGCTTGGGACTTCTTTAGAATGCTTTGAAGAAACTCTACACTCTTTGGAAATTCATAGAGGCCTAGGGACATTCAATATCCACCTTGATATTTGAGATTCATAGAGGAGGCCAGAAGAGTATTCACGGACCATCATGTTTGACTCTAACTAAGCCTTCCAACCTTCAGAGAACACAGTGGGCATCTCCCTGAGAGGCTACTGAGATACAAGAGAGTAAAGATCAGAAGCGCAAGGAAAAGATAGGAAGACAATGAAGAGAAAGTATACCAAAAGAAAAGCAGTTGTCATTTAACCTCAGGACAATTAGTATCAACATGTTATGGCTGAGCAAAGTCTCTCCCGGGTTCTTACACTGACATTCAATACTCAGTGAGACTGTATTAATGGGCTGAGTCATGAATACAATCAGAGGCCTTAGAAAGGAGCCTGCTTGCTGCTTCTGCCATGTGAGGACACAATAAGAAGGCAACGTCTGGGAAGTGGAGAGCAAATCTTCACTAGATATGGAATTTTTTAAAGACCTTAATTTTGGATGTTCCAACCTCCAGAGCTGTAAGCAATAAAATTCTGTTATTTAATTTTTCAGTGGTGCCAGGGTTTGAAGCCAGGAGCCTGGCAAGTGCTCTGCCATTGAGCTACACTCTCAGCTCTTTAAGTTCTATTGCTTTTGGATGATCAGGCCCAAAGCATTTTGTTGAAACAGCTGAATGGACTAAGATACAACACCAAAGAGTTATCAGCAAACCAATAATATATCTGGACCTCCATGGCTGGAAGAGAATCTTCTGTCATAATAAAATCAAAGCATGTCTCTATGATCGTTCCTAAAATCTTCAGCTAGTAATATATCCCTAATGTCTTAGCTACTTTTCTGTATCTGTAATAAAGCACCATACCAAGACACCTTATAAGAGAAAGCATTTCATTGGGGCTTACAGTTTCAAAGGGTGAGTTCAGAACCATCTTGCCAAAGATCATAGCAGCAGGCAGGCCGGCATGACTCTGGAGCAATAGCTGAGAGCTCACATCTGATTCTCAAGTATGAGAGAGTCGGGGAAGGGAGGGAGAGACACAGAGACACAGAGAGAGAAAGAGACAGAGAGAGATAGAGAGACACAGAGTCAGAGAGATACAGACACACACACACACACACATACACACACACACACACACACACAGAGAGAGAGAGAGAGAGAGAGAGAGAGAGAGAGAGAGAGAGAGAGAGAGAGAGAGAGGGGCAGAGGCAGAGACAGAGATAGAGATAGAGATAGAGACAGAGATAGAGACAGAGAGACAGAACTGAGAATGGCATGGTCTTTTGAAACGTCAAAGCCTGTTCCCAGTGACATACCTTCAACAAGATCACCCAATTCTTCCTAAACAGTTCCTAAACTGGCAACAGAACATTCAAACGAGCCAATTGGGGTCATTCTCATTCAAACCACCATACCTAATATATCATTTTTCAAAGTGACACCAACACTTTTTGTACATTTCTTGCTTTAATTGATGTTGTGGCACTGTGATTTGACACAGTGTCTCCCTCACTTCCCCAAGTCCTACGCCTGCCTTGGGAAGAAGCCTAACTTTTTGAAAAGTTGCCCAGCTGGTTCCAAAGCTATTCTCTGGATTCTGCTTCAGCCTATGCTATTTGTCTGATCATAGGTTAATCTCTTTGTGAGACAGCATGCAATTAATGAGACTTATTATGTTAATGAGCATACAAGTTATTATTTAATAATTGTTAGTGATAAAACACTTATGGGTTAATTGTTATAATTATTATTAAAATAACAAGCTGAAGGTTGAATTTATGTCTACAGCTTAATTAAAAGGAAATTTAAACAGAATTCTGAGCAAATGGCTGGTATGCAGGAGTTATGGAATGTGGTGCATATATGTGAAATTTAGCAGTTATCCATCTTAAGCAACAAATATGGGACAAGACATACTGTTTTTGGAGATGGTGTCTTACTCTGTAGCCCATGCTGGCTTTGAACTTGTGATCTGTATGCTTCTGCCTTACTGATGACGTATACCATGACAGAAGGCTATAAGAAAGGTTTTAATGCAAAGGGACCATGCTGAGGTTTTATTCATCCTCTTAGCAAAGCAGAGCTGCCAGTCAAACATTCCATTTTGAAAGAACACTGGTGGGGGAAGTATTGTTCCTTCTGACAATTTGGATGTCAAGGTCTAGTAGTCAATATCACAGAACATGAACCGTAATCAAGTCAGATGACCTGCCTTCCTAGGCGCTGAAGAGCCCTTGTTATTAAGTAATTTGTTTCCCTCTCTGAATGCCCTTGTTTTATTGAAAGAGGCTTTAAAAAATAATGGAAGTGAATAACAATGGGGGTGTTGCTTCATATACATCAAGGAACCCACATCTGTTTACCTTACCTTCGAGAGTGTAGGTATCTATGAAGATCAATGGATAGAGAGAGAGAGAGAGAGAGAGAGAGAGAGAGAGAGAGAGAGAGAGAGAGAGAGAGAGAGAGAGAGAGAGTGTGTGTGTGTGTGTGTGTGTACACGCACTCATGCATGTCTGTACACAGATACACACTGATGTGAGAATATAGCTGTCCTCAGTCATTAATCTATTTTCAACTGAGACTCTGTCTATAAGTGATTTGTGTAAAATCTTGTTCTAAAAGGCAATGCATTGAGATGTATTTGTTAATAGAAAAGCAGGATATGAGGGCATGTCTGGATTTGAGAAAAGAGTGTCATGATCAATAAACGACGTCTTATTTTCTTGCATTGCTTTGCTATTCTAGAGTGTAGTCGTTTGGAAAAGCAGACACACTTTGCTTTGATTAGTGCCTACCTCTTTGTGTGGCTTAGTCTTGCGCTGTTGCTGTGGGTGTGAACCAAGAGCTCATCTGCTTCAACTCCTTCATTTCACAGACAATGAAACGGGACCAGGAAGGGGACGTTATTTGACAAAGCTGCAGAGGAGACGTGTAGTTAATCTGGAGCTAGAAATTCAACCTGGGACTGCTTGTTGACCTCTTGATCTGTTCTTCACGTTCTAAGAGTGCTCATGTGGTTTGATCATTAGTTTTCATTGCTTGTGGGGAGGAACTCAGGGAAGGGTTTCCTGTATCAGTTTAGCTTGTGGCTGTACCTGTGGGGCGTTGTCTTACAGTAATTGATGGGGGAAGAGCCAGTCCACTGTGAGTGGCACCATTCCCTGGGTTTGGGTCCTAGACTGTATGAGAGTGAAGAAAGTAAGCTGAGCACTGGCAAGCGTGCACGCAACCATCTCTCTCTGCTTTTGACTGTAGCTGTGATATGAATAGCTGTTTTAAATTCCTGCTGCCTTGGATTCCCTGCTATAACAGGCTCTAAACTGGAATTGCAAGCTAAAGTAAATCTTTCCTCCCTAAGCTGCTTATATTAGAATGTTTTATCACAGCAACAGAAATGAAACTACAACAAAAAGCTACAAATGGTAGTTTCATATTTGTAATTATTTTACTAATATTTCCAGAACACACACACACACACACACACACACATACACACACACACACACACACACACACACACACACACAGAGAGAGAGAGAGAGAGAGAGAGAGAGAGAGAGAGAGAGAGAGAGAGAGAGAGAGAGAGAGACTTAAAGCAAGAAGAAAAGAAAGGAAATATCAACACCATAATGTAGTAAGTGGCAGAGTTGAGACTCAAACCAGGATACTTAGGATCCACCACCTTGCCTGTGGGCAGATGCCAAGTAAGCATTGGATGCTGCTGCCTAGGATTAGTTCTTTGGTCCCTAAATGCTTGCAGTTTCTAGGGCTGATGATGTGTTCCCTGCTCATGGGGGGATCTTCTGGACCACAGAGGTGTGACTTCCTACCAGATAGTGGCAGCCACTTAACGGGAGGCCAGGTAAACCACAGCCTCATCGAGAGATTCTTCTAGTGAGCTAGGAAATGTTAGTCTCAGCAGATGTCTGAGCAGCCATGTGGGTGTGGCTTTTCCAAGCCCTTCTTTACCTCTGGGATCTGGGGGTGCAGGAGAAGGTGCCTTTTCAAGGGCAGAGGGAGGCAACAGAAACGAGGGTAGTTCAGTGTGAAAGGAAGGTGGGTTTAGGATCAAATTCAAGGGTAGGTTGGTTTTCATTGATTGACTTCACCTTCTGGAATGTTCTAGGTATTCCCATGAGGCCTTTCCTCTTAAATAGATTTGCTATTGGTAGAGGGAAGAGATTTGTTCATTGGAGGCTCCATGTGAGCCCCGAAGAGTTGCAAGTGGTTAGGGTAAGACGTGTGGTATAGAGCCATGTGCCTTTTTGCCAAGGCAGTTTTCCCTCGTCAGTTCAGTGGTCACTGAGGGCAGAGAGCCACCTCCAGGACCACAGGCAAGTTTAGAGGTGAAGAAAGAACCCTACCCCTGAAATTAAACATCTGATCATAGGAACAAGTGTGTGTGTGTGTGTGTGTGTGTGTGTGTGTGTGTGTGTGTGTGTG
>OU015743.1:34484646-34502520 GCA_907169655.1 Acomys percivali
CACACACACACACACACACACACACACACACACACACACACACACACACACACACACATTCACCTCAAATATGAGGAACAAGTTCCAGTCAGATACCACATCTGTCACTGCCTTAATCTTGAACTTCCTATCCTTTGGGACCTTCAGCAACACATTTCAGTTGTTTAGCAGTGTGAGGCATTTGCTGATAGCAGGCCCTAATGCAGTAAGACGCAAATTCCTTTATTGATGCTTTGGAATTTTAATCCAAATGCTTTTTTGTTGTTGTTGCAATTTTATGTACATGGCTTTGGCTAGCATAACTTCTGACTATTTGCAAGAAAGATGGGCATCTTGTACAATTAGGAGCAGGGAAGGCAATCTTGGCCTTAAGCCATCAAATTTTCTAGGCTTCCAGTAGCAAATTAAAATCAAAGTTTCTAATTTTCGCTTTATAAGCGTGCATTATCCTCAGCACGCTGAAGGTGGGTGTCAGGAGGGCAAAGGAGAGCCTAAGGCATGCTGCAATGAGAGATTCAAAACATCTACCTGCTTTGCAGTTACCTCTCTGCCTGTAAATTATACTCGCATGTTGTTCACGTAAGTGAGTTTCTAATTAGTCAGAAAAGACGTCATCGAGGAGTGACACCTCATGTAGTTACTCCCCGGAACCTGGTAAATAAATTGACACGGGGATCCCATTTCCAAGAGGAGGTGTTTTGGAGTCAAAGGGTCAGTCTTAGGCTGCCTTGACTTAAGTGCATCAGTGCAGCAGCAAGCAAGGCCTCTAATTCACAGCTCCGCTGCTGCCCTCACTCAGTCTCTAGATGGGAGTTTCCTGCCTGTGCTGTCGAGTCCTAAGGGCATGGTATGGTGGTGGTCATGTGTGGTGGGGGGCCTGTGATAGTTAAGAGTGTCTCTAATCTGTGAAGAAATCAGCCCATCCTGGGTAATTTTAAAATTAATTAATAATTAATTAATTAGTGTGTGTGTGTGTGTGTGTGTGTGTGTGTGTGTGTATGTGTGTATGTGTGTGTATGTGTCTAGCCCAGGGTTCAGATTTGAGTCCATGTGTTTTGTGAGACAGTATATCTCACTGACCCCTAGCACCTGCTGATTTGACTAGACTAGCTGGCTAGTGAGTCCCCGGCATCCTCCTGTCTCCAACTGCCCAGTTCTGGAATTATGGATGCACGTTATCATGCCTGGCTCTTTCCCTGGGTGATGGGACTCACACTCAGGTCCTCAAGCTTGTGTGGCAAGGCAAGGGCCTGACTTGCCAGATGAGCATTCTCCCCAGCCTTGTTGCTCTTTATGAAACAGCTCTGCAATTTTTTTGTTTGTTAATATTAGGTTTTACATAATCACACTTTCATTCGGAGAAAAGATTTAAATAGCTTCTAAAAGAAAAAAAAAAAAAAAAAGAATGCCTGTAGCCTGGGGACTATGCCACTGAAAGCTTAGAGGGCTGAGCATACACTCCAAGTCTGGAAGCAACAGAGTGAGCAGAGGTAGTGAATGCATGGTCCCTCCTGAGTGTTCTCCTTTGAGGAAACTGAATGCTGCTTCTAATAAATTTGCTTTGGGTTGAAATGCCACTAACTGCTGGAATTACACAGAATATTCCTCCTAAGTACTTGTCAATCTTCTAGCAGAGAATTCTTCATCCTAAATTGGCTTGCAGCTTACCTGGGTGGAGGGTTTCTCCTTTGTGTCTGGATTGTCCTTTGGAGTGGGGGACTGTCCTGTGTGTGTGTGTGTGTGTGTGTGTGTGTGTGTGTGTGTGGCAGGATGTTCAGTGGTGATGCAAGCTCCTACTGTCATTTAATCAGAAAGGGCACTTTATTTCTTACCCAAGTCTTCTAATAAGTTTGCGTTTTCCCTCCTGCGTGCTTCCAGGCATAAGAGCAACAGCTCTAGCTGCAGCCAAAAGCCTTCATTTGAAAGGATGTCCCTAATCTATCACAGCTGTGACATATGACACTCTAAATTAAGAAGCCTGGGCTTTGGCTGTTCCCAAATGAACAGGCCACGTGCTGACCTTATGATCAGCCACTTTGGGGTCACTTTGGGGTCAAGGGGCATCTGTTTGTCATTTCCTGTCAGGACAGTGCTGTTTATAGAAATGGCTAGGGACCATTGCAAGGATGGGATGGGGACTTTTTCTCAGTTGTCTCCTTTGGTAGTTTTTGGGGAAAGGAGTCTAGGGGAAAGACTGAGAATGACGACACCAAGGCTGCTGTGTAGCTCAGTTGCTAGGGTGCTGGCCTCCCCTGCACAAGGCCTGTGTTCAACCCTGAGCAGTGTATAAACTGGGCCTAGTGATACTTGCCTGTGATTCTAGCACTTGGGAGTAGAGACAGGAGGATCAGATAGCCAAGGCCATCCTTGACTACATGGCAAATTGGAGGAAAACCTGGGCTATATAAGTGTTAGGCTCTGTCCACATTTCACAACCAGGTCTGCCACACTTGCCTTCAGGGACTCAGCCCCAGTGGCCACATCATCACTAACTGCCAAATGGTCCTTTTAAAAGGTCCCTGCCATCATGGCAAACACTTCCACTCTTTTGTCTCTCTGTCTCTCTGTCTCTCTTTCTTGTCTGCACTCTGAGGTGGCCTTCCACGTCTGCCCCCCCTCCTTAACCCAGCAAATCTCTTGTGTGAGATCTGTTTTGTGGTGTGATCCCTGCAGCATTCCTTGGCCCCAATTGATCCACCAAAGTACTCTTCCACCATCAAAACCCTAACAATAGCAGACACACACAAACACATACACACACACACACACACACACACGTCTCAATACTGAGAGGCTGAGGTAGGAAAATTGTGGGCTTGGAAGCCAATACAAAACCAAGCCAACCCAAACAAACCAAGACCAACAAGTAGCATATGGTTCTGTGGCCAAGCTGTCCTCTGGGGTGAAGCCTGAGTTTTTCCTTAGCGTGGACAGAGGGGGACTAGAACAGGGCCTTCAAAAGGAAAGTATAGAACGGGAGAACCAACTGGGTTCCCCCCCCTCTGACCCCTCCCCCACTGTCATAGCATGAGAAACAAGTACATAGAAAGGTAGAATTCCATGCTTTTAGTGGAAAGAACTCTGTAAATACTGAGAGGAAGAAGATGAATTTATTTCCAAGTTACCCTTTCTTACAACCCATACGTCTTCAAAGAGTGCAGTTGATAACGACAGGAATAGCCTGGGGTAACTGGGGTAACGGACGCAGCAAGAGCTTGGCATCTTATAGACAGTGGTTGAAATGGTGACAGTGATGAGCATCACTGTAACAATTAGCAAGAGACCCTTGCATGGCTCATGTATGTCCAGCGTAAGGAAGAGAGCCAAGGTCAACACGAAGTTGGTTTAGGTTTGCAAGCTTACAGCAGCACCCACTTGAGAGAAGCTGCCAACTGTCTGGACAATTCTCTTTGTCCTCATATTAGTTTCCTGTGGCTGCTGTAGTAAACTAGGTGGCTGGATTACCAGGGAGTTATTTTTTCATGGGGCCGGAGCTTTGACGTTTGAAGTTAAGTTGTTAGGGTGTAAAGCTGCTACTGTCTGTGCTCCTTTGGGCTGCATCCTGTCATCATGGCCTGCCTCCTCTGAACAGACAGAACAGGATTGTTTTGGGGGCCAATGGAAGCTTGGGCTAGGGTCCTAATGTGGAACAATGTACCCTCACAGCAGGTTTTTGCTTGTTTGTGAAAAAGATCCCCCTCATCTGTGGAAGAGAAGGTGACTTGAGAGGCGGTGAGTGGAGATGACAGGGCTTGGTCACAGATTGCACATGGGGGTTGAAGGCCAGAGAGTGGCCGATGATGACTGATTTCTTGCTTCAGAGACTAACAGAGTTACTGACAGATGTGAGGAAGTTGGAAAGGTGACCCATGCTGGGAGGGCAGCTGGTGAATGTTAAAGGTGGAGTCTTGTGTCTGGAGTGTAGAAAGAAAGTTCCTTCCTATAGTAACAGTAGCTGAAGCATCATGAGCCTGGTTTCTGTGTGTGTGCATGTGCATGTGCGTGCGTGTGTGCGTGCGTGAGTGCGTGAGTGCGCACGCACACACGTGTGTGTGTGTGTGTGTGTGTGTGTGTGTGTGTGTGCGCGCGCGTGCACTTGAGGGCACACATGTTCACTGGTAGGGAAGGGCTAATTGTGTCATTTTCTGGTCTCTATATGCGAGCAGTTTAAATAATCTAAAAGATCCTCATAGCTTCTATTTGTGATAGGTGTACAGAGCAATTTCTGTCTAATAAATATAAATGGTGTGTGCGGTGTTTGGTGACTTCTTATTTCCAGGACTGGGAAAATATACAACTTCTTATGCTTATTCAATAATTAGTGTGTAATGAACTCTACCAAAGCACTTCTGTCGTTTCTCAAGTACCAAATGTTTGACTTCTCAAATATCTGTTTCTCTCCTTCTCTGACTGCTATCCAACCATTTAACTGGTTAATATGAGCACCAAGGTAAATACATAGAGACCTTTTAACCCAGAGACTTTGAGTGACAGCTTGGACTACACCACCAGGTTTCTACCAAAGAAAACACAAAGGCAAGCCCTTAACGAAGTTAGACACAGACATGTTTTGAAGGTCGGGTAATTTATTTTTTTGAGGGAAAGAAAGAGCAAAGAACTAAATTTTATTAATTACGTGTATATTTTCAGTCCCAGGAAGAAATACCCACCTAGAATTTCAGTGCTGAGAATCTGAACGGGATGACAAGAAACTTTGTAAGTCACCGAGAGGTCTAGACAGTGTGAGTTTTCCAAATTAAAGTTGTTTTTCTCTCCCTTCCAGGCCTTTGTGATCTGTCATGAAAAATGATCTTCATTACAATGATTCTATACAGTGTCACTTTTTTTTTAATCAGACACAAACACCTGAAAAAATATATATATCGCTCCCTCAGTATGCATTAGCCTGGACACCAAAACACTGTCATGAACTTATGGTCTGGACCTTCTAGAATGTAGCATACTTGAATATCCTAGAGCTTTGAAACCATAGTTCCTGTAAACACACACACACACAGACACACACACATGTCCACACATGCACACATGCACTCTTTGAGGGTATTTGCACACCTGTCCAGCAGGAAGGCTTAGGAGTAAAAGAACAAGAACCAGAGAGAGTCCCAGGGGCAGACTGCGTCGTCATCAGTGACATTCCTTCTTGTCACTTCCTCAGCTCAATATTGAGTTGCTCCAGTACTCTCAGGAGGGTGCTATATTAATTTAATAGACACTTTTGCTGGAAATATTTTTCCCCACTCATGCAGATTTTATATCTCTGTCTCATTATTCCCTCTTTCCCAAAGTGAAGCATTAGACATGGAGAGGAATCCCACGCTTGGTTGTATGAAAGTCAGCTGGCATTTGCTATCTCTAACTCTGGGTCCAGAAGGGAGATGTGTGACCAGGTGGGTAAGGAGTCTGGGTTAAAACTGGGGCTCAGTCTTGACCTTCAAGATTTTTCCCTCGCATTCCCTGAAAAATGATTCTTACTTGGAACACTCCAATTAATGGGCAAGTCTGATGGGGCAGTTGTTAAGGGTGGTTCCGACATCCCTGGAGATTTTGGAAAGAGCACACTGGTAACTCCAGGAGTCCACAGAATCCTTAGATGGAGCTTGTAAATGAATACCCTTCTCCATTGCCCTCCCCAATCCATAATACTGGGCCTGGAGAATGTCAGTGAGGAGTGACTGGTGACTGGTGGGCACACTGGTGTTCTTGTGTACCCACATGTTAAGTGACCACTCTGAGGCTCAGGATTTTTCAGCCTGGCCACTCACTCCTCTGACCATTATGGTCACAGGCTGCAATATCTCTCGTGTGCCTAGGCTGAAATGGGACAAAGAATCAGCCAAATTAACTCTTAGCTCTAACCCTGTCTTCCACAAACATAAAAAGTACACCTGAAGCCATTTTCTCATGGAGTAGCAATGGCTAATGTCATCATGTCTTCTCTTGACTTGTGGTAACTGGCCATGGTTTCCTGTAAAGACAGTCTTTGTCCATTAGTGCTGGCTTTCTGGGGTGTATGTTTCTCTGCCCCTGTTACTCCCATCGCTCCATGCCACCCCATCAGGCTGTCCTCCACTTCCCCCTCCTCCTCCATAGCCAGACTCTACCTTCCACAACGGTGATTAGAAGATCTCTACTGAGACATTGATGAAGAGTTGCTGGGGGAAGAAATAATAGTTTTAAATCTTTGTCCAAAAAAAACCCAAAAAACAAAAAAACAAACAACAAAACAACAACAAAAACAAAACAAAACAAACAAACAAAAAAAACCTGGATTGGGACTTTCTGTGGATTTTTTTCCCCAGATTATGAAAAAAACAAAAAACAAAAAACTTCATTGCATAAGATACTTAGAAAGAAATAGTCTCAAACTGGTCACGATAAGAATGAAATTAAGATTCCTTACATATGATTTTCATGTGTATGGTGAGTGATGGGTAAGTTTAGCTGGTTCCAGGGAATATGAAAGGACCTTCCATCTGCAGAGTGAAGGGGACTGTCCATATTATCAGACCTTCAACTTTCTTGCCTTCCAGTTATAGTTAAAGTAATCACACAACCTTTCCCTGGAGACACACAGAAATGCCTGTTCACCCCAGATAGGAAGCTTTCAGACCAAAGAAACTACATCCAAATCTAAGCTAAGGACCCAACGAGTTAACTGGCCTTACTTGCAAGTGTCTGCCTTGGGCAGCTTCATCTCTGCAAAGCCCCACCCCATCACAGGTGACAAGCCACCATGTTTACACTGCTGGGGTCTCTACAGCAATCAGCTTCTCACCCCTCCCCCTTATACTCTAGCTCCTCTTAAGGCCATATGCATCTGGGGTGTGGAAGGGAATGCAGGAGGTAATCTTGAGTGAAGCTCTGATCACCTCCCCCTGCCCCCACCACACACACACACACACACACACACACACACACACACACACACACACAGTCTATGGGGGAATGGTAACAGTTATTGTGAAGGTCTCCTATGGGTAATCACAGATGTTTCATCAGACAAGCCAAGCATTAATCATCAGAACACAAATCAGAAATCTCTCAAAAATGGTGCTTGATAATAAACTTCCAGGGGCTGCTTAAATATGCCTCCAGAACTTGGCATCCAAAGGAAGAAATATATTTTTCAGGTGGGTAGCAGGCCCACGAGAGGAAAGGAGTTAACCATTATCGAGCTTTTATGATTCTGAAGTTTAATGTATAATTATTTTGTTTAATCATCTGCAAAATCTATATGGATAAGTAAGCATTAGGATTAACAGAAAGCTGATATGACACACGCCTGTATTTTGGCGACTTAACACAGATTATTTTTTCCTACACAGACCTTTCAGTTTGGCTCTTGGACTCTGGTATCGGAGATGGGATGGGTGAATGGGTAGGATTTCCACTTCATCCAGATATTTAAGGACTCAGACAGATGGAAGCTCTGCCTTCTAGAACATACACCTACTAATAGCCACACAGAGGGAGTCAAGAGACCCTGGGGAAAAGTGAATGTGGGAGGTTCCTACATTGTGACTGAGAAGTTATATAGCCCTGTGGGACCTGAGTCTCATGAACACCCGTATCCTCAAAGATGTAGTTTTGTTAAATACTCAAGAATCCAAAATAAGACATTTGATGGCATGGCCTTTTTCACAGGAAGTAAATGGTAGAAAAATTTCTCATTGTATAGTTAAGGGAGGTATTGGTTCTCTGTATGTTGAGCAGCCATAGATCTCGGTAGTAGCTGAAGTTTCTGGCTTCTTGGAAGACTCTGTTGTGTTACGTGATGTTTTTCTGGAAGAGATCCAGTCAGAAGGTGTGTGATGTTTTGCTGGGAGCAGAAAGTTTAGAAGGGTATAAATAGAACCCACGGACAGAGGGAGGCAGGTTTTGCATTGCTACCCTGCTGTGCAATGCTTTGCTGGTTTTGTTGGTCTTCGCAGATAGAAATGTTCCAGAGAACTTCTTCTTGTGATTCTGGCTGCTTCCACTGACTCTGGACAATTCAACCGAACCTTGCAGTTTCTGCTGGATCATGCCACGCTGTGGATTCATGGGGCTGCTGATGTACTGACAACGCAGAGTGGAATTGGCCCTAGGGACTATGACTAAACAGGTCCAAAACCCCTTTTTCCTATTAACATCCTTTCTCCCCTTCCTCCGCTTGGTGCCTTAGAAGTGAGATTGGAGTGTTTAAGAACTCTAAATAAAGTTGGTGTAGGAAAATCTAAGCCTACAAGTAGTCTCTGTCTCTGCAATAGCTTCTTGAAGGAAGGGGTGAGGACTATGCTTATCTGTGTCTTGACTGAGGATGGATGTTTTTTTGTTTTTGACATACAAAGTGCTCCAGGATCTCCTAGGACAGTGGTCCTCAACCTTCCTAATGCTGTAACCCTTTAATACAGTCCCTGTTGTGGTGGAGACGCCCAGCCATAAGGTCATGTCCCCTGCTGCTCCATCACTGCAGTTTTGCTCTCATTTGTGAATCATACTATGAATATTTTTTTGGAGATAGCGGTTTGCCAAAGGGGTCGCGGCCCACAGATTGAGGCCTTCTGTTCTAGAAGTGTCTAATGAAAGCCATGGAGATTTTAATGGCCGTTTATTGTGAGCACTGTCCCTTTCACAGCGTGAGTAGATGTAGATGATTATGCTATCCCACAAGGGCCGCGTAAAGAAACCGTGGCCCATAGTTACTCTGTAGTGTGCCTAACAAGAAGGAGGCTGGGATAGTTTGCAAACTCATGTCTTTGTACTCATTTGTTTGAGCACACTGTGATGCTTCTTACCCCGCGTCCCTGGAGAACCAGCCCCCTGCTCGTGGTGGCAACGGAGTAGACACCAGAGGAGGGCAGAGGAGCCGGCTGTACACCTCATCCTTAATTAAGCATAGCTTTCTTCTAAAATCCAATTCTCTGATTTATTCAGAAAGCTTGACTGGAGGTCTCAGTGGCCAAGCAAGTCATTTGCTGTACCCCCATCCCCTACACAGTCAGAGATATTCTGTAAGTCAGGTTTTGGGGAGCTGGGTAGTAACCCACCATAAACAAATGTTTGTTGGGACCCTCACTACAGTGGTACCCATTATGCTGGGAAGTGGGAAATGGCATCCTGGGATCTTGTCCTCCTCAGGCTTCCAGATGGATTGGCGAAATGGAAACTAGATAGGTAAAAGATAACAATTGCAGGCTGAGCTTGCTGGGGGCCCAGGGACCAATGCTAATCATGAGTGTTGGTGGATGGCTGGGAGACAGATAGGTTTTGAGTAGTTGCTAATATCCTGGCCTCAGTCCTGGGTGATTTCATATGTTATCACATCCATCCTAGAGGAATTCGGCAGTGGGAGTAATTGCTGAGGATTGGGATGGCCAACAAGTCAGAGAGGAGGTAAGGCTTGAGCTGGGTTGAATTATGAGGTGATATTTTTCAACAGTAATGAAAGCTGGCTGGCTGAAACCTGGAGCATAATTTCTCCCTGGCTGGCTGCTCCAAGATAGCAGCAGTAGCTCCAGTGCCCTTCAGGATGGAATTTTCCTCAGCCAGTGAAGATGTGTGAGGTGTGCCTGGCAGGTAAGAATCCTGCCATTTGCCTGCTGTCCGTTGCTCTAATTAAGCGCACCATGCTTTTCTTCTTGGCTCTTCCAAGTCTCTAGAAGTTCTGAGACATTACTGTGGCAGCTTAAATGGCAGTTTACAGAGTGGAAATTATGCAGGCGGGGGAAGGAGATCTTTGAAGTCCCTTTTTACGATGGAACGGGGTCAGGCTGAAGCATAGAAGAAAGCATTTTTGAGGCATACTTATTTCTTTTTTAAATCCTTTTTTTTGTGTGTATGTGTTTGTGTATTTGCTAATTTTTGTGTATATGTATTATTATGCATGTGTTTGTATATTTGTTTAATGTGTATTTGTATGTTTATATGATACATGTGTGTGTGTGGTATGCATTTGTGATGTGTATTGTGATGTATTCACATGCATAATGTATGTATGTTCCTGTATACTTGTTCATGTGCATCCATGTGTACATTTGCCACCAAGTATATGTGGAGGTCAGAGGTCACGTTTGGGTGTTTGTTAGTCTCTGCCTTCTCCTTCCTTTTGTTTTTTGCACCCCCTTAAGTTTCTGGGCATTCTCCCGTCTCTGTTGCTCATCTCCTATCTCAACAGAGGAGTACTGAGATTACAGGTAGATGCTACCATGTTGTCTTTCATGCGGGATCTGGGCATTCAAACCCAGGTCTTCATGCTTGCATGGGTGTCCCAGTTTCATTTCCATTTCCATGATGAAATATGAGGACAGGATGAAATTCAGCTTGTAGAAGAAAGGATTTATTTCAGCTCTCAGTTCCACGTACTAGTCCACCCAAACAGGGAAGTCAAGGGGGCAGAAACTTGGGACAGCTGGTCACCTCCCATCCACAGCCAAGAGCAGAGAGGGCGAATGCATGCACTCTTGTGTCCAGCCCACTTTCCCCATTCCTCCATAGGGAATAACACTGCCATTAGTGGTCTGGTTCTTCCTACCTCAAGTAACACAGTCAAGACAACCCCTCACAGACATGCTCACACGCCAAACTGAGCAAGACAGCCCTTCATTGAGCCTTTCTTCTCAGCTGATTTGAGATTCTATCAAGCTGTTAATTAAAGCTGATCATCCCACAGGCCGAGCACTTTACTCACGGAGCCATCTCGACAGCCCTCTTCTTTCTTGAGCCCCTCTTCCTCATGGAGTTACTGTTGCTTTGTTTCTTCCATAGAATCGAATTCCCTCACAGCAGAAGGCTTCTGAGAGTGTATTTTTTCCCCCAGGAGTTAGAGAATAACAGAAAACACATAGACAAATTTTAATTACCCATGTGGAGTATTTTATTTCATCCTTAAAATGATGCAAGTACCTTTTCCTGGCGAGGGAGCTGAGGTCTGGAGAACCTGCTGCATCTGGCACCGCTTGAAAGGAGAAAGGAGTGTGAAGGGTTGGGATTGTGACTCTTTTAATTTTTTTCGAAGATTTTTTTTGGGTAGCATTTTTATTGAGAGAGAACCTATATGCCTCAAAATTCACCTATTTAAAGTGGCTCAGTGGTTTTTAGTATATTCAGCCGTGCAACCATCAAATGGGTTGGAGAACATTTTCATCAGTCCCAAGGAATCCTGTACGCTTTAGCAGCCCCTCTCCTGGCCTCCCAACCTGTCCCTCTCCCTCAGACCTAGAAAACCGTGACTCTACTTTCTGCCTGTAGCAGTGTGCTCTTTCGTGTGAATGGAATTATAAAATGTGTAGTCTACTGTGAGTAGCCTCTTTAACTTAGCACACTTTCAGGGTTTATGTGTGTTGTAGCAAGTGTTCCAATTCAGGACTAAATATTCCATTTTATGGATGAATTACATTTTACTTATTCTTGCATCCGCTGGTCACTTGTGTTGCTACCACTTTTAAAAATCTATTACAACGTAGGCTTTTATGAATATTTATATGGATGGTTTTTTGTGGGCATATGCTTTTATTTCTCTTGGTTGCATGTGCAAGGGTGGACTTGCTAGAGCCTATCGTAGTTCTGTGTTCCAAACTGGTTGTACCATCAGACATTTCTACCAGCAAAGAAACCTCTGTGTTAATTTCTTTCAAGATAGCTTATACATTGGCTGCACACACACACACACACACACACACACACACACACACACGCACACGCACACGCACACGCACACACACACACGCACGCACACACACACATACTCGTGCACACACATTTTATTCATACAGTTTGGAAAAGTGTTAATAAAACTCATCAGAAAGAGGAGCGTTTTTTCTAATGAGAAATCTTGAACCGGAACCTCAGGTTCAGAAGCTCAGCCACTCACCAGCTTGAAGACACCGATGGAGCTAAGTGCTGCAGAGCTAATAATAAAGGAGCTGCCATTTGTATGCGTGCTGTTTTATTCCCCGAGGCATTGGGGGGATTGTCTGCTTATTTCTAGCTCCAAGTGGCTGCTAGCAGGACACGTGCAGGTGTGGCAATCACCCAAGATTGTCTATTATTCTGAAAAGCCATTGACATTTGCAGAAAGACAGCACACAGAAGGAGACATATAATATCTATGTATATGTCACGCCGATCTCTTGAAAAGTTAGGTATTCTGGGCATCAAGTTTGTTGCCACTTGATTGCAAGTGACATACACCTCAAGGCCATTCTTTCAAAATGCAATAGAAAAAGGGAAACATAGAGAATAATTCTTTTTTTTCCCCCTCCCTTGCAACACATTTCTGTGAGAGGCCCAAAAGGTGATTTTGAAGGAGGTGCACTTGAATAAGCCTCGAGGCTTTCTGTCTGGGTGGAAGAGCGTTTGCTGTGCGTTTACTCTAAGTACATCAGGCAGATATAAGAGCCTGAGCCACAGTCTCTGCCCTCTGGGAGAGTCTATACAGTGCTGTTAAAGAATAACTCAGTGCTAACCTGTGAGCACAAGGGGTCAGGAGAAGGCCAAAGTGGAGTGCGCTGGAGTGTGGCTAAATAAGCTGACACAGGAAGTGAGGCCAACATTAAAGTCAAGTGCGGAACTGAGTTAAGCTGGAAGATTTTCTACTGTTATTACAGGCAGGACCAGTGACACCAATGTGGTAAAAGCCTGTAGGTATCAGGCCATCCGGGGACACATGCCCCAGAAAGTGTATTCAAAAACTGTAGTAATGAAAGGTTGGAGGGATGGATAGATGCCATCCTGGAGGATGGGACAGAGAATTTGAACACAAGGATCTTTCTTTTAGTTCAGCTACTACTAAGCTTGGGAACTTGACCATATGACTCAGTCCCTGGGGCTTCTGTGTCCCCATCCATACATTATGGAGGTAGGACCTGGTTGCCAAAACTCTTTTCCGATTACATGTCTCCAAGTGGTTAAAATACAGAAGTCTGGCTCCTGAAGGCCATCTATTACAGGTAACCCATGATTTAGGCTGTTCAAGTCATGGTCCAGGACAGCTGTGCACATGGTGGCCCAACACAAAAAGCCATAAATGTATTTAAGACACTATAAGATTGTGTGTGTGTGTGATTTTTTTTTTTTTTTTTGTAACTTCATGTGCTGTTCTCAAGTGTGAACTTTGTAGACAACAACTTTATGGGCATATCTGGGCGAGGTCTAGGAGTCCTGGCCTCTTGGTTGCCTGTTGCAATCATCTGGGAGAAAATTTCAAACTAGTGGTTCATAAGTTTCATCCCAGAGATGCAACTGTATATTGTTTTTGATTCAATTCTGAAAATGTTCCCCGAATGCTTATTCCCAAGTGTGTGGCACTATTTTGAAAACTGTGCGTGCCTTTGGGAAGTGGGGCCTGACTGGAGAAATGGGCCACTAGGGGGAAGGACTTTGGAAATTGTATAGCCCCTTGTTATGGCTGTTGTTTTTTTTAGCTATCTTAGTCGGCAATTGTGTGCACAGCCTCTCCTGCATGCTTCCACTGCCATAGGCTCTACCCACTGTGTCTTCTCACCATGCTGGACTGCAACCTCCTGAGCTTGGGGGACCCAGACAAAGCTTTGCTCCCTTAAGCTGTTTCTGACATGTATTTTGGTCACAATGATGAGAAAGCAACTAACGCATGTGGGAATGAGATGGCGCTCCCTGAAGCTTCCCGGGTCATCCGGTGGAAAACTGCCCATCCTTGGAGAGTGTGACGCTACTGGTTGGTTATATGGTTCTAGGTTTGCAGGCTTCAGAGGCTCAAAGGACTGAACTAGCCACAACCATAGCTGTAACTTTCAAGGCTCCAAGTCTGTGAAAAGCACGTTGAGATCAGATGGAGGTAAGTCTGTTAGGGGATGGTCTGATGGATTTTGATGCCAATTACTACTTGCTGCCTGTGTGACCCACCTTTTTCTTAATAAAAAGCTTGATAGAAGTTATTAGAAGCAGATGGTATGGGATTGAGACAGGGATCCCGTGCCTGAGACCCCACTATGGAAAGTAGTTTAGAGGATTGATATCTGCCCTGCCCCAGGTTAACTAAGGCTATTTGAAAATATAACAAGTGTCTGTGTCTTGATTGATTGCTAGCCGGGCCTACAGATAATACAAGTAATTTAAAAACAGTATAAGTCTTCCATGCTGGTCTAAGCGTTCATACTTTGTTTTATAAGCAGCAGGAGAGAAGATGTTCGAGCAGAGAAGTCATTGAAGGCATGTATGTCACTTGAGTACATTTCATTGTTTTGAAGCACAAGGCCCCCTATCAAGGAAATAAAGCTTCCTGTCAGCTCAGAAGGGGTGACCGCTGCCAGTTCCTCTGTGTGACAGACCCAGCACAGACTCAGGAGGTCAGTGGGAAGAGGTCACAGCAACCTGAGGTGACAGGAGAGTGTGACATAGCCATCATCTGTATAGGCATCATTAACTGAAGGATGGGCCTTTACTAGTGGACCAGAGTGATACAAGAGGGGGTAGACATTAGATTATGTTTTAAATGACATCCTCTTTCAGTATTCTTTATCCTCAGGTAATTCTAGGTGCATCTCTGTTGATCACTAGATAGCTCCAACAGCACTCTTAACACTTGAGGTCTTTTGATAAAGAGGGATGAAAGTCTGGGTTAGAGTCCCAGATGGGTACTTGATTCAGTTGCTAACATTTAGCCATCCTGATCATTAAGTCTATCTGGTTCCTAATTTTGAGGGGTGTTACCATGAGAGAATTGAGACCTTCTATTTCCAGCAATTGATGCTGCTCTTCCATTCACAACACTGACTCCTCAGAACTTAGTTCTTCAGTAAATTTGGCTAAAACTATGGGCTTATTTAAAGAGATGTCAATAATGGGATACATAGGAAAGGGAGACAGAAGAAAGAAATTACATTTTGGAGGGGTGCATAAATAAATGACCTCAGGAAACGATAGTGGGTCCTTCCCAAAATCTGGTGCAGGATTTAGAAGCCCCGCTCCAGATTCTCACAGATGTAGGGCCTCATGTCTCTCATTTATAGCCACGGGGCCTTCACTGAAAAGTCCAGATCTAAAGTTTTATGTTTGTCCATCACAGCACCTGCAAAACACAGCCCCTCCTCGGGAGCTTGATGACATCTTATCACACCGGCAGTCAGGCCCCAACCTTGTCTTCCATTGTCTGTTTGCCATTGGTCCTTTACAGAGCTTATGAACATCTCCCTGTAACAAATTCTGGCATCATTCTTGCGTGGCCACCAGCCACAGAGTTTCTATAAGGAATGTGGGCTTTGCAGGCTAAATCATCAAAACTTTTCAAGAGGAAACAAAACAAAGACAGCCCCCCACACACAAAACACACACACACACACACACACACACACACACACACACCAAAAACCAAACCAATCCAAAATTCACAAAGCCAAAACAAACCAAGTAGCTTAGTAGTTAATTGAGTTACCTCCACTTTCGAATTATTTATTTATTTCTTGGAGGAGGAGTGTGTTTGTTTGTTTGTTTGTTTCTTTCTTTCTTTCTTTTTTCTTCTTAAAAACTGTTTTGTTAAGAAAGAAATATGAATCCTGCTTGAGGAGCATTCATTACTACTGTATCTGCATATCCTAAGATCATCACTAGAAAATGGCCCTCATTACCACTAAACAAAAGCAATCCCTCAAGTAAAAAATACAGACAAATAACAACAAAAAATGTAGTATTAAGAAATCCTGCTTCCTAGGTTACTTTGAGTGTGTGTGTGTGTGTATGTACATGCATACACATACTTGTACACAGAGTATGTGTTCATGTGGGGGGGCGGGGCACATGTCAATGTAGGATGACTTTCTCTATTGGTACCCACCTTACCTTTTAAGGCAGGGTCCCTCACAGAACTCACAGAGCTCATTATTGTGGCCAGACCTGCTTGCCAGGAGGCCCAGCTGGATTCCGTGGGACATCCTCCTCAGGAGCTGGGGTTACAGCCCATGCCACCATGCCTGGCTTGCGCCCAAGGGTCAGGGAATCTGGATTTACGTTCTTAGGTTTTGGGGGAGAAGTTTTGAGAGTTTCCAATTTGTGATTTGCATGTAAGAATCACCTGGGGAGCTTGCTAAAAATACAGATCCTTGTGCCCTGGCAGCTTCTGCAGCAGGATCGGTCTACAGGTCGCAACCAGGAGCATACATTTAAAGCAAGCCCCCTAGAATTCCCGTGCTAAGGGAAGAGGGGTGATGCAGGCTCTTGCCCAGGCCAACCTTAGCATATTCTGGCACAGACATCCTCCTCACTCACCACCTCAGCTGTCACTCAGGCTTCCAGTGAATAATGACAGGCAGTCCCCATGTCATTGATGGCTTGCATTGCCTTTAGTCACCCAAGGGCACATGTTGGAGTGGCTTTTAAAGAAATCTACTCTAGCATCTAGATTTTCCCGCTTTGTGCAACTGAACAGGGTGCTAACCTCCGGTGTCAATTTCCTCACTGTTAAAATGGCAGTGGGCACAACAGGTTAGCACCGTTGTTTCTTCTACCACTCTGGGCTGTGTTAAGCCTTGAATGGAAACGAACTCTCCTTGGTGTGGTAGCTCTTGAGAAAAAGGAAAGGAGAGATGGAGGAGGCTCGTTCACCCAGAGATCGAAGAAGAAGGAAAATAGCAAGTGTTCCTGATGAGGTTCAGGTGTGGGAACCCTGTGCACTGTTTGTGTGGGTGTAAAAAGGTGAAACTTCAATGGAGACCTTTTTTTTTTTTTTTTTTTTTTAATGCATGGCTCGGGAGAAAAGTCATCCTAGGCTAACTCCCATGATTCCTTGTTTCCCTGCCGGAAGAGACAGCGTTGTGTCCTGTGGAGTGGGGTCCAAACTTCGAGTCTCACCGAGAGGGAAGAGTGATCCGTACTGTCACACATCAGGATAACTCATCAAGTCTCTGGGCTCCTGGAAATGTCACAGGCACATAGTCAAACCTTCCATCCACTGGCGTGCGCCCCTGGGGCATTTCTCATTGCACCCTCTCCTGGGTGGTCCCCAGGGTTCGGAGGTGTGGGCTGTTGCCTCATGGGAATGATTCACACACAGGGGCCATTGCTTCTAGAAGGTTCGTTCTCTATGCCAGAGCTTTGCTTAGGGTCCCAATGGTTTATTTATTATTTATTTCTCAGACACCCACCAAAGTTTGTGCACAAACAATTGCAGCTATGAGGTGTATGAAACAAGTCTTTTAATTTTTTTCTCTCCTGCATGCAAGGGTCTCAAAGCTGGCTTTCACAGTGGCGATCACAGTGGCGACAGGCCTTCTGCCCGAGGCTGTTCCTGAGTCTCCCGGGCCTGAATTGAGTCTTTTTGAGTTCTTAACAACGTTCTGTTTCAGTGGTAACCTGTTGACCAGGAAATATGGGTTAAACTTAAAGAGTAGCGTAAAACGAAGTTTTCCTCCACAGACCCGAGGTAGTTAGGCTAGCGGCTTGAGACCTCTTGGCGTCTTGCCAGAGAAGGGAGCCCACTGCGGCCTAACCTTGCCTACTTGTCTCTTTCCCTGATTTTCCCCCCTTGAGCTTTATGCTTCTATTGTCTGCTTTTTGATCACTTCCCCCTGGCAGGACTGCCTTGCCAGGCCACAGGGGAAGAAAACATGCTCAGTCCTGAAGCATCCTGGGGTGGGGGGGAGGAGGAAAATCCTCTTTTTCTGAGGAATAGGGGAGGAGAAGGAGGGTGGGACTGGGAGGAGGAGAGGGAGGAGGCTATGGCCATGTTGTAAAGTAAATACGTAAATAATAAGGTTTAAAACAATGAAGAGGAAAGGGAACAAGTGTAAGTGCACAGCCAATAATTGTCTTTTTAAAAATAAAATGCTTGGGGCTGAAGAGATGGCTCAGTATATGTGTGTGTGTGTGTGTGTGTGTGTGTGTGTGTGTGTGTGTGTGTGT
>OU015743.1:34511775-34533348 GCA_907169655.1 Acomys percivali
CCCACCATAAGATCACAGCCTCCTTCCTCACCATATGATCACAGCCTATCAGCTTGCTTCCCTCCCCACCAAGGGGAAGTAGTCAAATAGGGGGCACCAGAGTTCATATCAGAGGCAGTCCCTGCCTTCCCCCACAACCATGGAGAAAGAGCTGTCTATTGGCTAGATCTGAATAGGGGGTCTAGGTTTACTGCATGCATTTTCCTTGGTTGGAACAGCAGTGAAAGACTTGTATGAAAAAAGCTTTATATAAACATTTAAGTAGACATTTTATTGAAGATACAGAGATGATATGTAAACTCATGAAAAGATGTTCAGTATAAGTATTCATCAAGGAAATGTAAGTAAAGGCTACAATCAATTACTGCTACAGGATTATAGAATGGCTCATATTTAAAAGATCATCAATCAAGGGTTGGTGAATATGCAATTCAGCAATTGTAATTCTTCTACACATCTGCTGGGTATAAAAGTAACACTGACACTTTGGGAAATGGCTTGGAAATTAATAATAATGAATTATTAGGAAACTATATTTCCCTTAGGGATCTTACCCATAAAAATTAAGATGTATCTTCACATAGTGGATCATAAGTAAATGCTTTTTTTCTAAAGATTAATTTTATTTTTAATTATGTCCATGTATGTGTGCCTGTGTTAGGGTATGTTCCCATGAGAGTGCAGGTGCCTGTAGAGTCCAGAAGAGGATATTGGATCCCCTGGAGATGGAGTTGTTGGTGGTTGTAAGCTGACCAACATGGGTACTAGGAACCACTCATGTCCTCTAGAAGAGCAGCAAGTGCTTTTAACTGCTGACCTGTCTCCTCTGCCACAATAATTGAATGTTTATAGTAACTCATTTCAAACATTCTAAGTAGACATGCAATATCATTAAATATATTCATAAAGGTCTGAAGTCATCATCACCATCTGTTTCTCAGAGACTCTGCACTCACTAAGCATGAACTCCCCATTAACTACCCCTTGCAGTGCCTGATCACCCCTTTTGTACCCCATGAATTTGACCAGTCTAGGTACCTCAGGTATATACCTAGGCATGCATAGACATATACATAGCTATATGAAAGGGCACTCTCCTTTCACTCCCCAACACCCCTGCTTCCTCTTTATCAGCATTAACTACCACTAGGGTAGAACATCCTTCTAGCTTCATTTATACATATTTAATGAAAACAAACAAAAAAAAAAAAAAAAAAAAAAAAGACCAGCGAGTCCATGAATCTGACTGTTCTACAGTTTGTTCTTTCCCTGGAAGTCATTTAGGTTTATTTAGAAATATGTTTGGTTTGTATGTGTGCATGTCTGTGTCTATGTGAGTGTATGTGGGTATGTGTGTGTCCTACATATCAATATTTACTTCTGCTATTCCACTGGGACAAGGTCTTTCACTTGATTAGTTCCAGTGATCCTCCCATCTTCCTCATCTGTATATGACCTTTCAACCACTGCAGTATAGGCATGAATGTGGCCATGTCTGGCCTTTTGTAGTGTCAAGGATTGGAGTCCACATTCTCACCAGTCTTTGTAGGAAGCATTCCTATCCTCTGGGCCATCTTTTTAGGCCATATCATTTAGGCTTAATTCTGTGTTCACTGGCTTCGTCATATCCCATCAGATGGAAATAATGCAATTTATTTAAATCCCTATCCACCAAGAGGACCTGTTTCCAGTTCTGTGTTGTTATCTATGGTAAATAGGCACGAACAACCTTAAACATCTGTCTGTACACATACACAAATTCTCTGTAAACACAATTCCTGGGAGAGGAACTGCTCAGTCAAAAGGCCTAACATCAAAATGTACTTAACATCCTGATAGTTGCTGCCAAATCGTTTTTTTTCAAAATGGCATCGTCAAGTTCCACATTCCCCAAATGAACAGTGACGCTGCACTTCCGAGCATCCACCCAAACACTTGATTTCATTAGTCTTCTAAACGTCTGCTGTTCTGACAAGAGCTTCATGAAATTTACAATTTGCAGTTACCTAGTGTCACCGGAGGAAAACCTGAGAAGGAAGTTAAAAAAAAAAAAAGAAAAGAAAAGAAAAAAGAAAAAAAGAAAAAAAGGGAAGAGTAGGGGAATTGTTTCACAGGTGTTGGTGCCCTCCAAGTGATGGCAAGATCTGAGCAAAGGCTGTGAAGTTCAGAGAGTTCTGAAGGCAGCTGCTGGCTCACTTCTACTGTCTCCACAAGCCACATGGCTCGTGTGGGCAGGGGCAAGTTGGCTATGGTAGGCCTTTTGTACAGCAGATGCGTTTGGTTCTAGAAGCAACAGTGATGGCAGCTGGTTTGTGCCTTGGGTCTGGAATCGGCTTCCTTCTCCTCACTGGGGGTTTACATGCCACTGGAGTGAGCCCTGCAGGCTCATGATCCCCAAAGAGAAATGTGATTAGGGCTAGAGACTGAAGCAAACACTAACTGGACCCTGAGAAGCATAGACCAATTTGTCCAGTCACTGACTGCTTCCACTATGGAAGACCAGCTACTGTTTCTGAAAACACATATTGATTATAGTCTGGAGAAGTGAAACCAAAGTACAGTCCTTCCCTGAGATCAAGGGTCACCTTGGTCACTAGGTACTTCAGGACTGGGCCACTCACAAAGAAGGAGAGGGGAGACACACAACTGGGCCATTTTCTATGTGCCATTGTGACAGTTTGACTTAATCATCAAATTGGTACAATTTAAAAATCACCTGGGAAGAGAGTCTCCATGTGGGACCATCCAGATTACGTTGGCATTATCAGTGGGAGATTGTCTTGATTACATTAATTGAGATGGGAAGACTCCCTCTCTCCGCTCTGTGGGTGGTGTCATTCCCTAGGCCAGGGGATCCTGGACTGTATGGGTGTAGAGAGGGGAATGATCGTAGGTAAGCAAGCATGCATTTATTCTCTTCCTGCTCTTGACTGTAGGTATGTCTATCTGCTTCAGTTACCCGTCTTTACTTTTCTGGAAAGATGATGGGCCGCGACCTGGAACTGTGGCTTTTGTTACAGCTAAGAAAGGAAACCAGGACATCTCTGTCCTATTGATTCTACTTCTAGAACAACTTCATTTTTCTTTTCTTTCTTTCTCTTTTATTTTTATTTATTTATTTTTGGTTTTTAGAGACAGGATTTTTTGTTTGTTTGTTTTCGTTTTTGTAGTCTTGTCTATCTTGGACTCACTTTGTAGACCAGGCTGGCCTTGAACTCACAGAGATCCACTTGCCTCTGTCTCCCAAAGTGCGGGGATTAAAGGCGTGTGCTACCATGCCTTCCACAATTTCTTCCCTGCATGACCTAAGCCTGAATCCCTCACTTGACCAACCCCTTGAGTTATGAAGTGGTTCACACTGCCTGTGCTTCCTGTTTCTTGCTGGATGACAAACAGAACCTTGAGGATGACGTCCAAGCCCTGAGTACACCTGGACACGACCTTGACCCTTCCTTTATCCTGCTAACTTGCCCATTGGTTTTCTTATTGTTCCAGATGTATTTAGCCACTCAGGCTTCAGGGCTTTACATATAGTCAGTGATCCTGAGGCATTCTTTTCCCAGCTCTTTGTACATCCAGCTCCTCCTCATCTTTGAGGTTCTTGGGATGTCATTCTCTTAGAATGACTTGCCTGTGGGCCCACTAGCTTTGGTCCCTTACCTTGAAAGCGCTATACCAATGCTGGTCAAAGTTTGGTGGTCCATAATTGCCACCAAATCTTACTTGTCCCTTACACCGTAAGGTCAATGGGTGGAGGAGATGAGTGTATTGTAATCCCTTTTGTATGCGGCCTGTCAAGTAGTAGATAGGCAGCAAATCCTTGCCGGGCTCACCGAGGGAAGCCAGCTGTTTCCAGTTTAGAGCGCGGTTACCTTTACTTTAGAAACCTGATCACAAACGTCCAGAGAGTTCCCAGCATTCCCACATGTTGAGGGACCTCTGTGTGCCAGGTGTAGCTTCTGGTATTCTCTTTAGTGTGCAGAACAGGGTCTGGGGCTTGCTTGATTCATTTCACCTCAAAGCGAGTTTGCAAGGTTATTATATTATCCTTATCCCCATTTTACAGTTAGGGATGTCAAAACAGCTCTTACCGAGAATGACATGAGGAGAACTTACTCCATTGCAGCTGGGGTTGGTTCCTGGCAACTTGATAATAAAGGGAAAGCCAGTTGCAGCCCAAACTTGCCTGTTTTGGATTGCGTCCTTTAAAGACTGTTAGGTGATTGGCTAACTGGCTGCTTTCAAATACACTAAAGAAGCTAAGGGTCCTATGCATTTTTAAAGGAGTCTTTGAGGGGAAGTAGCTTAACCAAAAAGGAGTAAGTCTTGCTGATGAAAATCCTAGAGTCTGCAGTGGACTTGGAGAAAGCTTGACCCCAGCAGTGTGACTTCACCTTGTCCCTCATTTTGCTGAGCCATATTGGAGAGAAGCCTAGGTCCTCTGGGTGAAGACAATCCAGCCTTGCATAATCCCACCTTTGTGACCCTGTCTGCCTAAGCCAAACTTGCTTCTTCCAGACCAGAAATGGTCTAAATTGCTTTGTGAAGATAGAGGAAAGGCCAGACAAGGTGTGCTTTTTCTCCCTGGGCTTTGGGGAGGCATTTAGGATCACACCCCTACCCAGTGTCAAAAATAGAGACACGAACCCACTTTAATTCATTTAATTTACTTATTTTTAATCCCAGACTTTTCACCAAGGGAGTCAGTCAGCCTGCACGTATTTCTGTCTGCTTAGAGGCATCCTGGGACAAACACGGCAAGCAGGCAGGCAGCAGGTAGGTAGGTCAGACTGGCTGGAGGTTGACTCTCAGGCTCAATGCCTTACAGAATGTGCTGGGAACATTTTGATTTGAAATTTTTCTCCCTGTGGGATGGGGATGATGGTTTGTACCCTTGTTCCTTGACTGGGGCTTAAGTGTCAGTCAGGTAAAGCATCAAGCAATGAGCCAGCTCAGTGGAACATTGCACAATAGCCTCAATTTCCAGACTTAAAGGAACTTCTGAAACCAAGTTTTAGGGCTAGAAACACCATTCTCTGACCCAGTCTAATACATTTTGTTAGATCTTAGGCACTGTGTGGTGTGTGTGTGTGTGTGTGTGTGTGTGTGTGTGTGTGTGTGTGTGTATGTGTGTGATTTGCACTTTACATCCATTTCCCCTTGATTCATCTTACATCAATGTCATGTTTTGGTAGAACGCGTGGTTCATGTGCTAATTAGTCCCATTGCTTCTGGAGAGTGATTGTTAGAATTAGTAAGTATCTTTTAAATATTTTCATATTTTAGAATTCTAACCTGTACTGTATTTGCTCTCTTGAGCTACCCTAATGCCATAAAGAATTTACCGACAGGCGTTTTCCTAGGATCACATTCAGGACACCTCTTGGAAAGCGTGATAAACGCCTTTTAAACTTTTAATGACGTGGAATGATTTTCATTTCTAACATTGAGGTTTTAAATGAACATGTGTGTGCTGAATGTCAATGACCATGCTATTAAAGTATTGCACAGCCTTAAAAAAAATTTTTCCCGTGGTTGTTTACACCTAGAGCTAAGTAGATTGAAGGCTGACTACAGAGGGGCCACAGGATACATGGTCAATAAGATCACAGCCTGCAGGGCTGGTGGGACACCTGCCTGTCATTTATGTCATTTATGGTCTCTGGATCTGATGTACAGCAAGTTCTTTATGTCAAGAGTGGCTGAGCAGGTGTGAAGCGTGGATCCAGCTCGCAGTCATGTTTGACCTAGTTGGTTCCAATCCCTCTCAAGTTTGTTACAATAGTCTTCACTCTTTTTGCAAACTGTGCTTTGCAAAGTGTGCAGAGTCCTGAGCCTGTGGATAGACCGGTGAGCGAAAGCAGATGCAATTCTTTCTTGCTCTCTTAGCGCTCTGAGGGCATCACGTGGGCAAGAATAAAATCCCAACTGCGAGGAAACTGATGCAGGCTAAGAAATGGTGCAAAGCAGGAAGGCGGGGAAGGAGGGCACTGGCTGCTTAGTGGTACCCAAAGTGTCTTCAGAGGTGGTCAGAGGAAGGATAAGCAAGGCTGGTGTGTAGGCCATGGCTTAGCTCTCTCTCCAAATTCATATTCTGAACCCCCAATGTGGCTGTGTGTAGAGACAGGATCATTAAGGAGACAGACTGTGGTTCAAAGAGGTCTTAAGGCTAAGAGCACCAATTACTAGGAGTGACCTATAAGAGTAGATGTCCTGTAAGAGAAGTCTCAATAGCTGTTCCTGTAAGAAAAGGGACAGTGCATTGGCACAGAGAAAAAGGCCACATGAGGATACAGTGAAAAAGTGACCCTCTGTCAGCCAGAAAGAGATGCCAGCTCAGCCAGACCCTTGGTCTTGAACTTCCAGCTTCCAGGGCTTGGAGAAGGAAACTTCTGGTGTTTAAGCTACTCAGCCTGCGGTGGTTTGTTATGGTAGCCACAACAGACTAATATAGTCACGTTGGCTTTATAAAAGAAACTTGGTGTTTCCAAGAGCACCAGGAAACGATGGCACGTTTAAATGTGGAGTCATCGTGATTAGTTGTATGTTTTAGAAATATGATTTTATGGAGAAGTCACTAGGGGGCAGAGAAAATAAGAGATTTTGGATGCCTGTGTAGGAAAAAATCCTCAGGGACCTTAATTTAGTACCTGGATGTCTTTCTATTATGTGCTTCAGAGCTGGGTCTTAAAAAAGAAAGTTTATTTATTTTTTAAAATTTTATTTTATTAGTTTATTCATATTACATTTCAATGGTTATCCCATCCCTCGTATCCTCCCATTCCTCCCTCCCTCCCATTTTCCCCTTACTCCCCTCCCCTATGACTGACTGAGGGGGACTTCCTCCCCCTGTATATGCTCATAAGGTATCAAGTCTCTTCTTGGTAGCCTGCTATCCTTCCTCTGAGTGCCACCAGGTCTCCCTATTCAAGGGACTTGGTCAAATATGGGGCACCAGAGTTCGTGTGAAAGTCATACCCCACTCTCCACTCAACTGTGGAGAATGTTCTGTCCATTGGCTAGATCTGGGTAGGGGTTTGAAGTTTACGGCCTGTATTGTCTTGGCTGGTGCCATAGTTTGAGCGGGACCCCTGGGCCTAAATCTGCCTATAATAATATTCTTCTTGTAGGTTTCTAGGACCCTCTGGATCCGTCTACTTTGCTATTCCCCCATGCTTCTCTCATCTACAGTCCCAATAGGATGTCCTCTCCTCTGTCCCAGTTTCCTGGTAAGTGAAGACTTTCATGGGACATGCCCTTTGGGCTAGTGTGCAGCTATAAGTGAGTGTATACCATTTGACTCTTTCTGCTTCTGGGTTAACTCACAGAAAGTTTACTTTTAAGTGTGTGTGTGTGTATGTGTGTGTGTGTGTGTGTGTGTGTGTGTGTGTACACAGGTACCTGGGGAGGATGGAAGAAGCTGTATGATTCCCTGGAGCCTTGGTTACAGGCACTAGTGGGTTCTAGGGCACGAATTCTACTGTAGTGGAAGAGCAGCATGTGCTCACTGCTAAGCCATCTCCAGGCCCCAGAGCTGGGTTTCCAACAAGGAGATTTAGGTAGGGTGGGTTCTTGGAAGAATGATCACGTAAGATCACAAAGACGTTGATTTGGCTACCATGGGCAGGGGCGCTGGGTGGTGGTGGGGTCGGGGATGGAGGCGGAGGGGTGGTGGTGGTGGTGATGTACTATTTCAAGAGATCTATTTCTTGACTTTGACAAAATCGAAATTCATTAAGAAGCACTCTGCAGAAAGCAAGGGCCGTTGCTGAGATCTCGTTTCCTCTCTGCTTCCTTTCTCTTGGCCTTGGAGGTTATTCTTGGTCATGTCCACATGCTAATGAGAGGACCAGAGGCCCCCTAGTTGACTTCAACGTGGGATTCTGCTAGATGCTTCCCTCTCAGGTCTCTAAGGGACTTCCAAGTGAGTTCAGTGTTTGTTGTTTGGACCAACATTCCTGGGTCACCTTTGTCAACAAAACAAAACAAAACAAAACAAAAACAAACAAACAAACAAAACACACAAAAGTATTTGCAAAAACTATTATAAGAATTAAGCAAAAACAAAGCAGAAACTGAAGAGACAGTTTAGACAGTCATTTATTTATTTCATTGAGATAGGGTCTTGCCAGGCAACCCAGGCTGGGCTAAAACTCACAATCCTCCTGCTTCTCACTCGAGAGTACTACCCATTCCCGCTTTAAGTGAATGAATTAAACTGAAACTTGTTTTGTATTTTATCTTAAGCTTCTGCACACTGGCAGTTTGAGCCGGGCTCCACTGAGTGGCTCTCACGGCCCAGACATCAGGGTTCAAGAGGCCTGGTCTGGAGCACAAGTCACATGTCTGCAGTTGGCAGCTGGGTCAGCTTAAGGGGCCTGACCAGAGGCTGTTGGCCCCTGGTCTGCATCATGTGGTCTCTTGAGTCTCTTAGCAGGACAGCCTGGACAAGAGGGCAGGCCCTAATGAGCAGGCACTTTTAAAATGACCGCTGACTGCAGACTTGCTAATTTGGCCAAAGCAAACCCAAGGTCAACTTGAATGAAGGGGTGAGAAAGTGGACTCCACCTCTTCTCTGGAGCTACTGCTAAGTCACATTGTAAATGGTGGAAATGGTGGAGGGAGTCAAGTGATCAGCTTTCTAATAGTGCTGTTCTCCAGTCTCTGCGTAATGGTGACAAATGTTGGCACGTTCGCATCCTGTCCTGAGGGGAGCTTTAAAAGAAGCTTCAGCTAAAAAGCAAAACTCTGTTAGCCTCATCCAGAGGAACGCTCTCTGTGAAATCAGAGACTGAATGTGGGTAATTATTGTGGACCGATTGTGCCCTCTCTAAATTCATTTGACTTTATCAAAAAGTGAGGTGGCTAGTTACACTGAGGTCATAGTGAAGTAGGGTACACTCCCCTAATCCAGTAAAACTAGAGTTTTTATAAGAAGATAGTCATATGAAGATGACAGAGATGTGGAAAACACCATGTGATCACAAGGGGTAACTGGAATGGCACAGCTGCATGCTTAGGAGAACTGGCTGGGGAGGAGGGTAAGTCAAGAAAGCATTCCCCAGGGGTCTTGGGTCAACGTTGCTCTGTTGCTCTACAGACACCATGATTTTAAGCTGTACAGATCTATGACACTGGCACATATCTGCTCCTAAAATATGTGGTGTTTTGTTATGGCAACCCCAGGAAATGCTTTAAAAAAAAAAAAAAAAAATAAGTGCTAGGGAATATAGCTCAGTTGTTTTTGATCTGCTCAGCATGTGTGAAATCCTGGGCTCAGCCAGTCTACTTGAATAAAGACATAACTAAACGCATAAGATATAAGGCAACCCACCTTTGAGGTAGCTCTGACTATGTAGCCTTGACTGGCCTGGAACTCAATATGTGAGCTGGTCTGAAACTCACAGAGATCTACCTGCTTCTATAGGAACTGAAGACATGTGCCAAAATGGCCTGCCTACTCCCTTTTTGAAAACTGGAGGCTGGGGAGATGACTCAGGGTAAAGCTCTTGCGGTGAAAGCAGGATGACCTGAGTTCGGACCCTCAGAACACACACGAAAAGCCAAGTGGGCATGGCAGAGTACCTGTAATCTCAGCTGATTGGAGAGACGAGGGATCACCAAAACAAGCCAGAGCAGCCAGAGGTGCTGAAACAGTGAGCTCCGGGCTCAACAGGAGACCCTGACTCAATATATTAGGTGGAGAGTGAGCAAGGAGGACTGGAGGATGTCAGTCTCAGGCCTGACATGTGCAGCTACCTCACATGCTCAAGCATATGTACACTTACGTATATCCGTGCTCATGCACACGCGCGCACACACACACACACACACACACACACACACATACACACACACACACACACACATACACACACACACACACACAAACGCGACAACAGTAGTACCACACAAAATATACCCTTGGCAATTAAAAAACTTTCTATGTATGACCCAAAATGATCTTGTATACTGTCAGTGGTCCACCACCACATGTTCAAAGACATTTATTTAACAAGTTTTGTTCAATAAATTAAAATTCCCCTCTCCAGTTAATTTGAAAATGCTCTACCCCTGAAATGTTTCTTAGAACAAAATTTGATTAAAAATATATAACTTAATCTCTCATCTTGGAATATTAGAAAACTAAGGAGTGTATTTTCAAGACTAAGTGGAATGTGCTATTTAACTTCTAAATAAGAGAAGGGAATTGAATTGAACCCTCTTTATAGAGCTAGTTTACATTAATGTGTAACTACTTTAGTGGAATCAAATTTTAGGTAGGTTTTCTTTTTGCATGAAAATAATAAAGAAAGTAATGAAATCTAAAGTTTCTGAATCTGGCAAATGCCTGCTCATCAAGGGACTTTATCTGTCGTGATTATTTTGAGCAACTGATCATTTCCATCAATCAACCGAGCAACTCTGATAAGCCAATCACCTCTTAATCGATGTTGAGCCACTGAAAAGTTGCCATAGATACCAGAGTCTACAGCCATCACAACAGAAAGTAAGGTTAGAATTGGAAGTGACAGGTGTATTCATCACATAGTTAACGAGCCTTTGAAGGGAAAGAGAGAGTTTGTCAGAGTCCTTAGGCTGGGTATAAAAGACTGCAGAGAACACTCAAACAATTCCCATAGAGCAGTTCAAAAGCAGGAGAGGGGGGCGGGGCGGCGGGGATCCGTTTTTCATTAGAAATTCAGGAAGATGTTTGCCTGAAATTCTAGCTGCAAGTCACAAGTCCCTTGAAGTTGTACTTGGCTGTCAGTTACCAGGGGTCACCAGTGAGTTATCTTGAGAGGAGTGAGTTTCCTTTTACCTCCCCTCCTCTTCCTTTCTGCATTAGAAGTAATAAGGATGATTGAAAGCATGGGGCATTGGTTACTGGAACATGCAGTTCTGATCACACTGTTCATAATGAAACTTAACCAGTTGCTAAATACTTATGAACTAAAATAAGGTAGAAACAAGAGGTTATCTTTTGAGAGCTGCTGTATGTCAGCCAGTATACAGAACCAGTAAATGTATGCTCTGAGTTATTTTTGCAAACAGTTGAAAATGAAGGAGTAGATATATTTCAGACAGGGAGGATTAATATATTTAAATTGAATAGCATATGAGCTATTCTTTTTGAGCAGTGCCAAATTGAGCATTCTTTGCCCGTTGGGTCAAGTTTGGCTTCATCTCCTTTATATATGCTCGCTATGTCACCACGCATAAACAGAGACAACATGCATGCTCAAGAGACAACACTGTGAGGGGGGGGGGGGCGGGGGGGGGGTGTGGGGAGGTGGGCTCCGTGGCAGTCAGGAGACCAGAATCCCAATCCTGGCACTGCCATGCCCTCATGACCTCACTGTAGACCCACATTTGCCTGGAGTGAACAAATGTGAGGATGTCCATCTACAAGATTGTTAGAAGTGCCACCTCGTGCTGACATCCTTTGAGTCTAAGGTGATTTATACCTAAGAGCGCAGCCAGCCACAGTGGATGGGAAGCCAAGTCTGCATGTGCGGCTCATCTCATTTTCAGCTGTGTTCTGCTGCATCACGTGTCTCAGGAAGGCCTGTGTATGCTTATGGTTCCTATTCTTCCTCCTCCTCCTCCTCCTCCTCCTCCTCCTCCTCGATGGTTCCTGCCCACAAGAAGAGGGAACTAGATTTCATTACAGATATTTATGAGCTACTATCTATGAGCAGCCATATGGTTGCTGGGAATTGAACTCAGGACCTCTGGAAGAGCAGCCAGTGCTCTTAACCTCTGAGCCATCTGGTGGCCCATGCCTTTAATTCCAGCACTCAGGGAGTCAGAGGCAGTCGGATGGATGTGAGTTTGAGGCCAGCCTGGTCTACAAATTGACTCCTGGATGGTTAAGTCTACTCAGAGAAACCCTGTCCCCAAAAACAAACAAATGGTTCTGCTTCTAAACTGCATCTTAAAGTATGAGAACCATAGAAACAAACTGCTTGAAACAGGTTGATTTGTGAGAAAAATGTAGTCCCAAGTAGGCTCCTAGTGGGCATTTGGTGAGCCCTGTTTGACTCTGTAGGTGGCATGGGTCCCCTGAAGAACTGTCTGGTTGGCTTGGTCTGAGCAGAAGAATCCTGGCCTCAGTGCCCACTTGGCCCACTTGGCCAAACCCTTTGTGTTTCTCCCTTTTCAGTCCCTATGGGGTCGGGGGTGGGGGGTGTGTGTGTGCATGTGCATGTGTGTGTGTGTGTCTTTATTTAGAACTTTGTTACAGAAAGCAAAAGATGAGCTGAATGAATCACGGTTAGGGAATAAACACTTTCTCAAACAATTGATTTGATCTCATAGTTTATATGTATACTCCATATATAAATTAATAACTCAGTGTGGCTCTGCTCTTAAGTACTTCTGATTTCTCCTCCTCTACCTCAGATCATGGCTATGGTGGCTTACCGCTCACTTGCTTATTTCTAAAATGCGGTCCCGAGTAAACTCCTCCTGGGCACTTAGTGACCCATGTGTGGCTCGGTAGGTGAGTGTGGCTCCACTAAATGTGGTTTCCTTTGTTCTGGCAGTTCAGTCCTTCCCACCTCTGCATGGCTAATAGTCTTAATGCCTTGAAAAAAATGTTTTTATGCCAGCCTACGCTTCTAATCTACTTTAATGGAATTTTGTTATAAATCTTATTCTGTTACTTGCATTTTGTATTCAACAAGCAATTATAGTCCAATCCTTATGTTACATGCCTTCTTCTCTCTCATTTGATATTCATTCAGCAAAATATTTGTTGGTAACATATGTGCGACAGGAGCTGTTCTTAGCCAGAAGAGGTAGTAGTGAGCACCGAAAACAAGATCTTTGATCTCAAAGAAACAATGTCTTACTAGAATTAAATGGACAATAACCGAATAAACATATAATCATGTGACACATGACAGTGCTTTGGTCAATAATGGATGAACTGCATATATACCTGTAGTCCCACAAGAATGACATAGATCTGAAAAATTCTCACTGGCTGGGTGGTGCTGTGGCACACTGTATAATTCATGCATGCGGTGATGCTAGTCCAAGCAAACCTGCTGTTCTTGCAGCCATGGGAAAGCATAGCGATATAATTATGTACAGTACACAATACTTTGTGATGAGCAGTTCTGTTATTGGCTTGTGTTTTCCTATATTTCGGTTTCATTCATTGTACTGATACAGTCAAAGTCTGCTGTAAGGCAGTCTGTTCTGATTTCTGGCAGCAGCTCTTCCATCTTGTGTTCACAGTTTCTCTTGATGGCCATCAAGAGGCCATGTGGAGTGATTGACCTGCACTGTCCAAGGTACTCCACAATTTGCGTAATGGTGAAATAGCCTAAGGATGGACACAGGCCTAAGGACGGACCCCTGTTGTTAAGCAATGCAATTGTCAACAAGAACATTTGGGAGGATGACCAGTGTGATAAGCAGAATGAAAGTTAAGAGGCTGGTGGTCCTGGAGGCCTTGTGGGTATGGAGGTTGGCTTGGCTAGGTCCTTAGCAGCAGGTCGCATTTGGACTTTGTCCTGGGGAAGAAGGATGGGTACAGCAGAGGATACGGATGTGCAGCATCAATAGAAGATGGATTAGAAGCAAAACAACGACCTGAGCAACTGGTCCCTGTTGTCCCTCTGACACTCTTTTCCCAGACCCAAGGTGAGGGTATGAAAGGACAGAGGGCATCTGCCCTGAGTCAGAGCCTCTGGGGTCTTTAAGTGTTTTTCCTTGACAACAGTGACCCCTCTTCTTTCCTTCCCAACAGACATGGATGAAGTTGCTGTACTAGGCAGAGCACTGAGCACCAGGGGCATACTGCTCAGCTCTACCCTCACCCCTCCGCAGCCTGTAAGCGAAGCTTTCCCCCTACGCACTGTATGCCAGGATGACCCATTTCCTGCTTCCCTCCCCATTCTTCCAGAAGCTTCATGGCCTTGGGGGAAACACTGGACTCCCTTCTCTGTGCTCCCAACATGGCACCACCTTCCTTTTCCTACCTCATCTTTTCCTGGTCACTGATCAGATTTTCAGCCTGCCAAGGGCTATTCAGAAGGATTTTTATCCTTGTTTAGTTTTTTACTAGGGCAATCAGAAATGCATAAATTAATAAGATGATATTTGCTAAAAAACAAAATTAGAAATCCAGCTGAGTTTTGCAACATTAAGTTGTGCTAATCACGGTTCCCCAAACAAAGAGTACATTGGGTGGAATATGTTTGTGTGTTGTTGGCACACAGGCAGCAACCTGATAAAAGTAAGCAGTGTTCTGCTTGGGGACAGGCTGTGCCTAGATGTTCATTTATGAGAGGGTTGTTTAAAAGACTCTGTGCTTTCCCATGGATTAAAATCTGTAACTTTAAACAGAAACCACTTGCGAAGTCACAGTTTACCTTATATGCTGCCCAAGATGCCCCGTGGTACTATGAAACGTGCCAAAAACTCACAGTATCTCCCTCCCCAGTGCTATATTCTCAATTTTAGTTTATTGGTAAATCTCTTTTCTCTTAAACAAGCCACCCTAATATCCACTGTCCTTAGTATGACCACCTACATGAGACTGTTGTTTGCTAATGTGATTGACTGTAACTCTCTCCTGTCACTCAACAATGGTTCCTGGGCCTGTAGAATGAGGCTAAGTAAGAGTCTTAACCCAGGACCTGAAGTACACTAGACTTCTCTCTCAAATCCGAAGCATCCTTGCCTGTGGCCTTGCTCTTTCTACGTCTCTGAAGTCTTCCTCCCTTTCCCAGTTGGCCTGAAAATTGCCTTATCTTCTTCAGCACTTATGGGAGGTGTTCTGGGTCCCCTGATCAGTCTTCCCATGGCAGGGGGTCCTTTGTTTCTTCTGTAACACTATCACACTGTGCTGTGACATTTGTTCACGGGCTTCTCCAGCTGGATGATGAGCTTCTTGACCTCAGAAACTGCATCTTCCTCATTTGTGTTTCTAGATGCACAGTGAAGGTAAGGTGTGTTCATGGCCATTTTGCAGGGGCCAGGACTGGGACTAAGAATGACCTTTTCCTCTGGGATGGAGAGCCACATTTGAGGGCTGAAGACTTGAGGTGGGGGCTTTTGGTGGAAACGTATTCTTAAGGATTCTGATGGGCAGATCTCCAAGTGTGTGTGTGTGTGTGTGTGTGTGTGTGTGTGTGTGTGTGTGTGTGTGTGTGGTGTCTGGGTGTGAGTATTTACAGGCTGTGTCCTGTGTCCTAGGACATTAAGGGAAATAAGCCTGCCAAATCAAGCCAAAGTCTCAAATGCCGGACTAAGCATTTTTACTACTCTCTGTACAACAGAGAATGCCAAGTGTTATTTGACCCTGGAAGTGACATAATCCTAAAGCTACTCATGTGGGATCGACACAGTCCAAAAGGTGCTTTGGAGAACTAATTGGCCCATGGTGTCTGGTTTCATGTGGGAGACAGTACAGGCAAGGAGGAAGGGTCTGAGAATGACAGGGACAGGCCTGGAATGAACTGGTAGGAAGTTGGCCATGTGCCAGAAAGATGTGAGCTGCAAAGTTTGCCCTGTCTTTCAGGCTCTGTTAAGCATCAGGCATGCCTTGAGGTATCTTCTCATCGGTAATGTCTTTGGGTTGCTCAGAGTTCAGCTAGCATGAGTTTGAGCAGAAGAATTCAGAGCAGGGAAGATGGAGCTAAGGTTTGTAGCAGCAAGGGAAGCTGGACCCTCCCATCTCTTTGGGTGACTCTTCCTCCTGAGGCAGAATGGAGATTTGAGTTTTCTCTTGATGTCTGGCAAAGCCACCATTAGCAGAACTTCTCTACTCACATTCATCTTCTGAGCATGAGCCAAGCAGCCTAATTAGGTACAAAGTGATGCTTCAGCTATTCACAAGTGGATGTTGGAAGCCGAATGGTTCTTGGGGCTTTACCCTGATGATTGCCTAGGTCTCTTGACATATATACCAAATCTATACCCAAAGGCCAAACAGGGCAACCTCCAAACAGGGTTTGGAGTGGGATCCTTTACCTGTTACTAAATATACCCAAGACCCAATTGGTGATGGATAGATTGCCATCACTGGTGTGTGTGTGTGTATACGTGTGTGTGCATGTGTGTATATGTATGTGTGTGTCTGTCTCTGTGTGTGTGTGTATGTACTTACTTGTAGGAGGCAGAGGTTGATATTGATTGTCTTCCATAATCACACTCTATCTTATTTATTTGAGACAGGGTCTCTCACAGAATCTTGAGTTTGTCTCCTAGTGTTGGGGTCATAGGAATACACTGTTACACCCACCTTTTTAAACATGTTCCCAGGATCTGAACTCGGGCCCTAATGCTTGTGTAGCAGACACTTTACTGATGAAGCCATCTCCCTAGTCCCTGACTTTTTTTTTTTTTGGCAAGCAGACAAACAAACAAACATGCTCGGGTGAGGCATCATGCTGGCTTTCCATTTCCTTTGATCTACGAGATACTAAACAGCATTAGACACTGTTTTATTCTAAGCCATTCTTCTGCTCTTCTTGTGCCTTTTGGGCACAAGTTTCATGTAGATGTGTCCCTATAGGGTCTTCCCAGTGACAACATGCATCACTGCCTGCTTCTCTGGCAGTGAGGTTTGAGACACCTCAGAAGGCCACTTGACAGTCAAGCACGTGTTGCTGGGGAGTTGAAGTCCAATGGGACATCTTTGGTACTGTTTTCTCCTTTGTGTCAATCTTATCAGGTGTCCCAACAAAGAGAGCCCAATTTCCATGGTGGTGGCTAACTCAAGGTTATGTTTTTATAGTAGTATTCCTAGGCTTATTGTTCAGACTTTCTCTTGTTTTATGGGAGACTTTCCAAAATTAAACCACCAGTATGTGAGCTTGCATCACAAGGTTCTCTCTTGTGAATGTTGGGGAACAAGATAAATACAAAGACTAAGAGATCTGTCACTTTCTAAGAGTAGCATTATAATAAGTAGAGGACACAAAGACAGGCCATACATAACCAAGTGTATCTGCCAGGTCATTGTCTTGCCCGTACTTATGAATATATGTTCCTAATGTGGACAAAAGATCCTGAACAAAAACAATACACCTTCCAGGTCTTCATGGGCAATGCAATCCAACCAAGATGAGGTACCACTGCCACCGCAGCCCTTATGGGAGAGCATTCGTGTCAGCACGCTTGATGTACAACCAGACTCAATGATGAGGGTGAAAGATAGGGAGGCCATAGAGAGGCCATGAGCTTTGGCTTGCACCTCACGGAACTATTTACAAGGCCAGTTTTTGTCTTTGATATTTGTTCTCACTGGTCAGCTGACATATTACACTATTACAAATTTGTTCTCAATAATGAATGCATGTGACAGAAAAAGATTAGGCTTACTGGAACTTAGTTGATTTTCCTAATTGCCCTTTTTCTTTTTTCCTTTTCTTCTATTTTCCATCCCCTCTATTTACTCTCCTGTCCATTCCTCTCTCCTCATCTTGTTTCTTCCTTTTTCTTTTTAGGACAGGATCTTATTCTGTAGCTCAGACTATCCTAGATCTTACTGTGTATCCCAGGCTGGTCTGGTCTGCCTCTGCTTCTCCCTCTGCCTCTGAGTACTGGGATTACAAGCATGAGCCATGATGTTCCAGGGTAAAAGTTCTACATTTAAGAGATTCAATTCCTTCAACCATCCAAGGTCTCTCTGCCTTCTGCCCCAGGGCCATGCTCTGGTTGCAGGGTTTCTTTCCACTCGATCTCCTGTTTTGCCAAAAGTAGTGTACAATGTTCATGGAGCATGATGCCCTCAGAAAGGTAAATATTTTCCATTTGGCTCATGTAAGAGTGGAAAAAGTGGCTCACAGAAGACAAGCCATTTATTTTTCTGTGGCTCCCTAGGCATACTTGGGTCTTGGGTTCTGACCAGTTATCTATGGTAACAGGCCTGCTGTGGCCATGGGAAGAATGGATCAGAGGAAGATCAAGCATAGAGAAGATAAAGTGTCTGAGAGGAACTGTCAGCACTGAACCAGAGTGGCAGGTTAGAGCATTCACTTCTAAGGTGTGGGCCCTGGACCATCATCCCAAACATCAGTATCACCAGGAATCAGGTTGAGAATACACTTGTGCAGGGGCCTCATCCCATGGAAGGTACAGACTCAGAGACACCGAGGGCAAGATTAAACAAACAGACAAAAGACCATGTTCTGATAACTCCTCTAAGTGGATATGAGGAGAATTTGGAGGACTCTGATTTGTTAGGCTAGGACAATGGCTCAAAGTTGGTTGCTCAGCTGAATCATCAGAGGAGGTTTTAGGAACCATGGAACTCATTGTTCAAATGACACCCCAGAACAATGGACCTGAAACCTTAGAATGTGAGTCTTCGATCACAATTTAAAAAAAATTAGTATTGTGTATGTGGACTGGGGTGCCTGTATAAAATAAGTATGGAGGTTAAAACGTAACGTGGTGTTGGTTCTAGCTTCATGTAGATTTTGAACTTGGTCATCAGGGTTGTGAGCCAAGTGTCTTCAGCCACCCTACCACCTTGCCACAACCCCTAATCTTTTGTTTTGTTTTAAGCTTCTCATATGATTCCAGTGTGTGGTCAAAGCTGAAGATCCCTGGGCTAGGTCCTGGTCCCAGAAAGCATCAATGATCTGAAAGTATTTATACCCAATCCACCTTCCCTCTTCCCCTTCCCTCTTCCTCTCTGCAGAGGTAGGCAGCAGGCTGCTTCCAAGAGCTTTAGAAGCACTCCCACTCTAGACTCGTGCATTTCTTGTAGAGATCGGGTTCAAGGAAACTGTTAGTCACTTGTGCATTTCCCCCCTTTTTCTGAAGCATGTGTACCTAACTAGGCTTGCAGGCAGGCTACTGTAAATATTTTTCACCTGGCTTTGACCAAGCTTTTAGGAGCTGAATGAGAAAACTGGAGGCACTTGGGTTGGGGACTCAATGGAAAAACTAAAGAATTCCCCAAATCATCTCCAAAGAAACTTGGGACTTTGCTGCAAATCCTTGGGCTTTCATCTGCGATGGTCTTGGGAATTAGGATATAAAATCGATTTTGACCCGGGGGAAAATATCACTGTTTCATTTGGCCCTCTCAGTCCCTCTCTGTTCTGTAATGGATTGTAGAAGACAAAACAAAGCAAGATAAAAACAACAAACAAAAAAGACAAAAACAAAACAAAACAAAAACCTAAAAGAGTGTTTTTGTGTGTCTAAAATTGAAAATGTGTAGGTCCTCGGGGCGTGCTCTGAAATGGTCCCTGTCCTGGACTGCCTTTGAAACCTCAGGCTGTTTGTGCAGCGTGGCTTTTGACAGCGCTTCTCCCAGATCTGGCAAACCAGGCCCAGTGAGGGTTAACCGAGCCCCCAAATCACACAGCAAATTAAGCTGCAGAATCCATACCAGAAACCCAATCTCCTAACACCCACTCTGGGGCCCCCGCCCGCCACGAGCATGCTTCCTCTTATATTTAATATTCTTTTTGCCAACACAGAATTTATTCCATCCTCCCCCCCGCCAAGGTTTTTATTTTTTTTTTATTTTTTTTTTATATTAAGGAAATGTCTGTTTTATTTTTTAAGTGGCTGATAGCCCTCATCAATTAGGAACTCTAGATGCTTTTGAGGACGCATTATGTCGTTTTTTTATATACGCTGGAAAATGAGTCCGTAAAAGTCCAATGCAGGGTAATGAGATGTCAGAAGTCACGGAAAAGGGGAGGATCGGTATACAGTCACAGAGCCTCTGATGCATGCTCTGGAATTTTCCAGGATTTGGGGAGCTCTTTCATTGTTTATGTTTTATTGGTTGTATCAAAATTGACATGTAAAACCCAAAGAGCCATATTTTTCCGTTTGGGTCCATGACTCAGAACGCTGAGAACCTTTCTAGAGCTTTTTAACCATTCACCACACCTTTAATGGGAAAAAAAGGTTCAAACTCCCTTTATTTACTTTTTCACATGTTTTATATTTTCTGGGCTTCTCAGTGGCAGCTGTAAAAAGGGCTTTTCATGTGCTCATTTAGTTCAGTAATTTGTCTAAACTGAGGCTGTTTCCCTCTTTTCTAATGCCTGCCCAGCTGTCACTGTTGCCTGCTAAAGTGATTTTTCTCTATTATGTTGTCACCTTACACTCCCAGAGGGTCCTATCCTGCAGGCCTCACATGCATGGAACTTGCATTAAAGGCATTGGGAGCTTTAAGTTGTAAGAATGTGGGTTTGGGGCCCAGGGGGAAAAAAAAAGGCCTGACTGTTTTTGAAACACTGGGCTCAGTGGCGACCTGTACTGTGGTGAGCATGCCGGATTCTGTCTTATCTCACATTTCCCCAGGGACCTTAGGCTCTGATATGATCCATGGCTGGAGGACTTTGGGGGCTGACTTTTCATCCATCCTAAGGGTGGTTTACCATAGGATCTTATTCCAAAGCCTATTTATTCCCTCTCCTGTGATGGTGCCAGTCAAAGATGCTATCGAAGCTGGAGAATAGAGAAGCAGGAGGGGGCAAGGGACACATTGTATTAGAGTCAATGTTTGCTTTGTGTTTGGACCCAACACACATGAAGACTCCTGGCTTGGTCTGTGTACAGAGGGCCTGGATTTTCCAATTGTGTGATTTTTTTTTTTTCTCCTGATGGCTTGGTTCTGTTTGCTTACTTAATGCTTCCAGGTGTATGTTTTATTGATTTCTTGTGAACAGATCAGGACAACGAAGACCTTGGGCTTCAATAATCTATCTTTTCCCCCTTCTTCCCCTGCCCCCCCTCCCCCCAGATCTGAGATCCCAAACCCAACACCTTGTGCTTGCAAGGTAAGCGTTCTACCACTGAGATGAATCCCTAACCCCATTCCATCTTTCATCATTTTATTGGAATTTCATTCTTTAAGCATTGAAAATGCTACAGCCTTCAGATGCCCTCTGGCAACATCCCAGGCTTCCCTGAGACCATTCTCAGGCCTCAGAGAGAAGGCATAACAAGGTAGCCAGCCTCACTTGGCCAAGGCTTCCTGGGGACCCAAAGGGCCAGTAACCCAGGATTAGCTAAAATCGGAGGAAGACGTGTTTCATGGAGTGTGATTCTCTGAGCCATGGGAGCATGAGCTATCTCTTTATACAGGCTGAAATTTGGACAAAAAGAGCTGTGTTCCCTGTGACTTTAGGAGACTCTGAGAATACTCAGTGGGTCAGTTTAGGGCCCAGGCAATAGACGAACACAGAAATCAGAATTTCTTCCAACTCCTCACAGATCTCCATGTAGCTCTGTTTCCAGGGGTGTCCATTTGATAGAAGGTAGCTCAAGGGATGTGACTAAACCAGGAGGAACCTCCATGTTAAGTACCGAGTCCACAGCTCAAGGTCTATACTTGGCCCTGGAGGAAATGCACACAAGACTTGATGAAAAGTGTGGCGGTTTGAATAAGAATGTCAGCTGGGATGGTGGCGCACATTTAGTCCTAGCGCTTGGTGAGGCAGAGGTAGGCAGAGCTCTGTGAGTTTGAGGCCAGCCTGGTCTATAAAGAAAGTCCAGGACAGCCCAAGCTACACAGAGAAACTGTGTTGAAAAAGAAAGAAAGAAAGAAAGAAAGAAAGAAAGAAAGAAAGAAAGAAA
>OU015743.1:34533358-34561764 GCA_907169655.1 Acomys percivali
AAAGAAAGAAAGAAAGAAAGAAAGAAAGAAAGAAAGAAAGAAAGAAAGGGAGAGAAAAGAGAAAAAGAATGCCCCCATAGGTTCATAGATTTCAATGCTTAGTCACCAGGGAGTGGCAATACTTGAAAGGATAAGGAAGTGTGGTTTTGTTGGAGAAAGTATGTCACTAAGGGTGGACTTGGAGGTTTTCAAAACTCCCCAAGCCAGCCAGTCCTGGTGTCTCTTTCTCTTTCTGCTGCCTGTGGTTCCAGCTGTAGAACTCTAAGCTCCTTCTCCAGCACTGTCTCCTTCTCCAGCACTGTCTCCTTCTCCAGCACTGTCTCCTTCTCCAGCACTGTCTCCTTCTCCAGCGCTGTCCCCTTCTCCAGCGTCATCTTCTTTTCCAGGGCCATTTCTGCCTGCAGCCCCCACCATGATGGCAATGGGCTGAGCCTCTGAATCTGTGAGCAAGCTGCAACAAAGTGCTTTCCTTTATAAAAGTTGCTGTGGTCATGGTGTCTCTTCCCAGCAATAGAACACTAACCAGGACCAGAGACGGGCATTAGAGGCACCACACGACTTTTAGAAAACAACTGATGGTTTTTTTTTTTTTTTTTAAAAACAAAGACTGCCATGATGTGAGAACAAGTGAGGTCTTTGGCTGTATGTTTGTTTGTTTGTTTTTGTTTTTCTAGACAGAGTTTCTCCATGTATCCTTGGCTGTCCTGGACTCGCTTTGTAGACTTTACTGTGGAGTGGCAGCGTTTACACTCAGACCCATTTTTGAGTAGGCTGCAGAAAAGGGACTTCCCTAGAAGGAAGGGTGCTGGTGGAGGGAAAAAAAACCAAGCAGTCCCAGGTATGGATAAGTGCCACCTATTCCTCCTCTGACTAGCCACTGGTTCCTGCGGCCAGTCCAGGCACAAGGCTGGCCGCCTATTGCCACCTGGTCCTGTAACAAGGCTTTGAACCAAATGCCTTTCCAGAGGCAACTTGCTCTGTTGGTTAGATAATTAGTTGTGTTTCCAGACTATTGACCCTGAACTTGCTGTTCCCTAGGGATCTATAGCAATATGGGGCTTGTTTACGTGCTGGCTTACTGTAGATATGTGTGGGTGGAGACTTCTCGGTGACACCAATACACCCAGATACGTGTGAGTCATTTACAGGAGTCACAGGATGATTCTGGGTCTAATTGATAAAAAGCAAGCACTGTGTAACAGAGAGTATTAGTTTAAAAATCAGAAGAAAAAAAGAAAAACCACACAACAAAACAAACCCACAAACAAGTGGAATGCTTGTCACTTTGAATTTTACATCTTAGAGTAAGTCATTCAGCTGTGGATCAGTTTCTCCCCTACACTTCTTGAGATGGTGTGAGGGTCAACTATTTTATATACATATGATATATTTAAGCATTATATTATGTGCCTTTATGTATACTTGTGTTAGAGGCATATGTAGCATGTAGGTGCATATTGAAATCTTGTATATTGGGCCTGGAGAGATGGCTTAGTGCTTACGACCACTGGCTGCTCTTCCAGAGGACCCAAGTTTGATTCTGAGCACCCACATGGTGGCTCAAAACTGTCTGTAAGTCCCATTCCAGGGGATCTGTCTGGCCTCTGTGAGCATCAAAAACTCACATGATATACATGCATATATGTAAGCAAAACATTCATACATATAAAATAAGAAAAGTAAATTTAAAAATCTTATCTTTTAAATATTAAAAAACTTTGAAGTGTATGTGAACTTGAGATTATTATTTTTTTTTAATGATTTCTTAACTCTTATTTTCCTGTTTGTCTGTGTGACTGAGTATATGTACATGATATATATATATATATATATATATATATATATATATATATATATATATTAGACTACAAAGGTCAGAAAGGGCATAGGAACCCTTGACCAGATTGACAGGAAGTTGTGAGCCACCTGCTGTGGGTGTTGGGAACTGACAGTCTTCTATAGGAACAACAAGCCAACAAGCACTCTTAACCTCTGTGCAATCTCTCCAGCCCTGGGATTATTATTTTTGAATTACTGTGTTTCCTAAGATCCCTGTTAGGGGTTAGTTCTGCTGACATGTGTTTCCAATGATGCTTAAATTTTACACAAGAAGCATTAGGGCAGAATAACTCCATTTAAATAAAATGTCCCATCTCGAGAAAAAGGAAAGCAACAAATAAAACCATATAGTATGTTCCACTGTTTCTGACTGCAAGAGAAAGGAAGGACATCAGTTGGAAAGGGGATGGTGACCTTCACTTCTACTCTCTCCCTCTCCTTTTGTGACTGAGAAAACAATAATAATAAATTCTCTCCCCTTGGTATTTTGAGGCAAAGATTTGACGTGTGTTTTATGATTTCAGCTTGTCCTGGGCCAATCAGCTCCCCTGGTAATGATGAATGAACCCTTGATGCCCATTAGCATAAGTGGATGTTACCCGTGCTAACTCTGGTGGGGTCCTAATCAGTGCCGTTTCTCCCTTTGGCTTTATATTTTGGCGGGTGCATCCAGGTGCTCTCCCAGATGTGCAAGGAAGAGAATGCTGCTCCCTCACCCCACCTTCAGCTGCAGACTTAGTTCATGCCTGACTGAGAACCACTCAAGTGTTCCCTGAGCCCTTGCACCCTGCTGCATCTAATAAGCCCCCTCTCCCCAGGCCCTGCCTGCTCTGGGGGAAGCCTACCCAAGTGCATCCTGGTAGAGCACTCTGTAAGAAAAGGCAGAATCTTGCAGCCTGGCATCTCAAAGATCTGCAGGCCAGATCTGCAGGAGCAGATCTGCAGGCCAGGCAGGCAGGGTAGACAAAGCTCCTGTAGGGACGTTCCACTGTTTAGCCTTCTTTCTTCCTACAGAGGGGGTCCTTGCACCATGTAGCTTAGCTCCTTCCCTGCCAGTGGGTGGGCTCCTGAATGAGTAGGTTTGCAGGCATGTCTGTATATGTTGGGTGGAGAGAGCAGGAGAAGCAAAGACTCCACACGCTAAAGCAGGAAGAGATTGGAATTACCCAAGGCTTGTAAAACTCTGCAAGGCACAACATGGGGGTGGAAAGACAGCATCCAGACCTCAGGATATCTGGGGCTTAAGTGGGACAAGAGCTTCTTCTTTCTTCTGGAAAAGACTTAAGGTTTTTTTTGTGTCTCGGGATCCTGAGCTGTAGAAGGGTAATGCTTCTCCTACAAACTTTCAGTGATAGTTTGCAGTGTCCAGTGTGAGCTTTCAGGCCGCCGTTTACTAAATGCACAGCAAAGCAGCAGCGAAGTGAGCTGTGGTCTGTCTTAGAGTGAGGGCTGCGGATCCTCTGGCAATTCACTGGGTGTCAGAATTAGTTCTGGGGGTCGTTCAAACAACCTCTGAAGGACTCCTAAGCTTCAGCACATATCCCAAGGGAAGCCACTGAGATGTCCCTCCCCTGGACTTTGTATCCATTTGAGTCATGCAAGACAGATCGTAGTGAAAGCCACTCGTCATCCTGAACTGTCCACTCAAGATGGTCTTCAAGCTCTTTCACTGGGTCTCCTGAGCACTCGCTCCAGCTCCTCTCCTTGAGGTCTGTGGTTCCTTCTTCCTTTAATTCTGAAGGTCTCTCAGTGTTTTCCCAGTAAGCCCTCTTTTGGGTTTAGGTCAGTCCCACATCCCAGTGGGTAGAATGTTTAAGTTCTGGCTTAGGGCCCCTGGGGCTTAGTTAAACCTTGGGCTTATTGGCAGTCATGCCTCATGCCTCCTACTTTGAGCAAAAGACAGGAGAGCCAGTGGAGGCTCTGTGGAAATCCTTCCTTAATGGAGTGTGGCTTTGCTGGGATGTTTGGAAATTTGTCAGAGATACGTGTCACCTTCTTATAGACTTGGGAAGGCAGAGTTGGAGGCTGAGGCTGCAGGTCCTGGAACCATCTCACCAGCTGTTCATCCTGGTTCTGCTGCTTCCCAGCTGTGCGGTGTCTGAGGCCACTCTGCCCTTTAGTTTCTTTTTATAGCAAATGGGAATATTGAAAGTATGCTTTTGTGTGACATTATAAAGATTAAATAAGACATAATATGCTGAAAGTGGTCCTCGGAATATAGTACATGCTCAATAAATTCTATCATCTATCTTCTATCTATCTATCTATCTATCTATCTATCTATCTATCTATCTATCTATCTACTTATTTATGTACTATCTATCTATCTATCTATCTATCTATCTATCTATCTACCTATTATCTATTATTTATTATCTATCTATCTATCTCTCATCTACCCATCATCTCTCCATCTATCATCACTCTCATCACCATTATGATACTGAACACCCTTCTATAATCATCAGGTCAGAAAACCCAGAAGAAAATTCTGAAGCTTGGTTGATAGGAAAGTAAAAACCTTTTACCATACAATCAAAGAATGAGATGCCTTTTGCTGGTGGCCCACGGAGATGTACAAGTGGCAGACTTCTCTGCTGGAGGAAACATTTCTTTCTAATTTTGACTCCAAACTAGACTTTCCTTCCAATGAAAGATGGGTTTCCAGCCAAGATATCTCCTAGGTGTTGAGGTGTAGCAACTACAGCAGAGTGAACATAGCCAAGAACAGAAATCGTATCACAGAACGAAGCATGTGCTTCTGCGTCTAAGCACTCATGTGCATGCTCATGTAGGGGTGGTTGTGGGGTGCATGCACATAAGTGCAGGTGTCTGTCTAGAAAATAGCCTTAGGTATCTTTTTTTCTTCTTATTATTTTGTTAGGTATGGTCTCTTATTGACCTAGAACTCTCTAAGCAGGTTAGGCTCTCCACAGGCTCCTTGTGCTAGGAACCTGTTTTATGTATCACCAAACCTGGGATTAAAAAAAAAAAATGGCTTTCTGGGGATCTAACAAAGGCCCTCAGGCTTGAGAGGGAGGTGCTTTACCAATGGAGCGTTTAGACCTCATGTTTTAGGCAAGATTTTAGGTTCACAGCAAAAATGAACACAAGCCACATATTTTCCACATATGCCTGACCCCACAAAGGAAGCCTCCCGAGCTATGAGCACCCTATTCAAGTAGTATATTTATATCAGTCAATCAGTTTTTATTATCATTATTACGACTATGGACTATTATCCTAAGTTTTTATTAAGGTTTTATATTAATATTTATAGTTTATATTAAGGTTGATTCTTGGTGTTGTACATTATCGGTGCTCTGGCCATTTGGAAACTATATACAATATTTGTTTATGTAATACACATACAGTTTAGGTACTCTGGTTTCCTGAGGATTTTGTTTATTTGGAGTCTGTGGAGCTGGCTTTCAGTATAGGACTCCTGTTTGTGAGAGAAGTGGCAGATGCTGATGGCTCTGGGACACTTTGGAGGACATGGGGATTGATGATAGATGACATGTGTGCACATGACATCTATGTAAAACATGTCTGCTTGCCCAGAGATGAAAAACTGCTCACCTTGGCACAACAGGCGTGATATTCATTTGGAGGCTCATGCCTAAGAAAGATAAATCCTTCTGTCACGGCGCAAAGAGATAAGAAAGACCACACGACAGTTTCCCATTGATAAAAGGTTCTGTCTGTATTTTAAAGGAATTTACTTTCTTTCTCTTTTCTGATACCCACATGAGTTAAGGCACAGATAGGCTATCTTTCATGTTTTTGTCAGAATGTGTTATTACGGTGGTGCCAGTGGCTCAATTGCTTCATTTAGGGAGCTAACTGGAGGTGCACGCTGCACGTGAGCCAGGGCCTCTGGAGTTAAGAAGCTTTACCTGGAAGCACCCCTGGCCAAGAGGGAATTAACAAGAACTCATCTGTAAGGGGATAGCTGCAGGCTAAGATCTCCTTGGCCATTCTGCTGACTAGGATGCTTTTGCAAACCCCACTGGGGAGACACTATATATATATATATATATATATATATATATATATATATATATATATATATATATATATATATATATCGTAAGTATTATAAGGTAAGCAGCCATCCAATTAAGTGCCACCCAGGTGATGTTGCAACAAAAGGTTGAAAAATCACAAGAGGATCAGAGGTCCAATGTACCATCATTGCAGGGTACGGGGCATAGGCGGAAGTCCTCTCCCTTCCCCGAGATCTGAAGCTACTCCTGCCCTGCCTCATCTTAAGCAAAGAAGCTTCTGCACTTCATCGGCTTCACAACTGGACTTATCTATGGACAAGAGGATATACTGGCTATTTGCTGTCAGTATTCAAATATGCTTACCATATAAACACACATATGTGTCTATGATAATCACATTTGAATATGCTTATATATGTATATATACATATGTATACACACACATATATAAAGAAAGAGAGACAGAGAGAGAAAGAAAGAAGGAGAGAGAGAGAGACACACACACACACACACACACACACACACACACAGAGAGAGAGAGAGAGAGAGAGAGAGAGAGAGAGAGAGAGAGAGAGAGAGAGAGAGAGATGGAGGGGGAACCTCATGTAGTCCAGGCTGGCCTCAAATTCATAACATAGTTGAAGACAGCCTTGAACTTCTGATCCTCCTTGTCTCCGCTTCCCCAGCAGGATTATAGGCGTGTGCCACCTTGCTGGTTTATACAGTGCTGGGGATCAAACCCCAGGGCTCTGTGCACGATAGGCAAATGCTCTGTCCACTGAGTTACACCATCAGCCCTTATTGGTTTTGTTTATTGACTACAAATAGATCCTCTTAACGAACTGAAGGAAACACCTTCTCCATTTTAAAGGTTCAGTAACCAAGGTCCCAGTAAGCCTTAGGCCTGAGTGAGCCTGTCAGTAACAACCCCTGAACTATATGTGGTCTCTGAAACCTCTTCTAGAATCTTGCCATCACCCATGAAGGAGAAGAGTCTATGTTCCCTTTTCTTGAGCTGGGAAGATTTCATAGTTGCCTTCACAGATACAGTGTGGCAGAGGTGGTCTGTATGGTTGCTGAAGCAAACTAAGAAAGTGGCACAGTGTCCCTAATCCTCACCTGGTGGCCTTCTTCCTAGGAACCCAGCCATCATATGGTGAGGAATGCTTTACAGAAGGACAGCATGGAGAGGAAGCAAGTCTCCTAGCAGTGAGCCAGTGTCAACCACTAGACTTGTGAGTGAACAGAAGGTTCCACAAGCTTCTAGCTCCCGGCCTTGAGTCTTCTAGCATGGTCCTTCACAGAGATGTTCAGCCAATTCATCCTTATTATTTCTTTGGGATCTCTGGGCCACAGGTGGCACAGACTACTATTAAAAGGCATATTTAGCCCACAAATTTTGGATTGATTTTCAATATATGTATCATAATACTTTACCCTTCCGTGTCTTAGTTTTTTCATCTGAAAAAATGGGAATAACAACAGATACCATTCTGTGTGTGTGATCAGGATTTAATGTATACAAATTACTCGTAGAAGAGCACATATATTGTGGGGGATGTTAGGGACAACTCACTCAGTGTCCTTCTATGAAACAGTATCTAATATTTGCACAGGACTTTCTATGGACGGAGTATTGCCCTGTAGACTTTATATCTAATACCTTTACGTCATCACAATAACCTAAGCATGTGGTTACTATTTGAATACTTATTATGGAGAGATAATGGGCATAGTATGGAATTAGTCATTTATAAAGGGAGCGATTCATCATTACTTCACATTTAACAGACTGTGTAAGTACCTTCTCTGTTTAGTGCCCACACATTTCATCACTCCAACAGGAAGCACGGGCACTGCTTTAAAAAGCACTTTATATATGAAATGAAATGACTTGGCTGTTGTCAGACATAACACACTAGGGTTCCAGAGTATGTGGTTCTTGTTGGCACTCTGCATTGCCTACAGCTCCCGAGTGTAACTGCTGGGTTGAAGGGACCTGTCTGTCTATAGTCACACAACTAAGAAGTGGCAGGCTCTGGACAGCTCTGTTTCCATAGCTTGTGTATTTTCCTCTGGGATAAGAATTCCAGTCGTGCTCCCCAAAGGGGTGGAGCTCTTGAGTCCACATTCAGAATCTGTGCTTGTCCCCAACATATCCACGATTACAGGACCTGAGACTCTGAACACAATAACTGCCATCTTCCTTAGATTAGCTGTGCCTACCTTCAAGAGACGATCCTGAGACGGGTTGTTGACTGTTGATATTTCCACATAGAAGGAGTGGGTAGGGAGGGTCACTGGACCCATACCTCAGATTCCTGTTGCTCTCACCAGCCTTTACTGTGCAATTCTGTCCTAATTGTAGGTGCCTGGAAGTGTTAGAGCATACACTCTGAGGGTGGTTAATTGAAGAGAGACTTGTCTATGTAGCTGTAGGGAGGCCTTCACCCCTGCTAGGTGAAGACTCTCCAGTGCTGCTGCTTCTGCGGTTACACATGATCCTGTATGTAGCCCCTCACCCATCTGTGCTATGATGGTAAGCTCAGTAAACTCATTGGTTTTCACGGGTAAACTTTGATTTATTATTCAAGCTTTGTAAGGGACAAGGCACTTGTCATCCATTGCATGAGGCAAAATGACTCCATGACAGAACCAAGCATATTGAGTCCAAAATGCATATTTCTTTTTCCTTGTGGTGCAGCAAGCATTTTGGTAATGGCTTCTTCTAGAGCTGTCCAGTCTAGAACCATGGCAAATTTCTGTAGCTGTAAACACTTGGCCCATAGAGGGGTTTACAGCACTCATCCCTAGAAACACCAGTGTATACTGCCCTCACCAGGTTCAGTTCTGAGCCCGGAGACTTAGCATAGATGGGACTCATCACTCTGCCTTGCCTTCCCTGTGTCACACTGAATAAAATCATGGAACCCTAAGTGTGTGGGAAACAGACTCAAGGCGCTGTGTGTGAGGAGGTTGTAGCTATTAGGGCCCTGTTGGAGGACATAGATTAAAGCTGATTCGGACTGGTATGGGTGGGCAGGAGTCTGATTCTATGGGCCAAGGAACCCCCTAAAGATAAAATGGCAAGAGCTGAGGATGATGCACAAATAAGCATTTGGCTGTGAGTGGCAAGGGGTGTTCTTATCATTTGGATATTGGAATATTCAGTTGAAAGCGTTGTTTCTTGCTGCCTTGGGCCTCACACAGCAAACACACCACAGATATGACAAGGAGAAGAACACCTGGGTCCTGAGGAAAGGTGTTGAGTGCTAAGAGTAATCGTGATGGACGAGTAATCTCCAGGGAGCTGTCAGTGCTGACCCATCGCCAGCAGACCACGCTGTGTGCTTCTGCTCTTTGTCATTTATAAAGGGAGTGATTCATCGTTACTTCACATTTAACTGACTGATCTGCACACACCACCCAGCTGCAGTACACAGGAGAGAAAGGATGGAGGCCCTGGATTCAGTTACATCCTGGTGTGAGTCCTGCCTCCCTGAGTCTCAATTTCCCTTTATGTGTCATGGCCCAATACCTTTTCATTTATTTTTATTATTGTGTGGTAAATGCATGTTTATGTGTTTTGTTGCATGCATTCCATTGTATGCAAAGGTATGCATGTCTGTACATGTGTATATGGTAGCTGGAGGTGAACATTTTTCCCTCTTACTTTCCCACTTTATTTTTTAAATTAGGTTGTATTTATTCATTCCTTTAGAGTGTGTGTGTGTGTGTGTGTGTGTGTGTGTGTGTGTGTGTGTGTTGCACATATCATAATCAGAGCAACTATAGGGAGTTGATTCCTTCTTGCCATTTTTACTTGGATTCCAGTGACCAGACTCAGGCTACCAGGCATTTCATGGCAAACACATGTACCCACTGAGCCAAACCCACATGCTGACTCGACCTTAGTTTTTGAGACAGTGTATCTAACTGATACTGGGCCTTACTGGTCTGGCTGGAGTGGCTGGTCAATGAGTTCCAGGGATCTTCCTGTCTTTCTTTCCTATCCCAAGCTGGGATTGCACATATGTGCTGCTGTGTCCAGATTCTGCTGTGGGTGCTAGAGATCCAAACTTATGCTTGCAGAGCAAGCACTTTACCAACTTAGCCATCTCAACTGGCTTACTAAAAATACAACAACAAAGCAGTGTGCAAAATGTCTATAATATACACTGTGGGCACTCAGGAAAGGCAGCATGGCTTACTGGCTTAAAAAGGTGGAGGATATCTAGCTAAGGGCCCAGGAATTAACCACCAACCTAAATTTTAACCTTGACCTCCACAGAATTCTCTCTGACCAGCTAAACCAGTCATGCCCTTACCATGTGCTTGCTCACTTTCCACAAACATTTGGTTCAAAGATTTGAATCAACGTTAGTGTTTTATTCTGGTGGCAATTAGCAGTTCCTAAGTCACATTATAAATCCAGTTTGCATGTGCCACATTGAGACGGCTGGCATTACAAAACTTAATTCTGGCAGGTAAGCATTGCAGTCACCCAGTGGAGCTGCAATCTGGTAATGGAAAAGTGTTTCATTTTAACTATGAAATTTAACACAAAGAATACAGCTGCTCAGGAGCGCACTGACAGTGTATGTTAATTTGATTTATAGACATGCAATGTACCGTGCCTAATATCCAATGCTGGAAGACTTCAGTAAGCCTAATACCAGCACCATAAATGAGAGACGAACATTATGGGTTAGCTTCACATGTGTGAGTGTGCCTCCTTCCAGGAGAGGAAACAGCAGAGCCACTTTGAACAAGAGAAACAAGAAGGAAACGGTCGCCTGTGTGGGTGGGTGAGGGCTGGGCTTTCTCACACAGGGCACGGCTTGTCTTGGCCTTCATACCATGTGTCTGACCGTTGGCACATTTACAACCATCTTCTCAGGAAAACCAAGTCTGTGGAGTGGGAACCGGCTTAGGGCTCCCATTTGGTTTAAGGCATCTTGAAGGTCACACTTCAGTATTCTGAGCCCATCAGGAATTCTGTGGAGCAAACTCACACTTCAGTCGATGCCTGTGTGGGATGCCCATGAGGAAAAGAGCTGCTGTGGTATATGCGCCGTGTGTAGGGTGTTGCATGCCTTGTGCATACTGTGTGTTGTGTGGACGTGCATGTGTTGTGCATGCTGTTATGTGTGTTGTATGTGTTATGCATGCTGTATGTATGTTGTATGTGTGTTCCCACTGGATTCCACAGCAAGGGCTACTGCTCACATTGACTTTGAGCATGTGCTGTTGGGGGACCTACACAAACCCTGTCATGTTCTCCTCTTTACTGTTGTTTTGGTTCCACTGTACCATGTCCCCACATAGGATCCCATGTTTGAACACTTGGTCCTTAGCCATTGGCGCTGTTTGGAGAGGTTCTGAACCTTTCAGACTTGGGGCATCACTGGTAGATGTAAGGCTATAGGTTGGTTGTGCTTTGAAGATTGTAGGCTGGCATCACTTCAGTCCAGCTCTCTGCTTCCTAATTGGGGACCTGATGGAAAAGCCTCTGGTTACTGCTGCCACACTCTTCATTAGCCTTTGCTCTGTGTTCTCCTGCTGTGACGAACTGGGACCTTTCAAACCATGAGCAAGACTGAATCACTTCTTATTTAATTTACTGCTTTTATGTATTTTATTTACAGCAACAGACAAGCGCCTGACACAATAGTAAAAAACAGTGCGTTAAAGGATACAAAATAGGAAACGTAGAGTGAAAAATCCAACTACACTCTTCCAGCTCCTATATTATGAGGATTCTGCTAATCTGAACAATTTAAAACGTGTGTCTGTTTTGGTCTTTCCTTAGGGCTCTGTATGAGGTCTGGCATGGACACCACCAGAATGGGTAGTTACTAATACCACCAGCCTATTCTTTAACACCCCCGCCCAGCAGGGTGTGCCTGTTGGCTCCTCCTACAGCCCAGTGGCATCTCCTGCTGGCTGTCTTGTCCTTGTCATGGATCTCTCTGATTCTGCACTTGTGCCTCCTCACCTGTTCTGTCTATGCTCTTCACCCTGCTCTTTGATTCCAGGTTGTTGGTATCTGGAATCTTCTGATCGTATGGGGATTATCTATTCTGGTACATACATCACCTGTCATAAGGTAGGCTCCATGTCGCTGCCTGTTAGTGGCTTCCATCTCTGTGTAATTACAGGGAAACATCTGGGGTCATCTGGTGGTCAGGAAGGAGAATCATGGCAAACTAGACCTGGCTGGTCCCTCTGCTCTGTCTCCTGCCACTTTAAACCAGTGACAGCCTCTAGACCATATTGTCCACTGCTCCAGCTGTGCCTCGCAGATTTGATGCAAGCCATTTTTGGCATCCTCTAAATCAGAGCTATAAGGGGAAAGGAATTCTGGGAAATGCCATTCCCCGAGCACCCAAGTTGATCGTATAGAATAATTCAACATGAAGCTTGCCTCTGAGAAGTGGAGTGGGAGTATATATGAGATGGGATGCTCAGCATAGAAGCCCAGAGATAGGAATCTCTCAACACACACACACACACACACACACACACACACACACACACATGCACACATGCACATTGCACATAGGTGTGCACATGCACATCAAAAAGAAAACCAGAACCTCTTGACTTTTATAAACCCTTAGTGTGTTTCTTCATATCTTCCTGTGTAATACTTGTTTGCTGCTCTCATGATGTAATCATTTTCCTCTAGGTATTGCTAATTATCTCATTTAATTAAAAAATAGCAGAAAGATGCATATATATATATTTGCACATGCATGCATGTCTATCATGTGTTTATATGTGCATATATGTTTTGGGTCTATGCAATTCTCCCCAATCTGGTTTATTCTGCAGGCCCTATGCTTTTAATGATGGTTCTTTAACCTATGCCAAAGACACCCAGGGGACAGGAGAGCCCAGAAGGAGGGCTTGGTGAGAGAACGAGGAAAGTAAACTCCCTGGGAGATAAAACTCATGCAGCACACAGGGGTGCTTTGTTCCATTAATTTTTATAGGGAGAGGCACGTCCCCCACTGCTTTATCCTGCCTCTCCCTCAGGCACAAAGCCAACTGTGTGTTCTCATACTGACATCTCTGCAAATAGCTGGGGAAGGGAGAGGCAAGGTTGAGATAACTGCACCCAGCGCGGAAGCCACACTCTGAAACCCTTGCCTTGCTCCTGTTGGTTCTGGGTCTATTGCTATTGAGTTTGGACCTTTTGGATTTTACTTTCAATTAGACTGACCAGCTAAAGGTTGATATACAGAGAAGAGAGGAAGCTATCGGAAGTGAAGATCTGCCTTTCTTGGCGACACCAAATATCCCAGGCACAGAACACTTCACCATTGGGGAGGGGAATGGTAGTGAATGAGTTACCCAGAATGCAACTGAGATGCCTGAACAATTTCTAGACAGAGTAAGACAGAGATCATTGCCTCCTTCATTGCCTGTAAACTAGTCCTCAAAAGACCAGTGTTTTGGAATTTAGTCAGGTTTTCCTGGAGCCTAGTGACCGCTCTTCTTTGCTACCCCCCTGCCCTGGTGCTTTGCTGGCTTCTTATGGGAGGGACTCAAGAATTGATTTTTACCCCTAGGGACTTGCCCTCCAGCTAGCTTGGAGTAGAACTTTCCACACTTGCCAGTTCCTTCAACTTCCCTACAACACATTTAACTCTGTTTTCTTTTCTTTCTTTTTCAAGACAGGGTTTCTCTGTATAACCTTGAGTGTTCTGGACTTGGTTTGTAGACCAGGCTGGCCTCGAACTCACAGAGATCCACCTGCCTCTGCCTCCCTGAGTGCTGGGTTTATAGGCATGAGCCACTGTGCCCAGCCTGACCCTGCTTTCTGTTCCTTCCCTAGTTTGCTCTGCTCCAGTCAATACAATTGCCTCTTGTTGATGTTTGGCTACCACAGCATTTGGATGGATGTTCCCTGTCTGGAGTGTCCTTCCCCAGGGATCTCAGCAACAACCCACTCAGCATCTCTGTTTAAATCTGACTTCTCATCCATGAAGCCTGGGGCCAAGCTACAATTTCCCTTGTCCCTGTACATATGCGACTGGGGATCCTTTGCTTGCTTTTCCTGCACAGCATCTATTGGCTTCCAGAACACTGTAAGTTCTTCTCCATCACGTCTTTCTGCTTGTCACTGTTTACACATACCTACTTCTCTGTCATTGAAAAAAGTAAGCCCTTCACAGGCTGCCATTCTGGCCTGCTTTGTTCACTGACATGACGGTGACCTCAGTACCTACAGGTGGCTTACAGTAGCTATTTGTTGATATTTGTTGGACAACATTTCATGGAGTAAAATGCTTGTAGTTCTTTCACATATTTGCACATCAGGCAAAGGCAACTTCCAGTCCAGTGAGAACTGAATGGAAAGAAGAACTCCTCAAATTTACTCCAGGAGCATTCCTGCACTGTTCACTGGGTGTGCTCATAATACTGATACTCACAAAGCACAATGAGGATGCGAGTTCTAGCCATTGTCTGCTGCTCCATAGAAGCCGCATGCCTTGCATTTGGGCTTCATTGAGGCTTTAGGCAAGCAAAGATGATGTCTTTGGAAGACCCAAGGGATGTATTGAAACCCTTTAACTGGTGAATGCCATAGAGGAATCCCACACCATGAATCCTGATAGCTTGTCTTTTCTTCTCATCTCAAGGAGTTGCTTCTACATACAAGCTGCTCTTGGGACCCACAAGAGGAAGGTCAAGGCAGAATGGCAGGAATGTCACCCAGAAGTGGGGACCACAGAGGTTCCAAAGTTGTCATATAATGAGGTGACCACGAGGCTTACCAGACCATGTGTGGGTTTTTGTTTTGTTTGTTTTTTGGTTTTTTGTTTTTAATGTCTGTGTGTGGGATTTTAGAACAAGTGAGGAGGTGCTGTTGGTAGAAATTTTGCTACTTATTATTTAATTTTCTTGGCATAAATAACATAAGAAGCATCAATTAACATGGAAAGCACTGGCTGGAATGTTAGCATGGACTGTGGGTAACACTGTTTACAGCCTGTCTGGTTTGCCTGAGCCGTGTGTGTGTGTGTGTGTGTGTGTGTGTGTGTGTGTGTGTGTGTGTGCGCGCGCGCGCGCGCGCGCGCGCCCGCGCGTGCATGCGTGCACATGTGGTGGGGTTCTTTAGCAGAACAATTCTCTTTCTTCTGAGAAAGGGTCTCTCTTTGTAGCCAAGGCTGGCTTTGAACCCCAAGTCCATCTGCCTCAGCTTCCTGAGTGTTGTGACAAGCGCATGTCATCATATGTCGCTTTGGAGTAGGAATTCTTAGCAGGAGGTAATGGCAGCCATCATTGGATGCTGGAAGGATGGCATCTCCATAGGTGGAGGTCAGAATGCTGCCCAACATCTACAAGACACAGAACATCCCCTTAACACATCATACTCTGGTCCAGGTATTGGGGTGCTGAGCAAGCTGGAGAAATCTTAGGAGTTCCTAAGCATGGCAGGAATGCAAAACTGTTTCTGTCTTCATTCTCCCACTGTTTTTCTGGATTCCTAGTCTCCCCTCCCAGCCAGAGGGAGGAGAAAGAGGACTGGAAATCTCCCTTTAGAATGTTTCCTAGGAATTAATTGGCAGAGGGAACAAGGAGTTCCAGCTTCCCACGTCCGTCAGCTCACCACCTGCTGCAGCATCAATTATGTCTCAGCCCACGCCACGCCCGAAGGTGGAGAGCTACTGTGTGGTGCGTGTTGATGTGGGTCTGCAGCCTGGAGACACCTTCCAACAAGCCAGGGATGAGAGGTGAGCAGCCAGGGAGGGCCAGTGCTCCATGCTGTCAGCTGCCTACGAGCCCAGGGCGCTGTGTAACCCCACAGGAACTCCTAGGCTGAGTCTCTTCCTCTGACAGCTCCCTGGAATCGCAAGAATGCCTACGGATATTTGTTCTAACTCTTCCAATTGGTATTGAAATACTTTCCAAATGAGGAATAATGCTGTCAGCTATTACTCTGAAAATTAGCATATGCCCTCCTGCCCGTTCGCTTCTCTCACCAATGAAGTCAGTTACATGTCTCTTATACAGAAGGCTTTCCAGATCCTAGAGAATGGTATTAGTAATGGTCCGCCTCCCCTCCTCACACATACAGGTTTTCCTTGAATATTAGAGCTGAAAATGAATAACCTACTTTAAAGAGAATTTATTCTGCAATACTGGTCAGTAGACAAGGAAGTAGAAAGCCTTAAACAATTGAGATTAGTCCTCAAACTCCAGGATGTTTATTAGGAGCCCAGAGCTCCTTTTGTTGTTGTTCACTAAGGATGAACCAAATTAGCAGCTAGTAGAACAAAGGTTTCTCTTGTTTAGATAAAGCTTACTTTGCAGAATGCTAACTGTATAGCTCTGAGCAGGTAAGGCAACCGTCACATCACAGACGTTAGGCCCTTCTGCTGCTCTGCCTTTGTCTGAAGGACATTGTGCCGCTGTCTGGCTCTCCCTTTCCTTTCAAAGAACCTACATTTAAATGTCACAGCCGGCTCTTCTTCCAGGTGAAGTCCTTAAATTCTGGTGTTCCTTGAAGTTCCCGTGGAATCCTTCATCTTTCCTGTACGCTCGTTCTCCGTAGGTGACGTCAGCACTCCTTTGCAGTCAGTTGCTGTTTGGAATCAGTCTCTTTGATGATGCATGCCAAATCCGTCTTCAGCCCTATGTGTCTGTGTCGAGTGAGTCTAGGCTTGGGTGGTGGGAAGAGCAGGGCTGAGGTTGGATGGTGACTGTTGTCTTTGTGGGTTGAACGTGTCGTTGGGTAGGAGTCTGATCTCCTTTCCCACATCCTGAGTCCTGTCAAGCTCTGTGCCCTCTCAAGATTTAGCACAGCACCCAACAACTTCAAACAGGAGGAGTGAATGAAGAAGGGGACTTGAGAGGTGTGGAGTTCCCACAGAATGCTTCCAGCCCAACCAGATAATGGTACCAACTATATCAACTGTAGTTACTTACCATCTATCTAGGGCACTCCCAGTCTTGGTTGTACAGTAGAACAATCTAGAGGCTTTTTATAGCCAAAGGGGCTAAGGTTCAGTGTTTCTGAACCAAGATATCAGGATGATGTAGGAAGGCCTGCCATTGGCTTTGTTGGTTGCCTGTCTGAAAAACTAATAACTTGTGAGGAATCAACTAGTTGGTTTGTTTTTCTATTAGATCACATCTCTAGCATTCAATTAGGACCACTGGGTCATTCTTGTAGTCACTAGTTTAGTGCCACTGTCACAATGGCAGGTGACTGCTGTGTGATAAGGTTAATCACTGCCTGCTATTTGAACCCAATTCCTACATTTTTGGTTTGTTTGTTTGGTTTGTTTGTTTGTTTTTTTCAAGACAGGGTTTCTCTGTGTAGCCTTGGCTTTCCTCGACTCACTTTGTAGACCAGACCAGGCTGGCCTCGAACTCACATAGATCTGCCTGCTTTTGCTTCCCTGAGTGCGGGGATTACACGTACACCTGGCTATCATATGTATTTTTTGCTATATTTCAAAATGTGTGTGTGTGTGTGTGTGTGTGTGTGTGTGTGTGTGTGGTAGATTTTTGCTGATCTACTAATATGTGTGTATGTCTTGGATACCCACTTCATTCATTATTTAAAACAGAAGAAAGCATGATTTATTTAACTGCACTGAGGTTGAGGAGGAGCACAGTGATGAACAAATTGGATAAATGTCCTTGCCCTCACAGAATTCAGTCCTTGGAGGAGATGGTCAATAGACAAGATGGATAAGTAAGATTTAGGATATGTCCAGATGGCAACAGGGCTATCCTAGCTATGCTAAGTACCTATTTCTGTGTAACAAATCTCCTCCAAACAGAAAGGCTTAGAAGAATAATAACATATTTGTTCACAGTTTCTGTGGGCCATAAGTCAGAGAGTTGCTCAGCTGGGTGTGTAAGGTTCAGACTTTGTCATGAGATGGAGTAAAACCATAGGCTGGCTCTGTGCTAACATGACTTGCTAACATGACTTCCTGGGGCTGGAAGATGCTTCTGTAGGAGGGCCTCAGTTATTCTGCAGATGCTGGCTTCCAAGAAGGAGGAGAAAGCTGCACCCGTGTACGTGACAGCAGTCATTCCTGTACATTCTATTTGTTAAAAGAAGAGTCCTCAAGTAGGGCTTTTTTTTTTTTTTTTTTTTTTTTTTTTTTTTGTCACACAAAAGTAAAGGATTATAATACAGCAGAGGGATGAGAAATGAATAGCTGGTGAAGGGTGGGTGACATTGGTGGCAGGGTAACAAGGAGAGAATTTACCAAGAAGGCCAGACTGGAGTGGAAGTTTAGGAGAGGCTGACATGGTTGGCCTTTGGGTACAGGTTAAGTCAAGAAGGTAGCTAGGGGCCATGGGAGGACAAAGAGCAGGTCTTCAGAACTATTGTCGGGACCTTGGTTTTTCCTCTGAGGGAATAGGAGTTAATAGAAGCTTTTGAGGGTGATAATTTTATGTTCCATGGAGCATAAGGTATAGGGAGCAAAGCAAAACCAAAGAGACCAGTTATCAGCTCGTGGGTAATTAGGAGAGAGTGGTGGCTTGGATGTGGTGGCTGTATGTACATAGAGGAGACGTGGTGGGTGGTGGCTGATTTGAAATGTAGGCTTCAAATTTTGGTGGATGTGGGCTGTGAGGATAGAAAGGAAAACAATTAAGGATCACTGCAAGGGCTGTACACACTTGGTGTATGCTGTGGTGCTGAGGGAGTACTGTCTGTCTCCAGAAGCTGAAAGCACAAAGCAAATGCAAATCGGCTGTGAAGATGGACTCGTTTTTTTTTTTTTTCTCGAATACTTATAAACCAGAAAATAGACACCAAAGCAAACACTCCTTGACTCCTCATCTATTTATTTATTTTCTATTATCATCCAGAAAAATTTAGAGAAAGAATTGGGCCCCAGAGTTTTCACTGGCCTTTACGGCTGGTGACCTAACAGGGCAACAAAGATAGTTCCTTAAAGTGCCTATAAATGACTAATGTCTGTGACGTCAGAGAACAGAACTTTGAAGAGGGTCTAGAAGGTGACCTCCTGCATGGAAAAGTTGTTGTAAAAACGTTATAAAAAAGAAATCTATACCACACTGTCCTCTGTGCCAGACAAAGTAGGATGGTCTTGGTCATTCAGTCAAATGTTCCCCTTTTTAACGCTTGAAAATTAATTTATTTAATAGGTACAGCTATTTATTAATGGCCTAATATGTTCTGGGTGTGTGCTGGCTAGTTTTAAATGTCAGCTTGTCAGAACTGTGAAGAGAGCCTGAATGAAGGGATTGCTTAGGTAAGATTGGCCTCTGGATATGTCTATGGGGGATTGTTTTGATAGATGCACCCAGCCCACTGTGGGTGGCACCATTCCTTGGGCTGGCAGGCAGGTGTGTGTATGTGTGTGTGTGTGTGTGTGTGTGTGTGTGTATGTGTGTGCGTGCACATGTGCATGTACCCAAGTATGAGTGTGTGTGCATGCATGTGCCTGAGTATGTGTATGTGTATGTGCATGTGTGAGTGTGCACATGCATATGCCTGAGTGTGTGTGTGTGTGTGTGTGTGTGTGAGTGTGTGTATGTGCATGTGTGTGAATATTGTACTGTGCTGGGAAGGAGAAAGCTAGATGAAACAAGCAGGGAGCATGGGTCCATTTTCTTCTCTCTGCTTTTTAACTGTGGTTATGTGACCAGCTGCTTCACCATGACTTCCCTGCTGTGCTGGACTTTCACATGGAACTGTAACTGAATGAACCCCTCTGTCTCTCCTGCAGTGGCTTTTGGTCAGGGTGTTTGGTCACAGCACCAGAAATGAAACAAGGAGAGGTGCTATCCAAGATTCTGACTTGAGGCAGGCATAGAATTAGGTTTAACCACATGAAATTGCTGACTTTGACCACTTGGGGTCTACTAAAATGCTACTTTCGTATTGTTCAAGATTCTATTTTATAAAAAATGCATGTGCAGGCTGCCTGCGCTATATGCCGCTGACGCACATACTTGCACCCAATGACTGAAGGTCCCTTCGCCTTCAGTGTGTAATCATGCTGCTCTGCTTAATGACATCATTGTTCTTATTTCTGTATTAATGCCTGCCACCCCTGCCTGTTTTAGTTTCAGCTCCCTCCCCTCTTTTCTGGTCCTCTGTGTAAATGGAACACAGCTGTGTCCTGTCACCTGTGTGCACGTTGTCCCTTCATGTACTTGAAGCTATCTGTGAGGTCGGGTTATGAGGTATGACTCGGCCTGAGGATGTCCTTTGTCACTATGCACACCAGAGCTCAGCCGGTTAGGGAAGCCGGGTCTGAGCCAGATGAGCCAGCCATAGTGCGACACTGGGCCCCAGCTGTGGGGATCTTGCAGGACCACTCCATCTAACACGTTTGTGACAAGCATAAGCTGCTGGTAATGGTGCCTCGGCCTTCAGGGCAGCTTGGGGCAAGGCCAGTTTCCTAGTGCTGGTCATCATTTGATAATGCTCTACAATTTCTTACTTCAGAACTCAAGGTCTGTGCACCCACCAAACTGTCTCTAGGTACACCGGCAATTTTGCTTAAGACTGCAGCAAGATGCGGTGTGTTTTCCTCCTTCCCTTGAATTCACCTGCATTAAAAAAAAAAAAAAAAAAAAAATTCCAATACAACATATGCTCAGCTCTGTACTGCTCACAGACATAACATCTTATCACTCTGCTGGGAAGTTCCTCTCCCCCTATTCTGTAGCCTTTTTTCATGCTCTACAACTTCATTTTACATTATCTTCTTCTAGACAACAGCATTCTCTGAGCTTTTCCTGAGTTAAGTAACACAATTACACTGGAATAGCTGCAGGATGTGTCCGGACTGGAACACAATGATCGTGCTGTGGGAAACAAGGAGGCCATTATTTTTGCTGTCTTACTTAATTAGTATTACGCACAGCACGACTTGGGTCTGATCCATACCCAGTTTATTGGGGAGAAACACTATGAGGTAGAAAGAATGTGTGCAGATATTGAGAAAAAAAAAAAGCAAAGAGATTTTTAGGGGTGGTGGTGGTGGTGGTACAGGCATTACCTCGCACCTGCATGCTCAGAGACTCATCAGATGGCCTCAAAACCCATTAGACTGTGCTTTTCCTCTTCTTTATCACATTTGGTGACAGGAACAGTGGCTGATTCTTACAATCTCTACTGTTTGACTGCATCCAGTGCCTCTCAGAAATCTGGGTCCCCGAGTCCAGTTCCAACTCCAAATGGAATTGGTGCAAAGGGAAGGACGGAGCTGGCACAGATCCTTGCCAGGCAGGGAACGTACTCCATTCAAAGCGCATCTCCCTTTAATGAGGATCCTGATGTGGCTCTCATTCCTCCGCAAGTACCAGGCTGCATCCGGCGTGATGGCTGCACTTGATGGATAATTTATGCAAACAGAACACAAACAAGAAGTCATTAAGCCACCCAACAAGGGTCCTTGACTTTTGCAAAACCAAACAGTTGTTCTGATCCTGATGAGTTTAATTTTACTTTGGGTTGAGTACCGATGAATACATTATATTTAAAATAAATATAATATTATCAATATTCATGATCAAACTGAATGTCATTTGGTGTGTTTCTTTTTAAGTTATAAGCAGAGCTTGATACTCATAGAATCACAAAATGTGCATATCTGGGCCTTTAATCCTATGCTAAGCCTGTTTCTCATACATCCTAGGGTAGCCAGAGGAGACAGGAGAAGGAGGGTGATGCTTTATTTGCACATCTGTAACAACTTGATTTCCCCTAATTTTCTATTGTCTTCTCTAGAATATATATAAATGTAAATTTGATATAAGGAAACAATAACCCAATGTACAACGTAAAGAAAATTGATGTTGAATGTGATTTGGCTATCTAGTGATTAAAAGCTACTTACAAGGAAATTAAATTGTAAAAAGGAAAAAAAAAAAGGCATAATGCCTTTGTTGTAATTCAAGAACCATGTAGGTGTACAATATTTGGATGTCGGTTTACATAATAGGCTGTGTTTCCCCATGCTTTCCAGATGCCTGGCAGTTTATTTTAGTAATTTTAATTTTATTAGAACTGCATCCTATGATTCGGTTGCTTGTGTGGCAATTCTAGAAGCATTCACGTGAAAATCATTAAAGCCTAAATGGTCCTGGCAGGTAATCTCACCATCTTTTCATCTTCTGTCCCCAGGAAGGTGGCCTCTGTTGATTGTTTAAAAGAAAAGAAACGCTGTTATCCTAGGTGCAAATAAAAATGCTGCACCCCAGTCCTTTCCCAGAAGAAAGGGACCTGCAAGCCTCAGGAGTGAAAGCTTCCCTGGGAAGGACTTTTGCCTCCAAAATCAGCTTTACAACAACAGGAGCCCTCAAGGTCCTTCAGGCTTGGTCAACCCTTGAGGGGACAAGGCCTCACCAGCTGTGATGAGCAAACCTCCCTGATGGCTAGGGCAGCTGTGCCCTCTACAGGCACTTCTTCTGTCACTTGAGAGGGACACAAGAGGCAAGAGAATCTGACAACTCAGACCCTCATTTCAGGGATGGACTCTCCTGTGGATCCCTGTGTAAGGCAGAGAGTTGGGGAGAATTTAGTGATTAAGGGAGGTAAGACATCACTTCCGGGATTTTCTCCAGGGAAGGGGAATAAAGGAAAGTATTATTAATACATAGTCTAAGAGGTGGAATGGATTTCCAAGAACACACTGGGCAATGGACAGGGATTCTCGTGGATCATCAAACAGCAGCAAATCCTTGATGGATGTAGATGACATGGATCACTGAGGCTATCCCTCATTTAGAAGAAGGAGTGCCAGTGCCCGAGCATTGATGCTAAGGTTGATGTTTACTGCCTTACTCATAACATGCCTTAGAGACTATCTAAAATACCATGTGCAGATTCAATGTCTAGATTTTGTCATTCTTGTGAGTTTAAATTTTTAGTCAAAGTCTCAAAGTAGTTTGCCTACAGAGATAGCCAGGGCCATGCATTGAGAATCATCGTCTTATTAAACCATTGACTAATACCGAGTCAAAGACGCCGAAGCTTCAGGATTATCTCTAATCTACCACTTTAAAGACATTTTCATTTAACTTATGGGTCTCCCGGGAGAGCTAATATTCATGGAATATCCTCTCTGCCAGTTTGTCTTTCATCTGTGTGTCTTAAGCCTTCATATGAAAGTTGGAGGGGATAGGTCTGGAGGATGTCTTTATAGTGGCTCAGAATTTCCATCAAGACTTTTCTATAACAACTGGTGCCCCTTGACCCTGAATCTAGAGGCAAGAATCTCAGATGGAAGAAGGAAAGGACCCTTCCCTTCTCCATTAAGAGAGGAATAATGTACTACTAGGAATAAGTTAATGGATTAGAAAGAAAAAAAATAGGTCTACCAGAGGATGTGGATGTAGTTTGATTTTTAAATTCATGACCTGATATCCTATGTGTATCTACTTATCTGGCAATATATTACTTCATCTCTGCTTCACGTTCCTTGCAACTACATGGCTAGGTTTCCTGGGCTTCCTTGGCAAATGCCATCTGAGTGCATTTGGTCAATGAGAATACTGACCAAATTCTGGGCCTTTCTTTCTACCACTTGCAAAAGGCCTGAAGTTGAGTCAAGATCAGAGCATTTCTGGCGTTCATTTCCAGAGTTCTAGCTTGTCATGGCTTCTCTGTCAATAGTGTCAACACTTGCCGGGCAGCTTCTGAAATGGTGACTCGTCACCCTCTCCCTGTGCCCTTTCAGGGAAGGACAGTTGCCTCTTTCCGCTGCGACTCACCATCCCTGAGTTTCTGCACCTGTTTTGTTTCTTACATTTTCAGTTATCTATGCAACCAGTTTCATAATAGAACTTATTCTGCTTGAAATATGGAGAGATGGGAGATTGGTTCTTCTCTGTGGGGGGGCTCTGCCTGGCTGATTTGTTGGGCGTGGATGGGTGTACCATTTCGTGGCACTTGAGTGATGGTGTGTGCAGCTCATTATGTTAATGGATCTGGACTCACAATGCTGAGGTTTGAGTTCTGATCGTACACCAAATGCATTTTGTGGATGCTCTTTCTTTGGTGGTGAAACCCCACACTACACTACACCAAGCCTAGCTTCTCTCTTTGTCCCTGTAATAGCGCTTCCCACATATGGACTAGGGTTTAGACTTTAATAGACTTATTGAGCACAGCGCAAATATCACGTATGATCTGTTTCATGTTATGACTTAATTACTCATCATAAATGCTCCCTATATATAAATACTCATTATAAATATAAGCACTCTTTTATGCTGAGTCCAGGCACAGCTTCACCAATGTTTTTCAACATAATGATCCTGGCAAGGGATAAGATTTGGCAAGCAAGTCAAAACTCATTTTCCACCCATGATTCCAAGTCCTAATTTCTTTTTTAAACTCAGAGAATAAAGTCTAAGAGGCAAAATCTGTGTCAGATGCAAGAGAACAGACATCTGTATCTTAGAATGATGTTGGCATGTCAGCATGCTTCTTCATAGGTATGTCTACGCTCACATATATGTACATATATATACATGAAAGTATGTTTTCATATTTAGATATCGCTATACATCTACTATATAAATATATACATATTTATATGTAATTATCCTTGAGTATGTATAAATAAAGATTAGGTGCATACATCTGCACTTAAGTTTATAGAATTTGGTTGGGGAAGTCTGCTGAAGAGTCACCTACCCCAATATTTTCATTTTAAGGATGGGAAAAAGTGGGCTTCATTTTCTGAATAAAATGCTAAGTGTGAAACTTCTATGGCAAAGTGGGAGAAAAAAAATCATCTTGAACTTTCAGAAGATGCTTGTTTTGGTTGGAGAGGGGCCATTACCCATTGACATGCTAGTTTTGAATGTCTATTTGGCTGATTATTGCACTTAGCATCTTTTCTTTCCCACTCACGGAGTTTGGAGAATGGAAAAAAAATGAGCCTGCCAGTTGTCATGGAAGATAGAGAGAATAAGAAACTCATGGATGACTCTGAGTTTCTCTTAAAATGTGCCTCTCTGGAGTCCGATGATCAGTGGCTTATGTTGGTCTGACTTGGGCCTGAGTGGAGGTTAGGAAACCAACGGTGGCATACAAATAGAAAGTCCTGACCTTTGCCGCTTGTAGCCTGCCTACCTGTTGATTAAAAATAAATAAATAAATAAATAAAAAATAAATAAAGAAAGAAAGAAAGAAAGAAAGAAAGAAAGAAGGAAAGCTATAGCGGTCGATTGCCACACATTTCCCATGTGCTGTAAAAATGAAAGTGTTTGAAATGGGGAGCAGGAGAGTTGATCTGTTTGGTTACATTTCCCAGGGACAGTCCACAGCGATGGATGGGATCCAGATGTTGCTAAGAGGAAGAGCTTCTCAGAAATCAAGGTCCAGATTTCCCCCTGAAGCCGTGTCCAGTGCGTTGCTTGCACTCCATATGTCCTGGTGAGTCTATCCCTCTGCTCTGTCAATTAAAGGCGTCATTGCCTTCTCTTTTCATTGTTGGTGTCGTCAAGTTTTAACTCTCTCTGTCCTGAAGCACTTCCATTTAAGTGCTTCTTGTTCATGGTGTAGGGCGGCTCTTGAGCCGTGCGCGATGGAGGGGCATCGGTCTCACCAGCTTCGTTGTCTGCTCTGGCTTTGTGAGATGGTATGGGAGACAGACATTGCTAGGAGGTAAACGTGCCCTTTGAAATGCCACTCTTTGCTTTGTGACAAGCTAGAGAAGAAAAAAAAAAAAACCTGGGATGGGGAGAAAAAAAAGCCAGGGGTGACTTTTTTGGCAGAGCTCTGGTTTTCTCCTTTTTCTACAAGCTAACTTTCAGGAAAGGAATGACAAGAGTACCAACAAACTCCTTTATGTCTGTTCAGCCCAATAGACGGTTTGGCTGTTAGTGGCAGTACCTCAGAACCTCATTTGGACAGAAGGGGCAGCCTCAGAGGCTTGGCGCATCTCCAGGAGCTCACTGGCCAAGCAGCTTAAACCACCATGACCTCCTCATCCCAAGTACTGGTCTTCATTCTGAGAGTCCACTTGCCCCTCTACGTCTTGATCATGATCTCACTCATGGACCAGTTTAGCACTAACTTGCCTCAGGGAGAAGAAGACATGTCTGGGTAACCCTTGTTCATGCTCACTTTTGCTCTCACCTGTACATGGTATGTCTTTGGAACTGGGACCAGCACCGGGAGATGTAGCGATGAACCAAGCAGTCGACAGCATTTCTGTTACCAAGCACCAGGCCCGCTGTATCTTTCAAGATGACGGACTATCAGTTCCTTCCCGTCTTTTCACACACAAGTTTGGGCAGACCCCACAAACCTGATTTCAAACAATCCCCCAATGACAATCCCTTTCTCCCTTTACTCCCACTAACCAGGCCTTTCAGCAGTTCCAAATTAGCTGAGCACATGCATTCTTGGAGGTCTACCTTTAGAAGCTGAGCGTGCCTTGGATCCAAGTTCTGTATCATCTGTCAGAGTCTTAGTTGAGTAGAAGCACCCTTGAATCCTCAAACCACTCGACCTGACTTGTGGGCAGATCCTTGGCTCTGGGCATGGCTGTGACTCTCAGACCCCACAGTTGATGCCTAGCTTATCTCTTGCAACAACTTTCATGAGCCCATGCCAGACTAGCTGACGGCTGTGCATCTTCTTGGTCTCCCCAACTTTCTGAGACCCCCCCCTCCATGTACAGTTCTGCCACCCTTGGGAATTCCACCATGGCTTCCCTGAGGGGATTCCTGTATATTCAGTACTCAACTCAGTGACATCTGCTTTGTTTCCCCTATCCGTCTTTCCTTCCCCACAGACAGGACTCTTCTGGAGCCCCCTCCCCAGGGTACGAGCAGTGAGCTCATGTCAGGTGCAGCTATTCGCTCTGCTTGCAGAATTGCTAAGTAGCTAATCTGTTAAACTCCTGATATCCGAAGTGTTAACAGTTGATAAAAACTTGATAGGTTTTGCTTTCCAGATGACAGTAACATTTTAATAGGAGACCTTGTTACTCAGATATAGAGGGGAAAGATACTGACATTTCAGTGGCATAATTATAGCTGGTAGAGAGTGTTGGTGGGGACAGTGGGGGGGGTGGCTTCTAGTGAACACAAGATCTCTTCCTACCTGTTAAATATGAAATATGTGCTACACAACATACATGGTATAAAATTTATTGTAGAAATGTGAGAGAGGAGGAAATGGGAAAGGGGCACCCCAGTGGGACAGAGAAAGAGAGAGAGGAGGGAGGGAGGGAGGGAGGGAGAGGGAGAGGGAGAGAGAGAGAGAGAGAGAGAGAGAGAGAGAGAGAGAGAGAGAGAGAGAGAGAGAGAGAGAGACGAGGTGGGTTTGCCCTTTTATATCCTCGGAAGGGGCATACACACTTGGCAGTGGGCAGCCTGTAATGACATCATAGGTTGCTAGGCAGCCTGGAGGCAGGTATGTGAAGCTGTTTACATGCTAACACTACCCAGAGTACAGCTGGAGCTATGTGGAACATTAATTTACCGTATATTTGTGTAGCAGCTTGATTTATACAAGCACCTCAATATTCTAGGTGGATGGCTATGGTAACACTCAGACTGTGTCTGTGTCTATATGAGACCTGGAGCTACAGTTTTCATCTGACCTAGCCATGTTGTTTGTCTTTGCATTAATTGTTAACAAACAAAACAATAAGAGCTAACTTGCTTTTAGTTTATGCCAAGGAATTTTGCTGTTTGTTCATTTTCTTTCTCCACAAGTCCCCTTCCCACAACCCAAGTGGGCAATTAGAGCCTACTTTGCACACAAAGAAACCAAGGCTTAGAATAGCAGTGTGCCTTGTCTTGGGTCACATGGCAACAGTCAGGAATGTTGGCTTTCACATGTCCTACCTTCATGTGACCGGAGAGCAGAACTCTTTGTTTCCGAGCACCCCGCCCCCTCCCCTCTCCCCCCCCCCCTGCTCCCCGCCTGCCCCCTACCATTTTCAAATGTAAAGCCAAGATTTCTTGAGCTACTCAAGTTCATTCAGAGCTTATAGAACCAGGAGGCGAATAACACGAGTCTCTTCCGCCCAAGTACACCTGCTGGGCTTCCCTTTAGGCTTCTCTCATTTTTCTTTCTTGATCTGTCTCTAGCTCTTTCTCTGCCTTTGTCCCTCCTTCTGGGGACTTTCTCACTTTCCCCAGGAAAGTCTCCATTTATCTTCCCACCGTTGTAAAAGTTCACAATGCTATGGGACTGGAGATAGTGAGTGAGGAAGAACATTCACCATTCAACCATGGCGACATGAGTTCGGATCCCCAGCACCTACATAAAACCTGAGGTTGGCCATACAGCTGTGCCCATAACAACACTGGTGTGGGGAGGAGGAGGAGGAGGAGGAGGAGGAGGAGGAGGAGGAGGAGAGAGAGAGAGAGAGAGAGACGGGTCCTTGGAGATCACGCCTAGCCAGCCTACTGGAAACAAAACATCAAGACCAGGTTCAGTGAGAAACCCTTTCTCAAGGCTGTGAGACTGACAGAGGAGGATATCTCTGCATGTGTGGGCTGAAGGGCATGCATACACCATACACACACACACACACACACACACACACACACACACACACACACACA
>OU015743.1:34563081-34576369 GCA_907169655.1 Acomys percivali
TTTTTTTTTTTTTTTTTTTTTTTTTTTTTTTTTTTTTTTGGAGTTGGGTAGCTAACTCCAGGGCCTTGGGCTTGCTTAGGCAAGTGCCCTACGACTGAACTAAACCTCAACTCCTTATTTGTGGGTTTTTTTGAGTTCTAACTGGCTTAGTAGTTTTGTAGTCCACAATGAGAAAACCTGTTATAGGGCCTTCACCATAATCACCCACAGGATTCATTACCACCAGCCTAACGTATGAAAATTGGTGATGGCTGGGTTGAGTTCTGGTTGCTAACTTGCTCAACCATAGGGGTCTGCATGGTACTTGCTGCTTTGTGTCAACATACGGCCCTGATCACAGGCCTCACTAGCTCCCTGCGTGATCCCCCTTCCTCCTCCAGGCTTTGCATGGGACTTCTGCATCTGTCTCAAGCCCTCCATGCTAGCAGTCTGCTGGGCTTGGATGCCTCCTGCATACTGTCTGCCCTTTCACAAAGTCTTTGCTTTGGTCCCTTCCTTGTGGTCTCTGCTTCCAGGCCATGGCAGATATGCTCAAGGGCTTCTTGTTTTCATGGATAACATACCCCCTCCTGCTCCTTGGGCTGTCTCTTTGCTCCACTGGGCTCATGTAAAAGGAAGTGTGGCTTCCTCTTTCTGCTTGAACATTCTTAGATTGTCTCCAACTCTCACATCTCTCTGACCTTTTGGATGCCCCTAATCCTCCCTGCATACCTGTTTGGCATTTACTCACTTGATGGCTTGGGATGCTTCCTGCACAGCACTGGGGTGTGATCATTTGTGTGTCTCTTTGCTTTTGCTAGGTCAACACCTTACCTCTTTCTTTAGTAGCATTGGTTCCTCAAGACTTTTAAGCCAGACAGAACTATCATCAGTCTTTGAGTAGTGGGTGGGGGAGGGGCAGTGACTATCCATTTTGATACAAAAATGCCTTTGGATGCCATTCAAGTCCTCTGATATAACTAACCATGACCGAGCCTTCTAGTACACCCTACAAAGCCCTCTAGTTTTTCACTTAAGTCTTAGCGAAGTCCTATGGAAATAATCACTACTGCGATACCAATTTTACACGTTAGGAAAACAAAGTGCAGAGAAATGACATAATATTCTGGAGATCCATATTTTTTGCAAGTGGGGTGCCGAGATTTTTAGTTCAGTAGGATGTCAGAGTATGACATTTTAATTACTACCCATGTATGGTTCAACATAACCACACGCGACCTCCTTGCTAGCCCATAGATTTGTATACTGTTATCCTATTTATAAGCCACTTCCATAATTTATATCTTATTTAATTGTCTCAATAGCCCTCTTGTTTTTATGACTTGGATCACATGCCCTCTCCTGCTCCCTAGGATGAGGACTGAAGAAATCATGTTACTTTCATTTTTTGTTCCTGTTCATGTATGTATGTGTGTGTGTGTGTGTGTGTGTGTGTGTGTGTATGTATATATATATATATGTATATATGTATATATATATATAATACATAATGCCATCTTCTTTTGCAGTCTTGGTCATTTTATGCAGCTTCGGATTCTTCCTCTTTCTTGGAAACTGAACATCTCTAGCTTGACTTTTTCCTGGCACAGAGTAAGCATTTATGTTAGTGTGGAATGAACCTAGCTGTTAGCAACAAAATACTCCACAGTAGCTTAAACTAACAGAGATTTATATTTCGTAATAACGTTAAGAATTCGGGAGGCAGGCAGCTGCTGGTATTTGTTTAGCAGCTGAACAACATGTGGCCTGGCCTCTGCAGTTCCCTTAGCCTTGCCACTTGACGTTGGCAAACTAGCTGCCGTGGTTCCAGACATCTTATCCTTTCAAGGCAATGACAAAAGACACTTCCTTGTCTTCCTCCCAGCCCGTGTCTCATTAGCCATATTATCTTGCTTTTTTGTTGTTTTATTTGTTTGTTTGAGCTTTGAGAGAGGCTAGGAAAGCAAATTTTCAGTGCCCAGTATAGCTGGGCACGGTGGTGCATGGCTTTAATCCCACCACTCAGGGAAGCAGAGGCAAAGGGATCTCTGTGAATTTGAGGACGGTCTGGTCTACAAAGCAAGTCCAGGACAGCCAAGGCTACACAGGCTACAACCCTGCCTTGAAACAAACAAACAAAACCAAAACAAACCAACAACAAAAGAAAATTCATTATAAGGACAATGGGGGGGGGGGATGAGTACCCGGGAAAAGGATAGTGGACAGCCAGCAATTCTATGATAGCACTTGCTGGGTCTTTTTAAATGGAGAGCTATCTCTCTGTCCCCCGAGTCTTGAAGAAGTAAGTTAATCAACTTAGTTTTTTTTTTTTTTTTTTTAATTTCTAAGGCACACATTGTCCTAGTTAGTTTCATGTCATTTTGACACAGGCTAGAGTCATCAGAGAGGAGGGAACCTCAACCAAGAAAAGCCTTCATAAAGACTGAGCTGTGGACTAGCCTGTGGAGGCATTTTATTAATTAGTGATTGATGGGGAAGGGTCCAGGCCATTCTGGGTGGCACCACCCCTCCCTAAGCTAGTGGTCCTGGGTTCTATAAAGAAAGCAGGCTGAGCAAGTCACGAGGAGCAAACCAGTAAGCAGCATCCCTTCATGGCCTCTGCATCAATTCCTGTCTCCAGATTGCTAGCCTGCTTGGCTCCTATCCTGACTTCCTTTGAAAATGAGCAGTAATATGGAAGTGTAAGCCACACCCTTTTCTCCCTAACTTCCTTTGGCTGTGGTGTTTCATCACAGCAATAGTAAGCCTAACTAAGACAGACATATAGTGCTCCCTCATTGTAGAAAATAAAGAACACTGGATAAAGAGAAGATTCTGGCCTCTCTGTATCTCAGCCACTGAGGAACAATTCATACTGTGGCAGTATGGTGCATAGGTGCACTTTCACAAGTAATTTTAAGAGTGGAGAGGTATGTTACACACACACATTTATAGTTATTTACCCATGAACATATAGCAATTCTCAGTTCACACTTCTCCATGGATCTGCCTTAACAATAGATAGGACTGGCTTTTCAGTGTGTGCTCTTTTCAGTGTGATTTGCTCCTTTTCCATTTACAGTGGCCAGTGTGACTTAGGGATCATGCTATGCCAGCCCCAGTAACCTTCTCTCATTCGTTATCCCAACCCCAGTATAGTCCCTAATTGGATGCTCGTCTCTCTGAGGCTCTTTTGTCTTTGAATGTGTTGCTAATGTTGTTTGGACTGATAGCTTCATTTTCAAATGAGGGGAGTGCAGAAGGGCAGAGTGTCAAGGACTGACATTGATCACACACTTAGTAAAGTGGTGTGCTGCTGAGCCAGGTGTCAGGACCTCCCATTTCCCCATTTCCCAAAGCTTCCCAGGGCTATGACAAGCCATATAGTGGGACTCCACAAGGAAGCTGAAGTCAACTGATGCTGCTCTCCTGGAAGTATTAGCTGGCATCATGATCACATATCAAGGACTTCTAACCAAACAGCTGCTGTAGATGTGGTCATCAGTTTCATAGGAAAACAACAACAAAGACCTCACATACTTATGAAGTTATTTTTCCTGGGGTGATCTATGTATCCATGGCTTCTCAGAAGGAAGTAGTAGTTTTGATTTTGTTTGGGAGTCAGTTTCCTAGGTAAAGAGTGACAGCAAAGCCAGATCCTTAGGGTTTTCTACTCTCCTGAAGACCATGGTGGGAGCTGTCAGGTGGGGAGCAGGTTCAAAACAGTGTTCACATCTGACAGCGCACATGTTAACACATGTAAAAGGCAACACGATCACATAATGGTGTACAGAAGCCTCCAGAATATCAAATCAAAGCTCAGCGGATCCATCATTTCTGGGGGATTGACAAGGAAGAGCCACCTGCTGCAGCAACAGCCTCGGGCCAGTGCTCCATGGGCATCACTAAAAAACGAATGTGAAAGCGATACCCTCTCCTGGGCAGGTGGCTCATTCTCATATACAGAGTAAGATGGAGGTCATCAGAGCACAGTTGTTAGCTGATTCAGATATTAACCAATGCCAAGCCAAGGTGACTGATGTAAGGCTGTAGAAGAACTTTCCCTTGACCAGAGCTGCTGCTTACTAACCAGAAGGAGACAAATTCTGTTACAGGGGGAAAAGAGTTTCCCTTCTGTTTCTTTCCAAGGCAAAGATTATTTACATAGACTGAAATGTTAATTTCTCTCAGAAATCAAAGCCACAGGCAGACTGTTAAGCAACATCCAAGTGTGTTATTAATATTGGATGCCCTCTTGTTCTGGTAGAGCCATTTTCTTCCAGGAAACATATGGAAAGCATTCATGCTTGTATTAACATGTATCTGTGTGTTCACAATCAAACATATAGATGTTTGACTTTGTGTTCAGTGAATTGTCAAATTTCCTTTTACAACAGATTCAGAAGAGAAAATGCTGCTGAGAGCAGAATGTTGTACAAGGGAAATAAATGAGAGTGTGGCTAGCGAAGCAGGGATGACAAAAGTGACTAGATAGGTCATGGGCCCTATGGGAAAACCTACCACTATTATTTGGCCAAAGAAGCATAATAATGTCATTGCCAATGTCATATTGCTATACTCTTAGATCAGGGCCAACTTAAATTAGGGTATTTCTCAACCCTCATTAGACAAGCTGCTTCTTGCAGGAAACATAATTAACAGAGACCCACAACTCAACAATGTGTGAGAACGAGAGACTTTGGAGTGCTCAGATCTAAATGGATGCCTTTACTACACCCCCTCCACAGGGCTCAGGAATCTATCTATGCAGAAGAGGAAGCAGAAAGATTGTAAGAGCCAGATGTGGTGGATGACCCCAAGGAAATAGTACTTCCTGGACACTGGTGCATGTATGAATGAACTCACAGAGGCTGTGATAGCACACATAAGACCTACACATACTCAAGCTGATCCCAGTATGGAGAAGGAGAAGTAGACATGAAATCCCATACTTAGCCAAGAGCCTATTTGAAATTCATAGCTGCTGGAGAGGGGAAATGTGTTTTCTTCTATGGAGTGGCACTGGGTATATCAAACAAACTCCAAGCTGACCTCATCATCAAGAGTAGTTGGCCAATTCACACTGGACTCCATGTAATCTTTGTGTGTGCTGTTTTGGTCTCTCTCACCCTCCCTCCCTCCCTCCCTCCTTCCCTCCCTCCCTCCCTCCCTCCCTCCCTCCCTCCCTCCCTCCATCTCTCCCTCCGTCCCTCCCTCCGTCCCTCCCTTTCTTCCTCCCTCCCTCCCTCTCTCCCTCCCTCCCTTACTCTTTTTTTAAGAGAGAGAAAAAACATGAAGTTGGGGAGGGAGGGAGGGAAGGAGTGAGGGATGAAGCAAGGGTGGGGCTGGGGGATGGGGAGGATCTGTGAGGAGTTGGGGAAAAAGAAAAATATGAACAGAACATATTGTATGAAAATTTTTTTAATTAAAAAATAATTTATTCAGATTACATCCCAATTGCTATCCCCTCACCTGTATCTTCCCATTCCCTCTCCCTCCCTTTTTCACCCTATTCCCCTCCCCTAGACCTGTGACAGAAGGGGGACCTCCTCCCACACCATATGATCACTGCCTATCAGGTCTCATCCAGATAGCCTGCTTCCCCTTCCTCTGAGTGCCACAGGCCTCCCCACCAAGGGGAAATGGTCAAATCAGGGACACTAGAGTTCATGTTAAAGGCAGTGCCTGCTCTCCACACAACTGTGGAGAATGCTGTCTATTGGCTAGATCTGAATAGGTTTACTGCATGTATTGTCCTTGGTTGGTACAACAGTTTGCTCAGCGTCCCACCCCCGGGCCCAGATCCACCAGCCTTGATGGTCTTCTTGTGGTGTTCTGGGACCCTCTTAGTCCTTCTATCTTTCCATTTTTTCCATACAACTCTCACCTGGAGTCCAATAACGAATCCTGATCCCCCACTGAGTGAAGACTCTAAGAGGATATATTCATGTTGAGCTAATATCCAATTATAAGTGAGTATATACCATGTATGTCTTTTGGGGTCTGGGTTATCTCACTCAGGGTGATCATTTCTAGTTCCACCCATTTGCCTACAAATTTCAAGATTTTCTTGTTTTTAATAGTGGAGTAGTATTCCATTGCGTAAATGTACTGCAGTTTCTTTACCTATTCTTCAACTGAGGGACATCTAGATTGTTTCCAGATTCTGGCTATTACGAATAAAGCTTCTATGAACATAGTTGAGTAAATGTCCTTCTTGTGTGGTGGAGCATCTTTTGGGCATATGCTAAGGAGTGGAAAAGCTGGGTCTTGAGGTAGCACTATTCCCAATTTTCTGAGAAAGCGCCAGATTGATTTCCAAAGTGATTGTGCAAATTTGCACTCCCACCAGCAATGAAGAAGTGTTCCCTTTTCTCCACGTCCTCGCTTGTGTGTGCTGTCACTTGAGTTTTTGATGTATGCAATTCTTAAGAACAAGAACAAGAACAACAACAACAACCCCACAAAAGTGACCTGGGGAATGACATTTTCAGACTGGAAAGAAAGCTAGATGCCAGCTAGGAAGGAAGGGACATGTTTTAGAAACGGGACTACACTGTTAGTCACATGATAGACTCTGGGGTACTTTGGCTTGGTCTGAGCATCCCCTTGGGATGGTTGATGAGCGTGGACCAGCTCCTCACCTTGTTAATGCATGAGCTCACAAAAGTGAACAAAGAGGACAGTCTTTGTTTCTAGCATCTCCTGAAAGCACTCATTTCTGTTCCTTGGGACAGTAGAATTCCTGAATTACACAGTTTTTCTGATTTTAGTTTTCTTGAGAAACCCCCATACTGTTTTCCAAATTGGCTGCACCAATGTACACCGCCCTCATCTCTGAGTAGAGCGTCCCCTTCTCCGTGTTCTCAGCACCACTTTTTATCTCTCATAACTTCAATATTAACAGATCTACCATGTGCAGTTTCAATCTCTCCTATCCTTACATATGCTGAACAGGTTCTAAGGATATCTGCCAGTCAATTGAATGTTCTCTTTTGAGAACTGTCCAAACCCTTTACCCAACTTTTCAAAACTGTGGTCATTTGCATTTGATTATACAGATGTTTCTTTCTGGAACTCTCCCTACCCTTGTCCTTAGGATCTAGCACAATAGTCCCCCTTCTTTTACTCCTCTGTGTAGGTCATCCTTGTTCTGCCTAAGTCTATCTTACCTTCCTCTGTGTAATTGAAGTTTTAAAGGATCTCCCTGAATGCACTGCAATGATTGATTTACATATCTGACTCCTTTACAACATTTGACTTCCTCAAATGCGTAGGTATTTTGTTCACATCTATCTTCAGCATCTTGTGCACTGACATTGAGTAGCTTTTTACAAATCTTTGGTGGATGAGTAGCTATACACGTGCATGACAAGCTGAGAACATGGAGGCCTGCTTAAAGATACCTTTCCTATGACAGAGGCTGAGGGTAAGGTAAGGTAGAGATTAAGAAAACATGCAAACTGCTGAGGTACAGGGATACAGTCACATTTAAAAAAATCAAGTGAAATAGAAATACAACCAGGCAGAGAAAGGGGGCAGCATGGAGAAGCAGAGACCCCCTAAGAGGATTATATCCAAGAGGATGGCTGCTTGCCTTTGGCTTCTTTATGGCTCCTGATGGTGTGGCTGGCTTTTGTCCCATGGATGAGTGCAGGAAGCAATTTCCTGCTGGAGGGTAAACTAAAGGCCGCTGGGTCTCTACCCTGATTCCAAGTGATGTGTGGCAGATGCCTGAGGCTGGGGAGGCAGCTTCTAACCGCTGTCATTTTGGAGGCCCTGGGCTACTCTGGCTTAGAAAGAGAATTGCAAATGATTTTTAATTCAAATGAAATAATGGAGGGGCATTCCCCTGCAGAGCAGCACCTCCTAGGCCGACATCAATGACCATAGACCTCTAATCACACCAGGCTTAGCATCAAACTAGAGGCTGACCAGTCAGTGCTGAGAGTGAATCTGAGAAGGCCCTGCAGGGGTTTGTTGAAATGACAGGACTTGGGTCCATTCTCAACAGATCGCTGACCTTCTACCTTGCTATGAGAAGCACTGGTCTGGAAGAAAAGCAGCTTAATTGAAAGCTTCATTTTCCTTTAACCCATAGGAATGAAGAAGAATAATAATTATAAGAGAGATGAGTTCAGCGGTGCTAACATCCTGTTCAGTTAAGTGCTTTTAACCCATGGATGTGCGCATGGCCACAGAACATAGCTTTAGATCCTAACCAGGGTATCTTACATGTCCGTGTTTTTTTTTTTTTTTTCTGATGTCTGGCTGATGGACAGTGTGCAGTGGATCATGATGCTAAGACTGGGTCTTTAAGAGGAAAACTGGTCAAGGAATGAGAAGCTCACCAGAACACACTTACTGGGACGCACCGTGGGAAATCAGAGCAAAGGGGCAAGGTCTTTGTAACTTTATCTTGTAGGTTTCTGTGGAACTCAGTATCTTTTAAGGTTTTTTCACTATGGCCCATAGAATGGGTATGTGAGAATGGCTTCATAGTGTTCTAGAAGCCAAGAAAACTAGAAGCCAGAGTCAGCTGAAGGCATGGGGTTTTGAAGTGAACATCTTTGTTTATATACCATGTCCTTGATGCATGCTAAGCAAATAGTACAAAGTGCCCCTGTACCCCAGTTTCTCCTTACAAGATTGGATTAGTAATAATGCCTAGGTCATCAATTAAAGGTGGATCTCTAAAGTATTGGTTTTGATACTTGATGATGAGCTAATTTGAAAGAATAGCATTGGGCTTGATTTCCATAGAATAGCAAGTATACTCTTTGTGTATGTGTGTGTGTGTGTGTGTGTGTGTGTGTGTGTGTGAGAGAGAGAGAGAGAGAGAGAGAGAGAGAGAGAGAGAGAGAGAGAGAAAGAGAGAGAGAACCACATTCCCTTTGAATAGGCCCTCACAAAGCCTCAAATGTGTCAAGTCCTAGAAGGAAGACCTTTATTTGGCTGCGTAATGAAAGGTCTTAATGGAGAAGGTCTAAGCTAGGCCTCGCTGTTCCTTCATCTGAGACAGAGCTCCAGGACAATCTCCTGCCCATTGGGAGCAGACCTGAAAAACTGCTGGAATTTTTCTCTGCTAACGACTTGCCAACTTTGGGAAGATATGCCTGGTCTTTTCTCAGGGCTCATGACAGGAATTTCCTTATTTATACTGAACTTCACAGTTTGTGAGCAACCCTGAGTACTGAACTCCCTCAGGTAGCTTTCAGTTCCCCATCACATGGGGGTGGGTGGGTATTTTGCCCTCCACTGAAAAGACATGGTGGTGAGTGTATAGGAGGCTGGGAGACTCTAAGAGACCATGCCTTAGAATGAGAGTTGAAGTCCAGCTATACTATGAAAATCTTCGGTCTTGATTACTTCTGGGGCTGTCCACTAAAGATAGACCCAATGCAACACGCTTACAGCTAATGTCATTGTGTAAGGTACAGGTAATGGCCAACCCGCAGCCTATGGGCCATATACAGACCAGGCCAGCTATGGATGTGGCTCAACAAAATGGTGAAGTTACTTGAAGAATGAGACTTTTATTCCAGGGTGTCTGTTTCCTTCTTCTTGTTGTTGTTTTGTTTCACTTTTTGGGAAACTTGATTGGGCAGTTACTCCAGGGCATGGTGATGACAAGAGGCTGGCCATCTCTGGAGAGATGTTCAACCCTTCACTCATGAGGTGAAGCATCCATCCCAATTTAAGCTTGATATTCCTGGATCCCTTTGGGTCTGTACATTAGCCAAGCTTTCTGATGTTGCTCCAGTATAACAGACACTGAAGAGGAAGGGCAAGAAGAGGTACATGCAGATGGACCCACCCATTCACTCCCAGGGCAGCTATAATGAAGAGAAGCAGGATGAACAGGCTGGGGGGGGGGGTGGACAATGAATTCAGCAGTATTAGAGGGATTGGATGTAATAGTTACTTGTCAATAGTTCAAACATTAGCGGTAGCTTGGAAAGGTCCCCCTATGCATTCTCAATCCCCATGAAAAAGAATTGAGGCTATCGATAGGCTCACAAGAATATTATTATTTATCGGAGTGACCTTTGTTGCTAAGTAACAGCATGATGTTCAGACTGTATTAAAAATTATAATTGGCATGAGCTTAAAATAATGTGCGCGGGCATCGTAGACATTAAGCCTCATGGCAGGGATGTAAATTAGCCGGAAAGGTTCATGGGGGGGGTCAGTGCAATTGTCAGATAATGCTGAACCAAGTCAAATTAATTTCTAATAACTTGTGGAAGGTAGGCAGCTGAGAACCAGTAAGCTCTGGAAACTGTAGGAACTGCAAAGCTTGGGTGTCAGGCTGGAAATATGGATGCTCACCCGTGCCAAAAAGCATTAAGACTTAGAGTTGGAATTCAAGGAGTGACGTTTCCTAGGTTCAGACGTAATCTAGTTACAAATCCTATTTTCTTGACTTTGCTGGGCAGAAAATTAAGTCATGTCAGAGGGCTAGAGAGGATCCAGTACCCCCAGGCTGCCTGGCTGAATGCTGTCTGTGAATTTTAACCAGGGCTGGAATACATTCCGGTGTCAGCAACAGGTTAAGTGTTGAACTGATCATTAAGAAAGAGCAATTCCTTCTCAGCAGGCTGGGAAACTAAATAAGCTAGATAGGCAGAACAGCAGGTAAATTAAGATACATCTTGTCCTTTCACCCCACTGTGAAATGGAATCTTAATGTACAGTAGGCCTTGCAAGGAGACAAGGAAACTCCGGTAGTGGAGTCAGACTGGAAGTGGTGACCACAGGAAGCCTGGATGAGATCCACTTCGAAATGCCTTGCTGCCTATGTCAGTCATTTATTTTGTTTTATTATATTATATGTATTTATTATATATAATATATATAATATATATAATATATAAGTATATTATATTATACTTTGAGGGAGGAAAAGCTTGTTCTGGTCAATGGAGTCATTGCTTTGGTACTGTGGAAAGGCAGAAACATCAGATGGTGAGAGCATGTGGTGACACTTTATGGTGGCCAGGACAGGAGGTGGGGCATAGACAAGATGTCTCTCACAGAGCATCTCACTCATAGTGATCTACTTCCTCCTTGTAGCCTCAATTCCTAAAGTTCCCATACTTTCCAAAATAGTGCAACTATCTGGGAACCAAGCCTTTAACCCATGAGCCTGTGTGGGTTATTTAATATTCAAACCCATAACACTATATTCTACATTCTATATTCGATATAGAATATAGGCTCAAAAAGGGCAAAAGCCATATTGGCTAGTTAGCTATCATGTACTCCTGAAATGAAGAGAACCTGGCTTCGGAGACTGGAGCCCTTTGTGAGGTTTTCATCTTATTTCGTGCCAGCCTGTCCATGGCAACTGGAGGCAGTTGAATTGGATTCTAGTCTCTAGTTGTGCTGAATAAAACAAAGGATTTGTGTAGAGACTCATTTAGCTTCATCCCTGGACCGTTCTAGGAACCTCCGTCCCTGTTACCCAGGTATGGGCTGTGGGATTGGAGAGTTCGGGAAGAGCCACCTTTTACTCTTGAGCAGAAGCTGAATACTCACCCATTTCCATGCCCTTCTCTTGGCCATATGAGCAGGATACACATTCCATCAGTACAGAGCTGGTACCCAACTCACATGTGGCAGGTATCAGCACAGTAGGAGATGCCTCTGCTATGGGATTTTGAGCAACATACAAGCTCAGTGGGAGACTCTATCATTAAGCACAAATATGTACTGATGATTTCCTGTTCTGTGGTTTTCTCAAATGAACATAGCCCATCTCTTTATCTGCAAGAGACAAATCTTCATCCATATCCCAGTCTGACATTTATTTAGGTGCTTGATCTTGGTCAATCTTCTTAAATTCCATGGTACTTGATGTCTTCCTGCATAAAACAGGCATAGCAATAGACTTACCCAGAATGGTTATAAGGATGAAATGAGTATTAAAGCATTATGATCAGAGCGCGCATGAAGCCAGCACTCACTAAGCCCTTCTGTACCCCACTTGATAGAATACTTGCCTATAACACATGAGTCTCTGGCCTTCATCCCTAGCATCTCATAAACCTGGGTGAGGTGGAGCCTGGCAATAATCTTAGCGCTTGAGAGATCAAGGCAGGAGGGTCTGAAGTTCAAAGTCATCCTGAGCTAGATATAAAGTTTGAGGCTAGTCTGGGATACATAAGACCCCATTTCAACAAAACAAAACAAAACACCACTCTTCCCAAGAGCCTCACAAGCTTGATTTGCAGAGCATTGAGATCAATGAACCCTGGACTTGTGATTTTGTGATTGGAATGCCAGGAGTATTGTTTTCCGGTCCTGGAATGTCAAGAGTTTGGAAAATGTCTGCTGGGGTGCAATTCTTCAGAGTTCTGATGGTCAGATGGAGTCTGTTTCTATAGGTCAGGGTTGCTGAGTGCACCCACACATTTAAGACATCTGGGTTGAATATGTTTGTGTGCAACTTTCCTCTTGTGTTCTTTCTCCTCTTGTTCCCCTACTCTCTGCTCCAAGATGCTCAGGTATGTGGTTTACTTCCGTTGCTATTTAACTCCTTACTGTTTGAGTTCATTTGTTCTAGAATAGGTGTCAAGTGTCCCCCAAAGATCCATGTGTTAAAACTTATTCCTCAAGATGACACTATTGGGAGACAATGGAATCTTTAAGAAGAAGACCATAGCTGAGGCCACTAGGTCACTGGGAACATGTCAAAGGGGATTGTAGGGGCCTGGTGTCTGTCTTCTCTTCTGCCTTTTGCTCTCAGGACACAGTGAGGTTAACTGTGAGCTTCCTCCATGAGGTGCTGGCTGTCCACAGGCCCAAAGCAAGAGCCACCTAGTGGACCACACTTTCAAAACCATGAACTAAATAAACCATTTAGCTTTACAAATAGATTTTCTCAGACATTTGATATAGTAACAGAAAGCTGGCTTAGACAAGGGACCAGGTATACCTGTTTCCCAGGTCACTGACTGCCTTGAATGAAGGTCAGAGAACTCAAGCCCTCCTTTCTTACGTTTTGTTCTCCCCATGTTCTGGCATCCATGTAGATCTAAAAATGCAACAGTAACATTGCTAATCACTGAGTACCAATACATCCTTTGTGTCCTCTCTAAATCCGTGTCTCACTTTTGGAAATATCATCTTATGCAACCTCATAAGGTTGGTGGATGTAGCCTATTGAAAGTGCTTCTCTAGCATTTACAGGGTCCAATTTTAAGTCCTTAGCACCAAACCCACCACCACCATCACCATCACCATCACCATCATCCTCTCTTCCAATGCTACCACCACCACCCCTGCCCTTCATCCCCTGTCCCCA
>OU015743.1:34586254-34599346 GCA_907169655.1 Acomys percivali
CACACACACACACACACACACACACACACACACACACACACACACACCCCTTAATCTCCTAGGTAATTCTAAATCTAGTCAAACTGATCATCAAATTAACCACCATGACTTGGTTGGTTTTATATCATTATTTTAGCTCTGGAGCCTGGGGGCTGCAGGGAGGCAATTCTGCTCAGCTGGTACAGCAGAGGGGCTTTGCTGACCTGGGTACTCTAAGATGGACTGGCCAGGTTTCTTCTCCTTTATATCTCTCTCATATTCCTCGCTTTCCAGTAAGTCAGCATGGGCAAAGCCTTTACATGAAGGTAGCAGAGAAGGCAGCAGGGAACTGAGATATCTAAAAGCCTGGGTTTGGAAGCAGCATACTGTCACACTTCCTTCCTCTCCTGGCCATAGCCGAATGGCAAGTGAGTGCAAAGATGGGTGAAAAATTGGAGCCGAGACTGAGACTTGCCGCACTAGTGTACAGTATGTTCATTAACTGCAGTATGCTGTTTTCTTCTTGGTTGGAGTGATAAGGAATGGAAATAGAGATTGCAGGGATCCAGGCCAAAGAGAGGCGACCCACAGGGTCAATGTTAGTTTGCCTTGTGTGCTTGTTATGTGCACATATATACAGCGTTAAATGTAAAGGAGACACGGGCACTTTAAAAATCCAGCCAAATAAACCTTCCCTTTGTTTTCCTGGGTCATCTCCACCCCCACTCCCCTACAGATAGTGTGTGTGCTCGTGCTGTAATTTATGCTTTAATTCTTACCTTAGCTTATTTACTCAATTAAAAAAGAGATTCAAGCGTAGAAAACTCCATCACTCATCATCCAGTAAGATTTACTCTAGAAAGGGGTGCATATGATTTTTGCAGGCTCATTAACTATTCGTTTTTTTAATTGCATATTCTGGATGCTGTTGGTTTATGTAAATGCTTCTTTCGTGTTCAAAGTGACCTTGTTTATCACCTCTGAGTCAAAAAGAAAACTATTGCTTATTAAAGAATGAGGCGACAGGTCACCTCTTGAGGTTTTTCTGAAAGGGCTGTCACCGGATAAACTGGAAAAGTTTGATTTAATACCAACTGGTCCTTTTGGGTCATGGAAAGAACATTTATTTTAATAACTGTTTGCAGGCACAGGCCCTTGCCCTAAATAAAATGATGTAAGTATTAGTTTTCAGGCAAATTTGAAAGGAAAAAAAAAGTCAGCTAGAGGAGAGGATTAGGTGAAATTCCTTAACAGATTTTTTTTTCAAGACTGCATGGACTCTTTGTGTCTGTCTTGAGCATGTTACACTTTAATGAGATTATTTTGACGTTTTCAATAGGTTTGAGCACCATGCATAACAAAGATTTCTTTCTGTTGCCCTTTCCTCCTAAGGAAATGTCTTTCTGTTGGGTTAGCAGTTGATAGTTGAATTATTATGCCCAGTTGTTTTGATTTATATATTCCAGTCTGCCTGCAGCCTTTTCTACATGCTGCCTGCCCTGGGCTTTGTCTGCACATGGAAGCAAGTCAAGTGCTTTTCTTCTCTCCCCACATAGTCTGTTTATGGCATGGATTCCACATGAGTGTGTACTCTACAGCTTGCTCCTCACGCACACAGTCCTCCAGCTCCCATCACTCCAAGGAAGTGTTGGTAGATGTGGCTCTCTCAGGGGTAGACTGTTACGCTGAAAGAAATACTTTATGCCCAAGATCCCAGTAGTCTTATTGTTAAACTGAAGATTTGGGTAAATAGTTCCTTTCAGAGCTTAACATTCCTGGATTTTTAGGAGCTCTCTAGGCTCCACCCTCTAATGCTGACTGAGCATTTCCAGGACAGTAGGAGACTCACCAACTACCCAGAGCTTGTTCGAATCAGTATAGGGATAGGATCTGCAGGTCTATGTCAAGGCCTTTCCCAACCTCATCCTGCCTTGCATCTCCACTAACCCTGGAATAAGGCTTCCAGACTCTTAGTATACAAATGTCTGTTCTTTGGTACAGGTGTGTGCATTTGGTAGGCTGAGTTTACTTTAGTCCCTTCCCTTCCCTTCTTCCCTCCCCTCCCCCTCCTCCCCTCCTTCTTTTTCTCCTCTTCCTTAATTTTTTTAAATTTTCTGCCTTCTGTTCCATTCTTTTCCTTCCTTCCTTCCTTCCTCCCTCCCTTCCTTCCTTCCTTCCTTCCTTCCTTCCTCCCTCCCTTCCTCCCTCCCTCCCCTCCTTCCTTCCATTTCTCTCTTTCTGTCTTCTCCCCCTTCTCTCCTTCCCAGTGCTGTGGATCGAACCTAAGACTATGTAAGTGCTACTACACAAGTGTTCTCTACCACTGAGTTACATCTCTATTTCTTGTTTATTTTCTTTTATTGGGGTGAAGGATTGCAGAGTCTCCCTACCTAGTAGATCCAGACTGGTCTCTAACTCAATTTGTAACCTTCTCCTCTTCACTGATGGAGTGCTGGGATGACAGACTCACATCACCATCCTAGGTTCGTCATCATTTCTTGATGTCCATGAATTCCTTGTGGACAAAATTGTAGCTTTTCTTTCTTGTTACCTGATAGCAGTTTATTTAATGGTGAAGCTACACTATGCTCCAGACACTGCTTGTGAGTTGGCAATGAAATGTGTATCCAGAAAGATATAGAAGAAAAGCAGGTTGAGTTTCAAGGATAATAAAACATTCCCTCCTTGGTCACCAATATAAGTTTCCTGCCACTCTGGTTTCCTTTTGAAACAACACCATATCCCAAGGGCTGTTCTGTTCTAAGGTGAAAATTATACTCATGAGTTCCACAGTTATCTCATACTAATACCTGGGGGTGTTTTTAGAGTTCAGTGGTCTGGAGAATCTGTGGAGGGGTGCTTTATGCATTTGATAACTCCAGCAGCTAAAACATCCACATACATGTGCACATTCACTATAATTTCATATGTATGCATAAATGTGAATGTGTGTGCATCTTCACCTGTTCATGTGTATACTAGTTACACACACACACAATGCAATGACACTATCAGTAAGGCTTGTAATCTGTAATCAGGGTTTAATTGCAATGGTTCTCAGTCCCTTTGGGGTTTCATATCAAATATCTCACCAAATACCTTGTCTATAAGATATTTACATTATAATTCCTAACAGTAGCAAAATTACAGTTATGAAGTAAAATTTGTGGTTGGGGGGTCACCACAGCATGAGGAACTGTATTAAAGGGTTGCAGTGTTACGAAGGTTGAGACTCACTGATTGAACATTTCACGTCTGGATTCCAGAGCTGGAAAAGTGTGAGGGCACATGTGTAGGTATGTGTGAGTGACCGTGTGTACATGTATGTGGAGGCCATAAATTGACATCAGCTATCTTTCTCCATTGCCCTCCATGTTATACACTGAGGCAGGTTCTATTGATGAGCCTGTAACTCTCAGATTTTGCCTAGTCCAGCTAGCCGGCTTGCTCTCCACTTCCCAAGTGCTAAGAGTCGAGGTGGGTTGATATGCTGAAGACCCAAGTGCCGTGGTATCTCCTTTTACTCCAAGAGCCACTGTTTCCCACAGAGCCTTTTCTGAGGCCTCTCAAGTTGTTCTGATCTCTCCCCACCAGTATGGAGCCCGTATCCTCACTACTTACTATGCTGGTATTTAATGACCATAGGGCAGTGACCATACTCCAGGCTTGGCCCTCACTTTAGTGCTACTGGAAGGTGGGGGTTCTAGACGGAAGGCCTAGAAGGAGGTGTGACATCGTGGGGGCAAGCCTGTGGGGGAGTGTGAACACTGCTCTTTCTCTATTTCACTTCTCTGCTCTGAGGAGAGCTTCTCTCGTGCACTCCCACCAGGATTTACTGTGCTGGCATATGGCTAGATGAGTAGAACTCATCAGTCACGGTTGGAAACCTCTAAGCCTGTAAGTTCAAATAACCAACCCTCTTTTCTTTATAAGGTGATGCACTTCAGATATTTGTCACAGTAACAGAAAGCTTACCAACACAAACCATTTGCTATCCTCATTTTTAATGGCAACTTTGTCTTCCTTAGATAATGTATTCATGTTACTTAATTGTGTGCTCTGAAAATTTCCTAAAGATTGCCCACTTTTTTTTGACCATATTTATTTCTTTTCTGTCTACTAGAGACTTTGTTAACTTATGGAGCTTATAGGATTCACTTTCCTATGTTTGTGGTTGAGTAAAGATGGAAGAACATCAAAAGAAATGTAAGGCTAGAACTCTCATCCCTAAAATGCCTTGAATTTTCATGACGATGCTTTGATTTCCACAGGTCAGAGATGAAAACACTTGACTGAGCCTTAAACACTTCAGCTCTTTGACACTTCAGGCCTTTGCAGCTTGGTTTCCGCCTCCAGAGGGTTAGTACTGCTTCCCTTTGTAAGGAGTGCTAATTTATATTAAACATTCAGAGCAATGTTAGCATGCCCTGGACATGAATGCCAGCCATTATCCTTCATGCTCTAAACTTCTTTTGTCTGTAACCATGGATCTGCTTATTTCATTGTCATTTTAGTGTCTTTACAAATTTTGGACTTTGGTATTTTTAATTTAAATACATTTGCACAGAAATTTAATTTTCACAAATTATAATGGTTTTATGAGAGTCACACAACCTATTGGCTGTTGTTGGACATTTATGTTTTTCCTTACTTAAAGAAAACCTGATCATAGATATACCTACAATTAGCAGATTAACACAGTTTTCTTTTTAACACTGACACATGTAGGTAGAGTGTATGGCACTCAATACCTGTTTATGTTAATGTGTAGTGATATTGGGGTTTAGCCATAAGCTTTCATTTCTAAATAACCAAATCTTCACCACTAGTTATTTTGAAGTATACAATGAACTGTTGCTAATCATACCTCATTTCTATATTGTCAAATATTAGAAATTATTCTTTATATCTAAGTACACCACTGGTTTTCCTTCCTTTTTTTTTTCTGTTTTGAATGATGGTCTTATAATAATTCCCAGAAGTGGTCTCTGCATTAATGTGTATAAGTATCTTATGGGTCAGGTCTACGTTTATGATGCCTTCTGATGGAATATGCCAGGAGACATGGGTGTTTCACAGTTCTGGTAGCATGGAGAAAGGTTTTGGCAATTTAGCCATAGGGTCTGGTGTTTTAAACAGTCTCTTTGGAGAGGTAGTGATCCAGGAAAGAGGAATGACATCAGCCTTTCCTTTCTCCATACTGGCTGCTCCTTCCTCACCAACACAACATAAAACAGACAAGGTGGCTGTGGAGGTCAGCTGTGTGGACTCACTCCAACTCCCTCCTCACTGCCCACTATAATTATTTCTTACTGGCTCACTCCTTGCTTTTAATTTTCTTTTTGCAACTCACGGTGTATTTATAAAATGAAAACCTCTGTCAGAATACAACTTTCACTGGAAAGAAAATTAAAACAAACAAACAAACAAATATTGTGAATCTAGTCCAAGTAAACACTGATTTTTGGTAAATTTCACTGCCAGACAGTCTATAGTAATCATGTCTACCCTTATTAGCCCCAGAGACACTCAGTTGCAAGGTAAGAGTTTAAACAATAATTTTAGCTGAGATTTTGTGTTGCTATCTGGGTCATTCCACATTTTAAGTCAGTTCTCTGACTTAAGTACTTTCAGTTCTCTGATGGTTGGAAGCTTGGTTAAAATCATCTGGGACTGAGGTGCTGGGAGAGTCAGCTAACACTAGAAGCAGCTGCTGAGGCTGTCCACACACAATGACTGTATTAGTCTACACACTCCTCATGGTCCCTTTGCCAACAATTCTCCACCAAGCTGTTGTTCTTCCAGGAAGAACTTCTGAATAGCTTCAGCATCCCTAAGGTCAGGTGATTTGGACAGATCCTGTCTTTCAGTGACAAGCTTCTAGTTCTTTCTTCATTCTCGAATCTTTTTCTTGAAGCCAAAGTACGTGCAATCCAAGAAGAAGCAGTATCGAATGAAAAGGGTGACACACACACACACACACACACACACACACACACAAACCTTTTGCAGTAGTCTATTCCTGCCAATAGTCTTTGCTGCTCCAGGATATGTGCTGGGTGCAGCACTAGCTGAGCAGTGGCTAGCCCCAAGTTCTTGGAAGAGTGTGAGTTGCTCACAGCCACTGAATAGAACCGGAAACACTAGCTCACTTCCTCCTCATGTCTTCCCAGGCTGTCCTTGGTGGCCTGCCTTTGGGTTCCCCATCTGGTTTCCTGACCTTCCTCCACCCCTCTGATTGCCTCTCTGGCTGTATCCTCATTCACTTGCCATCAGGAGGCTCCTAAAATGCTATGTATGCATGTGAGGAACCATACTCTCTGCCCTGAGGAATCCCCATCAGGCTTTTGGGAGACGCATAAATTCTTGATTAACGATACATCTGCCCAGCAGGTAATAAAAACAGTCTCTTGGGTGCAAAGAGCAAACACAAGGAAGGGGCTGAGATCCGAGCACTGCACAGTCAATGTCTTAGGTACCACAGGGTCAGGGTCAGGCCTCTATGCTGAGCTGCTGTTTCTCTAGAATAGCAAAAACACATTTTTAAAAACACATGCAGAGGAAGAAAGCCATTCATAAGTATTTATTAAAGTAGGGCATATCCACATATTATGTCCATATAATTCCACTTATAGGTATAGACTCCACAGAAAACAGTGCCTATGATTTGCCCAGTAGCATGTGCGAGCATGCTTATAGCAATGTTATTCATAAACCATAAACTAGAAACAGAACGTGCATCTTGGGAATACAGGCAAAATAAAGTGTTAAGTATGCATACAAAGGGGCATTATTCAGAAACAAGAGTGAGCTCCTTAAACTACTTGCTTCCGTATGAGTCCACCACGAGTCTACGGCTCTAATGATGAGGAAAGGCTGCCAATCACAGGGGAGTCATTGAATCTTTTCTTCGTCAGCCTGGTGCAGAGCTGACTGCTGGAGTTTGGGTAAGGCTCTAGTGCCTGATCTGCCCACCGGATGTGAAAAACTGAGCTCTGAATTATGACTGCAAATATCTCTGCAAATGCAACAGACAGAGGGGATTGTAGAACTCAGCCTAAGTGGTGTCTTCATTATCTACTCTTTGGAAGTGCTTTTGTTGTTGTTAGGCTGCTTCTGGCATCACTACTCACCAGTCAACGTGGAAGATGATAACTAGCCATGGCATCAGTGTACACATTTGCTCTTCTCACCGTCTTTAGTAGGATGCAGAATCATGCCCTGTATACCCTGTTGCATCTACTGCTTGCTTTGGTGCCTGGCACGCTGACGATGATCAATATATTTAGAGACACTATTTGCTAAGGAGGGAATAAAGCATTTCTGGGATTTATGTAACTAATGATTCAGCCAAACAGTTATAGAAAAAAAAATTGCAACATAGTTAGAAATCAGGGGAGTACTGAGTAGCCGCTGGAGAATTAGCTTTCTGGGAGCAGACATGGCTGTTTTCTCCAGTATTTCTTCTAAAACATGTTAAAACAAAAGGCCAAGGCTTAGTTAGGAAGCATTTTATTATCTGCAGAAACTGTGCTACGTACTTGTGAAATAATCTCATTTAATGTCCATCCACCCTCCTAATGAGGTGTATGGTATTTAATAAAATTAACAGTGATATGTTATTGAAGCCATTTTACAGATTAGTAGTTTGAAGTGAACCAAGGTATAGTTCTTCCAAGGTCACATAGCTTTTCCTGAGTCAGGAGTATTGCTCCTTAGCCATCTGGCTTCAAAGCTTAGATTCAAAAGCAGAATGATAGCTTCTAGTAGAAGTAAAGAGGCCCGTGAGGCCTGGGAATGGAAGACAGAGGCCAGGTTTGGCAAAGACTAGAGTACTTAGGTAGAGGATCAGGGCAATACAGAGACAGGACATGCAGCATGCATCAATACTAGTGGTTTTAACTTTTTTTCCTGCAGCAGGTCCAGTGCTGAGCTCTTGAGGTACCAAGGTGATGGATACATGGTCCCTAGGACTTGGGTCTTAGGTAACAATGCCAACCCCAGCTATTGGAGTCTGGAGCAAGAGCTAAGTGAGTCTTGAGGTAAGAATAAATAAGTGCTGCCCATTGGGTAGATCAGAGCAGGGGTTCGATGTTTACTACTTGTATTGTCCTTGGTTAGTGCAATAGTTTGAGCAGACCACCCCCCCTGGTCCCCGATTCACTCGTCACGATGTTCTTCTTGTAGGTTTCTAGGACCCTCTGGGTCCTTCTATTTCCCCATATTCTATATTTCTCTTACCTAGAGTCCCAGTAGGATGTCCTCACATCTATTCCAATCCCCTGGTAAGTGAAGACTTTCATGGGACTTGCCTTTTGGGCTAGTGCCCCATAACTCTGGTGCCCCATATTTGACCACCTCCCCTTGGTGGGAAGGCCTGGTGGCATTCAAAGAAAGAATAAGCAGGCTACCAAATGAGACTTGATAGCCTAGGATCATATAGGAGGTCCCCCTTGGTCATAGACCTAGGGGAGGGGAATAGGGTGAAAGCGGGAGGGAGGGAGGAACGGGAGGGTACAAGTGATGGGAATAACAATTGAATTGTCATCTAAATAAATTAATTAAATAAAAAAGAATAAATAAGTGATGATTTTCCGAGCTAGCCACTTCTTTCTCTCAAATCGCAGGGTGAGATTAGCTGCGAGTGAAAGGTCAAGTGACTTTACCATGGAGAAATATGCCTTGGGATATGGAAAGAATGCGTTCCCAGGAACTTCCTACTTGGAGATATTTCTTCTGTTCCTTTTTAGCCAATCTCGGTGAGTCTTTCAGGCAAGATTCCCCATCCTTATTCAGTAAAGGGATCATTGTGTGGTACAAAATAAGCCAATTGTAACACTAAGTGACATGGCATGGACAGAAAGGGCCAGGGAACAGCAATACCTGGTAGATGCCTGGTAGCTGTTTATATGTCTCCTACTACTTCAAAACCTATGAGGGACCTGGCTTCTGTCCTCTTGTCTTATGCCCTGACAACTGCTCCTCATCCTTTAAAGATTTCTGTATGTGTAAGCTATATAGAAAAAGTTTCTGTTGCTTACAGGCAGTGAGTGCAAAGGCTGCACGTTTAGGACAGTGAGGGGAGCAGGTTATAGTTGATGCAAGAAGGGACTCTTTGCTCTTTGATGTTGTATCTCAGGGTCTACTTTGATGTCTTACTGATGCTAAGTCCTCAGTGAATGCTATCTGAATTTTAAAAAAAAAGTGTGAACAAATGAACAGACACGTCATCTCCCATCATTTGGCCACTGTGGTCATGTAGACATGGTTTAGCACTGGTGACAAATCCGATAAGGCAGTGTCTCTAAGCCATCATGCCAATCACTCTAATCCAGCCAAGAATACTTCCTGTTTTGTGAGTAAAACAAAGCACATCTTCGTTTTTATAGCAGCCACCATTTCTCCTGAGAGAAACGGGGTTATTGTAATTCCAGCTTAGCTGAAATATGTAAGGCTTACTCATCCTGTGCATAAAATTGATAACTTGTGCATCTGGGACTGTCTATCTCTTTCCTATTAATCCATTTTAGACTTTATAAGTCAACTGAGCATTCAGCTTTTGAAAAATGATTCTGCAAAAATCGTTTTGCATAAGTACTAGTAAATACTGGCGTGTGTTCCTGGCAGGGGATGGAAATAGTCCATTTGGTCTCTGGTGGCCCCAGGAGCAGAAACAGTGGCTGGAGACTTGGCGGAGTTTGGATGGCAACAAACATGCACTGGTCAGTTTTACTTTCCATTTAATGAGGATGATTCATTTTAGAATTGCACAAGGGAGGACCACAAGGCAGATGAGAGAGATGCACAAATGCATATCAATAGAATGACTGGGAGCAGGAAAATGGTTAGCTTTCTTCTTCGGGCTCACGAATGTGGCCAGTTGGAAGGTTCTAATGAGGTTATTAGGTTTATGCCTGTAGACTGTGAGCATGGCCAAGCTGTTAATCTTTTTTTGTAAATTGTGAGCTACGGGATATTTTGCAGCTATAAGATGACAAGGATATTGGCAACTTCAGCCTGTTTAATTCCACCACCAGCCATCTCTCTGTGCTGAAGGAATGGAAATTGAGGCTCCTTAAAAAAAATACCCAACTGTTTACAGACCCGAGAGACCTCAAAGTCCGTATAAGCTGACCAAGCACCATAGTTTAGAAAGAGAGAACCATGATACTGGTTTGGTTCTGGGTATGTTAGGGTGTGGAGCTGAGTTCAAATGAGGTCTGTGGAAACACATAAAAGGAAGATGAAGATAATTAACTAAAGTAAAAAGCAAAAATTTCTATCAAATATTTTGTGGCAAAGACTTATGATACAAAACCAGGAAAAGAAAATGCTGCAATTTTCTATTTGCATGTTTTGTTAGTGGAGCCAGTTTGTTTAATTTTTGAAGAAATTAATTCTTTATAACTGATCCTCCACTAGTGCAAATTATTTTATTAATGATGATGCTTAACGTTAAAATTTTTTTCTTACTTCTTCAAGTAAGTATTTAAAGCTGTACGCCAGCTACATGAGGTTAAATGGTCTATGGATTAATCCTGTAATATTATATACACCACCCTGGTTGTGAAGTGCATAAAAACAAAACAAATAAGGACAATTTAGTGTTGGAAAGTAATGTTCTTGTTGGACTGCATCAGGCATAGCAAGTGATGGAGGCCAATTTTGGATGCGATAAACTGGGATCTAAGAAAGGCTCTAGGGATGTTGGTCCAGATGGTGGGACCAAAGGCAGTGGCATGGTAGAAGGGAGCCTTAAGGATGGAGATGTGGTCCAAGTTATTTTCTGAAACCGCAAGTCTCACCCTCAATTTCACATTAGTCCAAGCAACACTAAAGAATCAGGAAGGTCCCCAGCTTAGGGTTAGTATGTCCGATTCATTGGATGAGAGTAATAAAAACACACAAAAAAGGCCTGAGTAACTGAATTCGGGTCGTGGCAAAGGGCATCAAAATCAGGAAGCCAGAATCCAGGTAAGAGTTCCTTATCTCTCCCTTTTCTCAGACATGAGAAGGTGTACACACACACTTGTATGTGCCAACACAGACAGACACATTCACGGACGCATGCATGCATGCGAATACCCATACAGGTTGAATTCTGTGATACTGCCAGTGTTCTGATTCTGATGTCCTGGGAGGATTCTTGGATGAGGACCATTTCTTAGTTGGCATCTGGCATCCAGACTCCTCCTACACGCTTTTGCTGTAGCCATATTGATCACAATCAGAGAGGGCTCTATGCTGACTCAGGAGAAGTTGCCACATGCCAGCTCCCTAAAGATCTTTAGGTGGGGGCATGTGCACCACTGGGTGCCACCATTTGCTTTGCCTGAAGTTTCCCAGGATAGGATGCAGAGTGGCCAGGGAATACCTCAGCTGTCCTCCCAATTATTTCCTTCATCTCCATTTTTAGGGAATTTCTTTTCCTTTTCATATATATATATATATATATATATATATATATATATATATATATGGTCTCTAACAATGTTTATGGCAACTCTCATCCTCTCTCCTTGACAGTGGTGCTTATTAATGTTCCCAGGCTTTTTTATTTTTTAAATTATGGAAAGACCAAATGATATACTCTTGATAATTTGATACAATGTATATTGACTCATTAGCGCTATTACTATGAAGTGTATAAGCTGAGTGTTGAAAAAAAAATTCCTTTCACAGTAGCAGGGTTGCAGTTTACCACGTGAGAGAATCTTACTTCCTCTGAAGGAAATAAAAAGAATATGGGGTAACATTCCAGAAAAAATGTAGAGCGAGGAAAGGGCAAAAACATCATTTCACTTATATGAGGTATCAAAATAATCACAGTCATACAGATAGAATCTAAAATTGTGATTATCAGGGCCGAGGGAAGAGGTGTGGGCTGTTTAGTGCTGAATGGTGACAGAGCTTCAGCGGGGAAGATGAGAGGTCTGGAGACTAATGGTGGGTGATCATAGGTCAGCACTCGATGCTACCGAAGTGTGCGTTCAGAGATGGAGAAAACAGACAGTTGTGTTTTATATATTTTTACATCCCTTAATGTGGCTAACACAACTGAAGGTAAAATGAAGGCAGAAGGGCAGAGGTCCACAGGAACCTTTAGCAAAGCCACATTCCTTGTGGTCACCTTCCTTTCTCTCCTAGGTTGTTTCTATGACAAGATTCCTGCCGAACATGGCCTGGTGGAAGCCATACTCTGAGGGCTTCTTAGCAGGTTTCTCTAGCTGTGACTCCATGAGTGACATCCACAGTTTCTTGCCTTTAACGGGAACAAGGTGAGACAATAGGGCTTACCAAAGAGTGCAAAAGGATCACCCTTGGTTTCTGGCTTCTCACCACCAGACCCCACTTCCCCAGTGATCCTTTATTTATTATACAAATACAAGAAAGCAGTATTTTTTGAATGCCTTTTGAAATGCCCTCTTGAAACCAGCATTTTCCTAGAGAGATTTATTAAGTTCTTAGACACTGCCAGCAACCACTTTTCATATAATAAAATTTGCCTCAATGAAGGTTATTTTAAACACTTTGGCTTTCAAGAATTATCTATAAAAAATATGAATATAGTTTCTCCTATTACCACTGAGGCCCATGTCACCTGAGAGTACTTTCTGAGAATATTAACATTATAATATCACCCTGAAATTTTTCATTAAGAAAAAAGTCATTCTTCATATACCTAAAGCAATTAATTATTAAGCACTACAATAAGCTATTCCAATCTTATTCAAATATGCTCTGAAAATACCAACCTAATAGGACCTTGTTCTGGAAGGAGTTCTTCAGCTTTCAGCAGATGGAAAATGCTTTTGGAATGTCAGTTTGAAGAGGGCTTCAGGCTTAGAATGGGTTTATAACCTCCAATGTCTTATTAACTTATATGGCATTGACTGGGCCCTGAATTGTCTTGACTCTCCATTTTCCAATCTTCAAAATGAGACTGATGCTAATTCATATCCAGTAGAATTGCTGGGAGAATTAGCAATAGTGAGGGGACTCTAAAGGAGATACGGAGCTGCACTCTGCCACTGTCTTCTTGTTCGTTTTTAATTTCAATCTCTCTCTCTCTCTCTCTCTCTCTCTCTCTCTCTCTCTCTCTCTCTCTCTCTC
>OU015743.1:34619789-34636823 GCA_907169655.1 Acomys percivali
CACACACACACACACACACACACACACACACACACACACACACACATACACCCCTTCCCACACAAATTGCCAGCTCATTGGAGTACTGTGGCTTCTTTGGTATTAATTAGGGCCATTAGGAATCATTTCAGAATTTGCATACTCTGTGAGTTGGCATTGCCTGCACCATGAAGACTGTCACTCCCCTTGGCCATGATGTTAATCATACTGGTTTCTCAGCTATGCAGATTTATCCATCTCTAGCCACACTGGGACAGTAGGGTTAAGAAAAGGTTCAGACTCAAACTTCATAGAGAAATGTGAACTGCTAGTCCAACTGACATATCTGAGAGCTGCTTGGATGTTATGGGCATGTGATGAAATAGCCATGGTGATCCACAAGGATTCTGGGGCTTTTGTCATGGATAATTGTGTTACTGGATCAGCTAAGTAAAAACTGGAAGAGCTCTGAAAGCAAAAATAGCATCTTTCTTACACAGTTTGCTTTCTAGATAAGCCCTGAAGGCAGGTTACAAAGAGAAGTCTGAATTTACTTCAGAATCATGTTCCTGGTTTATTTGCGTATGCAAAGGATGCATCTAGCTACAAGGGGGCATCCTGGACCTTTATTACAGGGAAAGAACACAGAAGGGTTTTACACAAGCCAATTACAGAGAAATCATAGAGGTATTTGGCAAAAATAAATAGATAACTGGCAGGATGGGCAACAGCGAGTAAATGTGCAGCACAGAGCAGGACTTCCTTAAGCACCTCTGTAAGAAAGAAAAACAGTGAAACTAATGCATAATCCTCTAGCTGAGTCTGGTTAAGAAGGAATAAACAAGCGAATCCCATGGATGGCAAATTATCCTTTTGCAAATTATTTTGTTTTCTAAGTATCTAATCCTCATTAATGCCACACAGGCTTAGCACACAGCCTTACCATCTCCTCAGGGGAGAGAAAAGAAGGGGAAAGAAGTAATTGAGAGAGGATCTAGACAAAATGGCACTGGAAGGGGAATGGAGTAAGGGGAGGGAAAGCCTGGAAGGAGGTGGAGGAGAGATGCTAACTGGGGAGGATGGTCCCACCAAGGACAGGAGTCCAGAGGGAGCCTCTGTTTGAGCCCAAGGTTAATTATGAATTCTACTGTTTGGTGGTTGGGTTTGGTTGTGAATTAATGTCTAAATGAGTTTAGCATGCTTCCTTACTTTCAAGTTACCTCCAGGCAAAAATATTTCAATTTCCCTTAAGGTCTATCTGTCCTATATTCTCACAGTGTGCTTTGTCAGGGATAACTTCCAATCTGATGAGGGAGAGTCATGGCTACTCTGTCATGGAGGGCCTTTTGAGTCACATCCATCTTTGAGGAGTCTCTTATAACATTTTCTTTCTTTCTTTCTTTTCCTGAGACAGGGTTTCTCTGTGTAGCCTTAGCTATCTGAATTCACTTTGTATACCAGGCTGGCCTCGAACTCACAAAGATCCACCTGCCTTTGCCTCCTGGAGCCTTACAACGTTTACTATGTTCAAGAAATGAAAGAGCAGATCGGAAGCCACAAGTCTAGAGATGAAGCCTTTTCCATTATGAATATCTTACCATATACGAACACTAGACACAGAGCGTGAAGGTTGCAGTCAGTTTCCTAATAGATCTATTATGGAGTAAAGGAGACCAAGGGAGAGATATATACTCAAGGTGCTTTAAGGGGTAGATGACTCAGATAGGCATGCTGCTCTTAAAACAGCTTTGAATGAAAGATGTTTCTGTTTCTACCTGCCTTCCCAATCCAAGGCTGCCTAGGCCTCTGACTCAGCTAAGTGTTCCCCACAGGGCACAGTTGGGCTAGTCCACAGTGCTGTGCAGGGGTGTGTGACTCTGTACTCTGCAGGTTAATTCCCTGTACCAACCTCTGAGCTACCCTGCGGTGTAGGACAGGAGACAAGTGAGTTAGCCCTTATGAGGTACTTAGCATCTACCCTCTTGGATGATAGACTATAAAAAACAAGGTTCTAAGGGACTTATGGAAATGAGTTAAACAAAATTCTACATGAGCCTAGGGTGTGAATGCCCAGCTAAAGGCTGGGTTTTAGGTAGGTGTGGTTAATACCATCACTTGGGAGGTAGAGGTAGGAGTATCAGGAATTCAAAGACAGACGACTATCTTGCCAGTCGAAGGCTAGCCTAGGCTATATGAAAGTTTGTTTCAATAAACCCCAAATATATTAGATAGATAGATAGATAGATAGATAGATGAAAAATAGGTATATATATGATAGTTAAATAGATGATAGATAGATAGATAGATAGATAGATAGATAGATAGATAGATGAAAAATAGGTATATATATATGATAGATAAATAGATGATAGATAGATAGATAGATAGATAGATAGATAGATAGATAGATACTAGATATCTAAAATAAAAATCTGGGTTTGAGCTTCTTTTCAGTGACTCGAGAGAGTGCCAAGCAATGAGTGAGCTGGGTGGTGCTTTCTGCCTCCCTGAGATGGGAAGTTCCTGAAAGTTGAACAACCAGGTCCCTGGAGGGAAAGTCCTTAAGCAGATGGAAGAAAGCCTAACCAAGGGCTAGAAATGAAGCCTGGATTAGAGCAGTGGCAGTATTCTCAAGAACCCATGCTATCCAGACTGTGCTTTAGGCTGAAAGGCAGACTCTATGGAAACCCAGCTTCTCTTTGACCTTTCTTCCCTGTGGATTCCCCAGAGGCGTCCCTTCAGTGATAGAGCCTCTAGAGTGGTTCAAGAGGCACACAGTGGCTGACTAGACAAACAACTGATGCTCTTTTAGGTCGTTGAGAAAGAGCACAACCCACCACTCACATTCAGGCCATCGTGAGAAATCAGATAATGAAGCTGTTTTATGGACACCATCATGAGATTTCCTTGGCAGATTTCATATTGAGGTCAGATTCCTCACACAAACAGTCTTTTGGGCATTACTGCAGATTACTCAGTGTCACTGGTGAAGGGGGTCTTAGTCTCTTGAAAACAGCTATAGATAACATTTCTGTTCCTGTCCCTCTCTTGATAGGTACTATGGAAAACATAATCATTGCCACCTTGGTCTTGATCTATGAAATTCAATCTGGCCACCCAAAATCATTAGTTTTCTTTCTTTGGACCACAGATCCAGACCAGTATAGCTCTGACCATAGATTGGCTTTTTACCATTATTCTGCATGGTGCCCATGTTGGGTCTGTGTTTCTTTCTCCCCAGTATGCATTGGTTCCTATGGGTGAAAATGCTCATCACATATGCACCAACACTTTTGCCCTTCTCTTATATGTTCAGCTTCTTTTTGGAAGAAACATTAAAGTCATCCATTGCCATCCAAAGCAAACCCTCAGGCTCTCTTGGGGTTCCCTGTTGTCTATGTGCATTTATATACAGCTGAAGGTCCAGAGCATAAGAAAAGCACATCCTAGCAATCCTAGGGGCTTCCTACAATAGCTGGAGAGGTGGGTAAGGCAGAGTAGAACACATACCCTTATGTGGTTTCAACCTGACCACAGGTTTCTTTACTCCTAATGGTACTTTGCTTGGACTTCTGCCTTGGGGGGTTGTATTGGCCCTACTACTTGATAAAACTCCTTCTCTATTTAGTCTTTTCACAAAGTTGGCTCCAGAGGCGGCCCAGACACATTCCAAGGGCTCCTTCATTTTCAAATTCCTTGTTCTCCATAGACTGTGGTGTTTGAGGTCAAGAAGAGCCACGATGGCTGAAGATGGTTCAATCAGCAAAGGGGCATTTTATAGAAGGAATAAAGTGCTTATGAAAAAAATCCCTTGAGCATAAACTACCAGGCTTGATTCTTAGGAATTCCTAGGGAGCCACTACCCCTGTAGCTACCATTCACCCAACCCGTGACTTAGGATTCAGGAAGCCACCATCGCTGCCATGACCCTGAGCTTTCCATGCAGGTGGAGGAGGGACTTGAAATCTGGTTGTAGGAAAGTCCCATGTTTACTGAATCGTGTTGCCAGGAGCAGAGTGGTAAGAGCAGCATGTGGGTGGGCATCACCCCGGTCTTGTATTTGACCTCCTAGGGGATGCAGCTGTGCTTCAGCTACACCCGTTCTGCAGGAGACGCTGAAAATAGAGCTTTTGTATTTCAATCTAACAGAGAAAAGGAGTTTCAGAGGCGATTGGCAGCATCTACCTCCACCATGGATGGATGGGCTTTGCTGTATTTATTATATACATGCTCAATGCAATGAGCTCATTGCAGACATATATATTACAGAAAGTGGCTCTGAAGATGATCTATGTAATATATTATATAAAATATTAATTATATAAAATATAAAAAAATATTTTAACAGTTGGACCAAGTGAGGTCCAGAGATGTGACCTGACTCTTTCCTGGGCACAGCTCATTCTTGGTGAAGACAGGACAACACTGGTCTTGTGGCTGTAAGTAATTTCTAAATTGGTGTTTTGTGCCAGTTTGGGAGTCTATGGACCCTTGTGTTGAGCAATCACAGAAAAATGTGACTCCCTCACTACTAACTTTACTTGGAGATTTAATTAAAGAGGAAGGGGTATTTCATACATGAAAACAAAAGTACTCACGAGTATGCAAATGCACTATGAGATGTCCTGTGAGGGTAAGATGGGGTATGACAACCAAGTTGAGGATTTTCTTTTTTCTTTTTCTTTTTTTTTTTTTGAGAGGATTTTCTTCTAGTGCCTGTTCACTTCTTACTTCTGTAGAGATCATTTTCAAAGAGAGATGCAACCCTCTTCTGCTCCCAGTGCTTTTCTTTTTCAGATATTGTCCTAATGTATTTTGGTTGAATGACATATAAAAATTACTGTAATTGCCACTCAAATGCTGCTCGTTCTGGGAAATCTTTTCTTTCACTGTGTTGTAATTAATCGCTGCTTTCTCTGTACTTCCAGTGCACCATATTTACTGCTGGATTAGGAAACAAATCATTATGCTTTATGGTAAACTCTGGATATGCCTGTCTCCTCTGTATCATAGGGACCCTTCCTTGGCAGACACTGACTCTAAATTATCCTTGAGTGCCTAGAAAAATACCTTTCCTAGGGAATGAAGAGATGGTTGGAAGAGAGAATGCTCTCACAGGCTCTTGTCTCCTCTCTGGGCTCAACATAACATGGGGCATCCCTGCCCACCGCATGTAGCAGAACCATATGACAATGCACAGATAATGAAAAAAGCAACAGTAGCTCATGACACTTATGGGCTGAAGCAGTTTAAAGGTCATGTGTGTGGCTCCACCCTTCCCTTACTTACTTTGATGACTTGGGGGTGGGTGGGTGGGTCCCTGAAATGACAGAGCCATAAAATAAACCAGAATGGCTTGGAACATTGATCCAAACTGTAGAACACAGGCAGTAAACCTTTGGTGGACTTTAGTGTTTATTACTCCATGGCAACCTGGGTTTACTAATACTGGAGATCGAGAATTCACAAAACTGCACATGCAGCTCCTGGGATAACATGACTTGTTTGGACCTTCTATTTTCTTCCTTGTTATAAGCTTACGTAGACATTGAGAACACTAAAGGAGAATGTATAACGAGTTATTTAAATCCTCAGCAGCCATGAAAACAAGTGGGCATAAAACATCACAAAATTCAGTTGTCCCCTTACATGGCTCCAAAAGGACAAAGGCCATTTAGAGAACAAGAGCTGTCCCTGCAGGATAGAAGACATACTTTAGCCGGAACTCACTGTGCCTTTGATACCTTAAGGGAATTTACGGCCTGACCAGTTCACCTTCTTCACCTTGGCACATGGTAATTTCTCCTTAATTGGGCTCCAGGGAGTTCAGAGAGATACCAGTCGACTCCATGAGATTTCACACCTGTGTACAAATTTTACTTTACTTAGGTATGTTGGGATCTTGATACATTATTACTAAGTGCATTTATTTTTTTATATACATTGTGACACACACACACACACACACACACACACACACACACACACACACACACACACACACACATCCCATTTGTAGCTTATTTCTAGGAACTAAAAATTCTAGCTGACCTTTAGGCAAAATATTTCTTCTCTATACATACCCATTTACTTTTCTTCTCAGCTATGCAGAGATCAGAAAGAATACCTGTAAATGATCTGGCTCTACACTAGGAAGTCTGTAAGTATCTAATAAAAAATAGTTTGTAGTAAATGTCTATCACACATTTATTTAAAAATACTTTGTTTAAAAATACCTTATGTAATTTTAGATTTTAGTTGGCCCTCACAGGGACTCTTCTGGGTAGGTTATATTTTCCTTCTCATTTCTGTTTTTAAGCAGAAGAAAAATGAAACTTAGAGAAGACACAATGGTCTGTCCAAAGTCACAGAGTAGGAGGAAGTAGTAAAGTTGAGGCTAGTGACTATCACTTTGATGTCACAGCTAGGAGGTACCTTGAAGTGGTTCTTAAAGAGCAGAGCTGGGAAGAAAAGGAGTTAGGGTCAAGAGTATAATGCCAGGAAAAAGTAGGCATTGAGCAAATGACTGCCATTGCTGTGTTATAGCCACAAGCTGACTGGTCGTGACACCCAGCTTATCTATTTTCAGTAGATGCCTGGACACCACCAGTAAGCCTCATTCACTCAGCATCCACAAAGAAAGAGGAGTTCAGGAACTATGCTGGGTGTGCTTAATAGAGAATCAGAGGACTTGAAAATAAAAGAAATACACATTTCTGAAAATATTTCGTTATATGTGGTGGTCTGGTTATAGTCACTCACTGGACGGGGAAAACCATTCCTTCTATATTAAAATGGTAGAATGAAATATGGCCCTTCTCCAGGGTACAATAAAACAACCAGAGGTTTGCACCTGAAAGCAAACATGTCTCACATCCCACAAACCTCTTCTTCCAGGATGCCAGAGAGCTACAGTTCTGGCTTAGTTCAGGAGAGAGAGAGAGTCGTTCCTATCTGTATGTAGTGTACTCTCAAATTAGCTTCTCTTATAATCAAGCTGGAAAACACCCGCCTCGTTACCTGCCCTCCTGCTCGCTGCATTCTTCTGATATAGTTATTCATTTCAATTAATGGGAAAGTGGAGGAGGTGAGCTGCCCATCCATTTTGCCAAGGATTTGGGAATAGGATCAAAGTTGGTTTTACTTCAATAGAGTCCCTAGTGAGCTGTTAATTACTTGAGTTTCAAATCTGATGGCATTTGAAATAGAATATTGAATTACACCTGTGTTTGGGGGTCAGTTTATCTTCTGATATGAAGGTAGATTTGTGGCAGGAAGGAACGAGAGGAAATGAAGTTAGTTTTCTTCCTGTGTTTGATGGGGGGAAAAGTCTTTGTTGCTGAAATATTCCTTGGGGTTTCACATACTGAGTTAAACCAAGGGGGAAAATTATGTTTCAGGAACTTCAAGCAAGAGCAGACCTTCAATTATCCCTCAAGCAGATTCAAATATGTAATCTTAGATTTGTTAATATGAAAAATGACTTGCGTGCTCACAGTGGTGGGAGTTTGAGTACGCATGGTGATCAGAAAGCCAATCTGGTAGAAAACAAAGCAGAATCAGTGTTTCTGGTTTAAAGTTCTTTATTTTTCCTTAACAACAAGATTTAGAATTTCATGAAAGTGAACATAATGTTTGTTTAGGAATTTACACTCATAGGAGGGAAATAACGTATTCGGAAATATTTCACTTGCTCACTTATTTTTGAAACATGCCCACCTTCCTCCTGCTCACTGAGCTGCCTAAGCCTTTCCTTGCCTCAGGGTTTTGGCTCTCTGCTCAACTGTTACTTCCTAGCTCTGACTGTCTTATCCTTCAGGGTCCAGCTCCTGTTGTACTGCCCCAGAGGCTGTCCCTTCTATTTTTGCTCATCATATATGTATATGTATTTGTCTGCTACGTTGCTTGGTCTATTGTGCCAATGAGAGCAGAGACCAGGGTGATCTTCTACACTCCTGTGTTGTTAGCTCTTAGTACTGTATCTTCTGACCATCTCATATTAGGTGAGTGATTGATGACAAAACCAGACTAGACCATGCCCCCTTCCTTCCTTCCTTCCTTGCTTCCTTCCTTCCTTGCTTCCTTCCTTCCTTGCTTCCTTTTGAGACAGGGTCTTACTATGTAGTTATGTAGACCAGTCTGGCCTCAGAGAGCTGTCTGTTTCCTAAATGCTGGGGTCGAGGACTTGTGCCACTGTACGCTATCAAACCTTCTCTTTCCATACAACACTGCTTACGCCATTTGATGGATAGGATTTTCAAATTCATTCCCCACATTCCAGGAGTCTACTGACATTGACACCCTGTATGGATTCTGCCGTCTGGCTGGAGAACATTTTGACCACACCATGTTTTTGCCAGCAGAACTGTCAATACAATAAAGCTGTTGCAGCTTTGTTTTGTGGTTGGTGTGGTTATTTCAACATTTTTTTGTGGTCTTTTCTCTTGTCACCTTTCCTCTTTGCCTTTATATCTGCTTATTTTGCCTTTATATATACCTCACAAAAACTGCTGACAATTTTCTGATGGGTTAGCTAAGAAATGAACACAAGCTACCTTTCTTTTATCAAATTCACAATGGCCTTTACCGCTAGAACTGATAGCAACAAAATGAAACTGACAGTGACTAAAACGACTGGCGGTGGGATGTGTTATTGGGTATAAAACTGATGGCAAAATTAAATCTTCTTGACCAAATTTAGACGTGTAAAATTTGATCTGAGAAAAATGTGGACCTTGAGAAGATAGAGAAAACCTAAAGTGGTAGGAGATAGAACTTCAAATCTGATATGGCCGGAACACTTAATTTAAAAACATTTTTTAAAATAAAATTTCTGAGGAAAAGTACGGATGCTGATGAAATGATGTCAGTGAGATAAAAATAATAACAAGATAGAAGTGCTTCTATCATTTAATCAGGAGAAGGGAAAGTTGGGAGAAACTCAGCCGGTAAGTCTCTCAAAATACAGAAAAGCCAATTCCTAACAATGAAGAGACAAGAGCTGTCCTTTTCTTCCACAATGAAAGGAAAGGTCTGAGCTCAATGAGTACTTGTTGCCCGCAGGAGGCTGGGAAGTCCTCCAAGGCCTTACTGTGAATGGAGTTTGAAGATGGGACACTGGGGAAAACAGTAGTTTCTGGGGGAAAGTATGGATGACTCAGGAGTCATTGCCTTTATAAGGATTCCTTTTCATCCGTGTCTCCATGATTCTGTGGCTTTTGAATTCTTGTTGTGGAATGAAGTCCTGCTGTTTGGGAAATAGAGCAATAAGGTCTTGTCGAGAGGCCTTTTTTCATTTCAGTATTAAAACTTGGGTCTGTATTTAAATACTTTACAAATTGTTGTGTGCCTGGGGCTTGAGTTTGGACCCTACAGGAAGTAAGCTTTCTAGCAATTATGTTTTTTGTATATGGAGTGCGTTGAATAAAATGGTTGCTGTGGTCACTGTTGATAAAAATTGATTTAATTTTGGAGTAATGGAAGTTTTCACTTAAGGGGAAAGAGCTTAAAGCTTGAAGAGATAGAAGTGAGACTCTAAGAACAAAATGGTAAGCATTAGTTTTTATGAGAGAAAGCATACAGGCTGATACAGGGAATCACACACACATACGACGGGGGAGGGAGAGAGAGAGAGAGAGAGAGAGAGAGAGAGAGAGAGAGAGAGAGAGAGAGAGAAAGAGAAAGAGAAAGAAGAAAGAGGAGGAGGAGGAGGAGGAGGAGGAGAGAGATTACTTGGGCTATCAATCTTATTTTAAAAACTGGTGCCAGGAAAGGCAGAGTGGGAGACTTTGTGGAAAGGAAGTTCCTCAGGAGGAAAGCAAGAAATGACTCTAAGTTAGATCAAGGTCAGCTGGAATGGAAACAAGATGGCGGGCACCGCACAGTCTCTTCCCTATGACTGGGGAAGCAGTTTTGCCTTCTCTGCCCCATGACATGGAGGCATCTGGAAAGAAGTAGTGAGTCTGATGAAGAGACGCAGAAGGAAGCGGGGGGGGGGGGGGGAGCACCTAGCAAGAAAGAGACTGAATGAAAGAGAGCCAGAAAAAGAACTTTAGATGGTTTCTAAGCCATCGCCTTCTTTGCAATCCTGGGAAATGCTAGGAGACTTAACAGCTAAGTGAGGGTAACCCATGCTAACTTTCGAGAAACTAGCTAACAACCCACTCATGACTATGAGTGAAGGTTAATGGATTTTTCAGATGTAAGTATCAAGAATTCTAAGCTACTGTTGGCTATCTCTTAGGCTAATGTTAAATGCAGATGGATGGTATAGTAGTTTTTGTTAATCAAAGCTTATGGTAAGAATATTTGTCTTATGTTTCAATTAGAGAACAGGAGGATAGAATATATGCCACCAGTCTATGTACCATGACACAAACTCCCTGGAGAGGAATCATGAAGCTTTACCCATGTATGATCTCACACCAGGAAGGCAATGGATATTTCTCTCTCCAGTTGGCTTTGAACATTCCTATGAATTTCATTCAAATATTGTAAGTTGATGGTGGTAGACAAGGGAAACCAATTAGGGCTAGGAAAATCTATTATTGCTATTTGTTTAGGATTATCCTAGGGATTACCAAAGGGGCCAAGTGAATACTTTTAGCCTTGGTGTTCTACTTCTGAGGAGTGAACCAGCCTCAAGTTGGAAGCATTAAAAAAAAATCATCTGTATGGTATGCATACAGACTTTTCTGTGGTCATTACTGTGTAACTAACATGCTATGAAACTATTTATCCAGCACTTACTCTATAGTATGTATTTTAAGTAGCCTACAAGTAACTTGGGTCATAGAAAGAAGGGCATGTTATATGCAAATACTATTATGATTTATGTGAGAGACTTGAATATCATAGGTTGGTCCTAGAACAAGTCTCCATAGATTCTAAGGGAGGTTATATAGATGCATACATGTTCATGCACACACATTCAGTGTTTTGTTTTTTGCTCCACACCCCTCCCCCCCCAGCTGCCATGGTCCTGTCAAATTTCCTGTAGAGCTGAGTAATAATTTAAGTGCTAACTTTAAAATTTTTAGAACTAACGTGTGTTTACTATTAATTTTTTTTGAAGCCAACGTTGAGTAGATTATATCTTTCCTTTAATACAACTATTCAGACTTCAAGGCTCTACCCACAATTCTCATTTATCTGGTAGAGGATAGCTTTATTTCAGACAGATGATCTAGGCAGTAGCATCTTGAGAATACGAAATTGTAAATTGATAGTTTATTGCTTTTTTTTTTTTGCCTTGGAATTAATATTTTATTTGGAAGAAAAGAATTTTAAAATGACCATAAATAAGATACTCCAGCACTATGTATTCTTACACTAATCACTTCTTTCAGAGAGGCCTGCCTTATTGAGAGAGTTTTGGGTAACATTTAGAAAGTGGGCTGCAGAAAGGTTAGCCTACTGATGAGCCTAAAGATGAGACCCTAAGCTGTTTATATTGATCTGATGACATTGTCTTATCTGCACTGCTGTACACAGGTTAAAAAAAATCTCCATATATACATTGTTTAAGCCTTTTTTTAACATATGAAAAATGGTGTTGACAAGTAAATCTAATATTGGTAGGATTATAGCCCATGAATATGCATGACAGCTATGCTTCCCCCTCTGGATTTCCTGGTGACTTCTGCAGCACTTCACTCTCAGGGAAATTTCAGCATGGAGGGAAAGAAAGTTTTACCGCCAATTTGAGCCTCAAACACAAGATGAACAGACGTCTGTTGCATTAAAAAAGGACATAGGCATGCATTAAATCCCTTATGTCTTACTTTTTAATGATGCAATTGTGAATTATGTTCTTGTTGCATTTGTAATTAGAGGCTGCGGCAGATGGTAAGGACTTATTTTAAAGCAACGTGTCTATTAAAATAAGCCACACTGCCAAATGATTGTTCACTGTAACGGCATCTTTACACCCCTGAAACACTCCGATGCTTTGTTGATGTGTGGTTGATTACCACAGCTGATTACATATGTGCACATATTTGCTCGGAAATGTATCAAGGATATTGGATATGTGCAATACTTTGTTTTAAAGTGTGTGTTATCACTATTATAGATAATGAAGCTCTCAATGAATTATTCAGTCACACCATCTACAAAGGGAATGCACCCAGTTCGCTTCTCAATAAAATTAGGCATGAATCTTTCTAAACTGTTGAGCCTCATTCTCCTCACACAGTGGGAGAAGCACCACCGGGGAGTTGCTGAGGATTGAAAAGTTTCTCTCGCCTACATTGATAAGAAGAGGAGAGTGTAAGGATGAACTCAGCCCATGGATCAGGGTGGTATCTCTGCCTGAAGCTGAGACTGAAGAAAGGCACGGAGAGCCTGGTGAAAATGAGAGAACTTAAAGTATGTAGCAGAATGCCTTCAGCAGAGGTAACAAGCAACACTGACACATAGTCATATGGATTTCTGTGCTCTTATCAACATGCCTACTGTGGATCATAAAATGTGTATGTTCATCATAGTGTACAGGGGAGAAACTCATGAGATCAAAGTGGCATCATGATATGCTTCTACATCCACCTCACCCATGGGAAGGAATATTTGGTGTAGCCTTCTATCTTCCTGTAGGAGTCACATGACATACTCACCCATCATTGGCTAAAGGAACGCATGTGATGAAGCTTGCCATTAGAAGGGCAGATGGGTGCAGTCCTACTATGTGCTTAGAGAGGACGTAGTCCTGAGGTGAGCTGCTATGAGGATGCACTCCTCTGTGATGGCTCTCAGATGTTCAACAGAACAACATGTGCCTCTAAGGAAAGGTATGTGTCACTAGAGGGGACAGAGGAGTCCAGCTTAGTATTTTCTAACTGGTTTTTTCTTAAGATGACTGTGCAGGAATATGGATTCTATCATAAAGTCTGGGAGAGTTTGAGCCAGTAGTGTTACATGAATTTGTTTACTTGGAGCCTCTAACTAATGTCCGTGTGGCTGCCTCTGAAGTCACAGCAGCATGAAGTATTTCTCAAGACCACAGAATCTGTTCTTCAGGAGGTCATATCCTCTGGACGCACATGGAGGAGTCTGCTTGGATCTCTTCATTGGTGCTTATCTTAGTTTTTGTTTTTCTTTTTTCCTGTTGTTATAATAGGATAGCAGAGAACTGGTTAGTTTATATATATTAAAAAAGTAAGTTATTTTTTAAAATTCTGGAAGTTTGGAAGGCCAACGTCAAGAGCCTTACATCAGTTAAGGGTGTCTTGCTGGGGAGACTTAAGAGGAGTCTAGGGATGTAGAACATGGGGAGAGGGCGAGACAGAGCAAGCATGCCCAAGAGAGCTCACTTTTGCAACAAAGCCCCTCCCTCAATCACCCATTAATGCATCACTCCATTAATCTATTAATCCATTAATCCACAGACAGCTCAATCTGTTCCTTAGGTGATTCATGACCTAATCATTTCAAAAGGCCCCACCTTCAAATGCCATTAACACGTGACTTTGGAGATTGGATTTTCAGAAAATGAATTCCGAGGAACAAATGTGCAATGTGTGGCAAAGCCGACGATGGATTTAGTCATCACCTAACTTTGGGCGTGTGTGCTCAGATGCTAGGAGGATGGTGTGCCTAGAGATAGCACAGTAGTTCCACCCTGTGCTCCAGCGCTTGAGCCTTTGTCTATACATTTCTTTCACTCAACCATTTCTAACTTGTATTTTTTTGTAACCAATGTAAGGGTTTTCCCCTCATTTTTAATGGGTCTTTGAGAATTTCATACAGTGCATTTCCTTCCCTTACTCCTCCTAGATCCATCCTCTTCCCTATCCACCCAATTTTGTGTCTTTTTTTTTAAGCCTAGGAAGTAGTTTGTGTTTCCCATGTATTCTTGGGTGTGTGGCCTTCATCCTTACCCACCAGAGGATGGTCCTTTAAAGAAATTTGATTCTACCTCCCCCAGAATCTATCAACTGCCAATAGCTCTTTAGCTAGGGGGTGGAACTTTGTGTACATCTTGCCTTTCCATGCTGGAATTTTATCTGGCATAAACCTCAGCAGGTCTTGTGAATGTTATACAGCTATCAATGAGTTTATATGTGCAACGACTCTGCTGTATCGCAAAAACACGTTTTCATTTTAGCCATCCATGCTTATAGTTCTGACATTCTTTCCTCCCCATCTTCTGCCATGGCTACTGAGCCTTAGAAAAGGATGCTGTGAAATACATGCTCATTTAGGGCTGAACATTCTGTTATCACTTACACATTGCATCAATTGTGAGTGTCTGAGTTAATCACCCTGTAGTGCAAAAAATAAGCCTCTTTTTTAGATGAGGGTTACACCAATGCACAAATTTGTATATATAAGGATAAATTATTAAGAGTAGGTTTAATATTACTTCCATTTAGCAGAGCAGTAGTAATTATTCTACCCTATGGTTTACGACCTGCCTAGCCATAGGTTCTTGGCTATGATAATGGTGTCATATAGGAGTTTCAACTTGGAGACCTTAAATCCAATCAGAAAGTGATTAGTTACTCCCATAACATTTGTGCCACTATGGGACCAGTGGGCATGTCTTGCCAGGACAGTCATTACTGCTACTCATAGGGTTCACATAAGGGTAAGATTGGTAATATCTTCTGTTAGTTCACAAGTAGACCCACTAGCCTGCCACTAGAGGTTGCTTACCAACCTCTGACATCATCACCTTCCACCAAGTGTATGCACACTAGATATAAAAGGACAAACCAAACTGGTCACCTAATCTCTCTCTCTCTCTCTCATACTCTCTCTCTGCCTAGGTTTCCCCCCTCTCTCTTGCTCTCTCTCTCTCTCTCTCTCTCTCTCTCTCTCTCTCTCTCTCTCTCACTGGCTCCATCAGTTTCTCTCCTTTCTGGGAGCCCCTTCTCTCTCTCCCCAGTTTTCATAATAAACTTCTTCCATAATGTTAAATATGTTGCAGCAGATTTCTTAATGCTAACATCTTCTTTTCCAGCATCTTCCAACACAACAAAGGCTAGCCAATAGGAATGAAGCTTCCAGGTAAGTACCAACTTGATTTCTCCATGTTCTGTGATTCAAATCTATGTTATCTTGCTTTGAATTTTAGATATATGTGTTCCATTTGGAATACCATGAAGGTCAGAAAACTATTAAGGGGTCATGGGGCTGGATTTCAAGGGAGGAAATATAGAACACAATTCTATAAAGGGTTAAAGGAGAATATTGGCACAGAGCACTTTTCACGAAACTGGAGGTGGATGGGCAGAGTAGATAATGGAATATGGAATGAATAACTAACACTAAACACATTAGAATCATATGGAAACTTACTGCTGTAGAAGCTTTCTAAAATGTATAGGTACACATCTATAAAGAGAATAAATGGGCTTACCACATAAAGGGGCAACAATGGCTCTCCTAGATAGGCATCATGGGTTAACAAATAAAATATACACTGTTAGGGATAGCTTAACTCCTCTGGAGTTGTCAGCAAGTAAGGTCTCATGGGTAGCAAAACAGTACAGGCTATTACAAACATTACTTTTTTTTTTCTGAGTCGTTGTAGCAAATTATCAACTTAGGGGTGGGTTACATGACCCTCCAACTTACAGAAGTACATATGGGGGAATCAGAGCTTGTGATTGGCATCTGTGGGAAGGACAATCTTTATACCACTGGGTCTTTCGAACTGGTCTGGTCTGATGCTAATTCTAGGCTGGTGTGGTGAAATCTGGACTTGATGCCTGAATATCTAGTTTAGGTGTGAAATGCCAGAGAACTGGTGCTTCAGGGAAACCATGGCTGATAGATCTGGTGGTGGTGTCATCTGTAAGATCTGAACAACTACTGTAGCCGGGCCCTCTCCTAGCCCTTACCCTCACATCTCCCTGGCCCAGAATGGTAAGAATATGTTTTTAGGTTGAGTTTAACGTTGCTTTTGCTTTTTATTCTTGAGATGGTCTCATTATTTTGTCCAGGCTGGCCTCAGGCTCCTGAGACCAAGTGATCCCTTCTCTTCAGTGTCCTGAGTAATTGCAACTATAGGTGTGGATCTTCCTGATTTTGATGGCTGTGAGGACCAAATGGACATTTTGTGACAGTCAAATGTATATGTCATTCGCTTGAAGATGTGAGAAAAAGAACTGAGTCAGGAACCACAGTTTCGTAGTGAGGGATAATCTGGACTGTGACTGATAGCAGATATGTGTTATCATTTTGTATACACAGTTTATATACACAATAATTTATATACACAAAACACTTAGCCCAGGAATACGGTAGGTACCACATATGCATATGCTGTTACTTTTTTTTACCTTTTTGTTATGCTACCAAAACAGTAAGAGTAATGACACCCAAATAGCACAAAATATTTTCTAGGTACTAAATACTGTATTAGGTTTATAGATTATCTCATTTGTTCCTTAAATCCCTGAAATGTGGCTACAAAATGTGTTTCCCATTTTGTAGACGAGGCTATTCAAGTCCAGCAAGTTTAGTGTGATCGTCTAATGTGAAAACTCCGAAGAAGCCTAGCCAAGAACGGAAGAATCGATACAGCAGGACCACTGTGTCTTCCTCACACCAGCCGGTGATGTCTGGTCTTTAAAGCACTGTCCTAGCCATACCATTTATGTTCCACAACAAACAAGGTAGAAGATGCCTTCATTTTCAAGAATGAAGTGGAGTCATTGATCTAGTTGAAGATCCCATTATACAAATGCATCTTAAGTTCTAGTCTATCCTCTTTCTATAATATATCTCATTTTTTTCCCTACTCTTTTATTTTTCTCTCTGAATTTTCTCCTCCATACCTCTTCATCTCCAAATCTGGATTTGTAGTATGTGAACAAAATAGTAAACAATTTCTGGGGATAAAACAACAATAACAAATTCAAAGAAGATGTATCTTACTATATTAGCCCCAAATCAATTATTGCAAATGGTGTATCTAATGCCGTCTATGTGTAAAATGTTTAAGATAATTAAAATATGCAAAGCACACGCACAACATACACACACACACACACACACACATACACACACACACACACACACACACACACACACACACACACACACACA
>OU015743.1:34638508-34649458 GCA_907169655.1 Acomys percivali
CACACACACACACACACACACACACACACACACACACACACACACAGACTCCCCAACCCTGAAAGTTACTTCTTGGGTCTGCAGTTGCTAGGTAAATCACCTGTCACGGGTTGTTTCAGAGAGGCTGGGGAGCTTGGGGGGAGGCGGGTTTGAGCAGGGACTTCACACTTCTGTGATGATTTTCAGAGCAGCCCTGCTGGGCAATCACTTTTATCAGCACAAAAAACCGGTTCCTTTTTGCCTATTCTTGCATTGCAAAGCCCCTGTGGTATTCTAGCATCTGTGGGGAGGAAAGGGGCAAAGTCTGTCCGAGCTGTTCTTCCTGTCATTGCCTCCCTACAGCTTCCACTCCCAGTGACCTTGTTCTCATTTCCCCATTCACAGGAGCCCAGAATGTCGTGATATTTGCCTCTTTGGCTGGCTTTGGTCCACCCTGACAGCAGCAAATCTCTATGGGGTTTGGGTTGATTTTGATTGGATGCCAGGGACTCATTCCAAAGATGCACATACGTTCGTGTCTTTTTTTCTTCTGTGACAAAGAAGTCATTGGGTCATGGATGCAGAACAAACAAGGCTGTGAGCTCCTCCCTCCCTCATCTCAGAATGCTGCTCCCACTGACCAGCCTTGTGTTCCAAATGACCATGGCAAAGAGTGACAGAAGGTAAATGGAATTTCTTTGTTCTGTCATGATTACATGACTTTTATCAATTGAATGTTGTCAAATTCTCTAATTGTACTAGAAGAATTCCTGAAGGTTCATAGCTGACTTAGTAGGGTAAAAACAAACCATGCTTAACTTTAACATTCTCTCTCTCCCTCTCTCCCTCTCTCTCTCTCTCTCTCTCTCTCTCTCTCTCTCTCTCACTCTTTATCTCTCTCTTTAATTGAGATAGGGTCTCATGCAGCCAGGTTGGCCTGGAACTCTACATAGTAAGGATGACTTTAAATTTCTTATCCATAAAAATTATATATACATATATACACACACACACATATATATAATTAAAACATATATATCACTTTTTTATTTCAATTTCCTCCCTTCAGGCCCTCCCAAGTTTCCTCCTTCCAACCCCTTCCATGTGCTCCCATCTCTCAAATTGATAGCCCCTTTTTATTTGGTTATTATTGTCACACAAATATATAAATACAACCTTCTGAATCCATTTTGGTTGTTCCTGTGTGTATATGATTTTGATTTTGGAGCTCATCACTTTGCTTTGGACTCTCAATTAGGGGCCTCATCCTTGGGAGAGGCTAATTCTGCCTCTCTGTGCAGGCATTAGTTGCCTGTGGTTCTCTGTGTAGGGTTAGGACTCTGAGGTTTCCTTCCTCTTCAGTTGTATGTCTGTTGATATTGTCATTATTCCAGGCTTGCTTATAAAGCCATTTCTAGGAAAGATTGCTTGGCAGCAGGCTAGCTGGTGTTCCGGCTCTTATAATCGCTCTGCCCTTTTTATATAATGCTTCCTGAAGTGTATGTTCAGGACCTGTGATAGATAGGTATCCATTGGGACTGGGCTCCTCATGATCCATTGATATCTGTGTTGTGTCCATTTGTGGTTTTTTGTGACAGTCTCCACTTGCTGTAAAAAGAAGCTTCTTCAATGAGGGGCAGTAGCCCCATTTATCTGTGACTATAAGGATAAGATTTAGAATGTAGTCAGGAATTACACTGCCCTAGCAAAGTCATGATAGTAGATTCCCTTCTAAGATACATGACTATGCTGGCCTGGGAAGTTGCCTAGATTTTCAGAACTAGGCATGATTTTTCTCCTGTTCAGTGGGCCTTACATCTGATTACACTGCTGCAGGTTACTACCACCATGTGAGTGACACTGACTGCACCTTTATGGATATCTTGCCATGTTGATGATCATTGATGTGGTTCATAGATGTTACCATTGGGTAGGATTGTTCAAACCCCTCACATCTGGAATAGTATTTTCTGTACCATTTCCTAAGTGTGTGGTGTCTTCAGCAATAGGGGCTCTTACCTTCAACCTCTGAGAGCTAGCTAAGGGCAACAGCAATAGTAGATACTGTTTTGGGAGTCACTTGACTACCCTGAACAACCAGTGGAAAGGAGGTTTCTGTGCCTGGTACTGGGGTTTCTATTAGTCTATGGTTCTTATGAGGAGCACAGTCAGCCCAAAACTTTCAATATATATATATATATTCACATATCTATATAGTGTGTATAAATATATGTGTGTATATGTTTACATGCATTGTGTATAATTTTATGTAAATATAAAATAATACGATTTCCTTTGTTTTGTTCTATATTAACCTCAGCCCTCAACCCAGTTGGAGTCCCGGCCTTCTCATGTTTCTGTTTCCCTTTTCTATCACCTATGTCCTGTTACTCCCCTCTCAAGCACTCCTCTACAACCTCCACCCACGGTCCCTTTATATTTCCCTGGTTTCTATGGTTACCCCACATTGTATACTTACATCAAAAATTTGGAGCTGGATGAGAGAGAATATTAGTGTTTGTCTTTTTACATCTGGGTTAGTTTACTCACTATAACATTTTCTAGTTCCCTCTGTTTGTCTAAAACTCTCATGATTTCATCTTTCTTTACAGCCCACTTAGTATTCCATTGTATGTATGGGTCACATTTTCATTACCCAGTCATTTGCTGAAGGACATTTAGGTTGTTTCCATTTCCTGGTGATGGTGGTTTATTTGTGGAGCAGGTTGGCAAGTCCTTTGGGTCAGGAGTGGTATAGCTGTGCCATATAGTAGCTTTGACTTCAAGAATGGCTGCTTCGATTTACATGCCCAGTAACAGTGAATGGGGGTCATCTTTCCCTACATCACCACCAGCTTGTGCTAGTGACTAAAGGTCTGTTTTAATAGAAAGAAGAACTAAGAGGCAAATGAGTAGAAATGAAAGAATTTTGTGTTATATCAATGTGGCCTACACAGTTTCACCAGAACTGAACCAAGAACAAGAACAAAACCCTAGTCATTTGTGCTCACTACTTACATGTGGATTACTGGCTGGAATTAAAGCAAGCTCCAGGTCGGTGCTAATTGGATTAGCTCCTTTTGGTCTGCCCTTGATCTACCCATTACATGCAAGCCCATCATTTATAGGTGTAATCTTGATGTAAACAGAAGCAGGGCTTGGTGCTGCGGGCTTAGGAAGCTGAGGTCACAGAAAAGAGATGGGCCCTGCCTTGTTGGGGCATGGAGGTTGTGTCCTCCACCAGAGGAGAAACAAGAAAACATTAACTAAAGACCCTACAAAATAACACAACCCAGCTGAGAAGAAAAGGCATGGGTTACCACTGAAGGGAGTTGCTCAGGCTGTTGTATGGTAGAAATTTCTGGAATGACTTTTTTCCCTTTTACTTGAGAGAGGCTTTAGGAGAGGAAAGACTGCATTTCAGAGTCACATCTACAGTGAGTGGACTCCAAGTAAGGGCAACTTTTTGGAAGAATGTCGTAGAGAGTGTAAACTTGCTTTCTGAGGGAGGGAGTTACTCAACAGCACTTTGAAAGGCTGAGAAAGATGAGGAAACCCTGCACCATATACTTGAGGTACTGAAACTTAAGACCAAGCCACAGACTGCTTAGACTTTCTTCTCATCTGAAACAATGGACGAAAGGTGGGGAAGATAAGCAAAGACTTACTCCCTGAGGAATGTCAACACGCCCAATGCAATTAGTATTTTCCCTTTGCTTGCTTCTAGACGACAGCCTTGGTTCCCGATACTAAGATCTCAGTTTCTTTCTTTCTTACTTTCTCCTTAGCTAAATCTTGCTAAGGACAGAGGTCAGTTCTCACAGGGTAGAATTTGGTGGTAGTTCAGAAGTCTTGGTAGTTGTGGATTCTCCCCCCAAACCTTTGATCTACCTGTGAGGACTGACACATATCAACAATCAGATTAGCCTGTGGTCCACTGCCAATTCCCAGGGGCACATCTGCCTGCATTGACTTGCTAGGGAAGACTTCCCTCTTAGCCAGCCAGCCAATTCCCAAACCTGAACCCTGTCATCTGATCCCCCTCCCTGCATGGGTGTTTCACTTGTACTGACACAGGGAATGCCATTCTAGACATTTTGAGTAAACAGTTCTGCACAGTAGAGGTGGGGCCAGATTAAACAACAAAAGCCTGGGATTATGTTGTTTGTCTGGCACCTGCCTTCCCTGGGGTGAGCTCACTGCTTATGATGACACCCTTGCAGTCTGATCTCTGGAATACAGGGTGGTGCTAACCAGCCTATGGGTTCTGTTGCAACTGAGAATTCACCTCTTTTGCATGCCAATCACAATCATGGAGTCCTTTTAAGATTAATTATTAATTAGCATTAATATACTCATTAATAGAATGTGTTGATAAGCCAGTTGTTAAACTGCATTTCTAAGGATGTATGATTTTCATTCTTCATTAGACTTGATTGCTGGAGAAGCAGGGATGACATCACTATATATTCTTGTTGTTATTAGAGTGAGTGACAAGAGAGATCCGATTTTCAACTTTATAGTTAGTTTTAAAACGTGAACTATGAATGTGAGTTACTTTTCTGTCCAATTCCCCCAATGTAGGTTATTGTTATGCTAATTCAGGTGTATGTCTTCCCAGCCCTCGTAAGTATATGAATCTTGTGTTCTTTTGAGCAAATTGGATAGTTAATCCTTTAATCAGTTGTTGAGAGATTGCTAAAAGCTCAGGCAGACAGGACCTCTAAGCTCAGCAGTTTGAAGGTCATCATTGTTATTCATTTAGTATTTCTCCTTTGTTTCCCTCCCTCCTATTAAATAGGGAAGTAAGCCTAATCCTTCAGCAAAAGAACACTTATGGGAAGTAGGAGGGCGGGATCTTGAGATGAGAAAGGCCCTTGGGGTGCAGATGATAAATTTAGGAGAGCAGCTCCTTGGCCCAACCTCCTCCTGTCCTCGCTCTTCTTCCTCTCTGATAGGTAGGCACCGGATCTTTAGTGAGCTGACCATGTTGTCAGTCCACTTTTTCTAATTTTCCAAGTATTTTTGTGGATTCTGCAGGTAAACTTTAGTCAGTAGGTCCCTGAAAATCTTAACTGAGACTCCGTCCATTGGCCGGGAATAAATCTGGTAGAATTCAAACTCAATACTGTCCATCCACATCTATTTCTGACTGCCACAGCAGGAAGAGGTTGAAGTTCATGGGAAGGGCTAACGAGGCTGGTAGAAATCTAGCTTTCTTTGTGTGGGGAGACCCAGGCTTGGATGCCACTCGATTTGAGTTGATGATGTGACTGTGGCCAGGCCTCACCTGGATACCTGTCTATAAGGTGTGTTCTGAATTGACTGATATGGCCAAATGCCCACTGTTTTCTAGTCCCTTTTCCTCCAAGGCCTCATTATATATACTTGAGGGGGACCTTTAGAGGGTTGCTTGTCTATTAGGAGATTGAACAGTAGCAACCAGATGTGGCTTCTAGTGTCCACCTGACCAAATGAAACAATGTGCAGAAATGCAGTCATGGGACTTGAGAGCCTCATGTGTAAAGAAGATTTAAAAAAAAAATCATCTTCTATGGAGTAAGCTCTGGACCCCAGTCTGAATCTGAAATGACTATGGAAAGCATAGAAAAAGGATGTTTAGGTCTCTCTGACCTAAGTTTATTTCCTTTCTTCTTTTTAAAATCTTGCTATCTAAAATCCATGTGAAGTCTCCAGCACCTCACCTGGCCTGGCCTCACAGAGGCCCACGTGGCTTAACAACTACTCTACTTTGGGCTTCATGTCAAGTAGATCAAGCTATTCATTGAGTTGTTTGTTAGACTTCTTCAGAAAGGGAGATTTCTTGGGGGTGGGGGGTGGGGTAGAATGTCTCTGGAATATGCAACTATAGTGCTGGTGATAGTTAACTCCGGGTAGCGGGGTGGGGGTGGGGGACTCCCATTGTGCAATGGGGTCACTTATATCTACAGAGTCCCACAAGTTGAACCAAGTTGTCCTACTATAAGGATAAGCCAGAGTGGGAATCCCAGGCAGTTCTGCTGGCCAGAGGTTCTCCTTCAGAGATGGCCAAGTAATAATATGAGTTAGGCCAACGGGAGAAGATTTTAGGGGTAATTGGAAAGGGAGACTTTCTTCTGTTCATACTAATAGGTGGTTGCCAGCCTGAAGTCAGAGGAATAAACTCACAAAGAGCACTTGTCTAAGAACAAAGCCAAAGCAGAGGAACATAAAGGGAGTAGAGACAGTTGCAGTTGCACCTCTGAGGACATGACTCAGCCTCTGGGTACAGCCATTCCTGATGCCAACTGTACCAACAATGTTTAGTTACATGAACAATGTATTATGGGGAAGTTGGTTATCACTCAGTGAAAAGTCTTCCGTCTCAAAATTGAAAATGGCACCAGCCAAGGACAATACGTGCAGTAAACTTCTAACCCCTACCCAGATCTAGCCAATGGACAGGACATTCTCCACAGTTGAGTGGAGAGTGGGGACTGACTTTCATATAAACTCTGGTGCCCCATAATTGACCACTTCCCCTAGATGGGGAGGCCTAGTGGCACTCAGAGGAAGGCTAGCAGGTTACCAAGAAGAGACTTGATACCCTATGAGCATATACAGGGGGAGGAGGTCCCCCTCAGTCACAGTCATAGGGGACGGGAGTAAGAGGAAAATGGGAGGGAGGGAGGAATGGGAGGATACAAGGGATGGGATAACAATTGAGATGTAATATGAATAATTTAATAAAATATATTAAAGAAAGAAAATAGTAAAGGTTCTGATTTTTGCCAGACTTTTTGAGAAACCGATGTAAAGTAAAGGATGTCTTTAATCATTCTCTCCCGCATTGGTGGACCATCACAGTAGGTGGAAGTTATCTTTCTTCTCTCCTTGCTACCTCCTGTTCCTTCCAATATAAACCACACCTGTCCTTTATCATACAGGAGACTGAAGAGCAAGGACAAAACTTTTGAGTGTTCACATGCAGGTTCATGTGTGTGCGTGCATGTGTATGTGTGCATCTGTGTGTGCATTCATGTGTGTGTGTGTGTGTGTGTATATATGTATGTATGTTTGTGTGTAGGTATAGGCTCAAACTAATTCCAGAAATATAAAGCAAGCTTCAAGATTTAAGCAAGAAGTTCTTTTAATTCCTTTTCTTGTGCTGTGGATCAAATCCAGTGATTTGTACATGTTGGGTAAGTGATTTCCCACTGTGCTATGTCCCAAGGTCTTACTGGAGAAATCCTTTAGACAGCCTTATACATCAAGTAAGGGTTACCACTCTTCTGTCAGGTGACAGTGTCTTGCCTCTCAAAAGTTAGCACACTAACAAATCACCTGAGAGTCTTATTGAAAAGTAGATTCTATTTCAGAGGTCTTGGGAGGGGTCAGACAGTCTTATTTCTTATTAGCCCCTTAACAATTTGAGTAGCAAATAAGAAAGGTGTGTGTGTGTGTGTGTGTGTGTTTAGGTCTATCCAGGATGTCAGGTTAGAGCACATAGAAACATTCTGCTAAATCCCTGATGTGTTAGATGATGAAGATGTATTTTTCATGAGCAAATCTCAAACTGTATTTTTACCCCAACAAGAATGAGGCTCATAAGTACTCCTTGATTGATTGACCAAGAAAGGTATGGATAAATGTTATAACCCATGAAAGGAATGGGGGGGAGGGGCAGTGCAGTAGAACCAACTTGAAACTTGGAGCAGAATGAGAGCCAGGACTTTAGGAGAGCTACCAGGATGCTCCCCCATCCCCAACAGTTTTGAGCGGATACTGAGGAATATGTAAGAGAAGCCAGTTGTACCTTTGTGTGATGCTTACTTTCTTTTGTCTTATCCAGACTGATCCACCAATCAGGGAATAGAGTTGAGGCAGGAGATAACTCTAGAGCGGGTCAGCTGGATCCCATCAGAGCCAAGTACTTGTTGCTGGATTTCATTTCCTTTCCTTCCCTCCTACCCCCCCCTCTCTTGAAAAAGGATTTCTCTGTGTTGTAGTCCTGCCTGTCCTAGAACTAGCTCTGTAGACCAGGCTTGCCTCAAACTCGGAGAGCCACATGCCTCTGCCTCCCCATTTCTGGGACCAAAGGAGTGCATCACCACCACGTGGCTTTGCTGAATTCTCTTAAGAGGATGTTACTATGCAGAAGTGGTGTTAAAAGAACATGAAATTTATTGTCCTAAGGGAGACTACTGTTGTGATGAAACAGAACTGTGTTTTAAAAGCATAAACAGTGTGGCCAAACGCAAGTTAGGAGGAGAGAATTTGTTTAGCTTACAGGTGCACATAATTGCTCATTATGGAAGGAAGTCAGGACAGGAAATCAGCTGGGGCAGAAACCTGGTGGGCAGGAGCTGATGCAGAGGCCAGGGAAGGGTGCTATTTACTGGCTTGCTCATTTTTCTTGCTCAGTCTGTTTTCTTATAGAACTCAGGATCACCAACCCAGGGATGTCTCCATGAATAATGGGCTGGGCCCTTCCCAATCAAACACTAATTAAGGTGATGCTCTACAGGCTTGACTACAGCCTGTGGAGGAGCTTTTTCTTTCTTTCTTTCTTTCTTTCTTTCTTTCTTTCTTTCTTTCTTTCTTTCTTCTTTTTAAGTCAAGAAAATTTATTATTACAATTTTTATTTCCATTTTTATTTGCATATATTATGTCTCTCTAGCTCTGATTTCAATACATTGTAACTGTCCTATTTTATCTTTACTTTTTCATCTCTTTGCCTTTTTCCTGTATAGTATTCTGAGACTGGTTAAGACCAATGTTGACCACATCACATATTTAAATTTCTAGTGTCAATTCTCTATCAAGCTTCATGTGCAGATTTTAATTCTATCTTTTGGTCCTTGGATTAGCCAGTGTTCTCTATTATGTCATTGATTACACTTTACTCTTGCATGTTCTTAGATGAGGTTATCACCTGTCAAGTGACTCTAGCCTAGAGGTTCTTAACCTGTGGGTTGCAACCCCTTTGGCAAGCCTCTATTTCCAGAAATATTTACATGACAATTTATAATAGTGGTAGCAACAAAAATAACTTTATGGTTGGGGTCACCACAACATGAGGAACTTTATTAAAGGATTGCAGCATCAGGAAGGTTGAGAACCACTGATCTAGCCTGTGTCAAGGTGACATAAAATTAACCAGCACGTTTACTTATTTTAAAATTTCATATCTGAGCCACAGGACTGGGCTTTGCCTGTCTAGACTAATCATATTACTTTGTTAAGAGGGAGACCACAGCCGTAGTGTAGTTTGACTTGCTCCAAACACACTGAGTTTATTGTGAGGCTCAGTCTTTCAAGGAGGAGCCTTTCTTTACAGGAAACGGGGGTGGGGGTGGGGAGGGGCAGGTAGTGAGATGAGTGGCTGAGACTTGATGCCTTCTTCTGCAGTGAGCCAGCATCTGACTCTTTCCACGTTACTCACTAGTGGTCTTGGAGATTTTTAAGTTTTCCTTATGTCTGTTTCCTCATTCACTCAAGGGGAATGGTGGTATTAACTACCACAAAGCCCTGTTGTGGTGGCAAAACTGAGTGTGCAGCAGGAAAATCTGTTAGACCATTGTTCCACAGCAAGCGCCCAGGAAAACAGGAGTGGCCGAGTCTGTTTGCACTACCCTGGCAAAATACCATAAAGCACACTCTCTATAAAGGATAGACATTTGTTTCTCACAGTTCTGGAGGCAGAGATGGCCATTGATCAAGGTGATGTCAGAATCCCCGTTTGGTGACAGCTCATTTCCAGCTTCACGGGTGATGTTATTCCCCCATGTCCTTTCATGGTGGAAGTGGCAGGGTTGTTTTCTGGGTGTCTTTCTTAAAGGAGTTAATCCTATTCATGAGGGCTCCATAGTGCCACTTTTAAATTCCATCAATTTGAATTTACAAGCCCCCCCCCCCCCCCGACCAAATATAGAACACAACAATGTCTATCATCCTTAGCATGGACCCTTCATGATGTGGTTTCAAGGCTGCTGATAAGGAACCCCCAGCTGTCTTCCAGCTGTAAGCCTGAACCTTCTTGTCCTACCTACCATCATTTCACACTCTAGCTCATAAGTTAATCATGGCCATTCCCCTAAACACAAATTTCCCCAGCCCTTCAAAGCAAAACAGATTACATTTGACAGTGTGGCTTAAAACGTCAATATCCTTGAAAGAGTAATCATGGCAGTCCACTAGCATACTACAGCATAAATGTCAACATTATATTCTTCACCAAAATAGGAGAGGAAGAAAGGTCAGAAGGCTTTTGGGATTCTGGGTGGTGGGGGGAAGTTGCTTAAACATTGCTTAAAGACATCTTGCTAGGAACTTTGGAAGTGAATTATTGATAATCCTAGATGGTAGGTGTGATTATAAGTTACCTGTTTACAGTCAAGAGAGCCAGGGTTTACAGAGCTTTGGAGACTGAACCCAGTGTCTCATAACTAGATACTAGTAATGCTTTGAACTTGGAAATTGGACTCCCAAAGATTCAGTTGTAAGAACCTTACAGCTTAGCTCAACTGAAGTATTTTTTAGATAGCGTTTAACAGAATTAGCATCAGATGAAGAAGATTCTCAGTCTCCGAGGCCCTGACCGGCTCTGCTGCCTGAAAGCTCAGTCTCAGCCCTCGCAGTCCTTTCTCAGTAGAGTCCCAGGCTCTCTCCACACATGCACCTCTCAGTTCTCCAGGGAGTCCTTGGCTGAGCCCTGAAGCACGAGGAGTGCCAGAGATTCAGGTGAGTGGGCTGTGCCACATAGCCAGGCTCTCCTGAGTGGGCTCTTGACAGGATCCATCTCACAGCGCCGAAATGTATGTGGAACTGCTCTCTTGGAACTGAGAGGTTCCAGAGCTGAAAGTGAACACTGGCTCATGAACCGGATCCCCCTGTGACAGTCACCTCGTTCCAGCTGTGCTTTTCTCAACATGAGTAAAGGAATCTCTCTCTCTCTCTCTCTCTCTCTCTCTCTCTCTCTCTCTCTCTCT
>OU015743.1:34649468-34669923 GCA_907169655.1 Acomys percivali
TCTCTCTCTCTCTCTCTCTCTCTCTCTCTCTCTCTCTCTCTCTCTCTCTCTCTCTCACTTTCTTCTTCTTTGAGACGGGATCTGATGTAGATCAGGCTAACCCCAAATTCCCTTTGAAGCTTAGGTTGCAAGCTTTCAATCCTCCTGCCTCCACCTTGTGAGTGCTGGTATTATAGGCGTGCAGGGCTCTATCAAGTTTCTGCAGTCCTGAGGATCAAACCCAGGGCTTTGTTCCTGCTAGGCAAGTGTTTTACCATCTGAACCTCATCTGTAGCTTGAAAAGCAGTGCTTAAAAAAGAAAAAAACGCCATCTGGAAAAATTGATCACAATAAACACTGAATATTTATTTAAATCTTCCCCTTCCTCTACCACCATTCCAGAAGCAACTCAGTCAAGGGATCAGATTTTTGCACATGTCCAAAAGCACTGGAGGAACATAGTGCATATCAGGTATATCATGGTGTGCAAACAGTTAAGCTCTGCTACTTAATTCTTATGAAAATTCTTTTTTCTTAGGACTGTGATAGCATCTCAGATTAGAAATAGTGATTTATGGCATTTAACCAATTTGTCCAAATCCACACAACTAGTAAATGACTTTGGAATCAGATAGAACTTCATATACACTCTTAACTCTGACAGTAGCTGCAATGGTTTGCAGATGGTTTCAGGGTATCAGCCAAGGGTTCTTGATTGGGAATTTTGTTCCTTAATGGGGTGATACTGAGAAATGGTGAGAGCCTTAAGAAGTAGGGTCCAGAAGAAGATCCTTAGATCACAGAGGGAGTTGCCTACAGAGGAGAACAAGTTGGCTCTCCTGGGATTTATGAAGTCTGTTGAGAGTGAGCTATGATAAGCTTGACCCCAAATTGCCTTCTGACTTTGTGTTTTGTGATGTGACTTCTTCCATACACGCTTCCATCACTTGGCCACTTGCCACCATGAGCTCCTCCCCAGAGCCAAGCTGATGCTGACATGAGATTTGCTAATTCCCTGAATTGAGAGTCAAAGAAACCTCTGTCCTTCCCTAAGTCAACCAGCCTCGGGTATTTCACTCAAGTGTTGGAAAACAGGCCGAGAATGAAAGAGTTATCTGTGCAACTTCTGTATGCTGCTTGATGTTGCTGAGTTTTGATTTGTCTATAAAATAACCTGGTTAAATAAAACAATAATGGTCATGGTCTGAACATGATGTCCATAGTATTACATGTGCCCAACTTGTGGTACCCAACTTGTGGTACCTACATTGTGACCCCCAGTTTCGTGCTTTACAGTTCTTAACTGTTCCCATGACCCATTGTCTGGCAGCAGTGAGCAGTAAGCTAGCTTGCATTTTGTCAATGCTTAGCCCAAGATTGATAATGGGAATATTTAATCAGTTGAGATAGATATCTGATAAGACATCAATTGAGTGAGCGAATGATGATAATCTCATGAGACTGTGGAGTTCATTGGTCAATGAACTTCTAAATTTAAGTACTGGGGAGCCTTGGTGAATCATCTCAACAACGACGGCTCAGAATGGACATGGAGGAACCTACCTTAACGAGCATGCTTGGACAGGAGTGCTAAAATGATTCTGGGTGTAGATGGATGGCATTTGTTCTTTGTACATGTGTGTGTATGGGTTTGTGTGTGGACATTAAAGGACAGTATTGTTCCTCAGGAGCTCTGCATACAGTCATTTGAGACAGGGCCTCTCAGTGGCCAGGATCTCTTTGATTAGGCAGAGCTGGTTGGCCAGTGAGTCCGAGGAATCTACCTGTCTCCACCTCTTCAGTACTGGGTATCAAATGTGTATCATCATACAAAAGGTCAACACTTACTCACTTATTTGTTTATTTATTTAGCCCTCATCCTTACTATTTTATTCACTTATTTTTTAAAAAATATTTTTTTTGGAGGACTGATGGATTTTACAGAGCTCAGGGTTTCATGCATGATATGCAAGTACTCTACCTTTACCAGCTGACTTACCCTCTAAGCCCTCATATCCTTTCTTTTTTCCCCATTTATTTATTTATTTATTTATTTATTTATTTATTTATTTATTTATTTAATCACTTTAAAGCTTGGTCCCAGCCCCTTTCCTCCCCCCTCCAAGTCCTATCCTCATGCCCCCTCCCCCTATTTTCCCTTTCCTCAGAGAATGGGAGGCCCCCAATGGTACCAACTCACCCTGGCACCTCAAGTTGCAGCAGAGCCAGATGCATTTTCTCTCAGTTGTCTGAGGCCAGACAAGGCATCCCAGCTAGGGCTTAACATGGACCCAGGGAATCAACTCAGGCCCTCCTGCTTGTATGGCAAGCAATTCACTGGCCATCTTCTCACCCCTGTAGATAGGGTGTGTATATGTGCATGTGTGTAGAGGCTAGAGGTCAACATGGGTATCTTCCCTAATTGCTTCCCACCATGCTTTTCAGACAAGACGCTTGCTGAACCTGGAGATCACAGGTTCAGTTAGATGAGTTGGCCTGTGAGCTCCAAGGATCTGCTTGCCTTTGCTTTCCTGGTGCAGAGGTTCTAGGTGTGTCCTGCTGTGCCTGCCTTTTTATGTGGGTTACAGGAATCCAAACTCAGGACCTCATGCTTGGGCAGTGTGAGCTTTACAGGTGGAGCCCAGCTTCATAGGTGACTTTTTGAAGATACTGATTTTCAGAGAATCAGGAAGTTTCTTGGACCTTCCCAAATCTTTTCCAAACTGCTCAGTTTGAGGCCTTAGAAAATGATTCCTTTGGCTTAATTAGTGTTTAGGACAATAAGATTGCAATTTCAAAACAAACACAATACTAACAAAAAGAAAAAAAATATGCAAACTCCTAGATGTATGCCTCTTGATTTTTTCCAACACAGATAGAACATATGACGTAGGGTGCCTGTGGTCTGGATCAAGGGAGGTTTGCCAAATCACCTTGGGTTCTCTCCCTTCCCGGATGCATAAGGGGAAAGAAACATTCAGATGAGCATAATGGAAACTTTTTATGGCCTAGATTTTAATAGTAGAGTTCATCACTTCTGTCTGTATTCCTTAGCCCGAATTTAGTCACATCAGACCACAGGGATTCTGGGAAATGTAGTACCTAGCCAGGATACCGCTTTATTTATTTGTTATGGTGTCTTGAAGCTTGCTATGAGACTAGTTCAGCTTCAATCTCATAGCATTATTCCTGTCTCAGTCCCCACAGTGCTGAGACTTGCACCACCACATCTAAATGTGTAGGCTCCTATTTTACTTATGACAACTGTGCAACAAATGAAGAGGAACTGAAATATATTGTGAACTATGAGCTGTCTTTACTGTTCTTTGAAAGGAGACAGTGCCTTGAAAGAAAAAGGAGGTTCAAAATAAACAATGATATTCTTGCCAGAGGAAAAAGATCCTTAATCAGAATGTGTGTTTGTATGTTTCTGTCTTTCTTTTTTAAATATATTTTATTAATTTATTCATATTACATCTCAATTGTTATCCCATCCCTTGTATCCTCCCATTCCTCCCTCCCTCCCTTTTTCCCCTTACTCTCCTCCCCTATGACTGTGACTGAAGGGGACCTCCTCCCCCTGTATATGCTCATAGGGTATCAAGTCTCTTCTTGGTAACCTGCTATCCTTCCTCTGAGTGCCACCAGGTCTTTCCCTCCAGGGAACATGGTCAAATATAGGGCACTGGAGTACATGTGAAAGTCAGTCCCCACTCTCCACTCAACTGTGGAGAACGTCCTGTCCATTGGCTAGATCTGGGTAGGGGTTCAAAGTTTACTGCACGTATTGTCCTTGGCTGGTGCCATAGTTTGAGCAGGACCCCTGGGCCCACATCTGCCCATCATAATATTCTACTTGTAGGTTTCTAGGACCCTCTGGATCCTTCTATTTCTCCCTTGCTTCTCTCACCTAGAGTCCCAATAGGACGTCCTACCCTCTGTCCCACTTTCCTGGTAAGTGAAGACTTTCATGGGACATACCCCTTGCGCTAGTGTCCCAGATATAAGTGAATATATACCATTTGACTCTTTCTGCTTCTGGGTTAACTCACTCATCATGATCATTTCTAGTTCAATCCATTTGTCCACAGATTTCAGGAATTCCTTGTTTTTAATAGCTGAGTAGTATTCCATAGTGTAAATGTACCACAGTTTCTTGTTTCAATTGCGTGCATGCACGCACGTGTGTGTGTGTGTGTGTGTGTGTGTGTGTGTGTGTGTGTGGTGTGAGTCTACTCACATCTGTGAAGATCTGTGGACAACTTGCAGGAGTTACTGCTCTTATTCTATCATGTGGGTTCTGAGGATGGAACTCAAGTCTTCAGGCTTGGTGACAAGGACCTTTTTCCACTGACCCATCTTGCTGGCAGCATCGTAGACTTTTCATCCATACGTGGCTCTTGTTGATCCTCCTGCCTGCTTCTCCTTGTCTCTTCCCCACCTCCTGTAGCTCCCACTCAACTTTTGTATCTCATCTATTCTACCACACTCACTCAGGCTCTTCCGAGCTCCTTTTCGTTTCTCTTCCCAGTTTCCTGACTCGTACTCACACCCATCCATACACATATATGGAATTCTAAATCTAGGATCCAGAGTATGAGAGAGAAGTTCAAGTTTCATCTCAGAAAAGATTGGAGCAGAAGGTTAAGAGCTTCCATAGCTGAGTGGGATAGGGTGTCAGAAAGGTCCCTGACAGACTTGTCTCTTATGGACTCTTGGCTGTGAGAAGCGAGGCTTGGGAAAGAGGACAGCGGAAATGAAACGCAGAGACGAAAAGTCACCCATGTCTCCCTTTGCCAAGCACAGTGGATGGCTGTCCTCCAGAGGAGCAAAATGACCCTGGTGGGCAGCTCTGCAACAGAGCACTGCCAAGCCATCTGGGGGCTGAGCTCAGGTGGCAAGAGCTACGGGGAGCAGAAGGACATGTTTTCTCCTTATTGCTCTTACTCCTCTCTGAAGAAGAAAGGAAGGCTCATTATGTCTCTAGGTGGATTTTATAGTTCTGGATTTGAGCCTAAAAGTTGCATGTGGTTTTCAAATAGTAATTTTATCACACCCCATGATTACTTCCATTATGTGTGGCTAACATTGAGTCTTTTCAGATTTAGTAGGGATATAAAAGGTTTAAATCAGCCCAATATCAGATGTGTCTGGGATTCCATTTCTTGCCTGCACAGTGTAAATAAGCACTGATGAAAAATATTTCAGTTCCAAATCCTGCCACCCCAAATCCTACAAATATGCACATTAAAGCCTCATAATTCCCCCAAAGCCCTTTTACTTGTAAATAACACTATCTTGTTTTCCATCTTAGATTTCTTCTCCTGCAATTACACAATATTTGGTTTCCCCTTTTTAGGCAATTTAAATTAAAACTTATTTCATTTCATAATTACAAACATTCATTCTGAGTAAAGACTAATCTAACGGGAATTCGGTTCCAGTGATCTTGTGATAGCACAGCCATCCATCTCCTGGCTAATGCCTTCGCTCCAGCCCAGCTAAACATTCGCATTTGGAAAGTTTTATCCTTTTCCTTAAAATAATAATGCTTTATTAAGAGCATTGAGTGATTTGATTTTTTTTAAAATAATGACTTAAATCAAAGACTTCAAGATATAAAGAATTTAAAGGGTGAGCCATTCCGCCCTCTTAGTTTGGGGTTGTTTTATAACTCCCATGAGTTCTAGAGTGGAATGTTGCTTGGAAAATGTTCATTATTAAGTTAGTTTTCAACTGTTTCCTGGAAAAGGAGAAAGAAAATATTCTTTGTCTGGGTATCTTAATAGGTGATAATTTTGAAATATTAGATAAAGTATGTGCTATTGCTACTCTTGAGTACGGGTAGAGTGAAAATGAGCACGAGTGACTGATGATTCAAAGATAGAAAGTTAACACCTAGGGACACACGGCATTTATTAACTAAAAAATACATTCAAAAAATGCCAAAGGGAGCATTTGTAGGGTAATCACTGTCTATCCATTATGGCAAAAAAAACCCGCGCACAACCAAATGTTTTAAAATCATTTATTCTGATGGTTCCAAGTTCTGGGGCTAGTGATCTTGGCTGGGTGGCTTCTGTTTGCTGAGGTCCCTCGTGTGACAATAGTTACCTTGGCAGCTAACGGTGGAGACAGCTTAAGGATTTACTGTTCATACAGCCCTCACTGAAGACTGAGCTACCTAAAGGCTGATGGCTGCTTTGTTCAGTGGTAAACTGGCTTTGTCTTCTGCCATGGCACAGGGGTCTCCTGGTGTGACAAAGCCCTGGCACTGTCCACTCTGTTCTTATGTTGGCTTGTTTTCCCTCAGGGAGAGAGTGCCAAGTGACCTACTCAAACCTTGCAAGGGCTTCTATCCTGGCTTTGAAAGACCAGAAGGTTCACTTCTGCTTTGATTGTAAGAACACCAAAGGGTCAGGAAGCTGCCCACATCCCTGAGTAGAGAATGTGCAGTTCATTAGAGGACCATCTATACGTCAAGCATCTACTTGGTTCCTCTTGATAAAACAGTCTTAGTTTTATCACAGATAACATAATTGAGGGCCTTTGTTCATGGAGAACCACTCAAGTCTCATTGTGCTTTTACAGTGCCCAATGGATTAGCCTTAAGAATTTATTAATCAGTGCATATTTTCAAAAGTATAAGAGCTTAGCATTCTAATTCTTTATATACTGTTTATATTACAAATAAATTTACAAGTTACAGATTTAATAAGTTATATTTTCTCAAACATGTAAATAAGAGCTGCTGCAGAAAGCTAAGATCCCTAAATATTTAATTAATACTGTAAGCTTAATTTACCATATTCTTGTAAATGTTTAACGCACTCTACAAAGCAGAGAATGTTCATATGCCAGGACATACAGCATACTACTCAAGACTCTGACACCAAAGTCTGGTACAAAGGCAATAACGTCTCTTTTATTTATTCATTACCCCCATTCTCATTCTGTAGGTTTTCTACCTGGGAGATTAACCTTTCCTATTCACTGAAGTTGTGCGGTAGATGAGCATCCTTTATCCCTCCTGCTCCTCATTTCGGTTGCCATGGTCTCTGAAATGTGTGCTCCTACCATTTATATGTTAGAAATGAGTGAACAATGGGGTAGCATTACTCCTCTCATGTATACAACTACTATACATTAAGGACAAATAAATCAAAATAAATGGAGGTGAAGTCTTTACCGTGTGATTATGTCATGAAGTGGGAGTCCCCGTCGATGAGGTTAGGCCTGATAAATGGGTTTGAAGGGGAAGGCTTGTTGTGTTCACATCTAGGCGGTTCCTGTGAAAAGCGCTACCACTCCTCTGCTGACAACTTATCTTGGATTTCTCACCCTTCAGAATAGTGAGGAATAAGTGCCTGCTGGCTCCAAATTACCTACCACGAGTCATTTTGCTACAGAGGGACCAAGGCACCTATCCCTGTTTCACTATTCCTCACAATACCCTCAGCAGATGGTACTCACATTTTACTTATTTTCTTTTGTGTTTCTTTATCTATGTGAGACTATAGGCCCTGTGCAGACAGACACGTTTTGTTCACTGATGTACTCTCTGTTTCTAGAGGAGCAATGGATGCATAGGAGTTCTTCACCAAAAGTTGTAGAGTGAGTGAATGGTTGTTATATCTGAACTGGGATATTCACTAGCGTGTTAGACTCAGGTGTCTTTTTGGGGGGATGAGAGTAGAGTGGGGGTAGAAATGGTGAGTTAGCTACCTGGTCGCACAGGCTGGGATCTAAGCCAGGTATTGTCCAGGAGCTGGTGACTTGTTTGAATAATTGGTTTTGATCAAGGCAATAGTTTTTATTCTTCTTGACCAAGCATTCCTCCTGAATCTCCCTGATTTATATCCTGTCTTTATGGGACCTGGCACAAATCTATGTCAGAGCTGCTTGCTATGAACTGGGGCATCCAATTTGCCAGTCACAACCTAAGGCTTTGGGTCAGTTTGTTTCCCTGAAATAGCAGGTTTCTTCCTCATTGGCTGCCAACATGTGCACAGTAATATAAGACTTACACCACAGGGCTGCATGGATTAGACAGTTAGAACACAGAAGGTGAGCAGGTCAGTAGCCCACACACATTGGACTGAATATATTCTTACAAACGGTGCTGCTGGTCTCTCTAGAGGCATTTGTTTTCTATGCTAGAGTGCAGGAACAATTCTTCCTATGTCTAAGTGACAGGACATGTTACCAGGCACTTTGAGATAGTTCCTCAACAGCTTGTCCATTGCATATTGTGCTCGGAGGACAGAGCACTTGCCTCTATAGCAAGGTGGGAAACAAATACAGGACAACAGAAACAGGAATGGCTGCCAGGGAAGAGCAGATTTATCAAAACTCGAGGTCCCCTTCTGCATATATCTTTGGTCTATAGATTATTTGAACTAAGTTCATGGGGAACTAGTATTCGTTACAGGGTGTATGACCTGACTTTTGCTTTTTTATTCCCTCTAGTAAGTAACGTGAACTTGTATTTAGAAGCTGTAGCTCAGAAAAGTGAAGAAATTACCTGAAAGGTACATTTAGGTTGCAGGCATCACAACCAGAGACTTCTCTCTCTTTGGCTGTCTCCAAACTGATGGGCATTTTCCATACACTTGTTTCAAGGAGCAGCCTCCAAGTCTGTTAAAGATGACAATTATTAGTATATTCTTCAGATGTTCTTATGGCTTTATCAGGACATTTATCATTTTAGTCTCACTTAAATAAACGTATTCTTTATCCTCTGCTTGATTCTTATTGAGCAAAATTTCCAAATAAAAGAACTTATATTCAGTCTGGCCAGATACCAGGTGGCAGATATAATAGATGCAAATGGTATTTTTTGTTTAATCAAATGTAAAAAATATTATATGTAAGTGGTTCATTTGCTCATATAATTATATTAATACCCCAAGAAGACATGGTAACCAAGGTAGAGACAGAAGTATACACTAGATATTATAAAGTTGCTTTTACTGATGGTTACACTTTGTCCTTCAAAACCTTTTTAGCTTTTAAAGTCTTGGGTTTCTTAAAGCAATATTGTAGTCTAGAACTTCTTTGTATGTATTCATTTGTTAGTTTTATTTTTCATCTTTTTGTTTGGTTATTTTAGCTTTATGGTGTATGTCCTGTGAACTCTTGGTCATGTTTTTGACTAATTTTTATATTAATGTTTTCTAGTTTATTTGTAGGAGTTTTTTTTTTTTAACACAATAGGAATATTGCTGTTAACCATTACACATGTTAACTGTTTCTAACATATTATGTCACCATCTTTCAACCTGTATGACAAAATCTATTTTCTTAGAAAAATTAATTTGTGAATATCCTATCAAGAGAGAATATAATCTGTTGTGAATATTAGCCCAAATCTTCTGGAAAATAATACCTAATTTAGTAAATGAGAGGCCAGCCCTACAAGGCATAGTAATATAATTTTTCATTAAGCGAAAGTATGACTGTATTCCAGACAACAAAGCAGTTTTAATAGAAATTCCACCCAAATTAGATTAAAATGAGAGGATTAGAGTAAAATGTCAGAATATACATAGATTTGAGATTTGATACAGTAAGGAGAGAACTAGAAAATTTAAAAAAAAATAGTATTCTTTTGTCTCAACAAAGTCACATTCCAGGAAAGGACCCTGTCTGCTATCAAAGCAATCTAGGGAATGAACTTTTAAAACAGTTATTTCTCACAATTACATACCCATAGATGATATTCTTTGATTAAAGCCCTCTCATTCTATTTTCTTATCTATTTTTCCTCTTCCACTGAATTCATTCTTTTTCTAAAACCTTCCTCCTATGTCCATATATTTTTGTATTATTTAGTGATCCATTAATTTGCCTTCAATGCAAATATATGAGTATGGCTTAGGGGCTACGGCTCCACTTCCTGTGCAACAATTAGCTGCCTATAGCTCTTTGGGGAGAGATGGGGCCTTATGAGCTCCTCCCCCATTCATGATGCAATATTGATGGGACCTGTCTTGTACAGGTAGTCACTGCTGCTGTGAATGCTGGAGGATAGATAGGGGTGCAGTAGGACAATGTATTGCCCGGGAAAGGTAAGTACTAAGTAATTTGATCGGCTTTACCATTGTAGAACAGTTATAAGAGGGCTTCTTTTATTGCTATTTAGACTTGAGTAGTATTTTTGACTCCTCAGCCTCAGTTTCCTCCCCTATAAAATGGGAGTGAAATGCCCATACTGCGGCTGTCAAGATTTACACGAGCTAGGATGCGTGAAAAGCTCACCCATTGCTATAAATCATAACTTGTTTGCTTTGACAGTCCATTCATAATGCGGTTTTCAAATAATGAATCCATTAATCAACTCAGTTACCTTCTTCTGAGGAAATGAGGCATGGGGTGGAAAGAAGACACAGGCTCTGCTTTAACAGGCCTTAAAAATCTCATGATTATAATTAGCATTTGTGTAACACCATAGGGTTTGCGGGGCATTCTTACCTTCTGTGTTATCTGCCCATTCATTCATCCAACCATGGAACTACCCCGGTGAGAAATCAGACATAACCCTTGATTTCATAGTGAGAGACAAGCGAGGCACTGCCTGAAATATTCATAAGTTTTAGCTCTTATTGGGCAGAAAGGTAGCCTGCCATAGGATTCAGGAAGGTGTGGTGAGAGTGTGGATATTGGGAGACCGATTGGCGAATGTCTCCCCGAGGCAGCTGAGATCTCAAAGGCCAGAGGAGTTGGCCACATGTCGAATTGGAAAGGGTTAACTCTTGAGGCGCAGTCTCTATGCCCAAAGGTCCTGCAGGAAGTAACTGCAGAAAGCTCTGTGCGGAGCTTACAAAAGGCAGGAAGTACACCGGCCTCAGGGTGGCTAGACGGTGGTGGGCTGATGGCACCTTTACGGAGGGGCTGACAGTGCCACGCGGAGTGCCACAGATTTCATTCTACTTACAATGCAAAGCCCATGGGGCTTTTAACCCAGAGACTGGTAAACGATGAGGAGAGATCACTTTATTACCGCTCAGAGAACGAATGGGAAGGACAAGTGTGAAAGGAGGAAACCACTCAGGCAGCTGTTGGGTTGGCCAGGAGTGAAGGGGTTTAATTACGACCAATGGCTTCCATTAAGCAGAAGAGCAGACACATCTACTGCTCTCCAGCTGAACTAACTCATTTGATCCCTGGGGGCCCTGGGCTGAGCAAGAGGAGGTGTGATTCCCAGTGGCTTTGAGGGTTTAGTAGAAATAACCCTGGGATGTAAGTAACCATACTGTAGACTGATTTCAGCGGTCACAGGTTTATCTAGAGGACTGGATTCAGTGTTGGTCAGCCAAGGCTACCATTATTCAGTATGGTAAGCCTGGGGCTCTTGGGCAATGCCTTATTTTCCCCACCATCCTGGAGGTGGAAGTCTGAGATCAAAGTGTTGGTATGGTTGTTTATTCTTGAGGGCATCTTCTTCTTCCCACCTCTTTACATAGCCTAATCTCTCTGTCTCTGTCTCTGTCTCTGTCTCTGTCTCTGTCTCTGTCTCCGTCTCCGACTCCCTCTCCCTTCCCCTCCCCCTCTCCCTCTCCCTCCCTCCCTTCCCCCGTCTCTCTGTGTGTGTGTTTGTCTCTATGTTCAAATGGCTTCCTTCTATTAGGACATCAACCATATTGGACCAGGTCCCATCTTAATGCTGTTGTTTTCTTTTAATTGCCCCCTTAAAGACTCTACCTCAAATACAGCGACATTCTGGGGTACTGCCAGTTAGGACTTGAAGGGTGGGCACAATTCAGCCCCAATCAATCCTAAAATAGAAATCTGGTTTGGCGGACTTGGGTATAATGAAAGTTAGGGCCTAGATAACTAATTTCTGGCATATGTTGGCATACTTAAATTTTCCTTGAGACGACAGGGAAAAGGAGATGATTATGCTTTATAATTAGTGTCAACTATAATGAGTTTAATATCTACACAAAGGATTCTTTAGTGTATTCTCTAAGGCCTTGCGAGACCACCAGGCTTACTCCTCAGTAGTCATGTGACTTCCCTGCCTTTCCTTAAGAGTAATAATAATTTGCCTTCTTTTCGCGTAGGCAAATTTGGGGGAAATGCAATTAAAACCAAACACGAGCTATTGTTGATTTTCTGCACCTGCAAGTATGCATGCCTTCCCACTTTCCCAGTTCTAGCTAAGGGAAGACATCACTTTTCAGGCATGGTCTGTAGCCATGATGGCTAACGGTGGTACCTCCTCTACTGGAGCAACAGTGGAGCAGCCATAGCTGTTCGAGGGAATAGCAGCAGGACCCAGCTCATGAGCATAAAAAGAAGACAGGTGTCAGTGAGAGAAGGCACTCAGGTCACCACAGGACAGGGGAGCCTCCAAATCTCCCCATGATCTCTGTCTGGATTCATATCTTCACAGGTCACAGGTCACAGGTCACAGGTCACAGGTCACAGGTCAATAGTGCCTTTCTGGCTTTTTCTTCCATTACTTCCCAGCCCGAGAGAGATTTAATAATAAGTGTAATTCAGGTGACCTTTGACATTGACATGTCTCTGCGAATTTTGGATGAACTGGCTGTAAGACTGATGCTAACAAAGCCCACATGTATCTCCCAGGCTAGCATAATAGGGAGTGTTGACTCTTTCAAAAAGTCTCATGTACCTCCAAAGAGTTATCACAAATTGCAATGAGGGAGACCGCTCTTGGCATCAGCCTCAGGCCCATTCTGCAGTGATGAAGTCTTCTTAGATGCTGGGCTTTGGCCACAGCCAGTGGTGTTAGGCAGGATTCAAAGATAAACAAGTACTTGCTGATCTTTCGGACATCATCCACTGACTACAGCTAAAGTTGCTCTGTATTTGGCTTTTCCTAAACAGGACAAACAGAAAGAGACAACAGATGTTGGCTGGACCACTGGTAGTTGTGTGACTTCTCTGAGCTGTGGTTTCTACTCCTGAAATGAAGGCCAATAGCTCTTGTGTTGGTAGCTCAGTGAGCACCCCAGAACTGAATGACTGTTTCCTTCTTTCCTCCATCCTCCTTCAAGCTCTGTGTCTTGGAGTCTTCCTGAGTTAACAATTTAGGTTATGAAAATGTATAGTATCGTCACATAAACTTAGCACACTATTATCTGCTTTGTTCTGAAACCTTGTTTGTAACCATGGGAAGAAAGTTCTGGGTCTTCTTATAGAGTTTTTATGTATGAGATTTTTTGCAGGTGTTGGGAGACTGAATAAAATGAGCATGTTTTGAATTCTCAGCACAGGGCTGGTGAGATACCTCAGGGAAAAAAGGTAACTTGTTACGCAAGTCTGGTTACCTGGGTTCAATTCAAGGAGCCAGTAGTGGAAGGTTAGACAGAAACCTTTTAAGATAGTTGTCCTGTAATCTCCATGGCACATGTGTATGTGTATACATCCACACCCAGGCATCAATAATAATAAATAAAGATAATTTTTAGCACAGTTTTAAGCATGTATAAGTACTCAACGACTGTTGCTATTTATGATATATCACATAATAAGATGTTACTATTCTTGATATATACTAAGAATATATAGTATAATATATAATATATGAGATATGAGATTTAATATATTATGATACATAATATGTATGAGATATACCATGTAATATATAATAAAACCTTCCAAATAGTGCCTAACATAGGGAGAAATAACTCAGTAATTGTTATTAGTATTTTTTTCATGTTGTCATAAGACCCCTTTACCACCCTGGCCATCCAACCAGCCCTGTGCTTTTACAGGAGCATACTGACCCATCACCAGACTTTAAATAAACACGAGCCTTTACCCCATGACCTTGATTTCAGCTTATTTCTGCTGTCTCCTTTGCTCCTTTATAGTTTCTCTATCCTTCATAGTTCCTGGCTTTTCAGTTTTGCTTTTACATCCCCAGGTCTGTGCTCATCTCCACCGCACGTGGCTCATGGCCACCCGGATCATCCTGTATCAGTGTGACAACTCTGTTCACCTCTTACTCCATCCCTGACCCCCACAGGCTTCAGTCTTTTTCCTTGCTTCACTGACCTTCCCAAAGTGGCTTTGGATAAAATCTGGCCATGGTCTGGATTTGGTCATGATTGAGTCCTTGTTTTGACAAGTTGCTTTCTTGCTTGTTCTCTCAAAACTTTGATTTGCCACCAAATTCCTTCTTGGACACTGACTTTAACTCCTTCAGTGAAGGACCTTCCTTTCTGCTAGTTTTCTTGACTAATGGGAGGATTTTAAGATCAATTCACGTTGTCTCCACAATGAGAAGGCTGCTAGCCGCCACTTGCTCTTGTAGTGTTAGCCATCATGTCCACTCTGACTCTGTAATTCTCTGGCATTTGCTTTTATGGAGATTGCTTTGCAGTGCCTGGTCTGGTGATTAGAGGGGCTTTAGCCCAATGGGTAGAGATCAGCGAGACACCTTTGGCAAAAGCAACCTGGGTCTTTGCCAGAATGTCTAGAGAGGTGAGACTACAGCTCTTGCCAAGGCCCTGAGTCCCAGTGCTGGCCCATGAATACTGCTGGTTAAGAAGTTTCGGCAGTCCTAATTTTAATAAACGTTTGATTGTATAGTTAGCTTGCTACTTACAGTGATCCCCTCTCCTCCCTTCCCCTCCCCTCCCCTCTCTTCTCCTCCCCTCCACTTCCCTCCCCTCCCTTCCCTTATTCTTTCTTTTATTGTCTTATTTCCTCTTCAGGAATCATTATCTCAGTATGTAGCTCAAGCTATCTTCAGATTCCTTCTCTTTTTAACAGCTGGGCTTATAGGTAAGCTTGGATTATGTTTAGTGATCTCTACACTATTTCTTTTTCTTAAATTATTTATTTACTTTATTGTATGAGTATTTGCATGCTTGTATGTCTGTGCACCATATGTGCACCTGATGGCCACTGGTTTCAATTCCACCATCTCTTATATTCTAATATTAAGGGTTACTTAGGTGTATATACTTTAACCTCTTATCAAAGTAAGCTTAGCAAATAAGCAGGAGCCCTAGCTTTCTGTGATGGAATTCCCTCTTATGTAGGGGCTTTCCACTGACAATTAATACAACCGTGGTCATGTTGTATGCATCTCTTGAGATCTGAACAGTTTTTTTTTTAAATCCGTGCAGAGAGATGGACAGAAAGCTTATAAAAGAAAACACGCATATACACTTCAGCAAAAACAAGCCTGCATTATCTAGCAAGAGGAAGTCTTTTAGCTACTTCAGTGCTTTCTGAAAGCTTTCAAGCTACACAGAGAGTAATTTTGGTTTGTGCGGCTGAGATGCTGGAGTGGAGGGCTGCTTTCATTGGTCAGGGAGGAGTGATAACTCACTGTGGTACTTCTCCAGTTATTGGGCACTTTATGTTAATAACTCCTGATGGCTTGAGTGTTTAGGTGTATGTTTCAAACTCTGTGTAAAAAACCATGCCATTAAGAATTTAAACACATTCTAATTTAATTATGGCACAGGGCTGGGTCCAAGTGATCCTGTGTTTTTGTTGGCTAGTTTTAATACTACAAATTTTGAATAGGGAGAGATTTATTTTCTTTACTCTTTGCTCTTTTTATTCAGGATCATTAAAACCCTAATCATTTAAAAGGGTACACATTTGGAAAATGGAGTGCAATTGAAGTTGTGGAAAATTCTATTTCTCTTCAATGCGATTTTGTTCCATACTTTGAGATGTGCCAAGATCCTCTTGTCCATGGTGAACTGATTACTCACTTTTTTGTCCTTAAACAACTTTTCCATCCCTAAATAGGGACATTGAGATAATATATTTATATTTTATACTACTATCTAAAATGGGGGAAACTATCAAAGAGATTATTGTATAATTTCCAAGTTAAGTTGGAATATACCATATAAAGAGAACAACCCGGGTCCTAGCTTTAAGTGCCATTTAAGCTAAAACCTATCTATCTGTCTATCTATCTATCTATCTATCTATCTATCTATCTATCTATCTATCTATCATCTTTCTGTCTATCTGTTATCTATCATCTATATCTATCTATTATCATTCTATTACCTATCTATCTATTATTTATCATTCTATTATCTAGCTATCTATTTCTATCATCATCATCTATCAATCAGCACTTATCTATCTATCTATCTATCTATCTATCTATCTTCATCATCATCATTTATCTGTCATCTATTTATCTATCATCTATCTATTTTCATCATCATCTATCTATCATCTGTCAATCATTATTTATCAATCTATCATCATCATTTATCTGTTTATCTATCTATCTATTTATCTATCTATCATCTCATCTATCTATCTATCTATCTATCTATCTATCTATCTATCTATCTACAGATATCACAAGGGTGATGAGAGCTTATAGGTCAGCCCCATTTCAAGTTCACTCTCTCTGCTTCCTGTTTGCAGTTGGGATGTGGTCTCTCAACTTTCTGCTCCTACCACTTGCTGCCATGATGGACTCTTCTTATACCTCCAGAATTGTTGTAAATGGCTTTTGGCCATGGTATATTATTACATCAACATAAAGGTAAGCAATGTAACAATATAACTAGATATAATTTATGGTAATACATTATAAAGCCACAATGAGGAAGAGAGGGATTGATCCTGAATGAAGGTTAGATTTGTAGACTCTGAGTTTTTCCCTTCTGAAGGTGAGTTCAGTCCTTGGTAATCTGCAGAGCATGAATAAGAGATGAGGAGGTTAATGCCTATGTGTAGCTTAGATGCCTGATGACCATTTTAGAATCAGTTTTATTTTATTCATTCTTTTCTATGTACAACCATGAGCACCTTGACTTCCCTAAATATAGTAGTCAGTAGGCTCCCTTAGTGCAGATCTTGGGTCTTTGACCCCTTTGTAACTTCTGATTGATAGGAAATAATGAAATGGTAGATCGGTAGGCTGTGACAGTTATCCCAGTGATTTTTGTATCATAACAATTTATTTAGAAAACAAATAGACGTATCATCCTTATTTCCTCATACTGTGTAAACTATATGATGGGGGTGGGGCAGGCTGGTTGAGAGTATGACGATGATCAGATACAGATTTGAAGAGGAGATTTACTTTCTTGGACTCATAGTCACAAACATCTCTATGGGAAGGTTCAAGTCTTTTTTTTTTTAATTTTTTATTAATTTATTCTTGTTACATCTCTATGGTTATCCCATCCCTTGTATCCTCCCATTCTCCCCTCCCTCCCATTTTCCCCTTATTCCCCTCCCCTATGACTGTTCCTCAGAGGGATTACCTCCCTCTGTATGAAGGGTCAAGTCTTTGAGGAATCTCTCTTGTGTTGATAATGTTGAGTGGCAAGGAAATGTATAGCAAAGAATACAGTCCCCTTAGGAAAAAGAGGAGTCCATTGCTCCAGTCTTTTTCAGAGGTCACCCTCTGCCCTGCCCCGACAGTGGAATCAGTGCTGCGTAGGGCAGCAAAGGCTACGGAAAAGACCTGTGACATTTTTGTCTGATTATCTCTCAAAAGTCCAAATGCAAATCCAACAAAATGTATATTTAAGATCCATTTTTTGTCACATCTTCTGACCTTTTGTTCTGTAAGAGTCCTTCAAAGGCAGAGCCTGTGAGCTGGTACCTGACACAGAACAATTCACAATCACTGGATAAAGGAACTAATGAGGGATATGGTTTAAAGGAGTGCTATGTAGACTTCTGACATGGCCTGCATATGAAGTTACAATGCTGGGTTGAGAGGGGCTAGCACATGTTTATTGACCAAACAAGCTATGTCCTTAGAGGGTACCAGGCACCATTCATTTATACTTCAACAATAACAGTACTGCTAGGGTGGGGGATGGTATGTCCTCTGCTTTCATCTGAGCCAGCCACTTATTATAAATAATTTCTCATATGGCTTCAAAACCTTCATGTTTTCTACTTTTAATAAATAAATGCTGCTTCATTAAGTTGCTGTAGCATATGGAGGCTTGTTGGAAGACGTGTATCATGGGGGCTAAGCTTTGAGAACTTATAGCCAAGACTACTTCAACATCATCCTCTCTGTTTCCTGTTGGTGGGAGTGGACACTGTATTGACTCTTGCTGCCAATAGTTTATTGTGACCAAAAATATCCTAAATTTACATGGCAGACACCATGGAGGAGTGCACCAATTTTCAATTCAACTTTACTCATATATTCTTCTCAGAGGTCACTTTCAGAATATTACCTCCCACATCGCACATCCCCCTTGCCACAAACACCCGCAGTCATTTCCTGAGGCTTGCCACTGTAGGACACCAAAACAGTCAGGAGTAAAGCAGAATACTCCAAATGCTTCCCAGATGTCTGAATGTGTGGCATAACTGGGCACCAAAATGATTAGAGTTTTCATTCTTCAGCCAGCTGTTTTGGCAACTTGCAAACACAACTTTAATATAGTAAATAAATCTCTTCCTTCCACCCCAATAGACAAGTTTATAAAGTATTTAATGAGCATGTATTATATGCCAGTTGTGGCAGTGAGCATTAGAGGATGCAGAGCCTTAGGAATTATGAAGCCAGTGTGAAGACATGCCTAAAAAGTATGCTGATTGTTTGGGGGGCAAACACTGCAAGTATTTGCATTTTCACAAATCTATAAACATGGTATAACAATTACACTCTAGACTATGTGTCAATGATCTATTAAAATATTTTTTTTCACAAAAAGACAGAACGTAGACTTAGGAAAATAAACAAGTTTCAGTCTATAAGAAGGGATGGTGTGCTGAGTCTCAGCCTATGTGAAGAGATGTACCCTGAGTCTAAGTCAATGAGAAGGGATGATGTGCTGAGTCTCAGCTTGTGAAAAGAGGTGGTACCCTGAGTCTAAGTCAATGAGAAGAAGTGGTACCCTGAGTCTCAGCCTACGAGAAGGGATGATGTGCTGAGTCTCAGCTTGTGAGAAGGGATGATGTGCTGAGTCTCAGCCTATGAGATGAAGTGGAACCCAGAGTCTAAGTCTATGAGAAGAAGTGGTACCCTGAGTCTCAGCCTATGAGAAGGGATGATGTGCTGAGTCTCAGCCTATGAGAAGGGATGATGTACTGAGTCTCAGCTTGTGAGAAGGGATGATGTGCTGAGTCTCAGCCTATAAGACGAGGTGGAACCCTGAGTCTAAGTCTATGAGAAGGGAAGGTACACAGCTGTCTTCTTAGAATTTCATCCTTTACCTCCAGGCTGTGGGGATGAAGACTCAAGTTGAGGTTCAGAAATAAATACGATATCTCAACAAGTCTCCCAGGCAGGGTTGTCTTTCTGAGATTTATGGTTTCAGTCACACAATCTCAGTGGATGAGGCATACCGAAACCCAGTCAATCACTCTTTATTCAGCGAGGCTCTGAACAAAGTGCTGTCCCAACGGCTGGAACATACTCTCTCAACCTCCATGGCAATTTAAGTAGGTGTTTAATATGAAGCATTTAGAAGGAATGGCCTAATTTATATGTAGGATCTATAAGTAATAAAGGCCTTTAAGATTGTGTGACTGTCCTATACTCCCTTTCAGAATGAAAAATTAATGACCCAAAGGAGAAAAGTGATTATCAATGTGGCACAGCTCATAGAAATCAAAGTGACAAAGAATACAGTCCTTGCATCTTAATCCCCTGGTTCCTGTCTTCCTGTTCTCGTTGTTGGTTCCTTAGTGAGAAAACAGATGTCTGGAGGGGAAGGAGTGGTGGCCTCTGGGTGCATATTCCTTTATTGAGCACCCACTGTTCCCTGGATATCACTCCTTTGGTAGATTACAAATAGGGCCACTTTTTTACAAAAACATCTTTTATCTATCCTATTTACTATGTGTCTTCATGGCTTTTTTGTTGAGAGAAGGGATATGGTCCTAGTCCTAGAATTTAATCCAGTTCTTGACTAGTTTGAATTAGTCAAGTCTGTGACTGGCATCGACTAATAGAGGTTGGCTGGGGTCTCTGTACCAGTCCTACCTCTGAGCCTCAGGGGACTTATGTGCTACATCTGTGTCTTGGAATATGCCACCACCTTAAGAATAAGGTATAGCATCCAAACAACAGTGTCATCCCATCCCTCTCATCACAGATGACAATAAGACAGATTTCAGACTTGTGACTGAAGCTGTCCTAGACCCCAGCCACACTTCCTCCCTGAGTATAGTTTTAGAAGTAGGCACAGAAGAAGCTAGCCACATCTACTTTACCTTAACCAAATGGTCCAGCCGGTGAATGACAAGTGCTGGCTGCTTTTATGGGTCAATCTGGGGTGGTTTATGACTCTACAATGACAGAATTAGTGTGCCTCTAGATCTAATGGTGTTTGCTCCTGACCCTGCCCTTGCTCTGGAATTCTAAATTCTCTATTTACCAAGTCTGTATTTCTGCAAAAACAAGGAAGTATCTGATACCTATCTGTCTTAGGTTAGCCAGCTAAGACTTATGCTAACCCTGAGGGAACTCTTTAGATGTACCAAGCAGGTGGTGTCACCTTCATGGGTTTTTTAGATGTACCAAGCAGGTGGT
>OU015743.1:34671253-34691819 GCA_907169655.1 Acomys percivali
TTCCTTCCTTCCTTCCTTCCTTCCTTCCTTCCTTCCTTCCTTCCTTCCTTCCTATCTTTTTTTGCCAGCTGTAATTTTTGCAAGGACTCAACTCTACCCTTGTTATGTAAAGCAACCATAGAAAGCCCCAGATGAATGGATCAGGCTATGCTTATAAAGTTCACTATTATCAAAGAGCCTGTAGGTCAGATTTGCCCGGTGAATTGCAGCTAGCCAAGGCTATTCTACTCTGTTCAATGAATTGATACATCCTTGGGGGCTTTGAACAGTGCCTGGAATATAGCAATGTCTTTATCACGTTGGCTGTTGGTTTTCTCTGCCTGGTGTGGAGTAGGGCCACAAGGTCTCTGCGGTAAGAGAACTGTAAATTGAAGACTCGGTCCAGTGGAAAAGACAGCAAGCAGTGAGCAGGGAGAAGAATCTTAAGAGCTGGGGAGAGGGCTCAGTCAGTAAAATGCTTGCTACACAAGGAGGAGTTGAGTTCATTCACTAGAGCCTACGGGGGGGGGGCCAGGTGTCGTGGTGTGTGCTTCTAATCCTAGTTCTATGGTGGTGAAGACAAGAGAATTGCTGGGATCACTGGCCAGCCAATCTAGCCTAATTGGTAAGATCTGGATCAGTGGGAGATACTGTCTTAAAGGAGGTAGAAGGCATTCCTGTCTTCTGGCTTCCACATTCACTCATGTATGTGCACATTCAACCCCTACCCAGAATATGCTCACAGAGCATGCATACACAGATTTTTAAAAAAGAAGTGTGCGTCTGTCTTGTAGCACCATGAAATTAACACAACAGCATCCCATCATGAGACAAGCCATCCTCCTTTTCTTTTGCATGTGACTTTAGCTTTACAGAATAGTATACGTGCATAAGTGTATTGGAACCTTATACCTAAAGCATCCATCAGAATAATGCCGCCATCATTGTGTCAAGGCAAAGGAAACAGTACTAATGCCCAAGGCTAAATATAATGTTGCACGATGCAGATCTAGAGCCCACACTTACGGTGCTCTTAAGTGATTTACAAATCTTTTCACTCAATGCTGGTTGCACTGACTTTTCCATCGCTCTATGAGCTTTGTGCAGGTGTGTGAAAACATTCTAACATGATGAATTGTTTCTCCAAGAGCTAAAGAGGTAAATGATGAAAGAATTGGACAGAAAACATGTTAACAAGATATTTTATATTAGCTCCAAGGAGTTAGATCAAGTACTGTGATGTGTTACATGTTCAGAAGTCAGGAAATTCTAAATTATGGTTCCCAGTATGAACGTAACTCAGCCCCTTGCACATGCAATATTTTATATGACTCTGTATGGTGTTAACTTTAATGCTTTAACATCCATGCTTAATGTGGTGACTATAAATTTAAATTTCTTGACTTCAGAGGTTATAACATTTTACCAGCCAGCTGCTTTGACAAACTTAGGGCATTCAAATATATCTAGGCATAATGTTTTGCAAAATAAATCTATACAGATGGTCCTGGTCTTTTTAAAATCACATCACATGCATGTGCACATGTGTATGGTACACACACACACACACACACACACACACACACACACACATACACACACACACACCACACAAACAAACACAAATATAGTCTGACTGTTTACATCTGTGGCTTTGCTTAGGTATGTCATGATGGCAGAGGCTGCACAATTGTCACTTTCAGTGGTTTTTATATCAAATTATACATTGAGAAAGAGGAATTTTCTAAATTATCTGATGTAAAAAGTATCAATAAGTCCATGACTTAATGCCAGATGTATTAGTCACAGTGTCATGAGTATAAACAGAATCTCCTTACAGTTTGGATCCAACATGGGGTCAGATATGAGATTTGTGAATTAAAAATTCCACACGGTGAGAGTATAATCAATTATTCACTGTACAAGGATGGTTTCAGGGGCATCTATTCCTTTTAGATATGTCTTTGCTATTGAACACACATTATGTTTTTAAATATATTTTATTAATTTATTCATATTACATCTAAATTGTTATCCCATCCCTTGTATCCTCCCATTCCTCCCTTCCTCCCTCTCATTTTCCCCTTACTCCCCTCCCCTATGACTGTGACTGAGGGGGACCTCTTCCTCCTGTATATGCTCATAGGGTATCAAGTCTCTTCTTGGTAGCCTGCTGTCCTTCCTCTGAGTGCCACCAGGCCTCCTCATCCAGGGGATGAGGTCAAATATGGGGGTACCAGAGTTCGTGGACACACATTATTAGATAAACAAATTGGTCTAGTTTCAGAGAACTCCACCTCTGTGTCCTGATCCCAGTATTCTCAGGGCTACAGCTCTCTCTGGTTTTAACAAATAGTTTGTGAAACACCTGTTCTGGCTACTGCTAATAGAAGGGCCATAGGAGCCAGGAGGGAAGCTGTGCTCTTAACTAGTTTCTGTAGTAATTAGTCCCGTGTTCCCTGTTATTGGAAGGAGAACTCTACCCCCATCATATACCCACGTATAGGCACAGTGAATATGGACCAAACTTAATAAGCTCAGGTGTGCAAGAAATGTTGTTTTATTTTATTTGAAATGACTTAATATTAGCTTCTGGGACCCATCCTCTCAGACTGTGCTGTGTGCTGATCACAAGAGCCATATGCTAAATATCAGGATACTAAAGAGAAGGAATAACATCAGAAAGAAATAGGGTGTACCACACAGGCACCAAGAAGGATCTGGAATGTCTACACCAATAGCAGACAAAGTAGATGAACAGATACATATATCTATCTGGGCTGGGCTTAGCCCATGCCTTTAATTTGGAAGGCAGAGGCAAGTAAATTGTTGTGATATGAGGCCAGGCTAGTCTATATAGTGAGTTCTGGGCCAATCAAGGCTATGTAATGAAATACAGTCTCAAAATTCTTTTTAAAATAAATAAATAATTTGAAATGTATTTGATTTTTAATCTTAAACATTAAGTTTTAAATTAATTTAAAATTATTTTGCAATAATAAATATAGTATTTCTGGAGCTAAATGCAGGCTTTTAATGAGGTTTGAGGTGGTAACTGCAAAAAAGCATAATTCTAAACATATAGATCTCATGATACAGCCTCTCAATATATAAAGCTATACCTACACTGAGATAAAGGAGATGGTGACAAATTTGTCTTCAAAATTGATTTGAGGAACAAGTAGCCAAAGTATTAGAATAAGCAATTATTTTAATATAATATTTCAAACACAATTATTAGAAACTCCAGATAAAATATATGTAAGGTTCTGAAGGAGTCGGCGATTGTTATTTCCTTAATTGTCTTTCAGTGTGTGGGGGACACTTCTTTACCAACATGGACCATGTTTTCTGGGATAAAACAAGTAGCAGCAAACTTTAAAAGATTACCGTGGCATAGCACACATTTTCAGCCATGGTGAAATCAGGCTACAAGTAAGTACCAACAGATAACTAGAAAACCATAGAAAAATTTTAAATAAATAATGTAACTCACTTATAAGTAACCCATTGGTTTTGAAGAAATCAGAGTGAAAACAGAATACTTTCCCCCTGAATGATTAAAATACAATATGAAAGTTCTGGAACAAAACTAGCTAAGGAATAAGACCGAAGCCTGCAGCCTTTAATGAACATACTAAAGAGGAGGGAAAAAACTGGAGAGTCATAAAAACAAACAAACAAACAAACCAGAAACTGGAGAGTAAGGATGTTGTACTACATCTTAGGAAGCTTTAAAAAACAACTACAGGGAGAATTAAAGGCAAAGCAGGTTGAAGGAGGTACATGGAGACCAATCAGGAGATGGGTTAAGCACAGAGGAAACATGCAGCCGAGAGGACCAGCAAACTCAAGTGTAGTCCTAGAAGTCACTTATGAAACTGAGAAGCCACTAAGAAACTAACAATGTCAGTAAGCACAGATCACCAACATCAAGAATGAGGGGAGGAGACACCAGAGAGGTACTGTAGATGTCACAATTTAATTAAAAGCAGATGATGTCATAAAGAGCAACGGAACAGAGCAGAATCTGAAGATGTGTTCTTGTAGATGTCACCTGATCTATAATTCCCATGGCATGGAATCACAGTGGTGTCAGAAGGGCCATCCCAGCATCTCTTCAGTTGGCCGGCCGTCTTTGCTCTTCATGCTGTACACATGAATTCAGATAAAATGTTAATTTAGCTATGGAGAGTGGATGATGCTAGGAGAGTGTTTAAGAGTATCTTGTGAGCTTACGGTGGACTAAACTTTATGAAGAGAATATGAAAGCTGTGAACCAAGAAATATAGGATTTCTAAGTTGACACATATTAAATTAAGAGTTTCTACTCATCAAAAACATTGTTACGATATTGAATTGAGCCACTAAATACAAATGTTTGCAGAGTAAAGTCCAAGGAAGTTCCTCTTTCCAAATGAAACAAACATCAAAAATAAATCTAAGGGGCCTGGGAGATGAGATTGCTCAGTGGTTAGAGGCACTTGGTGCTCTTGCGGAGGACCCAAGTTTGTCTCCCAGGACCTGTGGTGGAGGGCTCACATTCAACCAAAACTCCAGTGCCAAGGGATCCAGTGCCTCCTTTCCATCTTCTTTCCATCATGGGCACCTGCACTCAGATGCACAGACCACTTAGGATCATTCCCTATAGACATACACATTTTGAAAATGAATAAATCTTTAACGAAAACCCAAAATCTAAACAGTCCCTGTGTTAGTGTCCTTGGGTTGTCATAACAAAATGTGTCCAAATGAATGACTCAAAATGTTATTCATAAGGACAGAAGTTCTGTACGTTCAAGGGTCTACCTTTATAATCCAATTTATCCTTATTCACTCCTCCAAGGCCTCCAAGGTTCTATCTCCAAATACAGTTCCACGTAGAGTGTCAGCAAAATAAATTTTGGGGGACAAGATTCAGTTTACAGCAACTTTAAAATCAATTTAGAAGAATTGTTGTCAAAAGACCAGAAAGTAGAAATAGGTCCAACAGAGTAGCAGGCTGTAGTTTGCATTTTAACTGTTTCCAAAATAGTTATGTGTTAGTGGCTTGGTTCCAAGTCCACAGTGCTATGGAGGAGGGGCGGACCCTTTGCAAGGGGAAACCTACTGGGGAGTCTCTGTTATTGGTAGTAGTTTTTGGATGGGGAGAGTGGAGCCCAGTTTTTTTCCTGCTCTGAGGGGGAGTGCCACACCCTTCTACTATAAAACAATCACTCAGTCAAAGCCCCAAAAAAAGGGCCACTGGCCATGCACTAAAACCTCTAAAACTCTGAGCCAAATAACCCTTTTTCTCTTGTTAAATTGATCACCCTAGGTATTTGTTATAATAACTAAAAGCCCCTAACAGAGAAACTAAGAGGATATCATTGCACACCTGCCAGACTGACTAAAATCTAGACCAACAATCAACCCTCTACTCTCCCGCCTCCACCCCCCCCCATCATGGTAATATCAAGTGTTGGCAAAGTTCTGTTGCAATGAGGCTTTTCATACACCATGATAGGGAATCAATTGATAAAACTGGATTGATAGTATCAAAATATGACCCAACCATACATTCTCTAATAGAAAATGCCTACGGTAATCCAGTCATGCAGAAAAAAAATGTTTATAATCATATCTTAAGAGTATTAGAGTTTTTCTAGTTGTGGCAAGTTAGAAACAACCCAAAAGCTTATTAATCTTAAGACAGATATATAAATTATGATGCAGACACAAGTGATTATGGAGATGTAAGGAACTTTTCACATGAAGCACAGCTGCACATGAAAAATGTAATAGTGAGTAAAGGATGGCAGACCATGAGAGCAGTCAGTAGGACATGATGGTGTAATATTCAGTTTTTAAGAAGTGATATATGGTAATAACAAGCCAAAGGAAGTCTTTGGAAAGCTGTAATGACACAAATAGGACTTCCAGATTCCTTCATATTTTATCATGTTTGGTAGTTTTATGGGCATATTAACTGTAAGAAGTTCATTGGTCTACACATTTAAGACTTATGAACCTCATCCGGGCATGGTGGCACACACCCTTAATCCCAGCACTCAGGGAGACAGAGGCAGGTGGATCTCTGTGAGTTTGAGGCCAGCCTGGTCTATGAAGTGAGTCCAGGACAGTCAAGGCTACACAGAGAAACCCTGTCTTGAACAACAACAACAACAACAACAACAACAACAACAAAAACAATGGCTTCTGAGACATGTCAGAGTTCATTCGAAACTGTTCAGGAGTGACCTGGCTGCCAGTGGGATGTGCTTGTTCCTAGAATTGGAGAAACTGAGGCAGGAAAATCATCAGCTGGAGGTTCACCTGGGTCATGAGTGAGAGCCTATTTCAGCACATCAAAAACAAGTTGTCAAGAATGTGTGAAAGCAAACCCTTCATCCTGTCTTCCCTGAGCTTTTAAAGGGCAACAAAGAAGAAACCTGACATCTTGTGTTGTCCGAGGTGCAGAGACACAGGAGGATCCCTGATAGTTACTCCACATGGCGCAGCTGCTCATCTCCCTCAGATCTGTCCTCTTGGTGAATTGCTTGTGGAAAACCACAGGAATGGGTCCCCGTGCTGACATCTTATAGCATATCCCCCCATCTAGGTCTCATTAACCTGCTCTTGAGAACTCAGAAGTAAAAAGAAGAACTCCACCTACAGGAAGCGGCAAACTCCTAAGCTGAGTTCATGATGCACCGAGGGAAAACTTTAGCTATTTGTTGGTTCTTTAGAGAGAAGAAAGTGGAATCCTGGATTTTCATTGGCTCATTTCCAGTTCTGCTGAGTTTTGCATGATATTGCTTCTACTTATGAGAAGATCCATTTTCTGTAGCTTGCAACCCAAATAACAATAATTATAATTTTTTAAAACCCCAAAGAGTTGACAGTAACCATTTCAAACAAATCCCATAATATCAAAAATGACTGGATGATGACATCAGGGACTCTGTGCAGTGATAGCCCTTGACAGGTGTGTTTTGGTATCAGCCCGCGCCTTCTCTGCAGGTACTGCTCTTCTATTTAAATTGAAGAACATCTGAGCACTATATTTAAACCTACCCATTATGTAGAAGGCAACAGGAAATTGCTTTTGAATAATGGAAAATACCTCCGCGTTCCGATAACTTCGATTCTGAAACACTTTCCGTTTGCTTTTTACACACGTGTACAACCACTCCACAAAATGCTGAGCAGGGACATGGCTTGCTGTCTGAGTTTAATTCTGTGCCGGTAGATGATTAGAAGGAGGAATTCTTTTTAATTATGTCTCCAGCACAGTAAACAGATGGAGCTGATGTCTTTGAATGGCATCACAGTTGAACACTGTATGGTACATCTTAATCTTAAAACCAGTGAATGAGGGCGTTACCAGTTTTGTGATAACGAAGCATAGGTGTTCAGAGTCTCAGCTTCTTTTCTTTTCTTTTTTTCTTCTTCCACCATCAGGTATGCTATCTTACTTCCTCTCATGCCAAATTTGAAGTTAATATGCTTTCTGTGGCTTTCTTTTAAGAAATGTACTTGAAAAAATGTTTTATATATATATATATATATATACTGTATATATATATATATATATATGCAGTAATTTTGAGATATTGTTGATGGGATTCAAGTTATTTTCAACTTGATTTGGATTTTTAAAAAATATATATGCAGTAAAATTTTTGTTCATGTATACGTATATGTAGTCTGTGTGTCTGTTATATGAAGGTGGTGCTTGCATGGACCACATGTTTGTGATCTGCCCAATGTGGTTGTTAAGAGCCAAACTTAGGCCTTCTGCAAGATCACTGCATGCTCTTAACAGCTGAGCCATCTCTCCAGCCTCTAATTTTTATTCTTGCTATTTATTTGGTGTATGTGCTCTTGCTTTTCTTTTTAAGTATTGAAAGACCTATATTACAGTTTTTAATACTTGGTGAATCAAGTTATTCATATTCCATCTCTTCTTTTTCTGAGACTTGGAAAATCTTTACGATAACTTTTAATTCTTGTCTCCTTTAAATAACATCCATCTTGAGATCTTTAGACTGTTTTCTTATTACTGTTAACTTTAAGTGTTTTTAAAATCAGTTTCTGGTGCTTCTTTCTGTTATAATATGAATGCCATTTTCTCTAGTATACAATTGTTAGCAATCAGAAAATATAAAATGGAATCAAACAATGCTCCGTTGTGTCCTTGTTTTCCACACAGCTTTTATTGGGACAGTGCTAATATGCTGTCTTCAATAAAACAGGTAAAGCCAATTCTTTTTTTTTTTTAATGGGAAATTTTGCTTTTCTAAACAGCTTTGAGATACAATTCACATCCTGTACAATTCAGTCATTTAGCATGTACAGTTCAGTGGTTATGCAGCATGTTTACAGAAATAATCAGCTACTGCCACACTTGGTTTTACAATGTTTTCTCATTTCAAGAAGAAATATTAAGTCACTTAAGGCATTGTTCTGCTTTCCTTCCTTCCTCCTGGCCCCAAGCCATCATCAGCCCACCTTGTGTCTCCAGGGTACCATGGTCAGACTTCCCTAAGGACTGTGACATAGAGTAGCTCAGCTTTCTTCACTCTCTTCTTTCACTTAGCGCAATGTTTTCACGTTGCAGGAATATCATAGCACCTGTCAGTACTTCATTATTTGTATGGCAAAGGTCTCATTCACTTTTGAGATCTCATAACTTTTTTGTTTATCCATTCCTCTGTTACTGGACATTTAAGTTGTTTTCTGTTTGGCTGGTGTAAATATTGCCACAGTAAACACTGCAGTATAAGTGTCTGTGCAGACGTGTGTTCAGTTTTCTTGTATATAAACGTGAGGGTGGAATTGCTGCACCTCTGGGGAATCATTTGAGCACCAGCTAAATGTTTCCCAGAATGTCTTGACTCACTAGAAGTGTTTAAGGGCTTTTGAAAAGAATCAAATCTTTATTAAAGTACACATTTGTTGTTGGAGGAACAAGCCACTTTTATAACTATGCTTGATACTTTCATAGATTAAAACCAAAGACCCCTTTGGTCAAGTGTTTTCCTGTACACTAGTAATTGTGTTAAGATTTTTATACATTTGTCCTCCAACTTTAGCCTCAGTGCAAACCTGAACATGAAGATTTGAATCCCATTATTTTATAAGCTCTTCGGAGGAACTGAGCTTAAAGAAGTTGAAATAAATGACCTAGGACTTGAGAAAGGTAGAAAAATGTAATATTCAAAGTGAAATGAAATGTTAGGTCTGTGTCATTCCAAAGCCTGAGCTGTTTTCATTTAGGTACATATTTGTAAAAAGAAAAAAAAAAAAAAAGTCAATCTAAAGGATAACACATGAAGACGCATCATGGAGGGACCAGTACTGTTGAAAATTCACTCCTTGTTTGATTTCTCAGTGGATGTCTGATGAATACACAATTATTCAGGAGATGCATTGTTTCTCAGGGTTGCTTTTGAGGCAGGACGGCTTCCTTCTTGGTGTACTTTGTGTGTTCCCATACTCAGTGCTGCAGATTGACTTCTGCTGAGCGAAGAAACCCATAGTCAGCACAGGTGACTGTGGCATCGCTCCAGAAGCCATGTGCACCCTCCTCCCATGTGCCTTCCTTGGGCTCTGACATCAGCATTGTTGAGGATGAGGGTGCTTGTGGTCTGTGGGCTCAGCAGTTGTGCTTGGGCTGAAGCAGCTGTCAGCTGAGGGCCCCGGAGGCATTCTCATCACAAAGAGATCAGATGAGCTCATCACCAGGAGGATGTTGGAACTTAGTCTACTTCCTGGGCAGAAAGGAGCTCTCTTCTGGGTAGGATGTAATCAGGCACCCTCTTCTGATCAATTTGCACGTGGTGGTTGCATCTAGTAGCTTTGCCTATGGTCTGTTGGCATCCATCAGCTAATTGACTGAGTGAAAATTTAAGGGAAAGGGCCTGTATTTTTTATGGGAGAGAAGAGAACTGTCTTCAATGAATAGTATCAACTGCCTACACTTTTATTCCATGGACCAAATGATAAAGTCATATGATAGTGATGAGAGCAAGAAGGAGGCTGGGGTGATCCTGCCATATGTCAGTGTCTGAACAAGCATCACCAAACAGGTAGAGATGCTTTTTGTATATGGGGGAACAGATAGACGCAATAGTTATACATTCTGGTCTTCTGCCCGAATCCCTAAGAGAATGAAAGCCTGGATTTTGCCATGTTGTCTTTTCTGCCTGGCTTTCATTTGTATTCAAAGCAGGGATATGTCCAGGATTCACACAAGGAGACCATCTCTGGATTAAGAAGAAAAAAAATTCACAACTTTGGCAGACTATGTAAACAGAATGTCTTAACTTTGCCTGTTAAGACATACAGTAAAGAGAGATTTCATAAAATCAAACTATTTGTGATGATGGGACAGCCAGAGACACCCCATGCAGCGTGGGGTTTATGAAAGCATATACTCAGAGTAATGCAGAAGATGTGATAGGGGTTGACAAGTTTGTTAAAGTATGAGTGTGTACACACACACACACACACACACACACACACACACACACACACACACACACACACAGAGGAGGCGAGGTTTGGTGAAGGTGCAGAGTGCTGGGATGTCATGGATGGACCCGACCTTCCCTGTGTACCATTTGCCTGGTTTCTTAAGCTTTCAATGCTCTAATTCATAGTGTAGGATTAACACAACCAACCAACTTATCAAAGTTCTGAGAATGGAATGAGACCACACATCCAAGGAGATAAGCGTGGTGCGGTGCTCACTGTCAGGGTTGCCTTTGGTAATGAAGGCTGGAGAGCCAGTGAGATTGATCCCCGTGGAGTTGAAATCAATGCGGTAATGCAAGAAGCGGGGCCTATTTCCGGCTCTGCAACCGGCAACTTGGGTAATTTGGATTAAATTGGTTCCCCTCTTTAGATCTCTAATGCCCTCTGTATAGACGAAGTGATTGGAGATGATGGTCTCTGAAATTGTAGCCTAAATTTTCAGTTTATGATGTTATCGTAAGTTCAAATCCCTGTGGGGACTAGGCAGGCAATGCTAATAAGCCAGGACAACTAAGTATAGGAAAACTTGACTCAGCATCTAGGGGAAGTGGAGAGGAGTCAGGATTCTGTAGACGAAGTGCCAATGCCAAATGCTACCATATGGATTATGTGCTTCGCAGTGTTATGCGTTCTGGCTTTCTCTGAGAAGCCAGGAACCCATGCTTCCTTATAAATTTTATGACCTCTGGAAGCTGGCAACTAGTTCAGGTTTTGCTAGTTTGCTTTAAATGCAATTTGGGCCACTGTGTTTTAAGCCAGACAAAATACACCTGTGGGTCATTGATTTGTGGTTTCTGGTGTAGCACAGGGAAGTCATGACTGAAATCTGAATAACGGGGGTCTTCTGGGCTAGTTTTAAGAAAAATGGAACCACTCTTGTCTCAGACCTCTCTTTTTCTTTAACTGATAACAACAACAAAAAAAGCTCCTATCCTTTTTATTAATCAGTTTAAAATCAGTTCATGATTTTGGAGCTTGGGAAGTGTAAAGGCATGATATTGGTATGTGGTGGGGGCATTCTTTCTGTGCCATGACACAACAGAAGGCATCACATGGAGGAGCCAGTATGTATCACAGAGAGCTCATGTGTGTAGAGAAGCCAGTCCTTGATAAATTATGAACTCATGAGTAGCTCTGTCTATTTCTAAGGGCAGAGCCCTTATCACTCATTCCCCTCTGATAGGTCCCAACATGTGGCTTTTGGGAGTTAAGGTTCTTTTTTTTTTTTAAGATTTATTTATTTATTATTATGTATATAGTGCTCTGTCTGTACACTGGCAGGCAGGCCAGAAGAGGGCATCAGACCTCATTATAGATGGCTGTGAGCCACCATGCAGTTGCTGGGAATTGAACTCAGGACCTCTGGGAAAACAGTCAGTGCTCTTAACCTCTGAGCCATCTCTCTAGCCCAGGAGTTAAGGTTCTAATACATGGATTCCAGGGGACTTTCCCAAACTGTAGTACCTACTGACCTCTGCTTCTCTTATCATGGTTTCCAGGGGTAGGTGACTGAACCTGCCACCAGCAGGATTATCTTCAGGTAGAAAGAGGACTGACACTGCGATACTGTTTCTGATATTTTCTGATGCTTTGGGAGATATTTTAAGTTGTTTCAGAGTGTTGGAAGTAGCTTAGGACTTCTGAGAGTACTGAGACGAATGTGCTTATGTACTCTCCATTTTTCCCCCTCCTGACAGGGTTTCATGAATCTCAGGCTGGTCTCAAGCTTGTTATATAGACAAGGATGACCTTGAACTCCTGATCATTGTGCCTCCACCTTCTTAATGTTGGAATTAACAACATATATCACCATGCTTGGTTTTATATGGTGCTGGGCTTGAGCCTAGGACTTGATGCATGCTATATGGCACACTACCAATTGAGTGACACTGCATCTACTTAAGTTACTTTTGAAATGATTACTCCACAGGTGTCTCAATGTCAAGGTTAGAGGGAAGGGGAGTGTGGAGAGCCTTCATGTCCTAGTTTCGTTCTGTTGAGATTATAAAATGCTACATCCAAAAGTAAGTCTGGGGTGGGGGGTGGGGGAAGGTTGATTTTTAACTCAGAATTCCAGGTTACATTTCATTGTGTGGGGAAGCCATGGCAGTGGGGCTAAAACAACTAGTAACCTCATAGCTGCAGTCAAAAAGCAGAGAGAACTTAACATGCGTTTTCCTGTGCTCAGCTCAGTTTCTCTGATCTTATGGAGTTTAGAATGCCCTACCTAGGGGATAGTGTTGCCTATGGTGGGCCTTCCTATATCCACCAACTTAAGACAACTCTTCCCATAGACGTGCCCACAGGCAGAGCCGACGTAGAAAACCCTCCATTGCAACATTCATCCCAAGCGCATCTATGCTGTGTCAAGCTGGCACTAAAGCTAGGCATCATATCTTTCATCTGCTGTTTTTGACATGCCATTTGCAAGAAGTAATTTGGAGACAAGTGATTTGTTCACTTTGTTCAGAATTACAGTGGTGGGGTTGGAGACCTTGGGAGAGACAAGAGACTTCAAGGAGCCCATCAATGTAGCATGGTCCCATGAAGAATTGTTTAGGAGCCAGGCTCTTGGTTCAGGGAAAATCTGTCTGGATGGGGAGCTGTCAGTGCCTACAGATGGAGATTCATTTTGAGTCCACTGACTAGTTTCAAGAAAATATTGGTAGTACTCAAACTGAGGGAGCCATGGCCTTCAGATCATCCTGCAGTTGGCTAGCTGACCAAATCAATCGATTTTTTTTTGTAACTGCTCATTTTCATTTGACATCATAAAAACGCAACCTAAATAAAGCATTAGCCTCTAGAATGTGTTTAAATTGAATTTCGGGATACTTTGGCATTTGTCCAGTTTTAAATAAGTTCTGATCTAAGTGTATCTAATCGCTAATCAAAGAATCCTTTGGATATGGAACATTCCCGTTAATAATGATACCTTAGACATCCATTAAGTCTGGACATTAATTTTATGGAAATTCTCTAATACATCTCCATTAGGATTTTTTTCTGGGCAAAATTAGTAATAAAAGCTTTTAATAAATGTCATAAATATCTATATTCAATCAGACTATTACTCAAATTAAAGCCAGACCAAAATAGAAAATAGTTACCTCTGCTAACGGTCCTGACCTTCAGAAGGCATTTTGAAGAAAGAAATTATGTGTTCTGTTATTACTCAAAATGCGTTTATTACAAAGAATAATTAGCTAGAGGGAATAAATCAGGAGTTCTTTGACTACAACATGAATGCTCTGGTTTTGAATCTGTTTCTAGTGGCTTTTGCAATAAACTCTGTGAACGTTCTGCCTATACTGTAAAGAAGGCTTGGCAGCCAAGCAGGTCACAATTTGAGGCTTGTGTTCTTCTGTGGCCTGTCATGAGATTCTGAGTGAGTTATTTACATTTTTGGATCATACCTTCACTATCTTTTAAATGAATTTCCAAGACCTAATGGGAGTCAGGTAAGGATATAGCAAGAATGAAAAAATTATTAACAATTAAACACATATGTGGGGGGGAGAGGGAGAGGGAGAGGGAGAGACACAGAGAGAGACAGAGACAGAGAGACAGAGAGAGGCATACACGTGGTGGTCAAAACACTCTTCTGGGAAAACAAATTAAGCAGATTTTTAACAAGATTTTCTAAAGCGGGTCACGTGCTGCATCTAACCAGTAGGTGGTGCTCTCTAAGCGGAAGCCATTGTTGCCATCCAGGATGGAGAGGTGGGAAAGAAGGCTTTTATTCTCATTACAATGTCGGGAAAATTCCGTATCTTTTCCTGTCTTTCTTTGGATATTCCTTTCCCATAGTCTGTGTAAGAAGTTAAGTTAGAGTGGCAGCGGAAAGGAATGTGGAATGCTCCCATCCCTTTGTTTCCATTGGAACCCTTAGGAAACAGCAGAGTCTAGCATTTATGCCACCAACAGCCACAGGAAGCAAGCCGGCACCTATGGAAGTGAAGTGGGAGGCCCCGCTGTCCTCACTGTCCGGTGGGTGCGCTCTTTGCTTGGCTTTCTGACATCATCTTCAGCCTTGAAAGTCCACATTTCTTGGGTCATCCTTGAAGTTCTTGCAAGTTACAAATGCGTTAGAATTCATCTAACCAAGGAGTGTTTAATCTGTTAGCAACCAGTGGAATCCTCTCATTAAACATAGTCTTACAAGAAAAACAATAAAAGAGATAAAAATGCCATGGTTCTGGTTTTAAGCAAGAGTGGAAGGGCAGGCTATTTTCCTTTCATCTTCCTTCCCTAACCTTCCCCACTCTGGTTCCTAAGAATAATAGTTAACAACACCACAGAAAACGACAACACTTCAAGAGGATAATTGGACGACTCAAGGTTACCTGGATAATACTTGGAGTGGCCAGTGAAGACACGGGTGTACTTACCTAGGAAGATCTCATTATCCTCAGCTCCTGTGCTGGACTGTATCTTCACTTCCTGTCCTCAGTCTTCCTACCTCCAGATGGAATCTCAGGTTAGCGATGTGAGTTCAGCAGAATCCACAGTCCACACATGTAGATTCAGGCGTGGAGAATGGACGTTAACGCCGTCAATGGCGCGGTATAGAATATGTACCTGAGACTTTCTTTCATGGTTCTTTCTATTTTCATCTAACCGCTCAAGTTCTATCTGCTTCGACTCTGGATTTAAACATTTTAAAGGTTTTGTTTGTTTGCTTTGCAATTATCCACGGTGCCCTCAGCATTGTTCTGAACCCCGCTTACTTTTACCACAGCTCACATGTAGCTAGCACATGGGATCCTGGGAACTGGCGGAGCTCTCTTTGCTGTCTGACTCATTTGAGAACCCTCTGGCTCACCTGTTGGTGGGCCCCTTCCAGACAGGTCCAAACTCAACCTATTCCTTTGGTGTAAAACCAACAAACTTTACAGACAAACAAGGTTGAATTTAATTTGTGACAAAGTGGAACATTGGAAAGGTTGGAACATAAAGCTGAACACAATATATCTATATCTATCTATATGTATTAACGACAATGTACTGTAACTCAATGCATTTTCACATTTGATATGTCCCCTCTTCTTGTTCTTTCTTTTAAATGTAGGCTGTATTTGGCTACCAAGATGAGACTGTGACCATATAATGGGGAAAGAGGTCCCCTTCAGTCACAGACATAGGGGAGGGAGGGGAGTAGGGTGAAAGTGGGAGGGAGGGAGGAATGGGAGGATACAAGGGATGGGATACCAATTGAGATGTAATCTGAATAAATTAATAAAAAACAAAAAATAAATGTAGGCTGTATTTAATAAGTAATTTCTCTGATGCAAAACAATTTAATTTCCACATCTTTTACTCTTTATGAAGAATATTGTTATAAGCAACACTATCGTCAAGTTTTTCTTGTGTTATTAGTTGGACCTACTCCTGAATGTTGCAAGGTAGTACATTAGAAAAGTATAATTTCAAGGCCTGCAGAGAAAAGAGAAATGGTGGGTGGGGGCATCTCTGTGACAAACTGGAGACCTAAGTCAGAATAGACATCTGGGAGGATATGAGGAGAACTGTAGCTGGGACTCCTAGTGGCAGGGGCCATGGAGACTGAGAGGACACCCCCTAACTAGACAGGACTCCTAATGGAGGGAGAACGCCAACCCACCCACAAAAGCCTTGATCCAAAACTTACCCTGTCTACAAGACATGCAGGCTTAAAGATAGACCAGATAGAGCCGAGATTCAGGGAATGGCCAACCAATGGCTGGTCCAACACAAGACCCTCCCCATTCCCTCCCCATGGAAGAGAGCTAACCTCTGACACTATTATCTCTGCTATGCTTGCAGATAGAAGCCTATCACTGTTGTCCTCTGAGAGGCTCCACCTAGCAGCAGTTCAAAATAGATGCTGAGACCCACAGCCAAACATTGGGCAAAGCATAGGGAGTCTAGTAAGAAAGTGGGAGGAAGGATAAAAGGACCTAGAGGTGACAAGAGCTCCACAAGAAGACCAACAGAGCCAGCTAATCAGGGCCCTGAGGGTCCTGTGGAGTCTGAAGCACCAACCAAGGACTGTGCATGGACTGGGCCTGTGCCCTCTACATAGATGTAGCCGATGGGCAGCTCAGGCTTCATGTGGGTCCACTAGTAAGGGGAGCAGAGAGTGTCTCTGACATGGACTCTGTTGCCCACTTTTCTATTACTTCCTTTTGACAGGACTGCCTTGCCAGGCCACAGGGCAAGAGGGCAAACTCAGTCCTGATATGACTTGAGCTGTGGTGGGTGGGTAGGGGGGCTCCCTTTTTCTGAGGAATAGAGGAGTGGGGATGGGAAAGAGAAGGTGGGACTGGGAGGAGAGGAGGGAGGGGGCTACAGCTGGCATGTAAAATTAATAAATTAATTAATTAATAGAAAAAAGAAATGTTCAAGTTTAAGGGTTTTCAGTGTTTCTTGACTATTCTCTGGTCTTTATGTTTTGAACTACATAAGCTTTTTCAATCTTTACAGAGTAGGGTTTCTTTCTAGCCTATTAAAATCTCTCAGACACCTTCCTTTCTTGTGATTAAAAACTCTCATTATGACCATAGCTGAATAAATCCAAGAGCCATATTGTGCATCCTGACCCCAAAGATAGTTACCAGGAGCGGGCAGGGGAAAAATTAAGACAATTTGAGCAGAACCGAGAAGCTCTCCAGTTACTTGCTTTATTCTTGTCATAGTTATATGTTCAGTGTTGATATGGGTTGTAATTGTTGAATTTTTGTTCTGTGAGTCCTTCAAGTAAGGTGCATTTCTTATTTGACAGATAAGGAGCCTAAGGTCCAGCAAAAAGGCATGTTGCCTCATGGCACGTAACTACTAATATGGCTTACAGTGGCCTTTAGTGAGGACTACGTCCTACTTTCTTGAATCTGTGACTATGCAACAAATGCATTTGGTCCATGTGACCTGAGTACCTGAGCTTCGTATATTACTTTGGATGACTTTACAGAGTCACCATGGGAGCCTATAGGATCAGTGAAGTAGACTTTATGATGATAGACATGTGGTGAAGGGATTGCTGAGAGGAGCCAGGAGCCAACTGATGCAGGTGATTGCCTGAACTGGAAAAGGCATGGAACCGATTCCGTTCCGAAATATCCAGAGGGAGAAGTTACCCCTGGGGGTCACACAGTCCGTGAAGCTGCCACCCAGGGGACCCTGAAGCCTGTATGGCAAATTGTTTTCTCCCACTATTTCTGGAGAGCCAAAAAACGACTTTAGTCAAAGCAACTCGGTCAGACAGAGCTCTCAGCTCGTTGGATAAAACTGGTTTGGAAATGAAAACTTTGCTACCTACATGCGTGCAAGCTGATCTATTCCTGAGAATCGTATTTGACTGTCAACGAGAGTGGGTGTGCAACTGTCAAGGCAGCTTGCTGAAATGACAGGCAGATAAGATTGGCACCCTGTGTCTTCCTGACTGATGTTAATTATTCCTCTGGTTGGAGTGAATACAACTTTTGTTCTAAACTAGTTAATGATAGCCTTCTTATTGCCCCTTTTAATTCCATGAGGGACATATCTGCATTAAAAAAAAAATTCCATTACATATACATCTGCGGTTACTCTCTTATTTTTCTAAATGTAATTATCCAGCTAGGCTAAATTATGGAAAAGAAATTATAAAAATCCTTTTTCTGCCAACTGAATCTGGCCAGCACATTTTTTGTTGGTTTGGATGTTGGGACTAGTTTCTTTTTATTCTTTCTTCTCCCCTGCTCCTAAGACTTACTCCCACCCCAATGTTTTTAAACCCAACACACTTTTTAGTATGATTGAATTTTCTTAAGGTGTTTTCTTGGGCAGGGCACCATTGCCAAGTACTTATCTGTACATTTTCTGTAGGAATGTGGGTATTATAATTCTCATATTAATTTTGAGTTATTGTTGCATAGAAAACAAGAATACACATGGTAGCTTTTATGCAATATGAGTTATTCACAGAATGAAATCATATTTAAAATTATAACTGGGATTTGGGAATGTGGTATTAACTAGGCTAAGTAATACATAATCTATTTTTAGTGAGAGTAAAAATAATTGCAACAATTCTGAAGAAAATTGGCTTATGCTAAAAAGGGCTTAGGTAGAGAGCTGGCAGTTAAAGAATAAAAGACTCTAAATTGTTTTTGGTTGTTCACTTGGTCACAGAACCTGTACAACATGGTTCTCAAGCATTAGTGACAAGAGTGAACAGTGTTCAACTGCTCCTGAATAGTGACTGACAATGCGCAGGACGTGGAAACTGAAATGCACAAGCGCCTTCCACCTTGTGTTTGAAACATAGGTGGATGCCCCAGAATGCTTTGCAAAATCCTCAAGAAATGAGTTCAAATGAGGAGGCCCCCTGCTTTCTGTTTGTCCCTATAAGTGTCAGACGCAACCTGTGTGTCTATCACAGGAGGAATGGCTTTGGAAATTCTGTTTTATACTTAAGCCACATGCTGTATTTCCCTGTGCATCCTGTAGTTTTAATGCCTACCCACTAAAGTTCATGCATTAGAAATATGATGCCCATGTTTATAGGTTGATGGTAGTTGGGGACAGGGCTCCATATTAGGGTTATCTGAGGTCACTTTGTAAGGAGATGAGTAGAGACCGGAGACCACGCCGCTCTCTAAATCTGATGTTGTTTGCCTTATTATCATATGGCAAAAAGACCCAGACCTGTGTCTGGTCCCTGTACTTCTCAGCATCTTGTAGAAAATACACATTATGTAGAAATCACCAAGGCAGGATACTCTGCCATAACAACTCAAAATGGACCAGGGCAGAGTCTGAGGAATAACTTTGGATGGGTAAGTTAGCATCACATTAGGAAGTATGCGGTCTAAAAGAAAAGCAAGGAAAAACCCAGACTAGTCCCGGCTCTTCCCAAAGAGGCTGCTGCTGAGGCTCCTGGCTGGACCTAGAATCCCAGTTCCCCTTACTCTGTGGTGTTGCTTTAACCCAGTGATTTTGGTTAAGCGGTTTCATTTCTTGTATTCTAGTGGCCTAGTGTTTATAATGGACCTAACAGTCATATTGCCGTCAAAGGGCACAATGAGGCTGAATGAGCTAATATATGAAAAGTGTTTAGACCAATTGCCACATAGTATATACCCTGTTAATAAGAACTATTTTGGTTTTTCACCTGTTCCATAAAAAGTTTGTCAAGTGGAGACATAGGATGCTCTGAGGGATGTGCAATGCTTCTGTGGTGCCAACAGAAAGAGGGAAATCAGAAGAGCTGAAGACTGGATTTGGCCCAGTAACTTGAGTCAACTATAATAAAAGATACACCTTGATAATGTTATAAAATGGCAACGCACTACGGCAAATTTGGAAGTGACTCTCCTCTGATTATGTGCCCAAACTTAACATTGGGCAACATATAGTTGGTTGCACTGTCTGGCAAAGCATTTTTGTGGGTTTCAGAGAAGAACACAGATAGCCATTTCTGCTATCTAAGTACATCCATACGCCTGGCTCTTTAAAGTCAAAGTCTGTCACTGTGACTTTGCTCCCTCAGTGCCTGGTACCCAGAAAAGCTTGTAAACAGTGAGTGAGCAAGCTAGAGGGAATGAGCAATTGTGAAAGTCCTGGAGGGAGGGGAAACTACAACAGAAAAGAGTACACTAACAATGGACAGTACTCATACCCTAGGGGAGCTTTGATGACACCAATGTGGCTTGGGTAGAAACACTTTTTCTCCAGGGGTCCCACACGCCATAGAGGATTACTCTCTTTATCTACCTCAGCATGCTCTGTTTTCTACACTTGTCCTAAAGGTTCAGTCAGCCTGGCTCCACACTGGCAGCCCAGTCTGCTCAAACAAGTTGCAGCAGTCAGTGTGCCTCTGTTCAAACTGCAGGGGTCCTTTAGTCTCCTCCCTAGCTCTTGGGGGAGGGGGGATGGCTGGCTTTAAAACATCACAGGGGAGTTAGCCTGGTTCCATTCCAATCAAGTCACTGTATTGCGGTGTTTACTAGTCTTGGGTTGTTTTCTCTCATTCTTTCCCCCAAAGTGTTGCTTCTCAGACTCGGTGGCACAGGGTAATTAGCTGGCGGGGGGGGGGGGGGGGGGG
>OU015743.1:34691919-34708847 GCA_907169655.1 Acomys percivali
GGGGCTTAAAACTGCTGAGGCCTGTGTCTAGCAACAGAGACTCTGTTGTAAATGGTCTGGAATTGGGCTTTAGATGGTAACTCTGCATGTGCATGCATGCATGAATGTGTGTGTGTGTGTGTGTGTGTGTGTGTGTGTGTGTGTGTGTGTGTGTGTGTGTTACATGCATGTAAAGACTGAAGGTCAATGCCAGGGATTTTCTTCAACTGCTCTCCACTTTGTACTTTGAGAGGAGCTCTTGTGCAGAGCCCAGAGCTCACTGATTTAATTAGACTGGCTGGACAGCAAGCCCCAGGGATCTGTCTGTCTTTGCCTCCCCAGGGATCTGTCTGTCTTTGCCTCCCCAGCATTGAGGTTGCACGCATATGCTTCTGTACCTGTCATTTTTAAAACAATGTATGTTTTAAGGACTAAATTCAGGTTTTTTAAATTGTGTTTTGGTTGTGTGACAAGTACTGTACCAACTAAGCCATCTCCCCTAGCTCGTCTGTTGACTATAATATTTAGCCAAATGTGAGAATCAAAGAATCAAAACATGGCTCATGTGGCCTTCTTGGGGACATGTATGTCCTTGGAAACAGGACTTTAAGGGTAGGAATAAAGTGTGTGAGGAGGCATTATCCTGGAGTTTTGTATTAACCCAGGGTCAGAGCTATTATCACGGAGGACTGAAGAAACACAGGATGGTTTCAATACAAGTGACAGTGCTGAGACACACTTGTAAGGAGCGCAAACATTGTGTTCAGAAAAGCTTTGCAGTAGATTTCTCTGAGAGAGGCACATACTCTCCAGTTGTCGTCATATAAGAATTACAGTGGATATTCACTAAAAAAGAACTACTCATAAATATATACATATGTATGTAATATGAATATCTGCATACATGCATGCTGCTGTACACACACACACACACACTCAGTCACACTCACAAAGACACACACACACACACACACACACACACACACACAGACACACACACACATTAGTACTTTCTAAAGCAGAAACCAGAAAACAAGGCTTGAATGGTAGGGGTCATGAAGTGTCTCTTTGTTGGACTGTGGGATTATTTTTAATTAATTAAAATATAATTATATATTTTATCCCCTTTCCTCACCTCCCTCGACCCTCCTCCCATTCCCCTCCATAACTGCCTTTCAGATTTATGGCCTTTAATTCTTTATTTTTTTTAGATACATATATATGTGAATAAATACATAAAGGCAGCCCGCTGAGTCCATTGTATGTGTATTTTTTAGGGCTGACCATTTAGGGCTCGATAACCGTTTAGGGTTCTCATTTCTGAGAAAGGCTCATTCTCGCTCTCTCAGCAGTTTTTAATGACTTGTAGCTGTCCATCGTGGGGGAGGGGCCCTGTGTGATTTCCCCATTCATGTTGGCATGTCAGCTAGAAGAGGGCCTTGGAAGAGGGTGTCTGTGGATCTGTGGGAGCCATGGATGTGGCGATGACCCTCTGTGAGCCATCTCAGGCAGTTCAGTTTCTGCAGACTTCACCCAGAAAATTACATTGCTTTTACTGTCTTCATTTCCCTGATTGGGTAATACTTAAATGCTGCTCCATCTGCCGAAGGTCACAGATCCACCCAGGTACCAGTGTGACTTCCCCTTGAGGAAAGGCATCAGATGCCCTCTGCGGGGGCCTCCCTGTCCCTTATGATGCAGAGTTAATTGCTGGAACAAACATCATCTCCGTTCTGTCATTTTATAAGCCATGAACGTTTCTGCAGCTTCCAAACACTGTTGAGTAGCTTCCTGGGATACCGATGGCTGTGCAGTGTCTAATGTCACAATGCCGCAGGAGATCCGGAGATTGTGGTGGGGGATGGCGGGGGGAGGGTAGTGAAGGGAATGAGGGGGAATGGGACACAACACTACAGACAGGGACTTGCTCCCCAGAATGTGCTTTTAAACACTTTTAAGTTACCCAAACTCCTGCCTTACAGATGCTTACCAGACCGGAAACCAACTCACTATTAGAGACTGCAAATTTTATTGTCACTAAGTGGGTTTGGACTTAGTAAGATATTTCAAAAACTATCAGAGAGTATCTACTGATGGGAGCAGGTATACCAACTGAGAAGTGTGCGTAGACATTGAAGCCCGGAAGGCATCCTGTAGTCTGAAATGCGTGTTCATTTCATGCAATGACTTTTCCTCTGAAGTATTGTTTCTACACTTTGATAGCCTTCCATTTTTTTTTAAACCAAATTATTAAAGTAGACTAAAGATGTACTCTATCTCTAATTATATGTGTACATGTGTGTGTATGTGTGTGTGTGTGTGTGTGTGTGTGTGTGTGTATGCATATGGATGTGAGCATATGAGTTCAGTGCCCGTACAAACCAGAAAAAGGTGCCAGATATCTTGGGGCTGGAGTTACACTACAGGTGGGTTGCACTAGGAAAACTACATGAGATACTACGATGCCGGAAGAAACTCCATCGCTTTAAAAATCACTCCAACAGTGAAATCCATAGGCTGGGTGCACACATGGGGTAGAGGCGCTGTATGCCACAGGTTAATGATATGACCGTGTGGAGCGTCTGTCTTTTTTGTTTTGTTTTGTTTTGTTTTCCATGTTAATATCTTTGAGTTCTCTGGCTTATTTCCCTGGGGCTTCTGCTTTGTGGATTGACTACTCTTCAATAGTTTCCAGTCTGGGCTCTCCTTTCTCCTGGCTTCTGAGCTAATTACTTACTCCTGGAGTCAATTATTTTCTTCAGGGAGAGAAAGAAAAGTGCAGCCCCTGAGTGCTGTCAGCTTGGAGCTTGTCTGTCTGTATCAGCTAGAACACAGTGATCTGTTGGACATAAACAGTTTCTCAGACTATCAATACCAGACCATTCTTCTCTCTGATCATGGTTTGAGCAAGATAAAAAAACTACGGCTTCCCTGACAACAAGTTTGAACACAGTTACAAACAAGAATGCTGTACAAACCAAGACGGCCAAATAAACCTGTTCCTGGGTTCATATGAGTGACTACAGCTTCTTCATCACTTACTCCTGCGTTAGAAAAAAAAAGATACTTGAAACTAGAATAACTTTGCTCCCCGATAGTACCCCATTCGCAACACACCTTGCTTCCCAGAACCTTCCTGAAAAGGACCTAATGATTCAGATGATAATATCAGATCACTCGAAAACTTACAGGGACATCCCTCACCCCCATTTCTAAATAGCACAACCAGCTAGTGAGTTTGCTGTTATGAGACTTGAAATTGTTGCGTTCCTGGTGGTCGAGGAGAGTCAGCCTCAGCAACCTAACCTTTGTGAGGTAGGTGTTCATGACGAAGGTAGGCTTGGATGATAATCACTGAACATCTAATTCCAGCCCTTCAAACATCCCAGCCTGGAACAGATCCATCCTGTGAGCAGATCTGGCCACCCTAATAATCCCTTCCATTTTCAGAAGAAATGAAAACCCGTCGTAAACCAACACAGTTGTGATTTTTTTTTTCTATTTTGGAGGGCACCAGGGAGCTGCTGGTAGCATTGTGTTAGGGCCCAGTGCTCTGGAGCATGGCTCCTGCTCTCTCCTGCTGTACCATGTTGCCCAAAGAAGCCCCGCTCCGAAGCATAATGCACCTTTGAGCACAAAATTCAGTTTACTATTCATCTCGACTTAACTGAGTTGGGTTTCCATTTTCTCCTCAGAAAACACTTTAACCTTCAAACATTGGGCTCTGGCCAATGCATAGCTAACTTTAAGTTTTTTAAAAATTTATTTTAATTAATTTATTTTTTTAGCTTTGATTAAAAAAAAAATAAAAAAGCTCCTATGGGCATTTTTGGAAGAGGTCTTCATTTCTTAGGTGTGAGGACCTTATTTGGTTGCTAGTTCTTGTCAAAGCTGCTGTTGGCTTCTCTGCTCAGACCTGGCATGTGTGTTGTCCCTCACTGAGGACAGTTTTCTCCTCCTCCTCCTCCTCTTCTCCTTTCTTCCTCCTCCTCCTCCTTCTTCTCCCTCTTCTCTCTCTCTCTCTCTCTCTCTCTCTCTCTCTCTCTCTCTCTCTCTCTCTGATTTATTTCTTTATTTATATGGGTACTGGTGCTCTGACTGCATGTCTGTGAGAGGGTGCCATATCCTCTAGAATTGGAATTACAGATAGTTGTGAGCTGCGATGTGGGTGCAGGGAACACTGAGCCATCTATCCAGCACCAATTTTTCTTTTCTTTTTCTTTCTAAAAAAAAAAAAAAAAAATTTTTTTTTTTTTTTTTTTTTTTAATCTCTCCACTTTCATAGTTAAAAGAGAAACCCTCAAAAAAAAAAAAAACAAAAAACAAAAAACAAAAAACAAAAAACAAAAAAAACAAAACAAAACAAAACAAAAAACCCTGAAATACAATGTTACAATTCTGAGGAAATGTCACTGGTGAGACAGGTGTGTCCCCAACCATTGTTCTTTAGGCCGGCACATCTGAGTGAGAATTCCCAAGAAACAGTGTGACGCTGCCAGGGATTTCTGTCAGTCCCAGTGCTTCGTGAAAGGACTTCTTTAGGATTTCTCATTTGAAAAGGTAACATCAATTTAAAAAATAGAAATATTAAATGTTCCTTTGAACAGGCCAATGATTTAGATAAATGATATTTATAGTTTTCATATTGTATGCCAAGCTTTTCACCTCTTTTGACAGAGGGTAGGTACATCTTCCTAGTTCATATTTTCATTTAACATTATAAAATAAACACAGGCCTGTGTTTTCATGTGGTTTTCATTACCAGGAATTTCAAGGCAGCAGAATGCTATGCTAATGCATCATAACATGATTTTGGGATATTTACTTGTTTCTAGCTTGACTTTATTGTTTGGTTTGGCAGTATGGAAAATATTTCAGTAAATATTATTATTGTACACAAGGCCATTTCCCTTTTCTGAAGATTTTTTTTGGGCTAATTCTCAGAATTTGGGTAATAGTGCTCTATCCTGAAACTGGGGACATCTCCCTAGCATTATTGCCACAATGCTCACCAAAGGTTATAGAGAACCAGCAACGAGCATAGTTACTTCCCCCAGACCTCATCTAAGTTGCTTTTTATCATTAAAATATGAAATAAAATAACACTTGTGATTTATAAAGTTTGTGTGTTTATGTGCAAAAGAAAAGTTATTTATCAAGCTTGGAATTTATTTATTTATTTATTCCTTTTCTTTCTTTTTTTTCTTTCTTTCTTTCTTTCTTTTTTTTTTTTTTTTGGTTGTTTGAGACAGAGTTTCTCTGTGTAGCCTTGGTCATCCTGGACTCACTTTGTAGAACAGGCTGGCCTCTAACTCACAGCAATCCTCCTGCCTCTATCTCCCAAGTGCTGGGATTAAAGGCGTGTTCCACCACTCCTGGCTGTTTATTTATTTTTCAATGGAAATTTTGGGTTCTGGAATTTAGTTGTTCAGTTGCTTGTCCCAGCTCTCTTGTTGTGTGCCATCACATAGAAGACTTAGACCATCTGGACAAAGGCTGGGGTCTGCCAGATTTGGGGGCAAAATATGGGTGGTGAGCTTTTAGACCTTTGATGGAGTCAGGGCGAGGGGCTTTGACATGCTTCTCTGCCCTCAGAACACCCTGTCAGGAAAGCCTGTCCCCGCAGCCTTTGTAGCCGTTGTCATTTTGGATTCTGTAATAACTTTCTTTCTTCCTGGTTTTCCTTGGCTGTAATATTTATATTGGGCACTGGGCTCCTCTGCAGAACTGGAAATAATGTATATGCAACAGAGGAGGCTTTCCTCTGATTTGAAAGGACTCCAGAGAGGAAACTGCTGTTCCCTAGAGCACGTGGGAGTAGTCTTTTGTTGAAAAGAGGCTTCCAGTGCTGTGAGAAGCTGATGGTGTGTGCCTCCTACATATTCAGCAATGTTTTCTTTCTAGTTGAAAGAACATGGTGGTTCTTTCCTTTAAAAAAAAATAACTATCTCTGAGATGATAATATTCTTTGGATAATACTGTTTTATATGTGAAAAGCAAACTATGGAACATGGTATAAATTATTTATAAACAATATTGTCTGTACCAGGAAGACCGAGTACACTGTGCCTAGAAGTATAGGTTCTCCCCACACAAGCTTTCAGTGAGGACTGTGAAACTGGCTACCCTTACCTGCTAGTAGCCTCAGCTTGTTTTAACCCCTCAAATATTTGGTCACTAGAACAGAAAACTAGCCTATCCCAATGAAAGATGATGCCGTCTGTGGCGTTTCTTTTACCCTTTTCTCCTCTCCTCTCCTCTCCTCTCCTCTCCTCTCCTCTCCTCTCCTCTCTTTTCCTTTTCTGAGACAGGGCCCCCAAAGAACCCAGGCTAGCCTTGAAATCCTTATGTAGCAGAGGATGGCCTTGAACCCCTGATCCTTCTGCCTCCATCACTGAATGGTATGATTATATATGTGCACCACCACTGGTTTATGCAAGGCTGAGTATGACCCATGGACTCTGTGCTTGTCAGGCAAATATCCTGCCAACTGGGCTGTATGCTCAGCCTGTGTGTTTCTAATAGTTTCTTTCAAATAGTGCTTCTGAATGGAATCTCAGTCAGGCCAATTTTTATTTTCATTTTAGGAGCAGTTTTATCTTCTCCTTTCCCCTAATGACACAGAGTATAAAAGGAAGGGTCTAGGGAGTGTGGGAGGAAGATGGTGTTGCCAGGTCCTTATTGGGTCCCCCAAGGAGTTCTTTTCTCCAGCTGAATACTGATGCCCTGAGCTGGTACATGCTGAATATAGCTAGAGAAATCTGCCATGGGTCATTGTGCTGGGCCCTATTGCCACAGAGCACCAGGCTACACTTTGACTTATATGCATTGTCTCAGTAACTCTAGGCCTGTTGGGTTCCTTGACCTTGTCCCCATAGCTCGCCCTTCTGACATTGCTGCCAACATCCTTGAGCTCAGATTATATGCTCCCATTATGCATTTGGTTCTGTAGCTAAAATTTATCTTCTTGGAATTGTTAATGCTTTCAATAGTGTGTGTGCCTTGAAATATGAAGAGCAATCCCTGCTTAGGGGTCAATCGAGGCAGCCTGGGCACTCTCATCACATCTTTCTATGTGCAAGGCTAACCCCTGGGTGGTAGGGAAGAGCAGAGACACTGGGTATGGACCCTTAGCACCCCCTCTTCTTCTTTTTTTTCCCTTGGTTCTCCTCCTTAGTGCTAACAGAGCTTCAGCTTTTTCCTCAGCATCTAACAGGAAGTGACCTGATGTCTTAACCTTTGCTTCGTCTGGGGTTCACACTCTCCTTTTCTTAAGCACTGCAATCAACTTAATTAAAGCCAGGGCCAAGGAGCTTGGGTTATTGAAAAGAAAGATATATTAGAAAATGTGGTCAAAATATCATTAGTGCTTTGTTCATTCCTAGTCCATCAATTTTCTGCAAATGTTTTTCCTTTAGAGCTGAATAATATTCTATTTTTATATGTCCTACATTTTCACTATCCATGTATCCATTGATGGATACTAGGTTGGCTCCATTTCCTTCCTGTAGTGAATAAAGATGGGATGCAAATCTCTCTGTGGCAAGGCATACACTTCTGTGGGGATGTACCCAGTGAAATAGGTGGGCCATATGGTAGTTCTGTTTTCAACTATTTGAGGAACACCACAGGCCAATTTCTACAAAGGCTGTAGTAATTTAACCTCTCACCAACAGTGAATAAGGGTTCCTCTGCCCCCCTCTCTCTCCACATTCTCCCTAAGTTGTGTTGTCAGAGTTCTTGATGATGACCACTCTGAGTTGAGTAAGGTGGGATCTCAAAGTAGGTTTCATTTACAGTTCCTTCATGACAAAGGAAATTGAACACTTTTCAAAGTAGTTGTTGACTATGTGTTTCCTTTTGAAATTGTCTTTCATTTTGTTAGTTCATTTGTTGATTGACACTTTTAGTATTTAATTCCTGAGCACTTTTTAAAATTAAGATGTTGCCACTTGTCTGAAGTGTAGCTTGTAAAGACTTTGTCCTATCCCATGGGCTGTCTGTGTCCTCTGCAGATAGTTTCCTTTGATGTGCAGAAACTTTTAATTTCCTATAGTCTCATCTGTTGATACTTGGGTCTGGCTCTTATGCCACTGTTATTCCATTTAGAAAGTTCTTGCCTACCCTAGTGTCTTGAAGAATATTCCTTATGTTTTTGTATACACATTTCAGCATTTCAGATTTTAAAGTAAAGCCATTGATCCCTTTAAAAATGACTTGTATAGAAGTAAGAGATATGCACCCAACTTCATCCTTGGCAGGAAGTCATTCAATTTTGCCAGCACCATTTGTTGAATAGACTATCTTTTTTCCAGTGTGTTTCTCGCATTCTTTGTCAGGAATTAGATGGCATAGCTTTGTTGCTTTATTTCTGGGTCCTATATTTTACTCCCCTGGTCCACCTGTCTGTTTTATGCCAACCCAAAGCTGGCTTTATCACTGTAGCTATATATTACAAATTAAATTTGGATATTGTGGTATCCCTAGCTGTGTTCTTCCTCTGAGGATTGCTTTGGATATTTGTGGTATCTCAAGGTTTTATATGAATACTTGCATAGTTTTCAAGATATCTGAAACAGTACATTGGAATGTTGGTAGATTTTGCATTAAATCTATAGATTGGTGGTTTAGCCACATTTGCAGTATTACTTCAACAATCCAGGCGCAGGAAAGGTATTTCTATATTCCCATATTCTAGAGTCTTCTTTGATTTCCTTTCTCGACGCCTTGATAGTTTTACATTTTCACTGTAGAGTGTAGTACAACATTTAAAAAAGGAATAAGAAAAGGGAATAAAAAACTAAAATGCATTCTAATGAGTTCATATGTCTAATATACTTTGTCTAAGTCCTCTGAATGCTCTCTCAAGGCCTGTCACATTTTCAATGCACAATGAGTCCCTAACTGGGCAGTGTACATACATGATTACAGCAAGTCCTGGATTTTAGATTGAGGTTTTTATTGTATGACCCACTCCTTCAGGCTGTAGTTCTTTGAAAGCAGTGCTACACTTGGTGTATTTTATTATTTAAACATGAATTTTAGATATCTGAATAATAAAGTGTGAAGATTGTTAGTACATTTACAATAATCATAACCTTGAAATTTCTGAAAATTCATGGGAATACTAATCTATCGTCGCCGAGTCTCAGTGTAACATGCCAAGAATTTGGAAATACTGAGAAACTTGTTTTATTTCCACTATTTGTTGTAATTCTAAATTGCACCATTGCTGTTGAACACACGCACACGCGCGCACGCACGCGCGCGCGCGCGCGCACACACACACACACACACACACACACACACATACATTTATCGCATATAGTATCATTTTAGAACTTTAGAATGAAGAGTGAGGAAACAGGAGACCTGGCAAGAAGAATGAGTTGTTTGATATACCTTGGTCCATAGTGCCAAAAGATACTTGAACTAGGAAAAGTGGTGCACGCCTTTAATCTCAGCACTAGAGAGGTGGAGGCAGGCGGATCTCTATGAGCTCAAGGCTATCCTGGTCTACACTGGAGTCCCAGGTAGCCAGGGCTGCATAATGAGACTTTGTCTCAGAAAACACAAAAATACATAAATGAAATATATGAACAAATAAAAATGTTAGTTGGAAGCTGCTTTGATAATTGTCCACAGGTCTCCTTTAAGCAGTCGATACTTACATATACATAAATGTACACACATGAAATCTGCTGTTCCTAATAGCTAACTCTGTTTTTTATAACTGGGAGATAGAACATGGGTCTGAGTTTAAGATATTTGGAAGTTTTCAGCCAGTTGTGCACCTTCTCTGCATCTCATCAAGAAACTGATTTTCCCATTTTCTTCCTGCTTGCCAGTAATTGGAAGAGCAACTGCCCAGGATGTGTACACTGACTATTGAATACTCGTAGTAGTTATAATGACAATAGCTGTTGCTTACAACATGCTTCCCAAATAGCAGGCAGTTAGAAACCCTGAAGTTCAGTAACTTCCCCAAACCAACACACAGACTATTCTGATGGCTGGGTGGTGGTTTACTAAGTAGTTGACTCCAAGCGTTGACTACAGTTCTGAGCACTTGACTAACACTCGTGTATTTCCTAAGAAGTGAAAAGAGTCGTCACACCCTAAGGCCAGAACTCTCTGCACTTAGCTTGTGCTCTGTTTATTTTTACAGTCATTTCCCATCGTCTCCGAAGCATCTGTGCATCTGTGTCTATGTCCCAATGACTCTCGTATCCTAGAGGACAAAGACTTGACTTTATTCCTTTCCCTGCATCTCGCACATAGCACAGAGCCAACCACAGAGCAGAAGCGCTCTGGATAGAGCTGGGGAAATGAAAATGTATCCGATTCTTTGGCTGGCTCCCAGAGAATCTATCCAGTATAGGGGGAAAAAAAATTACAGGGATCAAGGGCTGTGCTTCCTCGGAGCGCTAAATTGAGAAATGAGTTTTAAGTCTGGTGTTACACTTCAAAGCCAATCAGTAAGAAAATGGACACCACCTAGTTTCTTCAGTTCTGTGTTATTCTAGGCGGGGTTCCACAGGCTGCCCTAGTTTAGTGTCTTTTCCTTCCCTCACCACCAGGGGCGCATGTCAACGTCTTTGCTTACTAGGGCTTCCCGTGCTATGCTGCGCTTAACTGCATGTCCAAGTGTTCAGCTTTGCAGATTGACTCAGAACTCTTCTAGGATTATTGATTTGGGGGCCTTCACACATCGCGTAGGCACCCGGGTCCGGGAGCCCGCTCTGTCCCTTCCTTCCCATCCTCTCCACCCTGGGGTGGGGCTCTGGGTCTTTTATAGCAGGTCATGTTCCAGAAGCTCTCTTTTCCCTTCCGTTCAGTCCCTGGCTCTGGCCACATTGCTTTCCATTCATTTCTCCAGCCTCACAGAAGCGTTCGGACAGTAGCCTGAGCGCCTCTGGTTTTCACCCCTGCCATCACCGAGGCCCGAGATCCCTCACTTTGGTCATATAGCTGGTGGTACCTTTTCTTTGCTGCCGCCTCTAATAGCCTTTTCCAGCTGCATGAACGCAGCCTCTGGCTTATCTTGGAGGAACTGTTTGTCAACTGGCGACACATGCTCTCCACAACTCATTCTTCCACTGGAAAAACATTATTCTTTTAACCGAAAGATTTTCATCATTATTCTCAAAAAATCTAAATGTTTATTAGTTCATTTCATTTACTCTGGACCTTAGGAGACCACGAATTCCTAGAAGTTTACACAAGCTACGCTATGTTGCTGACTCTTTATTACACATGACTAAGAGTAAGAAATACACAGCCAGTTGGTTGAGCCTGATTCTTACCTTTGGCAAGTCCTCTACCTCCCTGAACCTGCTTCTTTCCTGTAAATAAAAACAGAAATGGAGATTACAGGCCTAGCATAGAGGGCTCGACTGAAGGAATAGTCACAGAAGAACCTTTTAAATGTTTAAATGTTGCATCTATACAAAGCATTTTTATTATAATACATGAATTGTTTTGCTTTAGCCTAAAAGGTATCAAAAATGAATACCGTGTCTTCTTACAACTAGCTAAAGCCAGAGAAGGATGAACTTGAGTGACTCTCACACCAGCACTTACTAAGCTAGTTGGAATCACCTTCTTTATCTACACATGGTGTGTGAGCAGTCATGTCTGGATCTATCTGTGCAGCCCACACTGTTCAGACAGGCAGTTCGACATAAGCACTGTCCTCCACCTTTAAAAGCTCCATTCTTAACTTCTCAGCTAACTGGGTCCATCCATCCATTGGTGTGTGTTCTCTCATCTAGCAATCAAGTAAACAGATTTCAAAATGGACTTCTATTATGAGGTAAATGCATATAGACTTCACTTCTGGCGTTCTCAGTGGTATCTGCTGCCCCAGCCTTGTCTCTTTGTCCTGGGTCACATGCATTTCTCGTTTTTTATGATTCACTTCTGGGACATTTCTACACGAATCTGAAGCCTAGCTTCTTCCCTGAGTCCACTCCTAGGAATCCCCACTCTGTGCAATTCTTTTCTCAGGCACGTTGCGGAAGAGCATTGCTCCCTGTGGCAGCCTCCTGTTCTCCTTCTGCCTGATGACTCCTCGCTGCCTTTCTGAGAATTACTTGTCGGTGCATGCACAGGGACGGGACAAAACCAGGAACTTCTTCCTGAGCGGGAAGCCGTGGAGTTCTTAGTGTTCTTTTTACCAAATTCTTCCTAGTTTTACCCCAGCATAGCCACAAGATAAGACTGTCTCTACTGAGACCTTGACTTCTGAATTGAACAGAAGTCTGGACTACAGAAAAACCATGCTTCAGTCATGGCAAGAGGCTGGGCTTGGTTCTCAAGAAACGCCTTTGGAGCTGGGCACCGTGGTGTACGCCTCTAATTCTAGCAGTTGGAAAAGCCAACTCTGAGTTCAAGGCTAGCCTGGTCTACAAAGCAAGTCCAGGACAGCCAAGGCTACAGAGGGAAACCCTGTCTTGAAAACAAAATAGAAAAACAAAACAAAACAAAAAGGAGCTCCTTGGACTGAGACACTGAGGAGCACCCAGCACATTCGGCCGTTTTTCTTATCCTTTGGTTTCCCACCTACTTACATCAAGTTTCTTCTGTGCTTCGGTCACACACACTGTGGAAGGAATCTGAACAACACACCACTCATTCCACGTAGTGATGCCTACTAGCTAGTTAGTGCTTCCTAGGGGCTCGTCTTTACCAACTATATCATTCTGACAGTCTAATAGTCAACTCGATCATCACCTCTCTGAGGTCACGAATCATGTCTCATTCTTCCTGGAGTATCTGTCCTTCACTGCCAAAGTCCTCCGGAATTCACCTGCCGTGCATATTTCTGGGTTGGCAGATTACAGGTGGCTTCATGGCGTTGGACTCGTCTTAGCCCTGTAACCTTTCAGAGCCCTGTGCTCCACAGTGCCGCAGCAAAGAAGCTGGATCCGTTGTTGCTTCATGTGCCTTTGGGCAAGTCATTAGATCCTGTTCTTTAATTTGCCTTTGCTTCCTGCAAGGGGAAAATGAGGTGAATAAATTGCCTCTATCAAGTGCACAGGGGTGATTTGATGCAAAATGCAATGTGCTAAATGTGTTCGTGCCTCTAGCGCCATACACTTATGTACTGTATAAATACTACATGGGTGTAACCAAGAGCCTTTGAAAAATCTTATGGGGATTTATTTTGGGAGGAAAAAGTATAATAATTCTCTTTATAAACATTTGTTAAGGCATGCACGTTGTAATCTCCCCCAGGGATGTGTTTCGGTGAGGGAAGCTTTATCTCGGCACAAGATAAAGATCTCTGCTTCTTTTCTCGTCTCTCTATTCTCTTTCGCACAATGCATAATCCCCCACTACACAGACACACAGACGCACTATCTGATTAAGTCTATTTATCTCCTCGATATATCTTTATTGAGATCCTAGTGTACATGAGGTCTGTGTCAGGCTCTAAAGACACGAATAATATAAATAACGCCCTTGGTCACTAGTCGAGACCAAAATGCATGCATTCATGTATGCATTCACTTACCCAACAGACACTTACTGAGCCCACTCTGAGCCAGGCACCCTTCTAGGTTCTGGGGAAAAAGAATAGATAAATAATGCAAACAACGATTTGATTCTCTAGGACACTTGCTGTAGGGCAGCCATATGCAAGGTTCATTGAGAATGATGTCCCAGGAGGACAGTACTGGGACTCCGTCTTGAAGGGCACACATGACAGAAAGTAATAGAAGTGGATGAGGGACATAGATGAGCTTATGTGCGCTGTGGAGCCTGGAGCTCTGTATAATTATAGAAGTGCTGAGGCATGTGAAAACGAGACAGGATCGGGCGCAGGAGTCTGCAGCAGGATGGCTGATCAGTTTATGAATAGAAAACAAGTCCTTGGTAACCTGGAAAGAAGAATGGGTCTGGTTGAAGCTTTCTATTCAAAGACTTGACCCACTGATGAGGGTGAGACAATCATGTCTTCCCTGTTTGCAAGAGGCTTTTGATATTGATTATTCTGTTTTTCGTTGAGAGTGGTTGTTGCAGGATTGGAAATTCTTTGCATCAAAAGTAGCAGCTGCATGGTGTGGTACCCTTGCACTTCTCTTATAGGCCGAGAGCATTTTTATTATTTCAAGATGCAAGCCAAGTATTATCAGAAGGCATTGGAGCTTGGGAGTTACCAAAATTTTGGATGATTCACAACACAGGCTGTTACACAGCATAACATCTTGATTTAACACTCTCCTGCCTAAGAAGCCAACACAGCAGTTTTAAAAACTGTACCCATGACTATGTGTGGGTCACTTCTAAGCCATTTGTGTGTAATTTAGGATTTATTGCATTTTTTGGAGCATTCATATGTAATTCCAGACTTAACTGTTGCTCTGCAAACTATCAAATATTTATATTGTTTTTTTCAGATGTATTTATTATTTACTGTACAGTCTATGAAATATTTACATTGATTTTTTAAAAAGAAGAGATATACATTATTTACATTGCCTTGAACTTCCTCTTGACATAAGTAAAATGATAACTGGAGGCTTAAAGACTCCCAAGGATGCTGCTCAGGTTTGTCTGCAACCACACAGAGGCTCTGTCCCAGAAGAAAACACCTGGCAATAGAATTATGCAATTAAAGCTGATGTTTGGGACCACCCGGCTCTCCATGGAGCTCCAACTTCCTCTTAGCTCACCAGTCTCAATTGGCAGAAGGGAAATTTGAAACATTTCTTCCCAATGTCTCCCCTTACCCTCCCAGGGTTCCAGGTGCCTTTACAGGGCAGGCAGCACCTCCAGAGTCTCTCTGGGGCCTGGAGCATCCCCAAAGTGCAGAGGGAAAAATGTAATAGCTGTTCCTAGATTACATCAGACTCTACTGGCAGCGTGGCTGATCACATGTGTCTCAGTCTCTACCTTATCCTTGGGGATTCTGAAGGAACCAGAGGCACAGCCTGATAATCTGTGTTTTTAAACATGTGCCTGTTGGTTCTGGTTATCAGATAACTGTGAGAACTTTTGGAAGAGAACCCTAGATATGTCATTTCTGCTCCCACTCATATTTGAAAAATTCTTGGATGATCCTGGGTTCCCTCCTATCTGGCTGGACTACAGATATCTGAACTAGTCTTTCCCTTGCCAAAGATTCCTAGGTCTTGGAGTCTAACTCAGATCCATACAAGATTAACATTTGATAAGTGCGGGTATTCTAGGCCTACTACGACCCCTAATTTAACAAGACAAAGTCAATGGTTCCACAAGTATCCGAATTATGCTAGTGTCTCCATTACTGTCAGGCAGCATTCTCTAGGAAATCCATGTTCTTTTTATATAAAACAAAAATCATTTTCTCAGTATGTAGGTGGCATCAGAAATATCATTGGAGGAAACAAGAAAATAGTCATTTTTGGGAAAAATATCCTCATGACTCAGATTGCATAAAATGGTGTGTCTTTGTATGTTTTCTCTTGTAACCATTTCTGTATATATTTTGATCAATAAATAAGCCTAGTGCTGAGTGAAATTTATCCATTAGTAGCAGTAATGGGGGAAATAGTCTGTGAAGGTGTAGGATGACCATATCTTGTAGGATAGGCTGGGATGGGCAGAATGACATTAACAATGTAGCTGGCCATGGAATACATTGTATACATGTGGGGACCTGGACCACAGAACCTGTCACTTCCTAATAATTTCATGACAGAACCATTTGTGATCGGTGGCTTTCCCCATCCTATGATGAGGAACTTGACATTTAGAGAAAACTAAATGCATGGTCTGGAGGCCTTCGCATGGTAGAATGAAAGAATGGCAGGTCAGAGGATCAGGAACATTTGATCAAGAGCAGGCAGGTGGATGGGGGATAGTGTATTTGTGGCACAAAGGAAGAGCTGTTCTAACTGAAGTACACCCTATTCTAAAATTATAAAAATGTTAAGGCTAACTTTATGTCTGAGTATCCTTGTTAGACAAGCAAATCTCCAAGACTCTTCTAGAAATAAGCACATCTGTACGCTTAAAAGAAAGCTGGTGCTTTCAATAAATAACTTTTGACTTCTGGGAATCTGACCTTTAGCTCTGAATATGCTCTAAGACATCACTGACCTACAAGATTATGCCAAATTCACTCCCATCACCAATTTAGAAACCTCCTCTTCCCCTGCCAATCCTTGATGGGAATGGGGGTGACTAAGACTGACGTATATAGAAATTTGGATTCATAGTTCCTTTTTTTTCCTTCAAGAATAACATTACAAAGCTTATTTGTGAATGGAAAAACAGTTGAGTGATGGACACATATGGTAATTTGGAATAGTGGAAGCAGCCATGTCCATCAATTTTTGAAATATTTACACAGGATGATGTCTGCTGATATGATTCTAAATCAGATCTCTGCTGACTCAACATGTGTCTTACACAGCTCTGGGTTACTGGGCTCCTGAGTTACTAGGCACTTGACATGCTGGGCACCTGAGTTGCTGGGCACCTGAATTGCTGAGCACCTGAGTTGCTGGGCTCCTGAATTGCTGAGCACCTGAGTTGCTGGGCTCCTGAATTGTTGCCTATTTTTTTCTCATATAGAAAAGAGGAAAACTGATGGAAGGCTCAGAATAATTTATATAAAAGAGAGATGGGACAACACACACACACACACACACACACACACACACACACACACACACGGGGGGGGGGGGGACAGAGGAGTTGAGCACAGATTAAAAACCGAAACCCCAAACAAAAAAATTCCTAGTAGAAGCAAGCAATAAAGAGCTCTGAAAATTTAACTCATGCAAAAATTGGACATTAGAAGTGAAAATGTTGACTTCATTTAATTGTTTGAATAATGATCATGGTTAACATTTATTAAATTTTTATTGTTCATTGAGGACATGGCTGAGCAGCTTTCTAGGCATTTTTTAAAATCAATAATGACAACAAACCTACGAGGAGGGTACTGTTATATC
>OU015743.1:34708857-34729305 GCA_907169655.1 Acomys percivali
AGTTGAATCCAGGCCATAGATGCTCCATGTTCCATAAGTCCCTTTGTGTTTAACCTGTGCAGGAGGAAGCCATCTAGGGATCTTAAGTAGGTGTAAGGTCAGAGTTAGCCTCTCAGTACTGAAGGACAAAGGTTGTGGAGTGAGACCAGATGATGGACAGTCTCTGAAATACCCGACTGCTATCTTCAACAGTCTATCCTTACTCAGGTAATGGTATTGGCACTAACTCCTCTTCTTATGGAAAAAAAAATAGTCATTTTCTTTCTTACTAAAATGGATCTTCCTTCTTTGTTTTCTTATAGCAGTGAGAATGCCTCTGTGGGAAGCACTGAAATTGATTATAAAATTATATTGGGTCTAGCATGGTGCACTTGGCAGTTACAGCACAGGGCAAGGATGCTAGGTTGTAGTTACAGCCTCATAACCAGCAACCCTTGCCTTTCCTGACAGCGGGGCTTCATTGTTTCCGCTAACGGCAACATTTATCAAATGAGGAGCAATAGAATTGATGTCAAGGAGCCATTTCTAAAACCAAAATGCATTCATTCTACAGAGTGACATACATGCCGCGATAGGAAGTAAACCTGCTGGTGCTTTGTGTCGCAATTTCAAGGCCATAATGTCCAGCACATCCAAGAAAAAGAGAAGCCACTGATAAGTTTAACAGCATGGTACAAAATAAAGCCTCGAGTTGCTTTTATGAGCGAGCATAGATCTTAGACCCTCCCTGTGTCTCTCCCCACTGTACATATCTGATGTAAGGTCTAGTGAGCTCACAGAGCACAGTCATTGTCCCACACTTTCTCTCACAAGGTCACACAAACTGTCTCTGAGAATCGGTCCAGAATGAGATCAGGCTAATCAACTGCAAATGTGCTAGACGGTAAAGCCTCACCCAGTAAAAATCTATTACCACAGCAAAGCTATTCAGGAAAAATAAACTCAACAAACTGGAAAGAGATTTCATATAATAGTCATGAGAATTACAAGCACCTCAGATTTTAACCAGGAAGAGATCCCCATGTCAACAATGGGGTGCTTCGGTAAGCTTTGTTTCTGAAGTGCACACACTTACATCTGCAAAGCCGTTGTTTACCCAAATGTGGAACACAGGGTTCTCTCCATGATCATAAAGTGAGCAGTCTCTGGTTTTATACATGGAAAGTGCATGGGGCAGAGAATATGCACACACATATGTAAACATGCTGTTTTCTCCCTTCTCTTCACAAAAAGGTAAAGGTTGTGCTGTGTGCCAGCTGTGGGCCGTATGACTGCTCTATTGTCCTGTATGCTAAGCTGATCCAAAACCTCCTAAACATGGGGTTTATGGGAAGGGAAATGCAGACACCGTGTGCTCTATGCAAGAGCCTGCCTGGCTGACCTGCCAGTTCATGTTTTAAGCCCATCAGTCTACTGCTCTGAATGAGCAGTCACAGAATTGTTGATAACCAATCACTACCATGGCCGCATAATTCTTGAGGAGGCCTAAAATTGTGCTGCCATGGCACTGGCACCATATGGTTCTTCCTGCTTTGCTGCCTTGAACTGTAGAGTGAGTTGAAGGGCAACTGTACCATTTAATCAGACTGCATTAGTGATGACTAACAGAGGCCAAATGAAATCAGCAAAAATGAAAGCACCATATATATTTAAGTATGAATATATTATAGAGGATCAGGATATATATATAAAAGCCTCAACCATATTGTCAAAGCTGCGATCTGTGTCACACATAGAAGGAGAGTATGTCTGTGGACTGATTGTGTACCTATAGACACATCTCTCATCAGTGTTGCGCTTAGCACATAATGTCTCTTTGTTGCATGGACTTTGAGAGGGTTTAAATTATGCTTTAGCCTTTTGTTTAATGCATGAGATTTGATTACCTGCTAAATCTCTTGAATCCCCTTGGTTTTCCTATCAGTACAGCAGAGAAAATAATAAAAGCAACCTCCCATCTTTATGAGAAAAGAATGAAAATAAGCTTTTAAGGTATGGTAGGCAGAGGAGTGGACCAAGGCATGCACTTCCATTGTTGTCTGCATTGATATTGTTATAAAATGGACCCAAAGTGGTTATGAGTCAACAGATGGCTTGAGAATGCCTTAGATGATTATAAAAAAAGAGTGCTACTGTAAATCTTTTTATGAGGTCGATCAATTTTAAGGAACTAACCATAAGCTGGAATCTACCTGACAGAATGTTTTCTCTGTACCCATAAGCTCCACAAGGGCTCTGAATGCATCTCTGAGCTCTCTCAGAGCTGAGCACAGCCAGCTACCTCTCTTCTCTTGCCATTTTCTTTTAGACAGTTTTTCTTTTAGCATCAGTTCTCAACCTGTAGGTTGAGACCATTAGGAAGCACGCCTTTCCAATGGTCTTAGGAACCCTCAACCATAATTTATTTTTGTTGCTACTTCATAACAGTAATTTTGCTTCTAAGCAGTGTCTCAGCTTCCTAAGATCATGCAAAATATGTTTCGTCCTATGGTCATGACCCGCAGGTTGAGAACTGCTGTCTTATAGACTTTATACTTATTAGGAATATTAATCCTTTTGACTATTATGTTGCTGCGGATATTTTCTTAGTTCTTTTACTTTTCTGTAATGTTTTAAAAAATCATGTCCTAAAGGAATGCCAACTAATTTGCCTTCTAGATTAAAAAAATTACATTTGTGTGTGGATGAGTGCGTGTGTGCATGTGTTTGTGTGTGTGTGTGTGTCTGTGTCTGTGTCTGTGTGCACGTGCATGCATGCTCATGCTTGTATGCTCAAATGTATATGCTTGTGAATGCCTGTGGTTGGGGTTAGGAATCATCCTTCATTGTTCTTCCACTTTACTAATTGAGGCAGGCTCCCTAAGTCAAACCCAGAGCTCACTGATATGGCTGGTCTTGCCAGCCAGCTTGCTCTGGAGATCCCTGTATCTGCCTTCAGAGGCTGAAATGGCAGGTGGATCACTATGCCTCTTTAATCTAGACTTCCTAGTTTGTTAAAACACCAATTGTATATATGTTGGATCTTTGTCTACCTTCCTGTCTGTCATTTTCTGTCCAATATTAGCTTTAAAAACCATCGTATTTTCTGTTGTGCTTTACTTGATTTTTACTCTTGAGATTCTTAGTTTTTTTCCGTTCTTTTTAATAAGGTTCCTGGAAGGGTTGACGACATTTCCTATAAACACTATCTTGGGTCTAGTAGCCTTTGTATTTTGGTATCTTTCTTTGAATACCATCTAAGTGTCCAGAAGAGGAAAAATTTGAAACACTTAGCTTTGCTCTTTCCTCCAGTCTATAAATATTTTCATTTCTGTATAGATACGACATTATCATTTTGTGTCACATCTCAGCAAAAGTGCACAATATCTGCTTTAGGAAAAGTGGCCAAGCGATGACAGTGTCTGACTCTCCTCTTTGTCCCCAAGAGTGTGGAGAGTTAGATATTACTGCAAGAAAGTAGAGTAATCACCACAAAAAGAGCACCGCTGCCTGATCTCTACCTAAGTTAAAAATTCTTAACCTGTGGGTCTTGACCCTTCTAGGGTTCAAATATAGGGCTATCCTGCATATAAGGTATTGACATTACAGTTCCTAATGGTAGCAAAATTATAGTTCTGAAGTAGCAATGAAATAATTTTGTGGTTGGGGTTACCACAATATGAGGAACTGTATTAAAGAGTCACAATATTAGGAAGGTTGAGAACCAGTGACCCAAATGATTATACATGGATTGAAAAGAATCAATGTAACAGTGTAGATTCTCATGTTTCTTCCATAGACAATGGAGGGGAGCCATTACCATTGCTCTTGCAAGAGTCTTACTAGAATATATAAAACCTAATCCCATTGAAAGCAGCAATAGTCAGTATTTCCTATGCTTATACACATTGTCAATCAAAAGAAACTCCATGCATGTTTCTTAGAAATGATTGGTTGTTTCTTTTTTTTCGGGCTTTTAGAAACTAATCTTCACAGGTATTTTTAAAGTTAATTGGAATGGCAGGTTTTAGATGTACCTTTTCATTTAATGAATGTTAATTGAATTATTTACTCATGTTTTCTTATTATGAGTGGCTAAATCTACCATAATTCATTGGATAGCCACTTTGTAGGAGATCTTATTATGCACATAACAGAAACAGTTACTTTATAAAACATGATGTCTCTTATCTATTGAAACAAGGTATGATCTATTGATGAAATAGGTCATCCACTTATTTATTTTCTTCTGTTCTTCTTTGTTTTCTGTTGTTGTTGTTTGTTTGTTTTTGTTTTTGTTTTTGTTTTTTTTGAGACAAGGTTTCTCTGTCTAGCCTTAGCTGTCCTGGACTTGCTTTGTAGACCAGGTTGGCCTCAAACTCACAGGATCTGCCTGCCTCTGCTTACTCGAGTGCTGGGACTAAAGGCGTGCGCCACCATGCTCGGCTCAGTCACTTAATTTTCTGCTGCTGATATGGTTGGTTGTGTAGTTAACTGGTTTAGTCAATAAGGCCACAAAAAGCAAGCCAGGACATCAGCATGAATCTCATGTCCACAGGCACACAACAGAGTCCCCCTCCCCCGACTCTAGACAGGTTTTTCTGTTTCTGGGTTGACTGTTTTTTGTTTGTTTAATTTTGGGGCAAGGCCTTGCCCATACTTCTTCCTTCTTTCTCTTCCTTTCTTCTTCCCTTGCTCTCTCTAGTTTTCTGTACCGTTCTGGGCTGTATGTCTTTGCATCAGCAAAGTATCTAAAGACAAATAGTTCAATACAACCTAGGAGTAAAACCTACTAGTCCCCAAATACTAAACTAGATGTGTGCATGTGTGTGTGTATGTTCCTGTGGGCATGTGTGTGCGTAGGCACATGAGTACACAATCCTGTAGAGGACAGAGCTCAACACTTAGTATCTTTCCTCAGGAACCATCCCTTCACTTTTGAAGCTAGTCCCTCTCAGCACTCACTGGGGCCTGGAGCTCACTGTTTAGGCTAAGCTGACTGGCCAGTGAGCTCCAAAGAGCCCCTTATTTCTTCTTCTCCACTGCTAGAATTCTTGAGTTTTTGTGTGGGTGCTAGGGATCAAATTCAGACCTCCATGTTTGATGTGGCAAGCACTTTGCTGAGTGAGCTATCTCTCTCTACCCAACTTAACAGCATCATAATCTTATTTAGTATTTCTTTGCTAAACATCATGCCTGCTAAGTGTATTTTATCACACTACCAGTTCTTTCTATCAAGGAGCCAGTAACTGGATGCACAAATAACTCATAGATTCAGTTCTGTGTGTATATGTTGCTGATATCTGGTCAGAATATTAATGGTTTTCTTAGGTTGGGTTTTAGACTATGTTTCCTTTGTCAAGACAAGGCTGCTGGTGATGTCAAACTGTGGGGCAATCTGACTGGCTCAGAAGTATTTGGACCAGGAATGTCATGGAATGTGTACTAAATTTCAAGGATGGTTGCCAGTGGCCATTCTTTTCTTGGTATTCGGGGTGGTAGCCATTTTAAGCTAAAATAGATTCGTATATGTGAACAAACCATGGGTATGACCTTCATATAGTCTCTCCAATTGAGCTTTCTGAACCATTCAAAGAAGTTATTTATTATATAGCTACAATTGAAGTCTAACTCATAAATACACATAAGAAGGAGATAGAAATCACACAATACTGAAGGTTATAGAAACTAGTTTTTATCAGTGAATTAAAAATAACCTTGTGAGTAACAATTAAGGCATTAAGTTGAGGCATTAAGTTCACTAATCTACTTTTTGTTCTATCTTCCCTATATATTTCCATATTCTCTCTTTTTTCTTTTCAACCCCAATCTCCAAACCTAAGAATGGAAGATAAGGGAAAAGAGAGACATCCCTGTATTCAACCTTGTTTTCTTTCTAAATAAGACCAATAATAACTTATACCTAACTCCCAATGAAAATTACCCTCTATAGCTTCTATTTAAAAAAGGACAAGCTTGGATGCAGGCAGAGTCAACACCCAAACTCTGCCAAGACAGGGTAAAGACTTCCTGAATATTTCCTGCCTCCCAAATATGTCTGTCAGATATATTGGGCCAGAAGACTAAAGATGATACTCCAATGTTATAGAGAGTTTTGGGTGACTGCTCAGGTAGCAAACTGTCTCCGTCATCTTCTCACTTGGGAAGCTGCCAACCTGTACTCCCTGTATACTCAGGTAACTAATTTTAATCCTTCTCAAGTCTCTGAGGGAGTTGAAGACCAGATAGTTTGGTTTTACAATTAATCTTAGTTGTTTAAGGGTTAAGATGTTTATAGGTCTAGATGGATGTTTTAAGTTGATAATGAAGAGATATGATAGCTATTGATTTACATTCAGAATTTTAGATGCACCAAGATAGGAAAGATGTTCTCTTCAATGCTGCCAAATACAAATAGCCAAAACACTATGAATGTAACATTTATATAATTCCTGGTTGTTTAATGGTATATATGTGTAATAATATAAATGTATATGTAAACAATAAAAATATTAAAAATAATAATAAAAAGAAAAAAGAAACTGGTTTTTTAGCATCTATTTTATTCTTGCTTCTTTCTTTTATTAAATATTCTTTCTAATAGGAACATTTGCAATAAATTAATAAATACCTAAAATTTGTTTAAAATATAAAATGGGCTTAACCTACAGTTTTAAAGTTGTTTTATACTATAAAAGAACTCATGGCATCAGCAAGTAACATTTATTTGTTTTACATCAAAGGATCTCCCTCATTGCTCTGGAAATTTCTCAACGTTGGTAGGTCTGTTTGATCACATATGTGGTGGATTCTACAGGGAAAGTATCCTCCCCCTCCCCTAGATACATATTACCCATCATATCAGCAAACGTTTACTGCATGTTTGCTGTGCATCATGTACAATGGCAAGTGTTTTGTGCAGGTTCTTTCATTTGATCCTAGCAACTCTGTGGTATATAGATACTGCTACTATCACCCCATTTTAAAGATGAGGAAACCAAGACACAGTGTTCTTAAGTAAGTACTCAAAGCCCCATACCAAGTGACACAAGTAAGACTGAAGCTGAGCCCGCACTCTCCAAGACCACATTACACGCCCATCACACATCCACCACATATTAACAATAGCCTGTATCATTTCCCAAGAGGAGGAGGGAACTGGGAAAAGAATGATGGAGTCTGAAGGTCAGAAGGGAAAGAACCTTAGTTATCATCTCACTCTGTCCTCTTCTGTTACATGGAAATCAAGAGGGGTAGGGATGAGCATTTATCTTTCCAGGTTTCATGGGTCGGAACACTAGGTCGGCCTCTGCAAGTCTGTCTCTGCTGTAAGAGTTATAAGGACTGAGGCTCATTAAAGATTCATGTTCCATAGATAAATTCCCCTGCAGTCCTTTATTTAATTTGGCTCAGGCATCTGGGGAATTGACTAATGTCACTGTAAACACAGAAGGTTCAGGACTCTAATTATAGGAAAGAAAGAAATCATTATTGATGAATTGAAAGAACTGAGCCTCAAATTGCATAGCAATACCCCCAATATTTCCAAGCGACATACTTCAACTTAATTTTTATGTTCTTTCAAAACAAAGGCATTCTTGATGAAGAGGCGGGCCTCCTGGCTTGCGGCACAGAAGCAGTGTATATGTTAGATGCCAGACTAGCAATGTACCCCCGCACCCCCGCGTCATCTCCCAACCTCTAGTATTGGCAAAATGTGGGCTTCCTTTCTTTTCTTTTTTTTTTTCCCTTTCGTCCCTAAAGGCTCTTATGATAGGCATTTTTAATTAGGACACTTCTGAGGCACAAATGGGATCTACATCTGACAGCTTCCTTCTCAACACATGTTTTCCCTCTCATCCATCCATCTTACTTGTCAGCCTCCCCTTTCCTCCCTGACTGTGTTTGAAATGCTGCCCCACACATCCTTCCATTATAGAAGAGAAATTTGACACCTGGGGAGGCAATATTTCCTCTTGCTCTAACTGTGTGGAGGGCATGGTGGCTATTTTTCCAAATAGCAGAGTCAGCAGTATTGGGGACATTAGTGCTTTGTAGAAGAAACCAGAGGGTTTTTTTTTTCTTTTCTTCCTGATGTGATGCAAACTGTACATTCTATATCTCCCATCAATGAGAGGGTCATTTTGTCTTGAACAGTTATGTAAGCACCTTCATATCAACTAAGGGACTGTGACGACACTGCGTTGACATTCCTTGCCTTTAGTTATGTGTCTATTAGAAGCAGAAACAAAATGTGTGGGATAGAATTTAAGCTATCCTGGGCTCCAAGTCAGATAAAGAATCTCAAGAACCTGGGTGCTTTGTGACTTGGCAACTTGGTGGCTGTTTGTCATAGAGGGTAGTTTCAGGTTACAGTGTGAGTTTGGTGATGGTAGTGTCTTAGTCATTACTGTGGCACCAGGGTGATTATTTTCTCCTTGTAATCCTCAGTCACAGACGGTCGCATGACTTCTCATGGCTATAACGTGCTGACTCTGTGTTAAGAACTTCCATACTGAGAAGGGCTTTGGGATTTGTTTAAGTTTGTTTATTTGTTTTTTTTTTTTTTTTTTTTTTTTTTTTTTTTTTTTACCACGGGGCCATTTGTTCCTTAAGAATTTATGGAGCGCTTACTAAATGACAGACACTAGTGCTCAGAAATGGAAAAGGCTCGACCACGCCCACATGGGTCAGTCACATATAGAATTGCTGTAGAGATTGGCACAGAGGTGGACCTCCTTACTGAAATGCCTAAGGTCATTTAAACATTACTAACATAGATTTGTGTGAGAGTGCCATTTCAGCCAGGTCGAATTCAAATTCAACAACTTCTGGACCATGTCTTGTCAGATTGAATAGTCACAGTCTATTAGCACATTGTTGTCTGTCTGTAGTACGTTGATTCAAAAATGTATCTTTATGCCTTTCCCAATTCCACTCTCCCTCCTTCCCTCCCTCCCTCCCTCCCTTCCTCCCTCCCTCCTTCTTTCTCTCCCATCTCTCTCTCCCTCCTTCCCTCTCTGTCTCTGTATCTTCCTTTCTCTCTTTTTATTTGGGGAGAGGGTGCACTGAGGATATCACCTAAAGCCTTGCTTGCACAAGCCAGGCAAACACTCTGTTGTAGAAAGTATAGCTAGATCCCTTTTACATTTTGAGATAGCACCTTGTTAAACTGCTCATGCAGCTTCGAACTTGTGACTGTTCAGCTTCGGTATTCCAAGTAGCTAGGATTATAGATAAATATCGATGACTTGGCCATAGTTTTAAGCACGTTAAAGGGATAGATAGCAGTCCATTTTACTGTAGTAAAAATGTAGTAGGCCTTAAATAATGACAGAATTAGATGGTTTGAATGGTATAAGTTGAGAGATATAGAAGGTTCCATGACTGTAAAAACAAAAACAAGCAACAGCAGCAGCAGCAGAAGCAGCAGCAGCAGCAACAACAACTCTTTCCTAGTATACAAGCATTCTTAGAACTCTACCACCAAAGGTAAAATTTGCCACAGAGAGGGCAGGGAGCAAACGAATAGCAGAGAATGTGAAGGAAGGTGTGATAGAAATGTGATGGAAATGTGAAAGAGAAAGGGTTTTGCGTGTCGGGGATTGAAGCCAGCTACTGCTCAAAGGAATTCACTTTAGCAATGGAAAATCTCATACAAAACGACACCTTGTACATAGATAGATATGTGAGTTTTAGTGGGAAGAAACAAAAGAAGAGCATTCTAAAGAAGAAATGCCACAAATGTTGGGTGAACTTTTCTAAGAACAGACTATCTTCTTCATAAAGGATTGAAGGGCTTGGTGTTCTCCACAGATGCTCCAGGGCACCCCCATATCAAGACTTGTCTCACAATAATACTAAGGTTTTATTTGCCTTTCTACATTCATTTCCCTCATTAGCATGTGATGGAATTTTCTGGAGGCTTTACAATATTCATTTTATTAGTGCTTGAACACAGAAATAGACACGAAATTAGGCTATCTTCTACTAAGATAAAGGCCTTACATATTTGTAAGAAAGGTGTAAAACATCACTATTCTTGTTATCTTTCTGTTTGGAAAATATTATTTTTCATAGTCTATATTAATTTTGTTAGACACAAGTCATTCATTTATAAATTAAATGATGAATGATGACTTAGGATTTTTTTATAATATATTTTATTAATTTATTCATATTACATCTGGCTCAGGATTTTTCAACTTGAGTTTCATTATGCCATTTTTACACATGCATGTCATCATGCTCATCTCTAAATAATTCCCTTTCCCACTGCCACCCCCTCCCCCCATATCCCCTGTTCCCCTCTGGCTGGTCCCTTTCCCTTTCTGCTTTCATGTCCCATTATATGCCATTCCATTTAGTGTGTTAAAGGTTCTTCAATTTAATTTCTAATGTGGCAAATATTGACAGACATGATCCACCCCACAACGAACTGTGTGCTGGCTGTTTCAGAGTAGTGCAGAGGAAGGTGTGCTTTGGGAAGGGAAGCAAGAATTGGCACTCCTTGGCAGTTTTCACAATGTAAAAGTATCCCAAGGTGAAAATATTTGAGAATTACTGGCCTTGTCTGGATACTGGAGCAGATACATTTGGGAAGTAAGTTGGGATGCTTCAGATTATTTTGGCATTTATTTAGTGTGTGTATGTGTGGGCATGTGCATACCACAACATGTATATAGCCATCAGAAGACAATTTGTTGGAACCCGTTCTGATTTTCCCTCAAGTGAGTTCCTGGAGTTGAACCCAGGCTGTCAGTCTTGGAAGCAAACACCTTTACAAACTGAGCCATCCAACAGGCTCTAAGTTGAGGTCTTGAGTAATGAGGTGAGTGTTGATTTTATTTTGAAAACCCATAAGAACCCTGGAGGGTAGCATGGCTATGACCAGTCAAATCGATGTTGCGCTCTGGAAGCTGACTCTGGAAAGAGTGTGAAGGGAAGACTTGAGGAAAGGAGAAATTAAAGACCAGGAGTAGCAACTGGGTACTGTGCAGCTGAGAAAGCAAGACAGTGTAACCTGTGAGGTGGCAGTGGGAGTTGAGGACCGTAAGGGCCTTCTTCACCTGAACTGGACCACTGTTGAGATGTAGTGAAAGATGCCGCATTTCCTCATGAAATCAATGAAGTTGTCAAATGCAGTATGTGAGATCATTCTAAATACAAAGTCCTGAGGCAGGGGCTGCCATTAAACACCAGATGCTTGATTTTAGATTCTGCCCTCAGGGTTCTTATGCTTATTGAGTTGCTTAACTCTTTGTGCCTATTATTTCTCGGCTGTAGACTGATGGCAACATTTGGTCTTATACTGTAGTGTTAGTGTGATGACAATTCTCACTAATAAAGCATGCGTCAAGGTATCTTGCTTAAGTCAACTTTTTGTACGTGTTTGTTGGATCTTGAATGTGGAAGGCCCCTTTGTACAGTGGCATTATTGAAAGACAATGGGACCCTTAAGAAGTAGGGCCCAAGGGTGGGCTTTTGGGTTAAAGGTTCTTTTGAAGGAAAATAGCAGTGGCCCTACCCATTTTATTTCTTTTTTTAAAAATTTAATTAATTTATTCAGATTACAACTCAATTGTTATCCCATCACTTGTATCCTTCTGTTCCTCCCTCCCTCCCTCCCTCCCTTCCACTTTTACCCTATTCCCCTTCCCTAGGTCTATGACCAAGGAGGACCTCCTCCCCCACTATATGGTCATAGGCTATCAAGTCTCATCTTGGTAGGCTGCTTATTCTTTCTCTGAGTGCCACCAGCCCTCCCCATCAAGAGGAAGTGGTCAAATATGGGGCACCAGAGTTTGTGTCAGAGTCAGTTCCCACTCTCCACACAACTGGGGAGAATGTCCTGTCCATTGACTAGATCTGAGTAGGGGTTCAATGTTTACTGCTTGCATTGTCCTTGGTTGGTGCAGTAGTTTGAGCAGACCCCCCTGGGCCCAGATCCACCCATCATGATGCTCTTCTTGTAGGTTTCTAGGACCCTCTGGATCATTCTATTTCCCCCATTCTCCTACATTTTTCTCACCTAGAGTCCCAATAAGATGTCCTCAAATCTATCCCAATCTCCTGGCAAGTGAAGACTTTCATGGGACATGCCTTTTGGGCTAGTGTCCAATTATAAGTAAGTATATACCATGTGAGTCTTTCTGCTTCTTGGCTAACTTACTCAGTATGATCATTTCTAGTTCCATCCATTTGTCGACAAATTTTGGGATTTCCTTGTTTTTAATAGCTGAGTAGTAGTCCATAGTGTAAATGTACCACAGTTTCTTTATCCATTCTTCAACTGAGGGACATTTTGGCTGTTTCCATGTTCTGGCTATTATGAATAAGGCTGCTATGAACATGGTTGAGCACATGTCCTTGTTTTGTGGTAGAGCATCTTCTGGGTATATTCCAAGGAGTGGAATAGCTGGGTCTTGAGGAAGCTGGGTCTTGTAGTTTTCTGAGAAAGTGCCAGATAGATTTCCAAAGGGGTTGTACCAGTTTGTATTCTCACCAGCAATGAAGGAGTGTTCCTCTCTCTCCACATCCTCACCAGCATGCGGTGTCACTTGAATTTTTGATCTTAGCCGTTCTGATGGGTGTAAGATGGACTCTCAGAGTCGTTTTGATTTGCATTTCTCTGATGACTAAAGACCCACCTGTTTTCTTATTCTTTTTATTCCACATCCTGTTCATGAGGTTAGGGTCTGCTACTTATTCCCTCTATGATGTGTCACTACAATCCTAAGGTAACAGGACCTGTTGATCATAGACCAATAGCTCCAAAACCACAAGCCAAGAGGAACCCTGTCTCTTCATGAGCTGAGCTTTCCCAGGGGATCGCCATGATGACAGGGAGGTGCTGCTATATCAGAGAGCAGCAGGGAGCAGACACTGAGTGTGGCTAGACTGCTGCTCAGCTATGGAAGCGAGGAATGACCCATTGAGGTGAATCATTAGACACACTCAGGTTCTTAGGACCCGGACTCCAGTTCCCACTTTCCCATCTATGACAGTGAGGAAGAACTTGGAGAGCTCAGCTGTTGGAAGCATTAGGTAATGTAGTGAGGTAAGTATGCTTTTGCTATTTGTTTGCTGTGATTCTTTTCCAGGCACAGCCCGTAACCAAGGATGTGGAAGGACACGCGGGGGAGGGGGAGGGGGAGGGGGGAGGCTAGAGATTACCTGTGCCTGTGGAGAGACAATGGGGACATAGCTCTAGAAGGGCATTGATTGAGGTCTTAACCAAAAAGGCCTCATACTTTACTTTCAAAGATGAAATTTGCATTTCATTTCACATTCCTTAATATATCTTAGTTTATTTTTTGGTATATAAAACATTTTAAATGACTTACCATTAAAGAACAATGGTGCTTTACCAAGGGGACCACCCCCTAGCACTCTGCTACATAGTCCCAGCAGTGCCGGGATTTGAGTAGCACAGGCTTAACCCAATTATACAGGCCCAGTAGGGAAAAAACCCAAACCACCTCTGTATATGCTTTGCTTCTTTGCAGAAGAGACGATGAATCATGAAGATTAATCGTGCCTTTTCTTGTGAGTTTAATAAATAATATCAGTTTACAGGAAGGATGAAAAGTTGATATATGTAATTAATGCTGAGTGAAAATGCCGGAGCCAAAGATTTGTACAAAATGCTGTCTTTTTAAATATATGGAAGGGTGGTTTTATTTTAAAATTCATGAAAGCTTGAGTTTAAACGCAGCAGCCTTTTCTGCAAAGGTAATTGAAGAACACCCCAAACCTCCATTCCCCACCCCTAAAAAAAGAAGGGATAAAGGGCTTCTACAAATAAACTAAGGTTCTTGGGTTGCATTAAGTCCCTGGGACAGGAATTTAACTTGGATTTCAATTATAAATAGATTTTTTAAAAATTTGGCTTGAATGGATTCCCTCTGGCTCAAGTAGAAAAGACACCAGCAATACAGATCAGGTGGTCTCTGTGTCGGTGGCGTCTTGACTCTGGTGTCCTAGAGGCAGGCCAGCTACACTGGGTGCTGTTCAATAAGATGTAGCATGAGGTGAGAAGCATTATCTATTCATTGTTCTTGGGAGACACGTTCAACGTGAAATTTACCAAGCTGTTGTGTCCAAAACCAGTTTCCCTCAGTCTCTACTCTATCTCTGCACATCTTGCTGAGACTCAGAGCCAAGCATTAGTTGGAGCTCAAGGAGTCCTGTGGAAGAGTAGAAGGTAAGAATAGAAGGACCCTGAAGGGACAAGAAGACTGCAAAGAAGACCAATAGAGAGAACTGGACCTAGGGCCCCTACACACATGTAACCAATGGGCAGTTTGAACTTCATGTGAGCCCCCTAGTAAGTTGAGCAGGTGCTCTCTATGACATGGACTCTGTTGCTTTCTTTTAATCACTTCTGCTTAACCAGACTGCCTTGCCTGGCCTCAGTGGACAGAGATCAACACAGGACATCAAGATTGCTCTCTAGCTTAACTGAATTACATCTTCAGGATTTCAATGCAAAGCGATAACAGTAGTAACAACGATGCTAACAATAATAACAATAGCAATAGTAATAATGATAATGTGTTCCAGGATCTTAATAAAATATGTTTGAAAATGAAAGAATTGAGATATTTTGAATGTGGTCTAAGTACTGGATGAAAGTGGGGAATTACTGTCACACTTATTAGTGTAGATAATGGTATCAGAGTTAAATAGAATGCACATCCGTGTGTGTGTGTGTGTGTGTGTGTGTGTGTGTGTGTGTGTTTGTACATGCATGTCAATGAAGTATGGTAGATAATTAGCTTTTTTATGGGCAGGTCCTCTGACTTACTCATCCATCTCTACACAACTCAAGGGCCAGCGAACATGGGGGTTGTTCACTGTTTGTTGAATACTTATGTACAAGCTCCTCCTGTCTTTTACATGCACTTCCTATGTATATCCTCACTGGATGTGAACTGCTAATCATCACATGGTCATACAATTTGTATGTCTTTACATGATGACTTGTGGATGTGACTAATTTACTATCTGTTAACTCCAAGTAATGTGAATGGGCCCCATCTGATCTGTTGAAAATCTTAAGAGCAAAAGACTAAAATTTCCTTAAGAAAAAAGAAAGTATGCCTCAAAATGGCAACATGGAAAGCATACCCGTGTTATTACCTTGGTACTCTGTAGAATTCAGATTTAAGGTTGAAACTGGAATTTCTAGACTCTTGGCTTACTTTGCAAAATTCTTACTTGTCAAATTCCACAATTATGTGATCTGCTGCTAAAATGCAACCCCTGCCCCCCACCCCAGATATAGACACCTATACCTTGGTTCTTCATTAGTGGGGAGCTTTGATGCAAATCCAGAGAAATACAAACAGTGGCTATCCCTACTACACAGGTGTTACAGACACAGAGTGGGTCTAAAACGGACTTGAGATGTGCCATTGGCCTTCTGAGACAAGAAGGAAACAAGGCCTCTGAGCATCTGAGCATCAAAAGTGAACTTAGAGTGACAAACATTCACTCAGAGAGCTCAAATATCTGAGTGACAGTTTTACGGACATTTCCTCTCTGTGGCACCGTATCAGATCTGGACACTAAGCAGGTAACACTGAAGAATCTCTGAGATCCACACACATGTTCAACAAGCAATGTGCTGGAGGAATTGTTATAAAGGACATATAAACCTCTCTTTAACCAGTCAGTCTCCATGTTGGCAGTGTGGCTGGGGACACCACACCATCCGCAGAGAGATTGTTTCCTTCGAAGTCCGTAATGCAGGTCTGGAAAGGATTTCTCTTGAGAGCTTCTCTTTATGATGGATTTTCTTTGTTTACAATGAACCTGGGACTTACATTTCATAGCCGGTCCTTGCTCACTGACACGACTGAAACACAGCTTCTGGAACAATAATTCGGGTGTTATTTGAAACACAGTAGCCCAGTCCTTGACTCTGTTCACACTAGGTAGAAAATTAAACCAGAACCTATTACACTCTGGTAACTCCCTTTATGGTGGCTTCGGAAACTCCTGAGTAAGTGTGAGTGTGCCCCCTAAGCCTATAAGGCAGAGGTAGGTGGCTTGGGGAAAGGCTTCAGTTTCTCTCTGATGCCTGAGTAGGATCCTCCTCTTGTCAAGAGCTCAGAAACTCATAACTTAAGGTGGCAGTAGGCTTAACTGCATCATTCTCAGCCCAGCTGCCAGAGCACTATAGAAACCTGCTCCCTCCCTCTTTTCCTCTTCTTTTCTCTCCTCCACCCCCTCTCCCCTCCTGGTTCCTTTTCCTCTCCCCCCACCTTCTGGGCTACACAGTGTATCTCTGTGTAGCCCAGGCTGGCATTGAACTTGAAGTCCTCCTGCCTCAGACTCCCAAGTGCTGAGTTTGCAGATGCCCATCAATATGCCTTGTTGCCATTCTCTGCAGAGGCTGCTCCCTACAAAACAGTTGGGGTGCCACAAATAGAACAGTTTTGGAGCAGCACACCCCAACTTCCCAAAGCTCTTGTGGTCTCAAACAAACTCCTCTTCATTGCATGCCTCGTGTAGCTCATTATGAGGTGAGAATAAATAACATTTGCCTCCCATGGTTGTTTTTGATGAGTACTTATTAACTTGAGGGGGGGGGGACAATGTGTTTGTGGGTGTTTGCTCCTGGAGTGGAAGACAGAGGAGGGTGTCAGATATCTTGCTCTGTCATCAGTCTTAGGATTTTAAGTCATTACCCTTAATGTTTTAAGACAAGGTCTCTCAATGAACCTGGAGCTAGCTGGGGCGTGGGGCAGGGGTATGTCAATCCCCAGTGATCCTCATACCTCCATCTTTCACAGTGTTGGCTTTACAAGTGTGTATGGCCACACCTGGCTTCTTATGTGGGTGCTGGGGTCTGAGCTCACAGCCTCATGTTAGCATAGGTGATCTTACCCACTGAGTCTCTTTCCATTCCGTTGTTGACAAGTTGAACCCATTGAATAGAGAATCAAGTCACAGCAAGCACTTGGTCAATTGCTTGTATTTTTTTTTCTTCAGTGCTATAGATGGAACCCAGGAGCCTAGTCTAGCGCTCAAGCCAAACTCTGTTGTTTTGTTTGTTTGGTTTGATAGATAAGATCTCATTTAGCTTACTTAGGCTGGCTTGAAACTCACTCTGCAGCACAGCAGGCATTGAATGTTTCATCCTCCTGCCTCAGCCTCCTGAGTGTCTATCAGGCCTGGCCACATCTTTTATATTGCTTACATTGTCACATTTATAAATAAGTGTCACATTATATATATAAATGTGACAAGAGTTTCACAGAGGCAGCTGCAGTAAAGGCTTTGCTTTTGAAGTTGAGGTGAGGCAGCTGACTGGTGCCTTTTCTGTGTTCTTAGTAGATTCTATTTCATTTCACCCCTGACCCCAGAGAAGGAGCCCATAGCTAGGACTGGTCTGCACGGGTCTCTGCTTTTGGTATTGCTCACTGTCGTGTTTCTTACTTTTCTTTAGTCTTCTAGGTGGATTTGAACCAGGAATGTCAGGAGAAGCCTCACATCCCTTCTCACTTGGTGTGCTATCGCAGAAACGGGGCTGAGAGTAGCACAGGCCCATGCAATCTGTGTGAGAAGTAGGAAGAGGGCCTTTTCCATCCAAACAAACAAAAACCACTTCAGCCTCCAGGTGCCGGTTTGTTGTGTGAGTCCAAGAAGTTAGGAGCCGCTGCGGGTGAGGGAGCCTGCATGTGAACTTGCAGGAGCCTCCTGGCTTTTGTGTTAAAGCAATGGTTTTGGATGCGATGGGCAGTTTCCTCTGATGCCAGGCTGCCCTGTACACTGCCTGCTTCACCGTCACGCTCAGCCGCAGAGCTCGTTGGATTCTCATGAAAAGCTTTGTTTCTAGCCATAAGGAAGTTTAAGGTCAGAAGAAGGACACCGTGCCGAGATTGGAAAAGCTCGCGGGAATTGCTGAGTGATGAGACCTTCTCTAGCGCACAGAAAAATAAAAAGCCTTTTTCTCCCCTTGTCAAACTTAAAATTTATTGAGACAAGTGGAAGACAAACTTGGGAAAAATTATTCCCCCAATGTTATGCTTTCAAGCTCCCTATGCCGTTGGGAAAAAAAAAAAAAAACAACTAAAACATTTTCTTGCAGCAAGCGGTGAAGGAGACAGGAAGGAGGGGACACCCAGTGAATCTGGGTGAGGATTGGCCCAGAATGTAAACAGAGACGCAAGGTATTGTTTTTGTTCTTGTTCAACCTGCTGCGCCATAGAGGTCGTGCTTAGAATTTTAGCTCAGGAGTATTACATACACAATGGCCAGTGAGCCCTACATAGTACAGATTCCCAGTTCAGGACGCCGCTGGCTGCTTCCCTGCAGTGTGGCTGAAGTGAGAGGATTCTACTATAGAATCTGGCATATTTTCTTAAGGCAGTTCTTGATTAAGAGCCAGTATTTATGCTCTGTGGTGACTGTGGTCTGAGATCTCACCTTGGCTGAGTTTGAGGTCCCAAGGAAGCAGCTGATCAGCTGAAGAGTGGTCTTCAGATCAGTAGATGAATACTAGAGCCTTTCTCTCAGGATAGAGATATCCACAGTATGGCACCAGGCTGGCCGTCCATTTCTAGACCAAGGGTCACTGATAGCAGGTGCTCTTGGTTGGACTTGCAAAGGGTCGATTTTCTCATCCGTATGCAATGAAAATGAAGGACCCCTTAAATGGTAGTCACGTAGTCAGCCCAGTACTGACAGCTGATGAATCTGTATTCTCTAGTCAGACAATAGGCAAGGGACACATGGCTCACCATGTTATCTGGGCTTTCTCTTGTTCAAGTGGCTTCACAGAATCTTCAGACTCTCAGGAGAACATCCTGTGCCAACCCGCCAAACTACACAGTGGAAAGTCAAACCTTTTTTATTATTGTTGTGGTTGAATGTGTATGTCTGCTGACATTTCAGCAGGAGAATGACCCCCGGAAGGTGTTTCCTACAAAGAAGATAGCAAGGTCTGAGTGGATGTTTCTATTGCCTACTGACCAGGCTTTAGAAAAAAGAGTTCACCCTCTCTCTATGGTGTGGGAGACTGCCTTGGTTTTTGTTCAAATTAAACTATATTGATAAAATGTTATTGTGTGGGTCACAGTTTTATATCTCTGCATCAAAAGAGTCACCGTGCTGGTCAGTTTCAAAGGGGGCAGGATGGGAAAGCCAAGGCTTATCCAATAGATACTTTACTGTGACTCAGAAAACAGAACGAGCTAGAGGAAAACAGCAGGAAAACAGGCTAGAAGGAGTTATTATATCAGAGATCTGGGACAACCAAGCTACTAGGTTGGGATTTAAAAAAAACCCATAAGATGCTAGGGAGCCGCTACATTCTAAGTACTGCTGCTTTTGTTTAAAGGTGGTGTTTGAATTATGAACAGATTTTATGGAACGCTGAAGTGCTGAAAATTTAAGGGAGCAGGGTTAAAATGTTTTTCTCTCCAAGGTGATCTCTATTTCAAAAATTAATTAATTAGTTAGTTAATTAATTTTACATTTTAATTTTGAAACTTGAGAGGGAATAGCAGAGAACAGGTGATACGGGGCAGGCAATGGAATTTGAGAAGGGGCCTCAGTGAGGAGAGGAAGACGACACTGAAGAGAGGAAGGGACGAGGGACAGATAGCACAGTTTGTTTGATAAAGCTTCAAAGAATCACATTATTTTATATTTCCCTAAAATTATTCACAACATGTGTGTGTGTATGTACATGTGTATCTTAAATAAAACTGTGTCACTTGACAACATGCCCCACAATTACCCTAGAACAACAACCCTTCCCCCCCAGCCCCAGTTGCATGCATAGCACAGCTCCTTTGGAGTCGCTGGTTAGGGTAGTTCAAATGACTCTCAAGTCAATATAGGCTTTTGTTTTTGAGACAGTAGTTTCCTCCTTTTCCTTGACTGTTCATATGGAGGCTTAGGGATGCTGACAATAATTTCTCTCCCTGCTTGAAGGATGCTATTTACTACATAATGGGATTTTGGAATGACTGGCAAAGCCATTCTAGGGAAGAATGCATTTTATGTTTTACTACTTTGACATTGAATGAGAAACCTAAACAGTTACTCTTTCTCTATCATGATCATTTTATTAATACTGGTCATTATCCAAATGTAATTCAAGATCACTAAACAGTTCCCAATCGAACTGGAATTACTTATGTAGATTAAGGATCATATTTTTAAATAATCATTTTTCTTTGAAAAACAGAATGCAATTAATTAAAATACATGTCTAGGGAAAAAGGCTCACGTTTTAGCAATTATTTTTAACATAAAGAGGTGTTACATATGGAGTCACTATCAATTACTAGAAATAATTACATATTTTCTTGGGTAATTTCTTGGTAATTAAAGTATCACTGAAGCGTATGATGCTTTGTTAATGAAAAGATTAAAAAGCTCACATGAGTTTATCATAGTTTGTTGAAATGTAGTTCAATGTTTATTATCATAATTTCTGATTGTTATTGC
>OU015743.1:34729705-34757788 GCA_907169655.1 Acomys percivali
ATCATTCAAGGTGCAGCAATAACAATCAGAAATTATGATAATAAACACTAAGCCACATTCTAATAAAGAACAAAACACTCTTAAAATATTTTCCTTCTGATTTTCAAAGCATTTGTGACACTAATTGCAGAATTACTGTAGGGATAAAAAAAATCAAGCCAAATGCTGCATTTTTTAAAATTTCTAAGCATTTTATACTGAGTAGTATAAACAAACACAACTGTAAACAGAATTTTTATGAATAAAGGGATTTCCAAAATGGGGCTCTGACTTAATAGTCTTACATCTGGTTTGCCATAGGAAAGGCAATGCAGTTCTCTTTCTCTTTTTTTTTTTTTTCCTGTTTGGAACAAAACAGATCTGAAAATATTCAAAGAGCAGTGGGCTGTGGTGTCATGGTGAAAATACTGCCCAATACATTCCTCTTCCTTTTCAGCTATTAGTATTAATTCCTCCTTATATGGGTGGGAGCTTTTAACTGAAAATCTAAAGAGAGGAAGGAGATTTAAGGTATTTCACTCATTCTTTCCCAGCTGTGTACAGATGTGAAGAGATTAAATCAATTTTTTGTAGAAAGTCATAAGTGTCTTCCTGGGAGGAGAAGGAGGATCCCAGGCACACAGACAAGTTCTTCCTCTGAAGTGATATCTCCTTTAGTGAGTGGTGAGACTAGACCTAAGGAGGAGGGTCTCACATAGGTGTATTTCAGAGGTGAGGGGGTTGGACATCGGCAGAGTTGGCTATTGTCAGCTTCTCACAGCTGGGTTTTTGTTGTTTCCCTTCAATTCTACTTTCCTCAATGAAATTAGTCTTAAGAAGTAGAAGTTAGTCATGGTGAAAGTATTTACACCACAGAAATCAAGAAATACTACCAATCAAGAGCCCTTTCTCTCAGACAGCCAGTTTGTCATCTCTCCACTAGAGGCATGAGTAATGGGCAATGTATTTAAAATCCATGTCAATCAAAACAGTTATCTACATAGAGGTTAATTAAGTCATGCCAAGTAGAAGCAAGGATTCCCAGTTAATTACCTTGTTAAAAATGATCTCTGGTTTGATTTATAAACCTGAGTGTGTTGGAACAATCTGGACCAGTGCTTTTGATGTGACTCTCTCTACTCATTAGATGAAGTTTCCAGTCATATGGCTTTGCCCTTCCATACTCACATTAATTTTCCCCATAAATACAACAGAGATAGATGCTCTACAAAGGTGCTCTAGATTTAGCCCTACACTCATTGAGGCATGATAATTCTTTAATTTTCCAAAGCATCACTACTATTTAGTGAAAGTTAAACTGGATAATAAGACACACAGTCAGGGGCCCAGACTCTTTCTGTATCTTATTTCCAATCCTCCATCACCTCATACTATTTTCTTGCCATACTCCTCCATTTCCTTTCTTACTCCATAATACATCCTGAGTCCATGTGCATCTAAAGGCCTTGCCTTCATTATTCTCCATCCTTTTCCCCCTCACTTTAATCTTTCAAGTCTCAATGATAGTCATATTTTGTCAGGAAACCTTTGCACAGTGTCTATAATTCTCATTGATCTCTCTCTCTCTCTCTCTCTCTCTCTCTCTCTCTCTCTCTCTCTCTCTCTCTCTCTCAAACTACCAAGCATAGGGACACTTCCTGGTAGTTATTCAGTATGTAATTTGGATGCTAGAATGACAGTTCTGCATGCATATCACATACTATAAGTCCAGGGTCCCCACTGACCTTAGGGCAAGCCTGGGGGTTCACTGCTTCATAAGGTAGAAGAGGAAGGGAAGATGAAGAAGAGAAGCTGTGTCTTCAGGACCAGATTTTATTGGGATCAGTGTTTTTGTCCAGACAAGTTTAAATTATAGTTTTCTTCTAAAGACGGACCATTAAGAACATTTTATTTATAGCTGCTGATTGAGTGTTGGGAAGCTGGGTTTTACTCACATCTGATTTTTGAGGGATGGAGGTATTTGGACATATGGGATAAAGTGTTCAGGGCATTTTAAAATATCCGTAGCCTACTTCTTTCACTTAAGTCTTGTTTTTCATCTCCAAACAACCACATTATAATGTATTAGTAAACATTTATATTTTCAAAATGATGATACTTAAATATGCTTTCACTGGGATGTCAATTTCACAAAATTGGCTGTTTTCCTTAAAATTATCTTCTTTGGAAGTTGCCCATTTTTTTGTGTTAATTCAACTTTCCAATGAAATGATTTAATTCTGGACAGAAGGGTTTTAGAAAGTCTCAGGGCTTCAAATTCTTCTGCCCACGTTGGAACTTCCACTTGCTTCTTTCTTATCCTTTTGTGTTGTCGAACAGTTTTGATTTGTGTCCCTGGATAAAAACCTTGTTTTCATTTTGCTTGAGACGCATTGTCTTAAACATCTCTCTCTCCTCACGTTGCTCAGATGTGTTTTTCTTGGCAGGAATCCTACCTCGCTTGGATCACTTGGGTGTGGGTGTGACCTCAAGCTTTCCTACAGCCAATATTCCACATGGCCAGGCCAGCGTGGAGACCCAACTCCCCTCTCCTCCAACCGAGGAGCAGAAAACAGCAAAGACAAGTGCTCAGGGCACTTTCCTGAGATGATGATTTAAATTATCATGCTCTCCTGGGGTCCTTGAGAAATAGGCCACTCTCTGATCATTTTTGAGCACTTGCCAGCATGCCTGAAATATGAGGAGCAGGAAAAAATGTGTCTGCTTTTCTAATTAGTTTTTTCCCCCAGTAAGTCATATCCCTTTCCTTTTAAGTGACGGAAAACATTAGGGTTCTTAGGGTATGTCTATTTTCCACAGGGGTTTACATCATCGCTTTATCTAATTATTTCTCAATTACAAATAATAATTAAACCAAATGGTGATGCAAACTGGAACGGTAACAATATATCTTTTTAGAAGAGCTCCCAGAGGAAAGAGAACACCAGGGTTGAAAATTCTTTGTTCATTCTCAACACTCTGCACAGATGCAAAGGCACAGGCTTTGATTCGCAAACCATGTCTCGTGTCCCCTGACCCAGACCAAATGGCCAGACTGAAGACTTCAGTCGTGAGCTGTTGTCCATTTTGGTGCAGCTTTCATAGTTAAAACAAATGTGACCACTGCTACAAAAGTCAGTCGTTGTTGATGGTATCCCTTTACACACACACACACACACACACACACACACACACACACCCTTTTTGAGAAAGAGTGTCATGTGCCCTATGCTGCTCTTATATTCCTTCCCTCTGTGTCTAGTTCCTGACTTCTGGTAGCACCACGCTTTGTTTTACAATGAGCTGGGGATTGAACCTACGGCCCTTTTCACGGGAGGCAAGTCCTCTGTTACTGAGCTATATCTCCAACTTGCAATGGAGTGACTTTTGATAGAGCATATCTATGATGACACTTAACCAGGAGTCAGGGCAGCTGACTCTACAGTGATGATGTACTCAAGCTTGCTAAGCAAGTCCTGGCCTATGTTTCTCAGCTTGAATTATCCACGAATTGCTCCATCCCACCATGAAGATGTCCTACTTCAGACTCCTTTACAGCTTGCTAGACAGATGAACCAAGTGAAATTATGCATAATTACTCTTTGTAGTTTCTTTTGAGCTAGTAGATGGCACAAGATTCTAAATAGAATTGCCCAGAGAAAATCTTCAAATCCAATAAGAAAATAACAAATGGGAGTATATACTGTTGGTGGCACTAAATTCTGTAAAGGAATTTACAGAACTTAATTTAATTTTGTAAAGGAAATATAAGAAATACTGTCTTGACAACTTTGCTATAGATAACAAAACTTTAGGTGAGACTTCATAAAAATTAAAAACACCAAAATCTTCAAAGATACTATAAAGAAACTAAAAAGTCTCAGGTGGAGAGAAAACACAATATGCCATGATTCTTATTCAGAATGTATGAAGATTGCCTATAAATCAACAGCAAAAGAACAAACAACCTGATTTTTTTTATTTATTTATTTATTTATTTATTTATTTATTTATTTATGTTAAATGAGCAAAAGTCATACAGTCCAAACTAAAAGGTATTGCAATGGATAATAATCACATTAAAAGGTGTTTAACATCAGGAAGGTACACATCAGAACTCCAACCACATATTTTGCGTCCATTAACGTTATGGAAAGCAAACAGCCCTGATGCCACCAGATGCTAGGGAGCACATGAGTAACTGAAACTCTTACTGTGCTGTTGGGAGTATAACGTAGTATAACGATGTGTGGGTGGTGAATGGGCAGCTGCTTATGAAGTTAAACATCTACTAACCCCATAACCTGGGAAATATGCTCCTAAATACCAAGAATTCATGGAGGAATCAATTATGACATTGACATCACGGTATTATAGAGCATGATGTAGCAAAGAAACATGTTGGTTTCCATGATATCTGACAATGTGGGGAGGGTAAGTCTCACATGGATTTCATGGAGATAGACAGAGCAAGAGTGAGAGAGGGAGTGAGAGAGAGCGAGAGAGCCAGAGAGAGCCAGAGAGAGAGTGAGAGAGAGAGACAGAGAGACACACAGAGAGAGACAGAGAGAGAGAGAGAGAGAGAGAAGAGAGAGAGAGAGAGAGAGAGAGAGAGAGAGAGAGAGAGAGAGAGAGAGAGAGAGAGCACTAGAGAGAAAGCGAGCAAGCCAGCAAGCAAGAGGTGGGGAGGGAGGGAGGGAAGACGGGAGGAAAGGAGAGAGACTCAGATTTAAATAAAGGAATAAGTACATTACATGATTTTTTTCATATAAAGCTCTGAAATTGGGAAAAGTTATCTGGGCCCAGTAACTCAGATCAGTGATCAGCTGGCAGCAGGTGTGTGTGTGTGTGTGTGTGTGTGTGTGTGTGTGTGTAGAGATTCTTAGCAGAAAATGAAAATGGGAGTGAGTTACCATTTTAGTTCTTTCTAAAAAGAGTTTATTAGTGTATATTAATTATCCAGAATAATGGGCTACATTCTGACACTTTCATACATATTCATGATGGATCATATTCACCCCCAATTACTTTCTCATGCCCCTCCTCCTCCCACTGATCTCTTTCGCCTTTCTACTTTCATGTATGTATGTATGTATGTATGTATGTATGTATGTATGTATGTATGTATGTGCTACCCAGTGAGTTCCACTAGAGGTACTTACAGGAGAATGAATGATGGATAATACTTACTACCCCTTCCTTAGAGGCGGACGGCTACAACACTGAGAAAAAGGCCTCAGCCATAGCAGCTATCTTTACTTCATTTCTCTTTTTTTCTTATTACCTAGTTTGGACCCAACCGCTACACAAAGCTTCAAGCTTTCATCATGGTGTGACTGTCCCTCATTGCTTCTTCATCTGCATGTGTACCAGGACCACATGAACAGCCGAGACTAGATGTGCTCACACTGCTTGCTGCTGAGGTTTCCTTTCCCATGAGGCTCTGCTCTCACACCCCTGTATTTCCCAACCCCAAGCAGCTGTTGCGATTCATTTATTTATGTTAACGTTTAATTTGTGATGCAGTTAGAAGAGGCTGTCAGCAAGGGAGAATCAAATATAAAGTTTATTTTTTCTCCCAGCAGGGAAAAGCCAGAGGAGAAGGAAGGCCACTTCTTAGGTTTGTTTGCTTTATTATTATTTTTTAAGCGTCTGAAGTTTTGATCCCTTTAAGTGCAGAGCCCAAGGAGAGAAAATTTAAAGTTTGATTTAATTAATTTTTTAGGTAGAATCTACTTTTTCTTTAGTGTAAATGGGAGAGAGGATGGAATTTCCTCCCCACAGGAACTGATTGTGTAGATTCTGATTTGCTTATTTATTTATTACTGAAAAGATACTGACTTTGACTGACAAACCACAGAATTAGGAGTTCAGAAAACTTGTATAAAACTGAGTGCTGGGGAAAAGATGAAACTAAGATGGCTCCAAAGAATGAGATTGGCTCTTGAGGCCATGGAAAAAAATCTGTGCCTCAACTATTGCCTTTGCTGATTTCTTCTAAGAACTTAAGTCCTTACATTAGATATATTTCTGGCTGGGAAGTGACTCGGTGTGTAGAAGTTCTTTTCGTTCAAGCCTGAGTGCTGGAGCCTGGGTCCCTAGAAACAAAGTACAAATTGAACACAGTAGTATAAACACATCATTTCTGTTCTCTACTAGAAACGGAAAGTAGAGACAGGAACATGTAGTTCCAGAAGCTCAAGGTCGGGCTAGCCCGGCTGACACGGTGTTGATGAGTTCCTGTCTCAGATGCTAGGTCAAGGACAGACAGCAGAAAGTTGTCTTCTGACTTCCACGTGTGTTTTGTGGCATATGTGTGTGTACCCACATACACGAGCACACAGACATATGTGCACTCATCGATCACATATGTAAATATACAACAATGTAAAAAAAAATTCCTGGTTTGTGTATTAGCTATACAAAAACTAATAAGAAATGGAGGAAAAGAAAAAGAAAAAATCTTCAACAGCTAAAGAGGTTTGGGGAAAACTGGATTTGATGGTACACACTTATAAGCACAGCTCTTGAGAGGTGGAAGTGGGGGGGGGTGGTGGTGGTGGTGGTCAGAAGTTCAAAGCTAGTCTCAGATTTATAACTATTGTGAGGCACACCTGGGCTAACGGGTCCCTGCTTCAAAATCCAAGCCAACTAACTGACCAACCAACCAACCAACCAACCAACCAACCAACCAACCAATCACCACCACACCAAAACAAACAAAAACAAACAAACAAAAAAGACAAGACGTTTTGGAAAACGAGAGCAAATAACATTAAAAATTTTGGTGCAAGATTTCCCAGGATCTGCAATATTTCTAAGTATGTTCTTGATGTCTGAGGAAAACAATGGTATCATATAGCCACATAAAAACTCCTGAGCCAAGCCCAAATCAGGTTTTAATCCCTTTATCTGCACCAACATTTTAGGATGAAGATCCTCACTACACCTTTACTGAGGATATGTTGCATCCAAGCGCTGGAACATGTGTCAAAACACAAACCACCTAGGAGGGAGAGACTCTGAAATTCAAAGTCGCACAGCAAGTTCGAGGACAGGATGAGCTACAGAACACCCTGTTTGTTTTTTTTTTAAGCATATGAGGACATCAGGACAGGGAAATGATACAATTTAAAATGATAATCAGCCAGCCTAACTTCATATTCAAATTATAACAGTTTCCCAAGTGAACACTCAGTGCTTTATAAAAACTCAGCAGGGTTGGCTCACTCATTATGATCATTTCTAGTTCAATCCATTTGTCCACAAATTTTGGGAATTCCTTGTTTTTAATAGCTGAGTAGTATTCCTAGTGCAAATGTACCACAGTTTCTTTATCCATTCTTCTACTGAGGGACACTTAGGCTGTTTCCATGTTCTGGCAATTATGAATAAGGCAGAAAGACTCAAATGGTATATACTCACTTATAACTGGACACTAGCCCAAGGGACAGGTCCCATGAAAGTCTGCACCTACCAGGAAAGTGGGATAGAGGTGAGGACATCCTATTGAGACTCTAGGTGAGAAAAATATAGGGGATAGGGAAGTAGGTGGATCCAGAGAGTCCTAGAAACCTACAAGAGGAACATTATGATGGGTGGATCTGAGCCCAGGGGTTCTGCTTAATCTAAGGCACCAACCAAGGACGAAACGTGCAGTCATCATCAAACCCCTACCCAGATCTAGCCAAGGGACAGAACATTTTCCACAGTTAAGTGGAGACTGGGGACTGACTCTCACAGGATCTCTGGTGCCCCATATTTGGCCTTGTCCCTTTGTTGGGGAGGCCCAATGGCGGAGGAAGGATAGCGAACTACCAAGAAGAGACTTGATACCCTAGCACCATATTCAGGGGGAGGAGGTCCCCCTCAGTCACAGTCATAGGGAAGGGGGATTGGGGTGAAAGTGGAAGGGAGGGAGGAATGGGAGGATGCATGGGATGGGATAGAAAATGAGATGTAACATGAATTATTTTTCAATAAAAATGTGTTATTAATAAAAAACAAACAAACAAACAAACAAAAACTGAGCAGGAAGGTTCTTGGGCTGCAATAAAATATGACAGGGACAGAGCACAACCATGATGGCAGCCAGGGTGCCTGGAAGAGAGAGAGAGAGGTTTGGTAAAGAGAGACCCATTCTGAATTTTGATCCAAGCAGCAAATTATCAGTTAGAACCAAATGAGAGAAAAGGGATGTTACCAATATAATCAGACCCAGGAAGATTCATACAGATTTCGATTAGAAGCTTTCTGTGCTGAATTGAAAACATAATGATTGGCAGCAACCAGGGAGATGTTCAAAGTTTTCTCAACATGTAAATCTGCCTGTTGGCATGTGGAGGGCTGGTTTCTGGTGAGACTACTCATGGCACCAAACCCATTTCCTGTCATTCAGTGGCATTTCCCAGTCTCTTCTCCAACTGGAGGAGATTCTGGCCAGTGCCATATTGGCAGATGTGTTCAGCTATACCCTCACTCCTGACATATATAAGGTTCTGCGTGACTCAACTTTTTCTTCGCCCTTCTCGCCTTCCAGCTGTGTATCACCATGGGAACGAGATGACAAAGGCATGTGATCAGAGCATCCTGGTTTCCCAAATGGCTCTTTGGAGGACACTCAACAAGCCGACAAACTGGAGTCTGTATAGGCTAAACACATTTCTGTTGTGTTAGTCATTGTTTGTGTTGTCTTTGTTGCCAGCACACTTCAGGCTAATTACCTTGACTGACACATCGTCAGGGATAACAAGGGTGTTATAGTTGAGGAGGGTGAATCTTTAAGGTACTGGTAGTAACTTACTCTTCATAGCGGCTGCAACAGGAAGCACCTTCTCTTATTGCTGCCCTGTTCCATGGAAATCGTCTTAAAATCAGATAACAGAAGATGAACGCTGAAGTGTTTCATCTTTCTCATCTCTCCCCCCCCCCCAGGTATCCCACTCATTGAAAGTGACCACCCTGCCTTGGGTTGTGTTTTGGATCAGATAAAGCATATGGGGCTGTGAGAATTGGTTTCCTTAGTGATGAAGTGTAGAACCACCCTCCACAGAGGCAGCCTGAGCAGAACCAAGCCAGGAATCTGCTGACCTGCTGGCCTTCCATACATTTACACACCTTGGCCCACTGCCCAGCTCAGCACAGCTGCCTAGAACAATCCTCAATCCTTAGGAACTTCTCCCAAGAGAATTCCATGAAAGCAGGAGCTGGTAGGAAAACAAAGATGAAGGGAATGTAAACCTTGCTTAGGAATTAAACGAATTCTGAAGAACAGGAATCTAGCCAGCCGTGATATTTATCAGACTTCTGACAGCCAAAATGAAGAGGTTAGGGATTATTGGATGCGTGTTTACATCTGGTGAAAGTCTTATATGGAAAGAAGATATGAATTTTTTAAAAGTGTGAATGGTTGCTTTTGGGGAGTAAAATACTATTCTTGCTACCCAGGGAGACTCATAAATACATATGCCCTCCCCCCCCCTTTTTCTAAAATAACTGATGACACATTCCAATTGACGAGTCAGCAATTTTGAAGTGTTTGTCACCATAAACAAGGATAAATGTACACTTTTTGAACCTGGGAAAATAAATAATTTATGGCGTCTCCTTCATCAAAATGAATTTAAAATTAGGCACGAAAGCAAACATTTATTTAGGAACACAATCACAGCAAGTTATAAAATTAAAAGGATGTCTGGCATAAAATCAGATAATGAGGACACCTGACAGGGTGGTTAGTGGATGCACTAGCATACATACCTCTTACTTACGACTTTCCTCTATGTTTTTGGTTGTATTCTCTTTGGCCATATTACTAGAGGACAGGAATTCTGTAATATTTTCTATGTAGGAAATAAGAAGTTCATAAGCCTTTCCTTTAGCATGTGTTTAAGCATCTTTGGCTTCAGATCTTGTTTATGGTAATTTAATGGAAATTATTGGGATTATTATTAACTTTGGGAATCATGTTCCTTTCACAAATAAGCTGTTAACACTAGGAACAGTTAGCACAGACTAGCTTCTGGCTCTACTTTTAAACCCTGCTTTTTGCCGCTACTGATGACATTTATTCTTATGGTGCAATGTCTTATCTTGACATGGCTTCCAGCTCTTTGTGTTTTAATGCTGGGTAAATTGTTACAGTGGATGGTAAAAATTCCTAGAAGCCACTTCTGAGTGGGGATGACTGGTGATAAATTAATTATGCACGGAAGCAATATAAAACCGAATAAATACATTTTCCTAAGCCCTGAGTATGTCTCCAGAGCCAGGACCCCCTTAGCTAGCTGTACATTAAAATTTTCTGTTGCTAATAATTGTCCTAAGACCCCAAGGAACACTCTAGAGACTGTGTCTCAGGGACAAGTTTCCTTTTGCATCTGTGCTTGTCAGGAAATGCCCATGTCATCTAGATGGGTACTCATCATGTTGAGTCTCTGTCTGCTTTGGTCGTCCTTTCAATCTTTGGGATGATTTTTGACTATGTATCTCTTACCTGCCATTGATCAGATGCCTCGAAGTTTTATGCAAGTCAAGATTAGAGTAGATGGGCATATGAATTTTACATACTAGTCAGTGTATCACTACTTTTAAGAGAATCTATGCTAATGGGCTTCTATAAGGGTGCTAGCAGGTTTTTTGTAGTGGCTTCTTTGGTGGTGGCTTGCTCACATCTGACACAAAATAAGTTAAGGGCTCTGAGCTACTTATGCCTACAATTTATCCTTGAATTGGAGCCGACGATGTGGTCTATGCATTGGTTCCCCCTGGTCTATTTTCGGATTGCAGTATCACTTCTGGTGTGCAGTACCAACAGCAATTGGTGGATGCAGCAGGTATCTTCAGCTTCACAGGACTCTTGTCATTTGGCATCCAGGGTTGTCATCATCCTGGTTTTTCTAGAGGTTCTAAACCTTGTTGGAACTCATGTCCTCCAAAGGCTTTCAGCAACATACTGCAGTCATGCCAATGATGCCTTATGATAAATGTTATCTCTCGTCTCCTGTGAGTGTGGTGTGGTGGACAGAGTAGCCTCCTGCCCTCTGGGCTCAGTGGTTTTTTACCATGCTGAGTGAGAGATGGACATTCCTTGTATAAGTGAGATACACTCCTCTGCTTCCTTTCCCTTCATTCCCTTCCCTTTCCTCCCTAGTGTGTGGAAGAAGAGCCAAAATAATAATAAGCAACCTTATTCTAGAGACAAAACAATTCTGGATTAAAGAAGTTACCAAGAAAAGTAGACCTCAACTGTGTTGTTTTGCATTTAAACTGTAAAAATGGAAATGGTAAAGTTAAAATAATCAGAGGGAAAAAAAAGTCATTGCTCTAATTTTCCTGGAGACTTTGGGTGATCCTTGCACTTGTCCTTGCCATCAATGCTGGGCAGTAATAACTTTTGGGAGACTCACCAGAGATCAGTGTTCCCAGGTGGCACGCTGAGTGAGGCAGCATTACAAGCAATCTTGTAAATAACATTGACTATACTGCACTAAGGGAATGGCCGCAGAAGTAAGATGCTCGATTTTATTATAACACAAGCATGTTGCAAAAGCTCTATTTTTGTTTATTTTTAAAAATAGGTTTTTAATTTTGGAGGGATTACAATAAATTATGTCATTTCACCCTTCGCTCTCTTCCATCAAAACCCTCACACATATACTTCTTTTTTTGAGTCTTATAGTGGATGTTTTGAAATGGTTCCCCTGCCTGCATGGATAGAGGTCATGTCTGAACACCATAAGCAATCTGTCTATACACTGATAGTCAACAAATACAGAAACAAATTCTTCTTGTCTGCTAGACACTCTAAATACTCCTTGACAAGTTAGGCTACATATTTTCAATAGAGTTAGCTGTTTTAAAAGGAGCCTGAAAAATATTTCCCTCTGAGAAGCCATGTCTGTGGTTTTTCTACAGTTAACTGACAGTGGGGAAATAAAAAGACAAAGAAGAGGACATCTGATAGAAAGAGAATCTGGGTGCAAGACTGAGGTAAATTTTAGCTTACTCATTGCAATAGTGTCCATGTCGACTATTTGTGCTGCCTCATCTACACAAGGGGTTGTACATTTACTTTTTTTCAAATAAAATAATTTCAAGAAGTTTGTATTTCTTAGTTATTTTCCACAGACATTTCTGTTGCAACCTCCTCAAAAATAACTCCCCCCCCTCATTCAATTGACCTTAATAGCAAGCACAGCAGAATTTGATTAATTCATCTTATATGTCCATAATTAACGTAAAAGGGCCAACAGTCTCTCAACTTTCTTCTCAGGGAAGATCTAATAATGAAGCTCAAGTGCAGTTTAATATGACCTAATTTTAAGAAATATAATGGCTGGAGAATTACTTTGAGAAGTTATAAGTGTTATGCAAATGTGAAATACCCTCATTACTAGTGCCATTATTGGCACTAGTGTCTATAAGCTAATGTTCATTTATCTGCTGCATTACAAAACTAAAAAGTAAAAGAATCCTGCAGTCTCTATGGACTTCTCAGGGGATCTTTGTTGTTAACTGCGATGTCCCTGGTACCCAGCTCCATTCCTAGGACTCAGTAAGCATTCAGTTAGTATTCCTTGAAATAATGGATGAATGATCTCTGATTATATGTTGAGGATGCCTTTCTTCCTTCAATTTTATGCTGTGGTGAACAAGCCTTTCATATGTAAGCATTTTTTAAAGGATGAATTTCTAGAGGTTAAAATTTTGGGCCATAGGCTTTATACAAACCTTGGTGTTTTTTTTTTCCTTTTGTTGTTTGAGGATTCATACATCATACACACATATAATGTGTTTTGATAAAATCCACTATAAATCCCCCTGCTATTTCACTCCTATCCTCAACCACCACTTCTCTTTCCCCAGATTATATGCTCAAAAAAAACAAAGGGGCAGGGAGAAGCGCCACTGAGTCTATTTACTACTGCATCTATGTGCATGGGTGGAGGACCATCTACTGAAATATGGGTAGCTTCTCAGAGGCTGTGGGTCATATACTTAAAGAAAGTTGACTTTTCCTCCTCCCAGAAACCATCAGTTGCCAATAGCCCCTCAGCTCCAAGTAGGGCTTCATAAACCCCTTGCCATGTGTGCCTGGATTTTGGCTGATTTGATAACGTGCAGATCTAGTGCACATAGTCCTAGATGCTATGAGTTTATTACTTCAGTAGCCTTGTCATGTCCAGCAAATATTGTTTTACTTTAGATGCTCACTCACTTTTAAATCTCATTGCCAAATTGCCTTCCAGGAATGTCCACGTTTTCAATGAGTGCTTATCAGAGGCTCATTTGAGTTCAGGCAGTGCTGTGTGCATCTCTAGAAAGATACTGATGAATAAGACATCAGTCTCCATGACCTTATATTTTAATCAGCAAGAAAGAAGATAAAAGACAATCAGATTAAAAAATGATGTAGTTCCAGCAGTGATGAGTGCTATAGAGAAATGTTAAAGGAGATGAGAGGGCTTGGCTGATTATATTATTAGATTTAAATATTCATTTTACTATTTGTAAGTGACTGTGGGAATGGAGAGAGGGGGCAGGAAAACTAGAATAAAGTAAATATGCAATGAGTTACAGGACAACATCTAAAATGATGCAAATGCTCAGGGCTTCATGGCGGTTCTAATATCTGCTGGTCTGTTGAGACTGGTAGAAGTCAAATAATAAATGAAACCCACGTCTGTCTTACAACTGGACTCTGATGTGGTCATCTCCCCACTATGCAAAGATTGTCGCGAGCCGCTGTCGCCATTACAAGATGGCGCCGGTTTCCTGCTTCTGGGTTCTTCCCGGTAGCAGACGACCCTAGCGCGCATGTGCCAGCCCCTGCTTAGCCCGTATGCTAATTGAGGCGCACTTAAGGAGCCAATGAGACTTTGCAGCGTGCTCTCCCATTTCATTTTTAACCTATCCTGGCTAGGGGTGTTAACCTGCCCCTCTATATATTCGGCCTGCTCTCCCTGTTTCGGGGCCCTCGTCAATTCCTAAAAGAGCTGTAACAATAAACCGTGTGTCAGAAGAATCCTGCGTGTGGCATTCTCCTTTTCGGCGAGGCAGGCGCGACAAAAGATAATGTGGGTAGATTAGTTGCCTGTGGACAGAGGTCCATGATGTAAGAAGAGAACAAAAGGTAGTTAGCGCTCCCATCAAGGATGTAGCACACATATTACTCAGAGGGAGCTGGCTTCATAGAATGGTAAGCAACTAACTGAACATTGAATTAATTTTCCAGTGAGGAAATTATACACCAAGGTTTCATCTTGGAAGCTAGAACTAGTTGGTCCTTATTATCAGTTACCAAGGGAGATTTGATAGCTTCTGCTTGATGGGAAAAGATAGGAACATGACAGGAACTTATAGAGTTCCATGGTGTACCTCATATAATTCTCATCTTTTTTGGTAAAAGTTACAGGAAAACTTGAGACTGGAGAGATGATCCAACAGTTAAGAGCACTGGCTGACTTTCAAGAGGACCCAAGTTTGATTTCCACCGCCCACGTGGCCATTAACTACAGTCTGGAGGACCCAACACTATCTTCTGGCCTCCTTGGACACAAAGCATGCACTTGCACACAGACATACAAGCGAACATTAAAACCATGTGTGTACAATAAGGTAATTAATGTTTTCCAAGTTACAGGAAAGCTATTTAAAAACCAGTAAGATGATAGGACCTTTGAGATTAAGACTCTTCAGAAGCAAAGGTTTGGGTTCATTTACCAAGCCAACCCCACGAAACTAAAGTGTGGCTAAAGGCAAAAAAGCCATGGGTTTAATTAGTTAGAGAAGGAGACAGTACTGTCCAAATACAGCCTCATGACCAATTAGAGATGTGCAGCTTTAGGGATCCACTGCCTTGAAGATGCTTTGCCTTTTCAGTTTTCACTGGCTCCTTGTTGCTTCTTATTATTTTTAAAGTCAACATTTTCTCTTAGCTTCATAGCTCAGCAATGATATTTTTATTACCTCAGTATTGTATTTCCAGCATTTCCATTTTCAAGAATGATTTGAATGGCTCAATTACCTGTGTGGAAAAATCTTAGGGGATGTGGATGTGATATATGCCAATTTAAGTAATTTTCAAAATAAAACTTTTTATTTCAAGTAGGCACATGTCTATACACAACTGTGAAGGGTTCAATCCATTGCATTTTATTCAGTTTTCCCCAGGAGAACATTTTAAAAAATATATTCTGTGCGTAATTTCACAAGTAGGTCACTGACATTGATTTGTTTTGTTTTTGAGAAGGGGTCTCACTATGGAGGTCTGGCTGGGCTGGGGTTCACTGTGTAGATTAGACTGGCTTTGAACTCACAGAGATCTACCTGTCTGTGCCTCTTCAGTTCTTGGATTGATTAAAATTATGCACTCCTGCACCTGACTGACATTGACATTACTACAATCCAACATTCTTCAAAGTTCTCTGATTTGATGATTATTGTATGACCTAGCTTGTATTTTTGAAAATCTAGTTTAGTTATTATTCTAGCAAAAAGTAATTCATTTTTTTAAAAGAAGCGAGGATCTGACTAATAAAGAGGGAGCTTATTCCAGATATAGGAATCAGCAACAGCTTCATGGACAGGATAATGGAACCCTTGGACAGTGACACGCCTGGAGTACTGTCAGGGAAATGACAGAGGAGCATCCCTTAGACTCAGTGGCAGCAGATGTAGAACCCATGATGGGATGAGCTTGGCTCATACTCCACAGAAACATTTAATCTGATGTGACAAGACATTCTTTTAACATTTTTATTTTTATCATTTCCTCCTTTTGGACAAAGTTTTGCTGTGACTTCCTAAGGCCCTAGGTATCCTCCAACCACAGTCTTTCAAGTATCAGGGACTACAGGCATATGCCACTCCACTGAGGTGACATGATGCAGCAAGTGAGGAAGAGTGAAGTCAGAGATGTAGACAAGTGACGTCAAAAAGGCCATGGTCAAAAGAACTGATGTCACTCTCAATTCACTTGGAATAATTTTCAGAGCAACATGTTCAATAACAATCCTTAAAAAGCCCAACTTTTAAGGATTTCTTCCTTGAAATATGCCCTTAAATAGATTGAAATGTTTTATTTTATTTCTTTCCTTTATCTGTCACACAGAATTATTGCCATCCTGTGTGACCAGCCGTCAATCACCCTTTGAAATATGCTGGTGATAACATCTCAAGTGCACATCAGGCTACTAAAGTGTCTTAGTAAAACTGGGTTGCTGACTGTTGCCAGTAACAATATTATATAGGTTTGATAAGTTAGAAAGACACCATGGTTTATTTGGGCTCACTGTTGTGGGTCAAAGGTTAAGAGACCACACATGGTCAGTGGCTTTAATGCTGGTATAGTCCTAAGGAGACAGAAGACATCAGGTAAGAGAAAGAATAAGCACATACGTATATTAGGCTTCCCCCCTTTTCTTTCCTCCTCCTCTTCTTTCTTTCCCATCTCCTTGTTTGTTAGCCCAGACTGTCCTTAAACTCAGGGTTCCTCCTGCTCTACCTAATAATTGCTAAAATCAGATATGCACTACCACACCTGGCTCTTCCCTGTTCTTATCAGGTGACTAGTATCCAATGACAGATCCATCCTAAAGATGCTATCTTGATCAACCCCCAGAGGTCTACCCTTTAAACAGACCAGGACTTACATGAGTTTATAGAGAGGAAAAATAAAATTTAAGCCATAGAAGGTTGTCTTGTATAATGTTTTTTAAAAGATGTTTCAAGTTTTATATATATAGTGACCTAGTAGTAGTTCCTAACCTGAAAACATGAGGATCTTAAAGCTATTTCATGAATTTATGGAGGAATATTTATTATTTGTATATGCTTGTCTCACTAACTGCATTGTTTTAAAGATGTGTTTCTGGGCATGGGTTATTGGCACTTGAACATATGGCTGACTTAACATGATTTTTCTATGCAACAAATGAATGAGTTAGACTGAATGAGAATGGCCCCTGTATGCTCATGTGTTTGAAAATTTTGTTCCCAGTGGGTGGCACTCTTTGGAAAGGATTAGGAGGTGTGTGGCCTTTTTGGAGGAGTCATGCCAATAGGAGCATGCTTTGAGGTTTCAAAAGACCTGTGCCCTTCCCAGTGTGCTCCCCCTTCCACCTGTCTGCCTCACGGATAGGGATCAAGATGTGAACTCTCAGATGTTCCTGCTGCCATGCCTGTGCTCTACCACCATGGACTCTAACCATATGACACTGTAAACCAAGTTAAACCCTTTCATACGTTGCCTCGGTCATGGTGTTTTAGTGCAGCAGTAGAAGAGTAACTAAGACGAAAAGTCAGTACTTTTGAAGAAATGATAGGTATCCAAACCTTAACATAAATGAAAAAACATTTGATAATCTCGATAAAATTCAGATTTGCATAGGTTCAGTGTGAGGGAGAACTCCAGATTCAGGTTTGAATCATTGCATGTGGCGGGGAGGGGAGGGCACGGCGGGGGGGACCCCAGATCCTGAAATTCAGCAGATGTTGCTGCTCTAGGGACTACTCTCTTAAATAACATGTTCTTAAAACCCTGACTCAGTAGGGAAACAGTTTGCCAAGATTTTAGTATTATCAAGAACTCATTGTATTCTCAGTTTACATAGATTTCTCCAGCTTATTCCGGGGTGTTTTGAAAGACTATGGATCCACACAGACCTCCTTAGAAACTGCTTTTCAGCCATCACCAAGTTCAACACATAGAAACTTCACAGAAAATGATGGACTCCCCAACTATGCTCGTTCAATTTCCTTTGCAGCTGCCGAGTGTCTCCTTGGGACAGTAATGTGATTGATAGCAAGAGGCTGGTGGACACTGTTATAGTTACTAGATGTTTCCTTAATGGCAAAAGATATGGAAACTGAAGACTTCTAGAAAGCAGGAGACAATAAGGCACACTCCCAGACGAGGGCTTTCAGGTCCCCAGGTCTCTGCAGAAACATACAGCAGCTGTTGATGCCACTGTGTGAAGTTAGCGTTCTTACCTTGATGAGAAAAGTACCTCTTTGCCAGAGCAGGATGTATCATTCCTGTATCCCTAGGTGATATTATAGGGTCTCACTCTGCCTGCCAACTTTCAGAGAAAGAACCACTTGGCAATATTTTAGAGGTTTTGTTTTCATTGTAAGAGCAGCCTAATAAGAGAGTTGGTGTTGCATGTCTGAGTATGTCTCTATTACCTGGTAAAGGCCCGTTCCTTCCTTCATCACCTATATTAACATGGGCAGGTCCCAGATCATCATAGAAAATGTCTAGGGCAGTAGAAAAGAAGTCTGTTGCTTATGTTTTTCTCTTCATATGTTCACTTTTAAATCACCAATTTGGCGAGTGTTGGAAGCAAGAATGCACTGTATTTGAAAAAAAAAAAAATCTGGAACATGAAGGGTTTTTTTTTTTTTTTTTTTTTGAAATAATTTTCTCCCAAGAAAGGTTAATTTGCCAAATTTCCCAAGAAAACTGAATGCCATGATTGGAGACAATTTGTGAGAATTTTGATGAAACCATTACACCTGGTTATTTTGGGGACAAAATATATATTAATCTTTGCTACATTGATAAATATTTCTACACCAAACTACAGGAGTACACAACCTAAATCTTCCCAAAGCAATCTGTCCCAGAGAAGTCCCCAAACCCAACCAGCTTGTGTCACTCTCCTGGTGGCTAATTTTGTCTAGGGTGTGTTATATGCTGAGAATAGGTCCAATGAGATCGAAATGGACACTTACAGTCCAGTACATGTTGATGACATGTACTTTCCTTTCTCTTGTTCCTCGTGTAACAAGATAACTTGTGTTCACATGAGGAAATTGCATTACCATGACGTCAGAAATACCATGTTAGCAGAGAGGTGAAAGCACTTGAGTCCTTTGGAGATAGAAACTATTGATCACTTCCTTTACCATCCTTGCAGACTTCCTGCCTCTCAACTTGCACTGTATTATTCCTTACCTGTTTAAAACACCTGGGGTAAAGTTTACAGATACCGTGGTGCCTAGTGCACAGAGCCTGGAGGCAAACTACCCAGGTTCAATCCCAAAGTGCTTGTAGTCATTGGCCAGTTCCTTCAGATCCCCGTGCCTCGCTTTTCCCATTTGCAAAACAGAGACAACACTACTACCGACCTTCAGAGCTAGTCTGAGACTAAATGACTTTGCACAGGTAAAGTACTTGGAACGGCGCTGAGTTCACTAAAAAGGACTGCCTGCCATCACTCCTCATGGGGACAGGGCCTGCTGATGATTGCTGGTGTTTTCACTCCCTGATTCCTTTAGACTTTGAGTACATGTCACGTGACTACAGCAGACACAGTTGTTTCATTGAATGTGCACCTTTGCCACTTAACTTCTCTGTCCTGCCCCACAGCCTCCCTCCCCTCTTCCACCCCTTTTTCCTTCCTTATTGTCTCTCCTTCCTCTCCTCCATTGGGTTTATGATGTGAAAAGAGTATTCTTTTGACAATCAAGATATTAAGATGTAGGGATTTTATGATCAAATTCCTGCTTATTTATGTTCCAAAAGCATGGTTTCTCTGCACCAAATGGCCAGTTTTATCTAGCCTGGAAAAAATACAAACCCAGCTAACATTCATTCCCAAACTAGATTAAAATGCATTTTAAAAAAATAAGAAGAAACTAGTGCAGATACATTTTTCAGTAAAGCCCAGGAATTTAAATTTTTTTTTTTTTTAAAAAAAGAGCAGTGTATCTGACTCAGACCTTAAAAGAAATAGTGTGTAGGATTCTGGGTAACAAAATACTTGTCTACTGTTGTGTAATGTGTTACAAATGAAGGTGTGGTAATTTTCTTTTTCTTCCTGGAGTGTTTACTGGTGGCTGTACTAACCCAACAGGTACCTCACAGTAAGGGGTTTTATAAATCCTGGCAGTTATGTTGACCTCCACTCATTTGCTCTTAGGTGATCTCATGACCTCCTACTTTGGAAGAGGCAGGTGAAATCACTTCTATAGCTACTAACAGGAAACACTTTCTACCAAAGGAAGAAAGGTTTTAATACATATGCTGGGTAAATTACCTTTGCTCTGTTTCATAGATATGCCAGATTGTGATAGGTTTTTGTTATGCCCAAATTTTGAAAGCCTCCCCGAACAGACCACCCAAGATGCCAGTCCAAATGTAATCTCAAGAAAGTCTTTATTACAGGTTCGAACCCGGGCCACACCTCCTATGCACTAACATGGCAGATGCAGGTAAGTGGCCCTGAGTCTCAATTGATAGGGGTTTTTATAGGTTTTAGACAAAGAAATGGGTTTTACAGTATATGATTGGATTGCATTTTGGGCAGAAAAGCTGCAAGCAGGGAATTACAAGCCTTGGCATTTAATGGTTGGGTAATAGGTATAGGAATAAGCTGACTTACAGAAAAGATTGGCTGAAGTAGTCATGGGGGGGGGGCGTTAGGAACTTTGACCTGGCTTCTCCCAATTGGCTTTTGCTATGAACCAGATCAGCCTGACCAGCAGAGAGTATATTTGGACTTTCCCAAGGTGAGCTGATTGTGTTGCTAGGGGAATATTTTTCTGTTGAGACTACTTTGTGGTTTTCCTGGAATCAGGGTTCAGTCCTTGGCCAGGTTTAACACAAAATGGAGTTTCTTTTTCAAAATGGAGTTTGCCTGGTCCTTACACTTGAAAGAGTGATGTTAATTTGTAGCATGTTTTGGAATCCCACAGGACATGGGAAAAGGAGGCTTGAACCACAACCTCTTGAGTCTAGGTCCGTTTCCTTCTCAGGGACATGGTGATGCTACCTAAGTCCACTGTACATGGTTTGCCCACCTTCTGCTGATGTGAAAAAGCTATTTAAACCATATTTCATCACACCACAGCAGGAACAGAATGTCATTTTTGTGGTGGGAAGTATTGAATTAGATCTTGCAAAACATCTCCAGAGCTCTGCTCACAGGCACTGAGGGGACGTGGGGAAGCTGGGATGACAGCACTTGACTTTCCCTTGGTTTCTTCTGCTAAAGCAACTGGGGACACCACCTAGAGAATGAGGTGAGAAGCTGATCCCACAGTAGACAGCACTGTGCACCAGAGACTCTGTAATACGAGCTGAGAAATCTTCACTTTGAAATTCCCACTTATGAAGAACTTTTTCTAGTTTTGAATATAAGATCCCAGATGTAATTTTTTGCACATTATAATAGAGATGGCAGATTCCTATGAAACTCTTTTTTCTCTTTGTCCGTGGGGGACAGAAGCCTTTCCATTTCCCATCTGCCCTAAAAATGATTGGCGTTAACTCCCAGGAAAACATTCAGCTTCACTCCGTTATTTCATTCCTTCCTCCCAACTGCCCTTTAGGAAGCAAAGTGCGTGTTTTATCCTAATTGCTATCAGTAGTGAGTGGCTTTGGGTTGTTTTTGTTTGTTTGTTTTTTGTGTTTGGCTGTGAGTAACTTTTTGGAGAGGTAAAAAAGGACCTGACAGAACCAAGGAACATGCTATGACAGAGCCAACAGTTCAATTGATAAGAGAGCAAGCTAATACCTTCTATTCACATCTGGGAGACAAAACACCAGAGGGCAACACTTGAAAGCAATTACCTAGCACTTACCACTTTTCCCTCACTGTGCTCACTGCTGTTATTAATATGTTAGAGACGAGGAAACTGATGTTTTGCAATAACTACATGTCTTGCTAAAGTCTGTTATAATAAATACAGGAGTCAGTTTCCAAAGTCCAGGATATTTTTAGCCCATGTGCACATAGCCCCCCATACAGGGATGAACATAGTACAAAAACTCATTTGGTCACTTCTCTATGCAGTGTAAAACATACATGAAACAGACCCTCAGCATTTGACTTGAGGTTTGTTTCCTTTCAATGAGTTGAAAAGAAAAGGGAATCTTTGCTATGCCCATATATGGAGGTGCTAAATTGATAATATGGCAATTTCTGGATCTAGCTGCTTTGGACATATGTTCTGCCCAATGGGTTGTTTTGGATATAAGCTTAGTGTCTGTTAAAATTGCTTTAGATAGGTTTTCAATCACCCAGTCTGCACATTTGATCTGTAGACAGAGCTGATATATAAAGCACAGAGAAACACTTGGGATAAGGGAATGGAGAAGAACTGTGGCCTTGAATTTGCTATAGGAATCTTTAATAGTCAAGGAAATTTTGAGTGAAGGCACCACAGGGGGCAGTTGAACTCAGAAGATCTGTGTTCCAGTGGTGACACCACAGCTCCATACATGTATGATCCTGGCCATATGTTTAGTGTCCCTGAGCCATTATAGTAATTACCCTGTTGGATTATTGTGGGCACTAGCGCGATGCTGTATAGAATTCTGGGTGATAAGAAAGGTAGGCTGTCCTTTGCATGTGAACTTTCCAGATGTCACTATCAGAGTACACCAGAATGGACGGGAAGTGACTTAAACTTTGTGCGGACAATCATGGCTACAGAGAATGCAAGATCTATACAAGATTGAGCTTATCAACATCTATCATGAATGAGGGATGAGCTCATGAGGCTCTACCCTTCCCAGAGGAACTATTGGTAATTAATACTTATTGGCATAAGCAAGCAATAACTTACTTCAGCACACTTACTTCAGCAGCGTGGGCACACATGACCTCGACCTGTGCTTGGGCAGGTAATTATAATTAAACTCAGCGGGCCACACACAAAAAGAAGGCATAAAAGTAGGAGAGGGACCCAGGAGAAGAAGAGCTCCAGTGAAAAAGGGAGTGGTGAAAGATGGGAAACGGTGATAAATAAGACTTAATTTTATTATATTATTTTCCAATAAGAGTGGGAAGCATTGTCTTCTAGAGGATTTAGTGGGAAACATATACTTCAGGAAGTTGGGCTTGCTTCACTTCAGGATAAAAAAAAAAGTCACATGCTCAATGGCCTACATTTCACTAGTCGATTAAAGAGTTGAGTTGTGATCTTCTTCCAGCATTCTGGAATCTGCTCCTTATCAGCCCTCTTTCCTGAGCCTGTAGTAAAAGTGAAAAACATAGAAGGTTTTATTGTCATCAACTTCTGTCCTACTTAAGAGTTTCTATTGTCTTGATAAAATACCATGGCCAAAGCAACTTGGGCAGGAAAGGGTGTATTTGACTTACATCATAGTCCATCATCAAAGGAAGTGAGGACACAATTCAAATAGGGCAGAAACCTGGAGGCAGAAGCTGATACAGAGGCTATGGAGGGGTGCTGCTTACTGACTTGCTCCTCATAGCTTGCTTGGCCTGTTTTCTCATAGGACCCAGGACAACATGCCCACGGTGGTACCACGCACTGTGAAATAGGTCCTTCCACATCAATTTCCAATCAAGAAAAATGCCCCACGGATTTGCCCACAAACCAGTTTTGTGGGGGCATTTTCTCAACGGCGGTTCTCTCTTTCCAGGTGACCGGATCTTTTGTTGTTGACATAAAGACCAACTAACTTTCTGCTTCTTGTTTTCCTCTTTCCTCCCCTTTATTGCTCCAACTGAATCATGAAACGCTTGTGTCATTACACAGCTGGTTTCTAAGATTATTTGTTAAATGAATCTTTAGGCAAAAACAAAAAGCAAAAATTAACAGCAGACGGCCTCTTCCACTTTATGAGCTTTTCCCCCAGTCAGCCCACAAAATGCCCTGGGCCATTTCTGCTTTCCGGTGAGTTCTCACTAATTGGATCTCAATAAGGTTCTGTTTGGCTCAATCAACACCTTAGAGAGAAAATTATATGTATCAGTTTGTAGACTGTTTCTGCTGTTTGTTTTGATCTTTGTAAGTTATTTACAACTCTAGAAATTGTATCATTGACTAAGGTGGACAAAATTTTTAAAAGCTAAGATTATATACCATGATATAATATATTTATTTTTATTTCTCCTCTGGGAAGTTTTATTAAACATCTTTCTTCCTTTTGTATCTAGATTACTAGACTCTCCTATAATAATATAATATGACAAAAACACTACTCAGAAGTTGACAGCATTTGGGGCTGGAGATGCAGATTAGTTGGTAGAGTGCTTGTCAAGCACACACATTGATCTGGAGTATATTCCCAGCACCCAAGAATGAGAATAGACTCAATGTAGAACATTTCAGCAGAGACCAGAGTGGTCAAAGTGATGTTGTCCCAAAGCAGAGAATAGCTGAGAAGGAGGGATTTGGATCATGGCTACAACTGATGGGGTTACAAGGATGGTTTAGGGGCAAAAGCTGCAGTGCTTGCTAGGAAGCTAGAAGAACGGGAGGGAGGAACATGTAAGGTGAATAGTGAGCCTCTGTGGATGCTGACGGTGACACAGTGTTGGAAGGACTGAGTGGCCTTTTTTTTTTTGCTTGAATCTGAACCGATGTGCAAGTGCGTGCTTAGGAGAGAAATACCTGCAGTTCAAGTTACATCTCCACAGGTTCAGTGAAGGCAAATAGGGTGTCGGAAGTGCAAATCATGACCTAAAACTAAGGAGACCCTTTATCACTACTTATATTAAAAAGCTGAAAAATCCTAACTAGCCTACATAGAGAACTAGCTAGATAACATGTAATCATGTAGATAATGGATAACGGATTATCTAACACGTATGTACTTAAAGTTATACTTTAAGATACATATTAACATGGGAGAGTTTAACTTCTAAACAAGGAAGTTTCACACATACATATGGTGCAGTGGCTCTCCCTTGGAACAAGTGCAAACTCTTACTGGGCCCACTCAGTGCAGTAGTCATGACATCAACCAAGTTTTAGGAGCTTTAAAAAAAGAAAGAAAAAAAAAGAAAAGAAAAGAAAAGAAAACAAAACAAAACAAAAAAACTGTGGGAACCAGGCCCGACTGGGCGGTGTGCCTGTCTTGCTGTTGCATGTCCTGTTTTTAGTAGCTTCCCTGTCTGTGCTTATGTTGGTTAGCTAGTCATGTTTACCGCTCTGAGAACTCACCCCTCCCTTCCTTGGGACTTTCCCTCACGTGCGCTATCACCTCTTGAGGGATTTCACCTGCGAGTAGCATTTCTGCTTTGCTGCCTATAAAAAGGCTCTTTGGACGCTGAATAAAGGCTGCTGCTCTCTTAGCACAAAGGACCCGCTGTTTTATTGTGTGTTAAATCCACAGTCCCATGCTCGCCCCTGACTGGGAACTGCGGTGGCAACAGGCCCCACAGAAAACAAGCAAACAAACAAACAACCCATGAGATATACAACCCTAGCCATTAGAATCGTGAGGAAAGAGACTTAGCGATTGCCTGGCTGGCTCAAGATCACATGGTAAGAAGGAATGGTTTTGAACTCTGCAAGTCTAATGCTGGATTCATATGACTCAGTGTTTTAAAGTGTTACTTTGAATTGAGTGAAAGAAGTTGATGCCGCTACTGTGGCGCCTGTGACTAAAGCAAAGGCCATTTCTGTCAGCAATAACCCAATTATCCAGGGCTGGCTAAGCCCCCCAGAATGTCTTATATGACCAAAAGTGTGTCACAGAGGGAGGGTATAGAAGCTGAAATTTTTTTAATTAATTAAACATTTTTTAATTTTTTACATATACATTTATATTATTACACATATATACAATAAACTACCTATATCAAGAAGAATCACGACATAATCAGAAATTATATGAACGTTATATTCTTAGTGTTTCGGCTATTTGTATTTGACAGCCTTGAAGGAAACATCTTTCCTTTCTAAAATTTTGAATGTAAATCAAATCTTAAGCCAGATGAACTAAACTGAAAACTGGCTATCTTGGAGATAATGAGTTTGGGGAAAATTTCTATTCCTGTCTTTTGCTTACTTGAGTCTTCTGCAGTTTGCGCTTCTTAGCCCCTCAGCGATTACATATTGCTTTTTGGACTAGAACAGCAGTTAAGAGAACTAAATGAATGTATAGGCAAGATTGTGCCAAAGATTTACATAACAGAGTTCACCTGTGCAATGAAAACTATTTAAAACTCTCATGTATAATATGTACACTAATTTAATTTAGTGCCCTCATATATCAGTTAGAATTTTAGGGCTTTGATAAAGTGTCCTTCAATAAGGACGTATATGCCCAAGAGCAGACCTCTGGAAAATGCATTTCTCTTGCTCAAGTGACGGGTTATTTTACAATTTGATAATCTAAAAAGCATTCATGTATCCCAGCTTTTTTGGACAGATTCACTTGGAAGGAACATGATGGGGTTGGGGATGGAGGAGAGACATTAGTGCATGAATGATACCCTCTGTCAAAAAGAGGCCCCGGGGAACCAGAGGCCAAAGGGACTGTTGTACATTTAGAGATTTACAGAGGATATTCCCTTATTATCCACTTAAATATTATTTAACTTTATCCTAAAATTCTTTCTCTGTCTCTATATCCTTATGCAGAGGTGTAGGCCGAGTTAAAAGAGACTCAGCTACAGGTAAATGGAAAATACCTTGTCATCTCCAATAGATACTCTTAGGGAAACCCCCTGACTTAATCTTCTCAGTTGAGGCTGACCTTTGAACCCTGCTTCTGCTGTATCATCTCCTAAAAAATCCTCACACTTCTCCTGAATCTGAGAAAGGAGTTCCCTGGATTTTGGTCCCCAGTAAAACACTATCTGTTATTACAAATGATCCATCATAAAAATAAATAACAGTACTTTTATTTATATCACTGGGTCTCACCTGGGCTGGCTCCAAGTTGGTATTTAATGACAATTATGAAGTTATTAAGTGAACATACCTTCTCTGGACATGAAAACCGTGGGTGGAGGTCTGATGTCTTCATCCTTTCAGCTCCGATTCTTTGAACCTTTGGGCTGCTGTGTTTCTTCACGGCCAGAAAGTCTTCTTTGTGTTTCTTCAGTACGTTTCCCAGCTTGCTTCTCTTCAGAGACACTCTCCTTCATGTATCATTTATGGTCACTTATCTTTTCTTCCAGACAGCCTTCAAATGCAGGAAAACATTTAGTCTTGCAGTGCCAAATGCCAACCACCTTAGATTATACCACCTATATAAATCAGAATGGTGTGTTAACTATTGCATCACTCAGGTCAGTGGTGGAAACATGCAGTATAAATATTCTAAGTCAAAGTCAGGAAGAAATCCACTAGTCGTGCCTGCCCCACGTTCCTCAACTTGACACCAGTATATTGATTAGGCTTCGGAGTACAGCCTGCAGTAGCACAGCGGATCACCCCTACCATGCATCAAGCCTTGTTGTCTCTAAAGGAGCCCCAGCTGATGCATTAAAAGTTTATTGGCATAGAACATCTTTAGTCTCAAGAGAACAAGACATTTTACACAATAAGTGGGTGGTAAATCACACTTTTGAAGATTGAATTATTTAAAAAATGCTCTTAGGTACTGTTTAGAGGAGACCTATAATAAAACCCATTGTCAGATGAAAAATCTGTAAGAAAAGCTAATAACCATCCCTGAATGTATTTCTTGGAGATTGGCTATTTTATAGCAGATTTTCTCGAAGGAGATTGCCTGCACTCATTGCTCACCTCCCGTCTCCAAAAGCTTTATAGAATCCGTAAGGGCTAACAGCTTCAAGAGCTGTATGTGACTTGCCTGAGGTTAATGCCTCAACCCCAGTGCTTCTTTTCTGGTGTCCCAGGCTCCCCTCTTACACCCTAAATGCCTTGAGGATAAATGAGTTATCTGCCTAGATCATCCATTACTTGCTTTCCTTTCTTGTGTTGAGGCTTTGTTTAAAGATAGCATGGCTCAAGAAGCTGCTGGTGAGATTCATTCTAATTCGGTGCACTGCCTCTGGAAAATGCAGACTGACTGGATGGATGGATTCAATGAAGCAGGGTGGAGTTTGATGGATTTGTGACTCCTCACTCAGTTCTCACTTAAGGCAGATACCTTTGTATACCCTTAAACCCATAGATAGGCTATACAGGGCTGGAAAAATTGTATGTTCATTTTGTGGGTGTGCTGACAGCTTTCTTCATTTGGGATTTCACATACACACACACACACACACACATACACACACACACACACACACACTTGTATGTATAATGTATTTTATATCCATTCTCAATACCCCCTCTCAAACTGCTCCCAAATAGCTTTTTTCCTTTTATCCTTTCTTTCTTTCTTTCTTTCTTTCTTTCTTTCTTTCTTTCTTTCTT
>OU015743.1:34757798-34800095 GCA_907169655.1 Acomys percivali
CTTTCTTTCTTTCTTTCTTTCTTTCTTTCTTTCTTTCTTTCTTTCTTTCTTTCTTTCTTTCTTTGTCATTCACTGAATCCAGTTAATGTTACTTATATGTAAATGTGTCCAGTGCCATTCAATGGACTTTGGGGCCTAACACTTGAAGAAAGTTGCCATCAACTGTCAGTAGCTCCTCAGGAGTGGCACCTCAGCAGTTCTTTCACCATCCATCCTGGAAGGTTGACTGGCTTCATCTTGGGTGGGTCTTACACAAGCAATCCTATCTCCTGTGAGTTCATGAGTGGAACCACCCTGCCATGTCTAGAAGACAGTATTTTGCAGTATTTCTTCCTAATTTCTGGTTCTTCCTTACCCTTCTTCTGCCACTAGCATTCCCCTCCTTCTTTGTTAAGTATTGGGAAGAGGTTTGGGACATAGATGATCCATTTCAGGACGAACACTCCATAGTCACTTATTCTCTACACTTTGACCAATTGTGAGTAACAGTATTAAGTATAGTACTGCAAAAATAAGCTGCTTTGATGAAGGCTGGTGGCTGGAGTAATCTGTTCAGAAGGCAGTTTGATGATATGTCTATTTAGCAAAATGGTTGTTGTAGGACATATGACCACCTCAGCTGCAGTTTCTTGGCCAGGTTTACAGTTCCGGCCAATGGCATGGCCTTAACTCTAAGCAGAAGCCTATTGATTACCCCTATCACATCCAGGCCACTATGGCACCAGTGGGCACATCTTGCCAGGCCAGCCATTATTCTAAGGGTTTACAGCTGGGTGGGACTGTTGTTGACACAATGCTCTGGCCTAGCAGCATCTTCTGGTACAAGGAAATCTGGCCAGCAGACGGTAAGCTTAGAGGTCAGTACCAAGTTGATTACTTCTTGTTCTATGATCAAAGTATGTGGTGTCTCCAGAAACATGGTCTTATCATTAAGTTCTGGTAGCACCAAGATAAAAGCAATAGCTTTCTGCGTCATTGTCCAGCCAGGAGCTTGAAAGGAGGCTGTCATAGGGTTTCTATTTCTGTGAAGAGAGATGAGCACATCAACTCTTATAAAGGAAAATATTAAACAGCAGTTGACTTAGAGTTCGGAGGTTTAGTCCATTATCATCATGGCAGGAGGCATGTCAGGAGGCATGGCGGCATGCAGGCAGACATTGGCCTGGACACTCTAAGATTTGGCTAGAGTTCTACATCTGGATCTGTAGGCAGGAGGAAGAGACAGTGAGACATCGGCCTGGCTTGAGCACCCAAAACCTCAAGGCTCTCCCACAGTGACACACTTTCCCAACAAGACCACACCTATTTCAACAAGCCCACACCTAATAGTGCCACTTTCTGTGGCTTATGGTGACAATTTTTATTTAAACCATCACAGAGGCATCTTATATCTGGTATTGGGCTTTTGTTTAATAACTTAAAGCTTCTGGGAAGAGTATTGACTTCCTGGGTGGGGTAATAATAATTAACCTCCCACCTTCTCTCCCTCCCTCCCTCCTTTCCTCCCTCCCTCCCTCCCTTCCTCCTGCCCTCCATGTCTGTGTCTGTGTGTTGTGTGTGAATTGTTGATTTTCACATGGCTTTTTCAGATATCCTAAGTATTAGTTATCCCTCTTTGAACCTCTTGTATTCTTTCCTTTTCCCTCTCTCCACTTAAACCATCCTTCCAATATTTAACCTTTTCCCCTTCACACTGCTTATGTTAGTCTGGTTTCTCTAGAGCAACAGAACTTAAAGAATGAATTTCTGTCTGTCTTTCTTTCATACACACACACACACACACACACACACACACACACACACACACAAACATGTGTGTCTTCCTGCCTCAAGATATAAGTTAAAGGTGTGTGTCTTTCTGCCTCACAACCCAGATTAAAGTTGTTTGTCTTCCTTCCTCCAGCTCTAGATTAAAGTTGTCTGTCTTTCTACCTCAAAGTTCCAGACTAGAAGTGGTTTCATCCACTTCAAACCGAGTGAAATATGTCTCACAGGTGTGTCCTCCATTTTTGGATTGTAGTTCATTCCAGATGGAGTCAAGTTGACAGCCCATAATAGCTGTCATACCCCCTTTGTTTGATTATCCGGCTCCCTTATGCTCCCTTCCTTCCTGGCTGCTTACAAGTCCTCCAAGTTAAGCACACAAAGCCAAATGTTTAAAGGTAGGATCTACACACACACGTGTGCGCACGCATGAGAGAGAGAGAGAGAGAGAGAGAGAGAGAGAGAGAGAGAGAGAGAGAGAGAGAGAGCACAAAGCATTTGTCTTTCTTGGATTAAGTTACCTTACTCAGTATAATTGGTTTTTCTGTTCCACCCAGTTACCTGCCAATTTCATTTTGTTACAGCTAAATAAATTCCATCGTGACTATGTACTATATTTTTATTATCCTCTCATTAATTGATGACTATTTAGGTTGTTTCTAACTCCTAGATATCATAAATTGGGAAGGAATGACTACAAATAGCACGTTATATCTGTAGTAAGATGTAGAGGTCTTTGGGTATATACCCTGGAATAGTATTCTAGATCTATTCCTGGTATTTTGAGGAGCCTTCAGACTGATTTCTATGGTGGCTATGTCAGTTTGTTCTCGAAGAACAGTGAAAAGGGGTTCTACATCTGCCACACCTATGCTAGCGTTTGCTGTCATTTGTTTTCCTACTTTTAGCCATTCTGTCTAGGGTAAGACTAAATCTCAAAGTTGTTTTCATTTGTGTCACCTAGATGTCTAATGATGTTGAATACCTTTTTGATATTTCTTAGACATCTTTCTTTCTTTCTTTCTTTCTTTCTTTCTTTCTTTCTTTCTTTCTTTCTTTCTTCCTTTCCACTCGATGTTCAGATGTAAAGGCCAGTTTTTTTGCGGGGAGGGGGGTTGTTTGTTTTCTTGATGATTAAAAAAAATTCTTTTTTCTTGCCAGGCACAGCGGCACCAGCCTGTAATTCCAGCACTCAGGGAGGCAGGGGCAGGCAGGTCTCTGTGAGTTTGAGGCCAGCTTGGTCTACAAAGCAAGTCTGGGACAGCCAAGGCTACACAGAGAAACCCTATCTCCAAAAAAAACCTAAAAATATATCTTTTTCATTTCTAGATATCAATCCTTTGTTAGCTATATAGCTGGGGAAGATTTTTCTTTCACTCTGGACTTTATTGTTGCTGGATTGACTATTTCTTTTATTGTATAGAAGCCTTTTGCTTTCATGAGGCTCCACTTGTTAATCATTGTTATCAATCTATAGACTACTCTACCTGGGATATATTTTAGCCTTGCATCTTCATTCCTAAGGTCTTTGTGTCTTTAAAAAAGCAAATTATCTTTTAACAGTTTAAGTTTTATTAGTAATGTTAGAAACATAAATTTTTATGAGATGTTACATTTTAATGGTGACATTGTTGAACATTTCAGGAATAAACATGTCAATGTTGACAAAGGTGAAGGAAAACAGACGCTCTTTAATTTGCTAGTAGGAGCTGATACTCGGGTCAACAATTTGCCAAAAGTCTGAAAATATGCACATGATTAGATCAGCAATTTTGTTTTGAGGAACTTGCCCTAAGAGAAAGGATTAGGATGAAGTGTGTGTGTGTGTGTGTGTGTGTGTGTGTGTGTGTGTGTGTATGCATGATATGTGTATATACATATATAAAAACACATACATATATGATATATAATGTACATAATGTAGTGTAAAGTCTTGCTTATAATAGCTATAACTGTAATAATTTAAGTTAGTTATATACTTTTAACTGGATTTCTACAAAATAATATAATGTAATATATTACTATGGAAATTCATTAAGTAATAATTCTAGTTACAAAATAGTTTTTCTAATATAGAATAGAAACTGTTATTAGGCATGAATTTGTTAAACATCTGCAAAAATACAGGCTGAAATGCTAGGAAACAAAATAATATTCATATTTGTACTGAAATAATTAGATTTTGGGTAGTCTTTTTTCTGTTTTTAAAATGTATTTGTCAACAGATATCTCTACATATTTATAAGCATATATAAATTATAAATATGTGTACTCCATGATAAAAGCTGATAAAAATCTATATTATAAAGAGTATGTTTTGGGAACAGATGTGAATTTCCTACATTTGCCTTTGAGCCCAACTTGAGGTAGAATTTTAATTTCCCACTATGGACGTGAGTCATCCATTTACTAAGCTTCTGATTTATAGAAAAAACCATTTCTTTATGAGAAAGTCAGTGGACACCTATGTTCTAGGTATGAGTGTTGAAATGTCACCTGCTTAGTATTCTCTCCATCAAATGCTTTATGGAGGGTCAGAGATGATATGAGCTTCCTGCAGTTTATCACCAACATTGGACTGATAACCGAATGTTCTTTGAGTCAGTGTTTGAGCTATGTGACTCATAGCAATTAATATTTCGGGGTTGAGAAGTGGCTTTGTGGTTAAGAGTGGTTGCTGTTCTTCTAGAGGACCCACGTTCAGTTCCCAACACACAAAGGTCTGTTTTCAACCTCCTGTAACTCCAGCTCCAGGGAATCCAACATCCTCTTCTGGCTTCTATTTGTTCTTCACTTATGTGCACAAACCCAGATACATAATTAAAAATAAAATACAACCTTACAATTTGTTTGTAGACAGAACTACCCCTTTACTTATTTTTGATGTCACTAAAAATCTTTATGGTAGTTATGATGTTCCAGGTATTAGTCTAATAACTTTGCAAATATGAACTCCTTAATCCCTTAAGTTGTCCTGGGAGTGAAGGGTCACCATTATCTCCATTCTACCAGTGCCAGAACAGAAGCTTTACTGATAGATCAAGTACTTTTCCTGCACCTAAGCAGCCAATGAATGTTTGTGAACATTTATCTATCCAGTTGTCAATGGCAGTGCTATAAATGACAAGGACACAGGAACTATCCTGGCTGCCTCACAACAGTGAGAAGTTGACTCAATGACAAGCCTTCTCACTGGACCTTCAAATGCTTTTGATAAAGTTCAATTGGTATAAGAAAATATTTCCACTAAAATACACACCCAAGAAATTGGCTGGCTTTGTGAAAGAAAAAAAAAGCTGAATGACATGAAAAAACAATCATTAAATAAATATAACAAAGTATTAGTGTCAACTACTTCAAGAAATAGATGATTTTGAATGGTTTTAGTTAATTTATTTTAAACCCTAATTTCCCCAAATGAACAAACAGTATTACTTTAAAATAAAAGTCATTTCCCTCTCTTATAGGCAAGCAAAAGAAGTAGTACAACTCATGAGAAACAGTATTACAGTTTAGAATCTGGAGCTATGGTGTCTATGTTTGTTACCCTGAGCAGAGATAGCTTAGGAACATCGACTGGTCATAAATTTATGGATGGTCAATGAATCCTTCTAAAACTTTAATATTTTGGGTCATTTATTTCTCCCAGTGCTGGAATGCTGTTAGACTTTTCACTTTGCAAAAGTGTTAAAATGGAGAGGTGCAAAGCAAGAGTGTAATAAATAAAAAAGGCTGTACTAAACTCTGGATGGCGACGTAAATAGAGAGCCTCAAGGCTTGCTGGGACAACCCTCCATGAAGAAATGGAGTGTGCACTTTCACTATTAAATATTAATTTGTTTTATTGTTTTTTTCTTTACCCATCTAAAGCTCTGATTCACACAGCTAAACCAAAAGAATGTTTGAAGGCAAAGGGTAACACAGTTGACATATTCCAAGTGAGATATTATATCTATTTTTCTCTTGCCAGAAGCACAGACAGCTGCAGATAGCAAAACTGAGAATGGGTCTCTTGTCTGAAAGAAAATGATTCATCTTGGAGCAGAAATGGATGCTGATGCGGGGACTGAGATGTGGGATCTTGCTGCATTCCTTATTGGGATTAGAAAGTTGAAAGAGATACTTGAGGCATAGAGCACTGCCAAGGTAATAATAGGTATGAACGCATGATCAACATAGTACAATTACCACCACCCCAATCCTAGTAGCCTTGGTAATTTGGTTGCAGGATCCCACACTTCTGTCATTGATACCAAAAACCCAAGGCTGCCCAAGTATCTCATTTAAAATGGTTTGGTGTCTGCACATAACCCAGGTGCATCCTCTTGTATACTTTAATTCATCTCTACATTGGATTTCCCCAGTACTTTCAGTCTGAGTTCAATTGAATCTGTGGGTGGGGAACAGACATATAAAAGCTAACTGTAATAGTAGAGACATTGAGCCCAAAGGAAAAAGCTCTCTTTGATGGTAGAGTGGAGCCCTATAAGGGAGGGTTTTTCCTTTTTGCCTCTGGATGAAGAGAAAACCTCCACTGTGCTTTGATAGTGATCTTCAGACAATAAGGACATCACATCTCTTTTCTGGAAAGACTGGACCAGCAGCTGGCAGGTCTCTGAATTCCCTGTGCTAGTAGAGCTGATGGACAAACCATAGATCCACCCACCACTCATTGGCAGGTGGAAACCTTTCTGTGAAGTTCAGTGGCAACACTCTAAGACATTGGCCTCCCCTGATTGGTAATTGTCTTCTTCTTAACCCTGCGGGTACCTCTGTGACTTGCCATCTCTCTCCACTCATTATCAGGCAAAATGGGTTAATCTTTATCCTTGGACTCTTTAATTGTATCCCTTTGATGTTCAAAGATAATTGGACTTTCTCCATGGCTGGGCAGTGTTTTCATATGTTTTGTTTTGTTTTGTTTTGTTTTTTTAAACTTTCTCTTTTCAATGCACTAAAGCCCTCTGATCCTTTGAGCTAAGCAGCCATTCCTCTAAGTCTTGACAGTGCAGAGGGAGGAAGACCCTGTAGAGGAAGAACCTCAGGCATTTCCAAAGTTACTTAGCTCTGACTGGCCAGGAACTCACAGAGAATCTACCTGCCTACTTCAGAACTTCTTGTTAGAAAACACATTACTTTCCCTACATTCCCAAGTACTCATCAATTTGTCCCTAAAATTTTTTTTGGAATCTGTCTAATAAAATAGCATCTTTATTTGTCTCAAATTGCTAGGAAACTTCCCAACCTCCAATCGCTACTTCTGCCTTCAGAGACCTAGACATCTTACTTTCTGCCTAAGATCTTCAGTAGGTTTTTCATGCTTTTGGAATAAAGCCCTACAGGCAAAAGGCCTTGCATAAATCAGGCGCTGCCTTCCTTGCACATGCCACCCCCTAGCAGTCCTCCTTGTCATTTGTTGTGCTCATCTTGTGGCCTCCTCTTGCCTCAGTTAACTCAGAAACTGCTTGGTCCACTGAACCCTTCTACTTTCCACCTCAATTATCCTAAATACTCCTTCGGTTTTCTTTTCTTTTCTGCCCCACCCCTTCCATGGGATAAGTTTTCTCAGCTGAATGCATTGTTCCCTGTTCTTATTACCACTGTAAAACTATGTAGAATGGGTACAGATGACTGGATGGCTACTAGATTGTAATCTCATGAGGACAGAACTCTCATTCATTACTGTATTCTCATTACTGAGCACATAGATGCTGCTCAATAAATATGACTAAATGAACTAAAAAAAAAAAGAATTCTTAAAAAAAAAAAAACACTTTCATATGCTTTTGTAGGGGTGCCAGCTGCTGCCATGAGGAAGTTATGGGTCGTGCCTTTACTCCATTCTGCGATTCCTAGATTTAATGTGTTGATATCCTGCGTGGGGAGACTCTGATCTTCCTTTACCATCTTCTTGTAGAACTTATCTGAGATGCTAGCCTTTATAGAGGGGAAATGCTAAAACTTTTCCTCCATCCATTACCTTAGTCCCAAGAGTTAGTACTCAGGCCCAAGACCCTGGTGACATCTACTCACTGATGTCCCACTAACCTCAAATAAGTACCTCTCATCATGTCATCCGATTCTCCTGCCTTTACCACATGTTCTCAACATTCTGTAGTTAATTCTACCAGATGCCCAGACATGAACATGCAGAACTGTCCTGGTCTGCCCATCCCTTTCTTTTTCTGTATCCAGTTTTTCCTCAGTCTCTTTTGCTCTTCACCTGATTAACATCTTTGATGAACCACTGGAATAATTTTGTCTAAATCAATAGTCAAGGTACTTGTATGAATCCCTGCTTATATTTTCACTTTGAAATAGAATTTCAACACTATACACTGCATAGAAATGGCATGTCTAATTACATAGTAGTATATTGACATTAGATTTAGGACATGTTACTTTAACTTATTCAACTCATTAGGTTTTTTTAAACATATATATTTTTATTTACTTTATTATTATTATTTAATTAATTTATTCAGATTACATCTCAATTGTTTCCCCCTTACTTGTATCCACCCGTTTTTCCCTCCCTCCTGCTTTCACCCTATTCCCCTCCCCTAGGTCTATGACCTAGGGGGACCTCTTCCTCCACTATATGGTCATACGCTATCAAGTCTCATCTTGATAGCCTGCTTATCCTTTCTCGGTGTGCCACCAGGCCTCCTCACCACAGGGAAGTGGTCAAATATGGGGCACCAGAGTTTATCAACTCATCAGTTTAACTGATGTTTTCCTTTGGTTTTTTGCATATATACTCAAGGCTGCCTGGCTTGCTGAATGCCCATTGTAAACTTGTGTGTTTTCCAAGATTTGGTCATTTTTCATTTCGAGCATACTTAAGCCCATTAAAACTTGTTATTGTAATTTTGTGGATCACTGAAAAATGAGCCCACCAGAAAAATGGATTTGTTTTTGATAAACTAAGTTGAATGATTTTGAAAGACTTGAAAAATAATGAATTTTAAATTGTTGAGAAACTTAGATGTATAGGGTAAACTTTGGTAAGATTTTCACTTCTAATGATTTCTTGGTTTAGCTCAATTTAAAGAATTAATTAAATGGCTACTGAACATAAATCCTTGGATCAGGGAGAGGGCCTTCAATGTGAGCCTTGCAAGAAGGTGTCACAGTCATTCTGAGCTCTGTGGTTAAACTCTGACAGCTGCTGGACTTTACTCATCTGCAAAACGTGGATAATAATAATTTTCCTCTCACCGAGATCAAATGAATTAGCTCATGTAATGCATTTTTAATAATGCCAGGCATATAATAAGCATGGAATAAATGCCACTCCTACATATTATAGCAAATATGAAGAGCTGGTGTTGTGCTATGCGAGTCACACACTGCAGGCCTCTTCCTCACTGGTTTTTTAGATAGTTCTCGGTGTCCTCATTCATGCCTATTAGTCATGTACATAATAGCAGCATTTCCATGGTGTAGTGGCAACTCAGGTGATTGGCATTTTCCCTGTTCTGTGAGAGTCAAAATGGGAACTAGAGCTGGACTTGGGTTTGCTGCACTGTACTGAAATGATCCGTGACCCACAGAATCCTCCCCTTTCTCTACATCTGCTTGTGTGTATGTGTGATGCACATGAGTGTGTACATGCATGTTCATAAGTATATGGGTATACAGAGGTAGCACATATTGCATGTAGAGGCACAAGTTGAGTATCTGGATCCTAATTCTTCTATTGTGCTCTTCTGTATTCTTTCAGGAAGGACTTCTCTATATTGAGATGTGGCTTGCCGTTATCTCTACTCTAGCTGGCCAGCTTGCTCCAGCATCCCTGTCTTTGCCTTCGGCAGCTGCAGTGATAGGTGGATCAACCACACATGCTAGGCACTTATGTGGGGTCTAGGGATCTGAACTCTGGCTGTCTTGTTTGTACCTCAAGTACTTTGATCGCTGAATCACGTCCTCAGCCCCGCATTCCCAGTTTGGACTGAAGTGTCTTATTTGGCAGTTAGATGTAACAGGACCCTTCCACGTACCTCTCAAAGTACAGGGGAGTAAGGACGCAGTGAACCAAGTCGGAGAGAAGGGATTGCAGAGAGGCTGAAAGCTGCTGTAAGAATTAAGTCACTATATGACAGCTTAAGAAAGAGTGTTTTGTCTGGGAACTGTTAGGGTGGCTGAAATTTAAAGTATATTCATTCTTTTCATAGGCCATATACCTGCGAATGACTTCAGCTCTGTGTTCTGTGATTCACATTTATTTTATGAAAGGGAATGGTTGTGGGCTCAAGCATGTGACAGGACATGGAGCAGAAAAACCACAGGGGCTGGTCAGCATGGGGTCTGGTCTCAGCCTGCGTCTCCGTGGGCCAGTGTGTGAAGGGAAGAGGTTCGGGGCTATATTGGCCTGAAATTACTCAAGATTTAAAGGTGTTGAGAAGCTTGGCTTCTCATTGTTCAAATAAGGTATATGTCAGTGGTGTCAACACAACGTGTTAAGGAAATGTCACATCTGTCTGCAATTGGCTATCTCTCAATAGGAGAAACACCCCTAGCAGCCTGGAGACCAGATGTTGCTTTCAATCAAATAGAGGTCAAACAGTTTTAGATGAAGAATGTTGCCAACATCCCTCCCCCCATGCCCCCACCAGACCTAGAGAGATGCAGAAGGTGATTTCGGTGGATTAATCATTATTCTAGGTTAATTTCTCTACTTTTAGAGCAGAGCAACCCAAATGATGGGGTTTGGTCCAAAGATGACGAAGCAGCCATGATCAGTGAGATTTACAGTGCCTTGGCTGGGGTCCACTCTGGGCATTGTCACAGCAGCTGTGGAGGGAACCTGGAAGTGTCACTGGCTCACTGAGACAGCACTTGAGCTTTTAGAGTAATGAAAGCGTTATCCTAGATGGTTTGTGTTAGCCTTTCCGAGTCTAACATGCTGTAATTATGGCGATATGAGGAAAGCCTGGTCTTGGCTAAGCCTCAGGACAGCCACCTGGAAAATCAGTAAGTACAGTGAAGTTTCCAGGGCAAAAGGCTCTTCTGGTATTTCCTATTAACCCACCTGGGGAAAGCAGGTTAAAACAGCTGGTCAGAGACATGCTCTGAGCCAGAGTGAGAAATGATGATTGTGAACTTAATTTTAAAGGACTCTTTAATTAAGCCTCTTAAATTCAATAATAATAATAAAAATAATCGCATTCCTTGATTAACCCTGTGTGCTGGGGGAGAGGGGGATCCAGGAATTAATAGTCATTCCAGGTGGGCTTGCTGCTTGCTCAGTTTGAAAGGTTTTTCTGTTTGCGTGACATTAAAACAGAAAAGGAAAAACCATTCAGGCCTCTTCCCAATTGTGTTTCAGGCCAAGACGGCATACATATTGAACATCCATTAAATGGGAAGGTTTTTGCTAGGCGCTGATGTGGATGAATAGGACATTGTGGTGGGAGAAGTCACTCTGCTCTCTGCATTTTCTCTCCTCTCTGAATACGTGTCCTAGATTCTCCCTCCCCTGTAACTTGTTCCTCACTGTTGAAGCTAAGAGACTATTGATCAGGGAATTTGAAAAGAACAACTGGCTTGGTTCCTACCTTCTGAGAGATCCACTTCCCTATTGAGAGCATTTGCTTTCGCTTGCACCGCCCCCTGTGGGCCTTTTAAATTTTCTTTTATTTTTCATTTGGGCCTTTTGATGCTATATTTTTTGTTAAAGGGAGTACAGATGCCATTTTAGTTAAGAATCAGTATTTACTTACTTTCTTTTTTCGTTTTCTTTCTTTCTCCCCTCCCCCCTTTGGCCTGTAGAACTAAAAAATTAGAATAAATGAATGAAAATTGGAGATAGGGCTTCTGGTGGGCTAAGATCGATGCCTTTTGGCATTAAACTCAGTAGAATGATGGGTCTTTCACGTTGGTGATTTGGGAAGGTTTGGCCAAACTTCAGATGGGGTCTTAATAATAATATAGTTTGTATTTAACTAGTTGGATTTAGGTCAGAATATTTAAAGGGATCATAGTGCCTTGGTGAATGATGCTTTGTGCACCAGCAGGAGGATGACACAGGTGAGAAGCTTCAGTTGACCCATTTCGTCGTCAAGGATGTGCCTCTCGTCCCCTTGGAGGGGTCTGGTTGATGTCCATAAAGCTGAGATGACCATCTCATGTAAAGAGCATTTTCAACAGCCTTGTCGGCACTGGAAGGTAGAATGATGCTAAAGGACAAGCTAGGGCACTGAGCTATACAAAACATTCCCAAGGGTTCAACTTCAAAGTATTGACATTGGCATAGACACGGTCAGGTCAGTTGATAGGAACCTCATCCTGGACTTGGGGGCAAAAACGGCAGTGGGAGATCAACCCTGCATCATGTGAGTGACCCAGAGACTTGAGAGCAGAACATATTTAAGGAACTCCCTGATGAGTTTTGAAGAGAGCCTTTTTTGGGGGTGGGCATTATCCTGAAGAAACTGTGGAATTCAAGTTAGTGGAAGCTGGTGTCTTGATGGCCTAGACTTTACTCGCCCCATGAGATCTCAAGCATGTACAGAGTAAAAGAAATACAGAAATATGTTTAGGAGGTGATTTTAGGTAAAATGGAAGTAGGAATGAAGTCAAAATCTCTGGCAAAATCCATGGCTAAATAATCCATAAAAGCAGAAGTAGCCCCCGAGGTACAGACTGAATACTCATGGTCACCAAGCATAGACTATATGACAATATGGGGCTGGGCTCAGCTAACCCAAGAGTACTGGAGTTCACGGGTAAACCAGGAGATGTGGATACATAGAACACAGCATGAAATATGAAGCTCTTACTAGTGAGTATCTGCTTTCTGGCTTAGACCCAGCCAAAGCCAAGACGCTTTACTTTGATTTTCCTCACTCAGACACCATGAGCCATTGGTGAAGTCCTGCCAATGCTCTACTCCCAGGCTTGAGGAAACTCCTACAGAAACTGAAGGTTAATATTCTCCAAATGTGATAGGGAGAGTATTCTTCCAAGCCCTACTAACTCCTTTAAAACAACAGCTTCTCAGAGCTTAGCAGTTAATGACTGCTTTTCAAAGGCTTTGGATGAAAACACTCAGGACCAAAGAAGGAAGTCCAGGCTGTAGCTAGGAAAAGACACTAGCAGACTCCACTGGTGAAAAAGGTGAGTAGACATGAGGAGAACAGACATGGGAATTTAATTTTGTTAGACTTTACTAGGTAAAAGAACAAAATTTTGATGTTAATTCCTTTGAACTTCAATGTTTCTGGATTTGCTTTTATTAGAGATTTAATTTTTACATGTGAATTTCACCCTGGAATTTTCAAGTTCAGTATTTCATTTAATTTTGTTGCTGTTGTCTGAGAGACATTGGCTCACTATAGAGTGTTGTGTGGCTAGGAACTCTATGTAGATCAGGCTAGTCTTGAACTCATAGAATCCACCTGCCTCCGCCTCATGAATGTTGAGATTAAAGCTGTGTCCCATCATAATTGGTATATATTACATCTCTGGGTATCATCATCATCATAATAATTTTGATGCTAATGTTACATCTGGGATGAGTCCTTATATTTTATTCTCCAGTGTATTCCAATGTGGTCATTTAATTTTTTTCTCTGGGGACATTGAGTGCTATGTTGGATTGGTACCTAGATGTGGCTGTGTAGGAAACAGAGTAAAGAACATATTTTCTGCCTTTAGGAAGGTGTTGCCTTGGAGCTGATTTAATTAATATATTCCTTTGTTGAAGCCTTGGCCCATCTCTACCTGGAACAAAATGTAAACAAAAATGTAAACAGTGGTAGCAGAAGACAGCCACAGAACACATGCTTGATATTGGGAAGGTGGCTTCGTGGACGCAGAGGTGGGGTTGCACCTGTAGACTACTGGTGTCTTTCTTTAATGCAGTGGTTCTAAACCTGTGGGTTGCAACCCCTTTAGGGGTCAAACGACCCTTTCACAGGGCTCAGATATCAGATATCCTGCATATCAGAGATTTACATCGATTCATAACAGTAGAAAAATTACAGCTATGAAGTAGCAATGAAATAATGTTATGGTTGAGGTCACCACAACATGAGGGATTGTACTAAAGGGTCACAGCATTAGGAAGGTTGAGAACTGCTGTTCTAAGTGAACATGAGCACCCTGGCTAAGCACTAGCATTGTGTTTAATTCAACTAAAAAACGACAACCGAAGGCAGATATGTTCAACGGAGACTTCTATCTCCCAATCCCTTTCCATTGTGGGGAAATTTATTGGTATGCCTTTTGGCTTTTTCCTATGGCCTCTAGGCAATTAAAATGAATGACTCTATTGGCAATATATCATACTTGGGGCTAGAGAGATGGCTCGGAGGTTAGGAGCATTTGGTACTCTTGCAGAGGACCTGGGCTCAGTTCCCAGAACCCACATAGGATGACTCACAACCACCTACAACTCTGGAGGGTTTGACACTGTTTTCTGATCTCCCCCAGCTCCTGCTGGCATGCTGTGTGCATATATGCACCCAGGCACACAGATATATATATATATATATATATATATATATATATATATATATGTAAATCTTAAAAAAAAAACTTATAATCATGCTCTTTACTCTCTATTTGTTCTTCTTGGGAAGGAAGAACTGGTAAGGAGTACGTTCCTTGCCAAACTTTCACAGATGGGCTCTGGCTTGGTTGTGGGCTCCTTTCCCATTGTGATGATGACCAAGTGGTCTGCTGTGCTGTAACTCAGTGGTGACCAGGGGAGTCACTCAAAAGACCCTCACAATTGTAAGCTACTGTTTATATAATTTATATCCAAAGTGCCAATGCCCCTTTGGCCTGTCTTATGAAATTCTTTGATTCACATTTATCAATGTGGCATTATTTGGCAGGTCATCCTTGGAAATCCCAACAGATAGCTCTGTTAAATGAACAGGGCTTTGTGTCTGGCCACAGGGTGTGAGGGTTAAGGCATGGGGTCCTGATCAGTTAAGAGAAGACGTTACTAGGTATTATGCTTTAGGGATGAAGACAAAGATAAACATGTCAGGGATGTTGTAACTGAAATGATAAGAATGAGCGAGAGTGATCTAAGCTATGTACGGCTGGACAATCATGACACACTCCGTGGAGCAGTTGGTATTTGAGATGCATTTGACAAAATGACTGGCGTTTAGGCTTACCGTTCCAGAAGACGAGGCTCTGGGTAAAAGGGAGGTGGGAGTACGGTAGGGGTGGTGAGGGGATGAACTAGTAGCTTTGAGTAGCACCCCCACTTCCTAGTTTCCTCTCCAACCTCTCTGGAGCCAATTAAATGATGTGCTTTGGTAAGTTGGCTTTTAAAACAATCCCATTACAGATAAGCAGCGGCCGTGAAAGTTAACATGGTGGAACTCTTTTTCCATCACGTTTTTCCTCTCACTTCCCTCCTGCTCTTTGGCCTTAGGATTTGGGGCGGCTTCTAGGCTTTGCTCCTGTTAAGACAGAGACGGGATTCCGTGGGACTGAGGTATCGGCTAGTTTGGGGTTGCTGTGGTGTTCCAGGTGATTATTTACTGATGGTCTAGTTAGGTCTTAGCGTGTAGCTGTGACTAACAGAGAAACCTTTTCAGAAGCTAAAACACTTGACCCAGTGTGCAAATTTTATATCCTTAATGCTCTCATTTCTTACATAGGAGAGGGAGGTGTAAATTAGCCATTGTTTTTACATCCAGAATATTTTTGTTCTCTTTACAGTTATCTGGAAAAATCTCCCTGTTACTATCCATTCCCAGGGCAGTACCTTGGACTTTTACTACATTTGCCTCTAGTGGGATTTTTGACTACATTGCTTTATATAAAGCCCCAGGGTGTGTTGTTTTGTTGTGCGACTTTTCACACATGTAACACAGCTTGTACTTAAATGAGAAAAATCTTAGGTCCATGAATGAGGCAAGTTACCCTGCCAGCAGTAAAGAATAAAACTGAGGGTTTGTTCAGTTCAGTGGCCGAAGCTCTAAGAGGAAGGGGGAAGACAGAGATACAAGCAAAAGAAAGCCTACTGATGCAAAGGGTTTGAATACGTCAGTCAGCCTTGGCTAAAGAGTTGTCTCAGAACAAACAAGAAGTAACTAAGGAGAAAAGGCCACAGAAGAGCTTGCTTGATCTGGAAGAATCTTAGATAGCCAGGGTTTCCTTCCAGTCAGAAGCCCTGTGTTCAAACTGAACCTCCCTTCCCCCAAATAGTGCTCTGTATCTTTGTTCATCCTAACACCACTTGCCTTCAGTTTTCTAGTGCAGAGAATAAAGTTTAAATCAACTGTATATTCTCATGAATAGGAAAATTCAAACACATAACAGGGGTTCAAAGAGTAATTTTTAAACACATTGATTCTACATCTATTTTTTTCTCTCATTTTGTATCAGATAACCCAGAGTTAAGGAAGTTACTTTATTTGCTGTCTCTGGATTGTCGGAGGTGAAGAGCTGAGATTTAAGTGGAGTTCTCTCCCCACCATCCTGATCCAGTTTGCCTTCTGTCTGATGTTGAAAGTAAAATCATCATTTCTGCAATAGCCAACAGCTTGCTAATTAGGTCAGGATCATGCCAGAGGCCTTGATGTTAAGGAGATGGACTGTGCTGTCTTTGTTAAGCCCCAGTAATCTTGGTGCCATGTGCTGCTAATCTCCATGTTGCTGTAGGAAAGGAAGTTTCTAGAAGACAGCCAGCCTTTGTTCCATTGTAGGCTTCAGGGGACTGTGGTGTCCTATTCGTAGATGCACAGTTACTACATGTTGAATGAATGAATGTATAGATGGAATTAATTTAAGAAATGAAATAGATTAAATAGAATATGTGCATGAGTGAATGAAATGATATTTTAGTTATTCATTGATCCTTTGCTTCCTTTTTCTACTTGAAAAGTGGAGCGTTGGCATTGAAGTTTAAAGCCTGGGAAAGATTGACCGTGAAGTCCACATCTGGGACCCCAGCACTTTAGTAAGGCAGGAGAATCTCGAGCTTGAGGATAGCCTTGAATACAGGCTAGCCTTGGCTACATAGTGATAGCTTGTTTCAGAATTCAAAACCAAAGCAAAAATTAAGATAAAATTTAGGAGATACTGATGCCTTCTACATCAGAGCCTTTAAATTTCCTAAGGGTGATCCCTGCTTATCTGATATTTTTATGAGAATCTGGGCATATAATATAGTCTATATAGCAAACATTGGACAATAAGAAATCTGAGAAATTTACTTTAAAACACTTCTTTGTCATATATACTATTTAGCATTTATTAATAACAAAAGCAAATTTGTAAAGTAATGAGATGGAAATGCTTATTTTATTTTACATATAGAGTTAAATTGTGGCTGAGTATTTGATTGTGCAGGCTGTAGAGCAGTGTCAGTTTTTTCAGCATTGATCTGTATTTTGATTTTATAATTGTCAGTGCTGAGAATGCCACTTTACACAAGTATGAAGTACAAAATGGCAAATAACATTTAGGGAAATTTTGGAACTCTTTGCAATGTTTTTCTTAATTCCAATCTAAAATTCAGTCAGCGAGTGATTTTTTTTTTAAATGAAACTCATATCAACAACTCAAAGAAAAAATTTTAAACTCAAACATTCTGCCACAACCCAATGTAAAGACACACTAATTTCATATTTAAATGCTGAGGAATGACTGTAGGTAATACTAAAAGTCCTTGTTTTCTATAGTGAAACCATTCTGTACATATAAAGCCATGAGGCTTTGTGTGCATTGTGAAAACACTACAATCCATAGCTCTGCACTCTTGAACCTGAGCTGAGGTGTCCCAGATGACAGGTGTGAGTGTCACATGATAGGACCATGGCACATACAGTATAAAGTGCCTGTCTTTGAACTCAGGGTGCTATGATGTCAGACACTGAGCCATGGGCGAGCACAGCCAGGGACACATTATGTGTTTGATTTTAAATACATTTTTTGTCATTGTGTGTTTGGGAAATATTTGCTGTTGTCAAATGTTTTGAGACCATCACAGTCAGTTATATGACCCAGATTGAAAAAGTTGTATTCTATTTTACCTTATCTATATATAGGATCATATCTATCTGTTAAACCTAGGGTGTATATTCTTGTGATAAAAATTGACAGGTAGTTGACACCACCATGATTTGATCAACTAACAGTTAGCTTGCATTACTTAATTATCCTAAGTAGCCTGCAGTATAGCACTTTCAAGGTATTGGAAGTGAGCTTTGCATTATAATTGAGTTGTATGGGTCCAATACCTCATATTAGAGTAGAAATATATATATATAATGTGTGTGGAAAATAATTTCAAATTTGAATTCTATACAATATATCAAAATTAAATTTATCAACATTAAACTTCATACCAACGAATTAAAAAAAAAAACCTTATTTGTTAGTAACAAATAGGCCTTAGGCTGAGGAGTAGATTCAATAATCTACTTTTTATTCTATCATCCCTATATATTTCTATACACCCCCTTCTTTCTTTTCAACACTTTCTCCATATCTATGAAAGAAAGATAAAGGAAAAAACAGACATCCCTGAGTCTAACCTCATTTCCTCTCTGAACAAGACCAATAGTTATATAAGGTCTTCAAAGCCCCAGAGACCTACATAATATGGAATTTAAAGACACTTTTGATATTTTAAAGATTCTTTGACAGCAAGAGAGGTTAACTCTTGACAACACCCAGCCTATCTAAAGAAGATGATGGGCATCAAAGAACCTCATTACGGAGATGGCTTCAAATGTGGCAAACCAGCCAGTGGGCAAACACATCCTCATTTTTTCCATAGACAGAATTCTGACTAAAAATGGACAAGCTTGAATACAGACAGAGTTGACAGCCAAACTCTACCAAGACAGGGTAAGCAAATCCTCAATAGTTCCTGCTTCACAAATATGTCTGTCAGATATATTGGGCGAGAAGGCTAGAGATGATGCTCCAACATTATAGATAGTTTTGAGTGACTGTTCAGGCAGTAAACTGTCTCTGGTTTTTTTTTTTTTTTTTTTTTTTTTTTTTTTTCATTTTAGAAGCTGCTAACCTGCATTCCATTCACTCAAGTAATTAAGTTTTATTCTTTCTCAAGTCTCTGATGTGGTTGAAGACCAGATAGTTTAGTCTTACAATTAACCTTAGTTGTTTAGGAGTTAAGATACTTTTAGGCCTAGATAGATGTTTTAAGTTGACAAAGAAGAGATATGATAGCTATTGATTCTCATTCAGAATTTTAGAATCACCAAGATAGGAAAGATGCTGCCAAAACCATTAACCAAACCTTCATGAATTTAACATTCATATAATCCCTGACTGTTTCGTGGTTCTTTTTGCTGTATGTAAGTTTGTTATTTATGTGTAATAACATAACTGTATATGCCAAAAATAAAATAAAATATTTATTTAAAAAAAGGAAAAAGTTCTATTCTAGGTCATTAGTATTAGAAAGGGGACACTTTGGCCAGACCCCATGGCACAGGCCTGGAATCCCAGGTATTATAGAAGCTGAGGCAGGAAGATCACAAAGTCAAGGCCATCATGGATAATTTAGTGAGGTCCTATCTTAAACACAAACACACCTAAAAGGAGGCCTGGGTAGTTTAGTTTAGTGGCAAAGTATTCATGTGCAATGCCAGAGCCTTTGTATTCAATACCCAGCACAAAGACAAACAAATAAATAAAGCAACAAACAAGTAAAGTTAAAGCACACATTTTTCTTATTTTTAAACAAACTTTTATCAAGCTTATTCTTTGACAAGTTCATATATATATACATACATACATGTATGTATGTATGTATGTATGTATGTATATTATATAGTGTATATAAAATGCATTCAGATCACACCCACAACTACCTCATTCCCCTCTCACCCTTGTCAGCACCCACTCCTCCCTTCAAATCTCCTTCTAACTTTTCATGTATGTTTTTGTTTGTTGTTTGTTTGTATCGTGTTCTCCTGTGTTTAACCAAGGTCTCTGGAGTGAGCATGAGTGGGGAGCTATTGAAGGGAAGCAAGAGGGACTGTAATTTCCCCCAGTCTCCACACCCAGCTATTTATTCACCAGAACAAAACCACAGTTCATGACTGAATGCTGTCAGGCCACCTCTATAGGGCCAGTACAGGCATCTGTAGCTTCTCTGAGCTAATGGCTGTAATCTCTGTGTCACACCGAGTCACCCCCCTAGTCATCCAGCTCTTACGTTCTCCTTGCTGTTGGAGGTGCTAAATCTGTCATTATTTTCCTAGAACTGAGATTACAAGTGTGCATGGCCATGCCCAGCTTTTATGTGGGTACTGGGGTTCGAACTCAGCATCTCATGCTTGCATGGCAAGCACTTAGCAGCCATTAGATCACTTTTCCTTTTCCTTTTTTAAATTTGAAGTGCAAAGTTTTAGATATCGTTATGGCATTTTGAGGGAAGTGAGGAGCACAGGGGTTTAACAAAGACCAATCTTTTCTCAAGGGTACATAATAAGAACCCAGTCTAGTTAAGAGTGTGGTAATAAGTTAGAGAAATTGGTGTCTAAGTCTCAACTGGACTTTATGGCTTCTGAAGTCAGTGATTTTAAGCAAGGATGCCAGAGGAATGACAGAGGAGTGAAAAGTGCTTCCTTATGATAATTGATTTAAAAACCATATGTTTGCCAACCCAGAGGGATTCTTGACACTCTTATTATCAGAATTCTTCACTTTGTCCTATGATCTACTTTAGCTCATGGGATGAGCACAAGGAAAGGACAAATTATTTTGAAGTGTAGAGCTGTTGATGATGTGGGAGTGACAATGCACTAATTTGCCCAAGCTCACTGGAAGCCAGTGGCGATCAGGCCTGCACATTTCAATGTGTGGGGTTTTCATTTACTAACTTTCACCTTTCACACCTTCCATTTCTAGATAGAAAGAAAAACCTATATTCAGATAGTGCACAGGTTTCCTATTTATTCCCACGTTCTGAAGGGGGAAAAAGGTCAACTAAGAGAGGCTAAGAGACGTGCTCTCTTTTTTGTCTGGATTTTCAGTACACATTGCTGCTACTCTTGTGTGACTGTGCTGGGTGTCTGGCTAGTTTTTATGTCAACCTGATACATGCTAAAGTCATCTGAGAGGAGGGAGCCTCAACTGAAAAAAACAAACAAACAAACAAACAAAAAACAAAACAAAACAACAACAAAATGCTTCCAAAAGAGCAGGATATAGGCAGGGCTGTGGGACCTTCTCTTATTTATTGATTGATGTGGGAGGTGGTGGTGGCACCCCTGGGCTGCAGGTTCTGGGTTCTATAAGAAGGTAAGCTGATATATGGCTGACTTATTAAAAAGTTTGTGATTGTGGAGAGCTGGGAGGATGAGGACCTCAACTAATGGACTGTCATCTGCTTCCTTAACAGCCATATATCGTCCGTCTGTTTGAGTTAATATTCCCGTGGCTGTTAGGTAAGATCCTTTTCAAAAGATGCTAGTAAACATAAACCCAAAGGCTAAGGATGTTATCATATAAAGTCTGTGGCCTGTTACAGATTATGCTTTACATAATTTGGTTACTTAATGTCCCTACCCATGGGAATGGGGGTGTCTCTGACACTTTTGCTTGCTCTTGGAACCCTTTTCCTCCTACTGTCTTGTCTCATCCAACCTTGATATGAGGGCTTATACCTAGTCTTAGTGAATCTTGTTATGGTGTTACGGAATGGAAGGCCTGCTCTTTTGAAAAAGGAAATGGAGGAAGAATGGTGGATCTGGGGAAGAGGGGAGGTGGTGGGGGCCAGGGGAGTGGATGGAGGGGAGGACCCAATTGGGATATATTATATGAGAGAAGAATAAAATAAAATAAATAAAACAAAATAGCTTTAAGAAAAGAAGGCAGGATGAGCAAGCCACAAGGAACAAGCCAGTAAGCAGCACCTCTTCATGGCCTTTATATCAGCTCCTGCCTCCAGGTTCTGGTCCCTTTTAAGTCTCTGTCTTGGCTTCCCTCAGTGGACTGTGATTCAGGATGTGTAAGCCAAATAAACCCTTTCCTTCCCAAGTTGCTTTTGGTGCCTTCTCATGGCAATAGAAATCCTCAGGTAGTCATGCTGTCCAGACTCCCTGTCCATGCTTCTGTTTCTGTGTTTTGTTCTCTTTGTGTCCCCTGTCTCTTCCTCGCTGTCATATTCCATGGGTCACAGTGGCCTTCACAGCACTCTCATTTTTGCGTTTACAATGCTACCATTTCTATCTTGGAAAAAAAAAACCTCTAGGAAGCTGAGTTTATCAACAAAATTTACTTTTTGTATCTGTTTTTCATTCATTTTATTAAGAGTTGGTGACATGTACATGGCATTCCTAAATTTCTTGCCATGCTGGGGGATTTGAGAGTGTAAATGATGAGCTTCTTGTATATGGGGGAATGGTAGGCCCCTTCTGGCCAGCATTGGGTGGGCCACACTGGACAATCTACCATGCTTAGAGATAAGGCTCAGCCAGGCTATGGATACAGAATGGCTTGTCTTTGCCTAGAAATGTCCCAATGACTTAGGCAATGGGGGTCCTTCAGAATAAGAACCAAACCATTGTTTGTCCTGTTATGTATTGGTGTAGTCTCCAACGCAGTGGATCTCAACCTGTGAGTCATGACGTCTTTGAGGTTACATATCAGATATTCATATGATGATTCATGGCAGTAGCAAAGTTACAGTTACGAAGTAGCAATGAAATATTTTTAGGGTTGGGGGTCACCGCAACATGAGGAACTGTATTAAAGGATCACTATGTTAGGAAGGCTGACGACTACTGATCTAAGATTTCATAGGCTGAGAACCACAGATCTAAGATTTCATAGGCTTGGGCCTCAACATGCATTGCTTTCCTTCCACAGAATTTTGCCCCTAAGGTATTCTAAACACACCAACTATCTGCCATGCTCCTTCCTGTCTTTCCATATAGAGTGTCCTCAGGATGTCCCTTTCTGGCATTCAGAGGGGAAGTGACAGAGGCACTGTCCCTAGAAAGGACTGTGTTAGATTTCACAGTAGTTGATTGGTTGCCTTCAGAGTAGCTGCTCTAAGGTGAAACTACTCACATGCTTTGCCTCTTTCACAGCATGTTGCCACCTGCTGTGTTCTGAGCTACTGTGGGGTTCTCTTAAGGAACAACTGCTTGAGTTTGTGCTTTCTGATGTCTAAATCTGTGAGCCCAAGTCAACCTCCTTATTTTGTAAGTGCCCTGCCTCAGGTGCTTTGTTATAGCATCACAAGATGGATTAAGACAGGCACACAAAAGAATTTCTTTCCAAAGAGAGTATGAACTCAACATACGAAATTTAGAAACAAAAAGAAGTAAAAAAGGAGGCCCTTTAGGGGTGAGGAAGAGGATCAAGAGAAAGAAGAAAGGAGAAGAGTGAGAGTAGAAAATCAGGTTAAAAGAAAAAGAACATTGATACGGTGTAGACATGGATGAAAGTGTCACAATGAGTAAGACTCATTTTTTTCAGATGATACATGCGAATAAAACTGTCCTTAAAAGGTGATGTAAGGAGTTTGAAACTCTTCTCTGCTAATGGAATTCCTGTGCTTATAGCAGCTCCCTTGTCTATTTGACTAGATTGGCTGGCCAGCAAGCCTTATGGATTCTTTTGTCCCTACCTCTGAAGCACCAGGATTACAAGTGTGTGCTGCCATCTTTCATATGGCTGGTGAGGATTGAACTGAGATCCACATCTTGTGTAGAAAGCCTTTCCTGGTTGAGCAACCTCTGAAACCCCTTCAACGCTGATTCGTAAAGATTTGAGCTAGTATCTTAAATTGTTGAATGTTATAATGTGATCAATTTATTTTTGTAAAACCACTACAGATAATGTGAAATCAGAAATGTCTTACAGCTCAAAGGCATCACAACCTGTTTTTATACTGCTGTTTCCATGGGGCCTGCCTTTGACACCCTTTGAAAGATAAACATAAAAATGGGAGAATTACCAGAAACTTACTCAAAAGAGGTGTCTTCATACAGGGATGCTGACATTAACCCCTGTAGGCTCAGTTTTCTTAACAAATATATTTTATTACAACTTACTAACCAAGTGTACGTCACTTATAACCCAACTAACCAAAACAATAGGAAAAGAGGGTTAAGGAACACAATAACAAAACTGTAAGGATATCAGTTCCGAGGAATGATTCTCCTGGCATAATCAGCAGGATTTCTTCTGCTGGAACCTGGAGTAACCAGAACCCAGAACCTGAGCAGGAGCTGGAGGCCCGAAGCCTTCCCTCGAATGGTTCTCTTTAGGAGTGTCTCGAAGTGGAGCGATGAACAGCCAAAACTATCCCAAGTCTCCAAAGGCCCGCCTCCAGTTTGGGGCTCATTTATATATCTCCTCCCAGAGTCTGTTCAACGAGATCTTTTCAGCTGGCAACAATTAAGCTCCCGCACAAGGTGGTTGGTCTTCTAGTGAATTAACATCACCTGTTCTCTCACTAGACCATTCCGATCCCACACTTGGGGTCATAAAAAACAAGTTTATTTCTCCTTCAAACCCCAGAGTGAAGGCAAGCCACAGGCTAAATGTTCATTGCTAAGCATGCCATAGTAGACTCAACTGAAGTGTGGTTTCATAAAATTCCGGATTAGTTTCAGTGTTAAGTTATCTTCATACATAAAAACACCTATATGCTTCCTTCTTGTACTTTACTGTCTAAAACCATTACCCTTTCAGGTGGAATTAAGCTGTTGTTTAACCCCCCATTTTGCAGAAGGAGGAACTGAGATGCCATGAAGATTAACCCTCTCTCAAAATTATTTAAGGGACTCTAAGCTTATATGTTAATATGCTGATCATAAATCCTGCTTACTCGTACTTGTTTTGGAAACATTAAATGTTGTTTTTAAAGTTATTTCTATAACTATCCTATAAAAGTTCTTTCAGAGGAGGCTAAAACTGATTCGGTTGATCTAAATAAATTTAATGAATTCAAATAAATTTAAGAAATAAACCAGTTCCTCCCCCTCTCTCTGTCAGTTCACCTTTGGAATGATTGACACAGGTACTTCAGTGTCCATCTGAGGGACATCCACTGTCCAGCAGTGCTGTACATGTGGGGCAGAGGGGACTGAGCTTCATCACTCATGTAAATACTGTTAAATCATTGTGGAGAGTTGAGCCTCATTGGATCTAGCATGGGAAGAATACCATTAGCTCTGTTTATAGCTAACTACTATTTTCTACCTAAGATCTGGTGTGATAAATTTAGAAAGTAACACTGAAAACAGCTCTTATGCCTGAGAGATGTAATTGGATTGTGTTATAGCATTAAAATATTAAGACAGGGTGCAAACTTTGTTACTGGTTCATTTCCATTTTCAGCTTCTGGATTGGAGGAAGCAATAGACACAGTTTTCAAACTGGGCAGATGAGTTCATTAGGTGGGCCAGTGATGGGCCTTTCTTTTGCACTTCTTGTTTGTGCCCTTAAAGCCAGGCACAGTAGCACACACCTATAATCCCGGCACTTTGGGAGACAGAGGCAGGCAGATCTCTGTGAGTTTGAGGCCAGCCTAGTCTACAGAGTGAGTCCAGGACAGCCAAGGCTACACAGAGAAACCCTGTCTTGGAAAAACAAAATGAAACAAACAAACATACAAACAAGAGTTGCAAAACCTTGATGAGTTTGAGACAATTCCAAGTGAATTTGTGGAATCAGTCTTTAAAAGAAAACTCTTTCCACTTCTATTTATGCTACAACAGGGCACCACATTTAATGTTGGAGGCCTCCTGATTGCACAAGCAATGGGCTCCTTGCATTTGCAATTAACCACTCACACCCTTGTTTTTCCTTACAACCCGAGAGGTTGATTATGTGATAGTAGGTATAGTAATTAGCACACATGAAAGGAGAAACTCAGCAGAGGCCTCCTAAGAGTATCCTTTTATGGAAAACTACAGACATGGACTAATTAGGTTGGACAGAACAGGAGATGGCCCCCAACATGACCTATATCAAAATACACTGCCTGCAGTGTCATTGCTCTTATTGGGAAATCAAAATTGTTTTCCCACCAGGTTTTTGTAGGGATGACTCTCTGTTCTGTAAATGGCTTGATGAACTTCTCAGTTCTCAATTGCCTCCTCTTCAGTAGAGGCCAAGGCTGTGGGATGCTTAAAATACCTAAACGAACACATTTTTTGAATATAGCACAAAGGAATATACAAAGGATAGTGCAGAACAGTATTACAAAAATATGCCCACCCACAGATCTGAGGGCAGACATAGCATGATCACTGTGAGTTTGAAGCTAGCCTGGGCTACACAGTGAGACTGTCATAAGCAAACAATTTGCATTACTTATCTACTCTAGAAACATAGCAAATTCAGGAAACGAAGGCAGGAAAAGAGAACACTTGAGAACTTTTAGCACAAGTACTTAGAAAAATTAGATAAAATACTAAGACTATTACAAATACATCATTTCAGTGCCAGGAAGGGAAGGGCAAATATCTGTCCATCCCTACAATTGTGAACACTCATAAGAAACTATTTGGATAATAAGCGCATTGACCAAAAGTAACTAACGTGATAGTTTGAGAGAGAGTTACCTGTCGAGGATTAAAATGTCAATTTAGAGAAAAGGGAAGAATGAATATTAATTATATAATCCTAAGCAAAAAAAAAAAAAAAAAAAAAAAAGGGGAGGAATCAGAATAAGCCAAGGAACTAACTATAGCATTAGGTTAGAAATTAATAAACTGAAAAACAAATATGGTACAAGATTTTAGTATTGTCCTATTAGAACTAAGAAAATAGTATTTATATAAATTTTTCTAATCTATATTGACTGAATCAGCTAAGACACTACACATACAAACACAGAGCCATTGTGATAGCATGCACAAGCCCTCAGAAGCTCAACCTAGACAAAAAGAGAGAGGAGGTGGTGATGATGATTTGATAGGAGAGGAGTTGGGGGCCATGAATATAATCAAACCACACGGTGTGAAGTTCTCCTGGAAATATTTTATTATTCACATACAGTGTTTTGTTTGTGTGGGCAATCAGCAATTTACAAACCAGTAGAAGAGTTTAAAAAATTGTTAGGTATGAGATAAGAACACAGAAACGAATGGTATCCCGTGTGTGAACAAGCCCGTGGAAGGCAGTCAAAGGGAGGGCCTTTAACAATGTGGAACTGGCATGTCTGTGAGACTCTGAGCAGGGGAGAAGGAGCATTATAAGTCTGAAAATTCCTGTTTGGGCAATGTGAAGCAGATTAGTAATGGAAGCAGGGCCATATTCTTTAGCTATAGCATTCGCCCTGCAAGGATGGGGGGGTCTCTCTTTAATTTAAAATAACAATAACACCCCAACCAAATATACAACAGATCCTTATGAACAGCCCACGGAAATGTTTTTCCACTGAAAAGCAGAGGGCCCAGCCAAACCCTGTCTCAAGAAAAGAAATGAAAAAGGAAAAGAAGAGAAAAGAAAAGAAACAAAAAACCCAAACAGCCATAAATACAGCATAAAGTCTGGACATATAGGCTAGAATAGTGATGACATAATTAGATCCATCAAGAACAGAGGAATAGGGCCTAATGACAGACTTAACTCAGGGAGACAGCGTATGACATAGGTGGGCATAAAAAAATTTGGTGTGCTCTCTCTCTCTCTCTCTCTCTCTCTCTCTCTCTCTCTCTCTCTCTCTCTCTCTCTCTCTGTGTGTGTGTGTGTGTGTGTGTGTGAGTGAATGAGTGATGGCACTGTAATTGGTGGCGCTTGCTGACAAGGCTGCCAACCTGAGTTTAATTCCTGGCCCTACATGGTGGAAGGAGAAAACCAGCTCCTACACACTATCCACTGGCCTCACCATGTACATCATGGTATGTGTGCTCTCTTCATGCATTAAAGCAATAAATACATGTTTACAAAAATCAGTGGAGGAAGGCTTGGCCAATTGAGAATAATTTTATAACCCATATAGAAAAAAAAGTGAGATTCCTTTTTAATATAAAGAAACAAATTGCAGATGGATTTAACAACAAAATCTGAGATGAGAAGCTGGCAAATGTCTACAAGGAACTGGAGGAAAGATTTTCATAATATTATGATTGGAAGGATTTTTGAAATAAGGTGAAAGAAAAATTGTATTCAAGCTAATGCTTCCTTTTAATGTCATGAACAAGGTACAATCACATTGGTTTGATCATGATACCATGTGCCTAGGCGTCTGGTGTTCAATTTTCTGTGTGCTTTGCAGATATCACAAAGATTCATCGTCAGGAATAATGAAGACTAGAATTACCTCTGTGAATGTAGAATAGAGAGCAGGGCAGAATTGCTTGAGCCAGCCTGTTGTTCAGCCCTCTGCGCCCAGCTGTGATATTATTTATACTATGGGAAAGCACTTGCTTCTAGCCTTTTCCCAGTTCAGTTTAGGACACGGTGTTTTAACTATGCGGAGAGTGTACGGGACTGACTGCAGCAGAGTTATGACTAAGAAGTCCATTTGCCTCAGTCCCCCAGAGGCATTTTCTCTCCCCTCTGAGATACCATGATGTAGTTTATTGGGCCCGTGACAAAATATCTCTTAGGGGTGGATGTTTTCCCATTTCCGTAAGACGACTTCCAGTCAGTGTGCCAATTTGCTGATGTGTATTGAGAATGCCTATTTGGTGGTGAGTCAACTTGTGAGTCTGAACAGACAAGCCCCCAAATAGTTTGATTGGTACTTAATTGATGCCTGACCCTATTTCACAATTCACCAAAGCTGACAGCTCAAACATCCCTAAGCAGGACTCTTAGATGAAGACCTCATTTTACCTGTGCATTTGCATATCTGAGAAACCATCCCTGGTGCATTTGCATATCTGAGAGAGCATCCAGGTGCATTTGGCTTCATGCCAGGGTCTGCCCTCTACAAAGACATTTTTGGATTTTACTAGGCCATCCAGCTCCAGACCAAGGGAAGACTGAATTTATGGTTAACATATGGGCAGTACTGAAGTAAGCCAGCCCCTAGCTGCCCATGGATGAAAGGGGATGATGAAACTAATATATCGTGTGCCACTGCGAGATAGTCTCAACGCATACCGCAGGGCTATCACTGAGGTTATTTCAGGATATGGTTGGTCTAGTATTGGCTTCATGAGTGTGAATGAAATCCCTGGCAGTTGCAGAAGGCAGGATGGCTTTTGTCTAAGTTTTCTGGCCCACTGTGCTTTTGATTCACAGCAGGGCTTATTGAATGGCTAATTTCAGCCGATTTTCATGAGCTAGTGTGGAAGTCTTTGGAAAAGTGCAGATAGTAGAGGACCTTTCAAGTCAACATGCCTGCTATCTGAAACTCTGAAACCCCCTTTAGCTCAATAGCTTGATCTGCCTGGGTCACACATACACTGCGGGCACTGCTCCAACGTTCTCAGACTACTATCATGCTTGTGGGGTCCCTCTGACTTCAGCAACGTGCCATCAGTCCTAAAGACACAAAGCTGACCCTACAGGGGATGCTTTGCTTCTGCAGAGCTACAGAGAGAGGAGCTGTCTGATGGTTTGGGTCCTACTTGCCTGGTGACCTATAGCCTATGATCTTTAGTGTGCAGCTTTGAAAACCCAGTTTCCAACCTCCAGTATGATAGGGGCAATTCTGAGGAGTAGCTTACTCTCTGGAATTTCTCTATGGGTTCATCCTATTTGCCTCTCAGTCCTGCTCCCCAGCCCTATTTGTGTCTCCTGGGAGCCTCTGCCTTGGATGTTACTTGCACACATATCTGATTCTAAGCATCACTTTCTGGAGAACCAGCCTGATGCATAAATGGTTTATTGGAGTTGAAGATGAGCAGAGCCTGGGCATTTGAGGTAACTAAAGCCAAATCCACCCAGGGAAGGGTGAGGGGAGGGGAGGAATGAAAGTCCTAATTAGAAAATCTGAACATCTCAAGAAAGATCTAGCCATTTAATAGCTCTGCCTCTGGACCGGGACTCTGTCTAGTTATTGGGTAATTTTCTTTGTTCTTGGGATTCATTTAGCTTGTGAAGACAGCCATGGTACTCCTTTCTTGAAGCTATGAGGTCTGCCATGGTATTTCTTTCTTGAAGCTATGCCCTTCCATTGCTCCCCTAGGTTTAAATAATTCTAAGCTTGAGCTTTTCTCCCATGATAGACTTTATGATCCCTGGCTTGCTCCACTACTTGTGAACACTTCCCAGATATCATCTGGTTTGTAAAAACACTGATGTTTTACAATGTTATAAACTCTCTCTACCAGTTAAGACTCCAGCCATCCGAGGGGGCATGCTATGGTCTTAGACTCACTTGAAGAATTTTCTCTTTGTTTATATATCGAAAATGTTAAAAGCCTGACTTGAAATGATAAACATCATTTCAAGATGGTGGTTTCTCCTTGGGAAGCAAGGGTGGGGGAGGATAGAGTCTGGAAGAGTTTGTGGGGACTCTGTCATAATGAACTATTAATATTTATAATTATTGAGTTACATAACAGTACATTACATGTATTTAAGCTTACATAAATGTTATAAAAAGGAATTTCCTTAAGATGTTTGCAAGTGAGCAAGTGATGGGCTGGGAGGAGCCTGGAGGAGGAGAGATGTCATTTGCTAAGATGTATGGTCAGCTGGTTGTGGCATGGATGTTGCTGCACACATTCTAAATGTACAGAGCCCAGAGTAGTATGATACTCTGCAAGCTTACTCACTGATGGGAACTGCTCACATGTATTTTGCCAGCTATGGTGGCTGTCAGTCCTAGGAGACTATTTAAATTATTTGCAGTGTGAAAATAAGTGTTCATAGAAAATAAATAAATAAATAATCATTTAAAATAAATAAAAAGATGTTCCACCACACAACAAGGACATATGCTCAACCATGTTCATAGCAGTCTTACTTGTAATAGCCAGAATCTGGAAACAACGTAGATGTCCCTCAGTTGAAGAATGGATTAAATAAAAACTGTAGTACATTTACACTACGGAATACTACTCAGCTATTAAAAACAAGGAAATCCTGAAATTTGCAGGCAAATGGGTCATTTTCTGCTGCTGTAACAGAATGCCTGAGACTAAGTGATATATAATGAATAGAAAGAGATTGGTTGGGGAGTCCAAGGCCAAGGAGCCAGCATCTAGTGAGGGCTTTGTGCTGTTTTATCTCATGGTGGAAGGCAGAAGGACGATGAAAGAGAGAGCCATTGTAAAGAGATCATAACCTGTGAGTGGAATCCTCATGATCTAATCACCCCTTAAAGGCCCCACTTTTCAATATTGTCATGTCAACAGTTGCACCTCCACGTGGCTTTTAGAGAGGGAGTGAATATTCAAATCACTACAACTCTCATATACATGTCACCACCCATTTAGCGCCATGTGTTACAGTGACCATCACTGTGGTCCAGGAGATTCATGTGACCGTCGTCTGTGACCTGAATCACTGGAGAGTCTCAGAACTTGTCTGTTTCCATCTGTCACTCCTAAGCATGTGACATGGTTATCCCTTGCTTTGTCCTAATTTTGGTTGAGTTTAGATTTCGAAAGTCCTATTGGGAAAAGTGACCTATTTTCTTTGGAGAGCCTTTTGACCACTTTTGTGACTTTTATGACAAAGAAGGGGGCCAAATATCTTTATTAGTCATTGTTATCCTTTCTGGGATGCCTTCAGAAAACCATGCCCTGAACTATAAAATTTTTAAATAATACTCAATGATAGTGCTAATCAGGCTAGATGGTATTCAGTCACCTCTGACCAGAGAAATCCTTGAGGAACAATTCCAATTTTTAAAAAGCTGGCAGTTTATTTCTGACTAATCTTTTATTTAAAGTATTTCTTTTTCTTCCAAAGATGGGGATTTGCAAGCTATCTGTCACCAAGAGATTCTGAACCTAATGGAATAAATGCAGGTTCAGCATTAAACTCTGTGTTAGTGAGTCTGGTAAAGAATTTATTGAGGACCAAATGTACTCAACTAGGATGGAGCTGATTCAGAGAACAAGCTATTGACCTTGTTTTCAGAAAGGCCCCTTCCCCATGGCAAAGTTAAAAATGGATACAACTTACTTCAGTATACTGCATGAAGACATGATAAAAAGTGTTTAAGTCACATTAGAATGCTAAACAGCTATTAATATCTACAGGATGGAAAAATAATTATCAAAATGATTTTACATCGAGTTCACGCTTAGACTTCCATTTGCCAGTTTAACTAAAATGTTATGATTTGCTAACAGGTGTTGAAAGAGAAAACTGTTAGTGGTGCCTGCCATAAGATTTAGAGGTTATAAAAATTCCAACATAGTTTACATTTTTCTATGGCACTAAAACATTTTTGAAGGCAAGAAAATGCTTCCCCTTAAACCAAGTAACAATTTGCCTAGACAATGACTTACAGTCAAAGCCTTTACTCTAAGCTCAACTCCCACTGGTGAATCGGAGTGTGTCCATCCACCCTTTGGTTTGGATGTGTACCTGTCCTTCTGGCTGACATTCCCTTCCCATCCTTCACCCTTTTGGCTAGCATAAGCTGCTTGTCAATTTGAGTTTCCACTTTTCTTGCTGAGGAATGGCTCTAAGCATAAGTTAATTTCTCCAGTTACCCTAGACTCCTTCCCATGTCTCATGACAGGCATGCTTTACAAAGCCGCCTCTCTTTATCTGATATCCCACAGCAGAACTCATAGAGACACCACTGAGTGGAGGCCTCCATTGAGATCAATATATATATATATATATAAAAATATTTAGATCTAAATATATATATGTCATTTGCCTCTGGGATTTGTTTTTTCCTTATTCACAGGTTCACTGATGAATGCTAGATTAAAACTTGCTTGCATCTCTTTGCAAGGAGAATGAGTTTCAATTCATTTTTTTCAAAGTTAGAATAGATAGATATCAATGGTTTGTTTTTAACACATGATGGAAATGTCTCATAAAAATTTGCTATAGATGCTGTTCAAGGGAACTGCCAATACTTTCACCAAGTTTATGGTTTTCTGTGTCTTAGTTATTTTTTTATTGATGTGAAAATGCATCATGAGTAAGACAACTTATAAAAGAAAACATTTAATTGATTGAGTGCGTGCTCTCAGTTTCAGAGTGGGGGTCCATGACTGTAATGGAAAGAGCACGGCAGCAGCAGGTAGATGTGGTGCTGGAGGGCTTACATCTGCTCTACAAGCCTGATACAGAGAGAGAGGGCGGGGGGAGGGGGGGGAGAGACTGCGTCTGGATGGGCTTTTGAAGCCACAATTCTAACTCTGATGGCATACCTCTTCCTTCAAGGTCACATTTCTTAATTTTTCCCAAAATAGTTCAGCCAACTAGGGATTACGTGTTCAAATATAAAAGCCCGTGGGACCACTCTCATTCAAACACTTTGACTTTGTGCAAAGAGGAGTATTAGATACACACTAAGAAACACTTTTTGGAAATAAAAAAATCTACAAAATCCAACAGAATATATTAGAAAGATAATTTATTTTTTAATATTTTATTAATTTATTCATATTACATCTCAATTGTTAGTCAATCCTTTGTATCCTCCCATTCCTCCCTCCCTCCCGCTTCCCCCCATAAAGATAATTTCTGTTAGCAACATGTAGCTTCACTCTGCAGCTCCTTATTAGTCATAATCAGTCCATAGAAAATTGACACTGGATTGATTAGATATCTAATATTTGATAGTGGGTAAAGAGGTTACATTGACTCCCAACACAATGTGTTCTGCTGCAGGAGACGATTGATCTGGACTTTTGAGCATTGGAATATATAGATGATAAGTGGAGGCCGCTCCAGCTAAGAAAGCAACCAGGCTAACTGTAGATCTTCACCTCTTCCTCCTTTCCTTTAATTCCTATCCCCCTGTCTCATCCCCAGCTCTGTAGCAGACCCCTGAGGCCTCCCCTTCCCATCTGTGCCAAACTTGGGTGGGATGACCCAGAACTTGCCCTCCAAATTCCCTTCTTCCTATTCATCACTTTATTTCAGCAACACCAGCAGGTGTTCCCTAGGAACCAGCCAGCCAAGTGTGCCAGAGAAGCCAGGAGGCCAGTGAAACAGGTTGGCTAGCTTCACATCTTTATGCTCCCTCCTCTCCTCCATAGCCAATCCTCCAGCCTCCACGCCAGCTCTGTAGCACACTGCCTGCTGTAGCCTTCCCTACTCTCTACCCTCATTCCCCGGAAAGTAATGAGATCCTGGTGGAACATCCTGCTTTCTTCCCTCCCGTGGACCCCCTCAGCACCTCTTTTCCTAGCCCACTCCCATTTCTAAGGGTCAGACCTCAATACCCAGAAACACATTTTACCCTGAGAATCCGGTGGCCACACCTACCCGGAGCCTAGGATAATTCCTTACCAGGCAACACACAACTACCACACTTTCCTAAGAACCAGAAAGGAAACAGAAGGTAGGGAACAAAATACCTACCCAGCAAAGACAAGATCTGACAGCAACACTGATAACTGCGATCATCCCAAACCCAGATGCCTAGATGCCAATGTAAAAACATAATCAATACCAGCCAAGACAATATTCTCCATCAGAGCCCAGCACCCCTGCCACCACTGTGTCCTGAGAACTGCAACACAACTGAAGCACAAGATAAAGATATTAGTATAGCCTTTGTGGGTGTGACAGAGGTCCTTAAAGAGGAAATGAATACATTCTTTAAAGAAATCTATGAAAACACAAAGAAAAAGTGGAAGGAAATGAATGAAACCATTCAAGACCTGAAAACGGAAATAGAATCAATAAAGGAAACCAAACTGGAGCCGGCCATGGTGGTGCACACCTTTAATCCCAGCACTTAGGAGGCAGAGGCAGGTAGCCAGCCCAGGCTACTATACCCAGCAAAACTTTCAACCACAACAGATGAAATAATCAAGATTTTCCATGGTAAAACTAAGTTTAAGCACTATCTGCCTACCAGTCCAATCCTACAGAAAGCACTGGAAGGAGAACTCCAACCTAAAGAACTCCAATCTAACCATGCTCCCCAAAACACAAGGGATAAATAACCCCAGACCAGCAAATAAAAAGATAGGAAAAAATCCACAGCACAATAACAAGAGAACAGGAATCAACAAACATGCTAATTGATATCTCTCAACATCAGTGATCTCAATTCCTCAACAAAAAGACACAGACTAACAGAATGGATAAGAAAAGGAGAGGCTGGAGAGATGGCTCAGCGGTTAAGAGCACTGACTGTTCCTCCAGAGGTCCTGAGATCAATTCCCAGCAACTGCATGGTGGTTTACAATCATCTATAATGTGATCTGATGCCCTCCTCTGGCCTGCAGGTGTACATGTAGGCAGAACTCTGTATACATAATAATAAATAAATAAATCTTAAAAAAAAGAAAGAAAGAAAAAAAAAAAAAAGAAAAGGAGATCCATTCTTCTGCTGTATCCAAGAAATGTATCTTAACACCAAGAATAGACATCACTCCAGGGTAAAAGGGATGGAAAAAATAGTATTCCCTAGCAAATGGACTTGAGAATCAAGTTTGTGTAGTGATTTTAATATCTGATAAAAGAGAGTTCAAACCAAACCTACTCAGAAGAGATGGAAAAGGACACATCAACCTCATCCAAGGAAAATCCACCAAGAAGACAGTGCAGCTCTTAACACAAGGGCATCTAAGTTCACAAAAGAAATTCTACTACAGTTTAAAATCACATATTGACCCTCACACACTCATAGCGGGAGAGTTTAATACCTCACTCTTGCCAATAATTAGCTCGTCTAGACAAAAATTAAACAGAGAAATGTTGGGGCTAACACATTATAATCCAAATGGACATAACTGATATCTGCAGAACATTTCACGCAAACACAAAAGAATGTACCTTCTCAGCACCTCATGGAAGTTCCTATAAAACTGACCACATATTCAGACACAAGGCAAGACTTAACAGACAGAAGAGAATTATAGCAACACCCTACATCCTACCTGACTACCATGGATGGAAGCTGGAAAGCAACAACAGCAAACACAACAGAAAGCATACAAACTCATGTAAACTAAACAACCCTCTACTGAAAGAAAAATCAGACAGAACTTAAGAAAGAAATCAGAGACTTTCTAGAATTGAATGAAAATGAATACACAACATACCCAGACTTATGGGACACAATGAAGGCTGTTTGAAGCCTTCATAGCAGTCAGTGCCTACATTAAGAAAGAAAGAAAGAAAGAAAGAAAGAAAGAAAGAAAGAAAGAAAGAAAGAAAGAAAGAAAGAGAAAATAAAAAGACAGAAAAAAGGAAGGAATAAAGAAGAAAGGAAGAAAAAAAGAAAAAAGAAAAAAGAAAAAAGAAAAAAGAAAAAAATCCTACCACTACTACCAGGAGCATCAACAACAAACTGGAAAGCTCTTATCCTAGTAACTTAATGGCATACTGGAAACCTCTAGAAAAAAAAAAAAAAAAAGAAAAGAAATCACAGCCAAGCAGAATAGACAGCAAGAAATAAACAAACTGAAAGTGAAATAAACTAGAAAAACAAAAAACAAAAACAACAATAACAAAAAGAAATTACAAAGAATTAATGAAACAAAGAGTTGGTTCTTTGCGAAAATCAACAAGATTGACACAGTCCATTATCTAAGTTAACAAAAAAGTGAATAGAGAATATGGAAATTAACAGAATTAAAAGTGAAAAGGAAACATTACAACAGATATCAAGGAAATTCAGAGAATCATATGGACATATTTTAAAAACCTGTACTCCATCAACTTAAAAAATGTAAAAGAAAAAAATAATTTTCCCAATACATACCACTTACCAACGGTAAATCAAGATCAGATAAGCAATTTCTACACACCTAAAACCTCAGTGAAATAGAAGCATTTTTAAAAGTCTCCCAACCAATAAAAACCCAGGGCCTTATGGTTTTAGCACAGAATTCTACCAGACTTTCAAGATAAGCTAATGCTCCCTATGAGCATATAAAGGGGGAGGAAGTCCCCCTCAGGCACAGTCATAGGGGAGGGGAGTAAGGGGAAAATGGGAGGGAGGGAGGAATGGGAAGATACAAGTGATGGGATAACCATTGAGATGTAACAAGAATAAATTAATTAAAAAAAGATAATCTAATGCCAATACACCACAAACTAGTCTATAAAATAGAAACAGAAGAAACATTATCCACCTCGTTTTATAAAGCTACGCTTACCTTGATAACCAAACTACATAAGCATTCAACAACAAAAAAAGAGACAGACCAATTTTCCTTATGAACATTGATAAAAAAAAAAAACTCGATAAAATACTTACAAACTAATTGCAAGAACACATAAAAAAGATCATCCTCTATTATCAAGTAGGTGTCATCCAAGAGTTGCAGAGATGAATCAACATACATAAATTGACAAATGTAATCCACAATGTAAACAAATTGAAAAACAAAACTCACGCAATGATCTCACTAGATGCAGAAACAGCCTGTGACAAAATGCACCACTCCTTTCTGACAAAATTCCTGGAGAGATTAGGGGTACAAAAACACCCCTCAACATAAGAAAGGCAGTTTACAGCAATCTCACAGTCAACATCAACTTAAATGGAGAGAAGCACAAAGCAGTTTCACTAAAATCAGCAGGAAAGTGAATAACTTTCTTCAAACCTATTCAATACAGTACTTGTCTTAGCAACAGCAGTAAGACAACTGAAGGAGATCAAGGGATACAAATCAGAAAGGAAAAAGTCAAAGCTTCTTTATTTGATATGATAGTATACGTAAGTGACCCTACCAATTTCACTGGGAAAGTGCTACCAATGATAAACACTTTCAGTGAAGTGGATGGATACAAAATTAACTCACAAAAGTCAGTAGCTCTCCTGGATGCAAACAACAAACATCCTGAGAAAAGAATCAGGGAAACAACATTCTTTACAATAGCTTCAAAAAATATAAAACATCCCAGAGAAAGATTGATATAGGGAAAATGGCCATCTTACCCAAAACAATGTACAGATCAAGTGAAATCCCTATCAACATTCCAACACAATTCTTTACAGCTCTTGAAAGGACAATTTTCAGCTTGATATGGAAACCCAGAAAACCCAAGAGAGCTAAGAACAATCCTGGATAATGATAAAAGTGCTGGAGGTATCGCCATCACCAACCTTAAATTGTACTACAGAGCAATGGTAATAAAAAAGCATGGTATTGGCACAAAACATACATACACACACACACACACACACACACACACACACACACACACACACACACACACACTGATCAATGGAATCAAGTAAATAACCCAGACTCAAATTCACACTCCAACAGACTCCTGATTTTTTATAAAGAAGCCAGAAATACACACAGGAAAAATGGCAGCATCTTCAACAAAAGGTGCTTGTCAACCTGATGTAGGAGAATAAAAATAGATCCTTACTTATCACCCTGCAGAAAACTTTACTCCAAGTAGATCAGAGCCTCAACCTAAAACCAGATACACTGAACCCAGTAGAAAAGAAAGTGGGGAATAGCCTTGAACTCATTGGGACAGGAGACAATGTCTAAACAGAACACCAGCAGCTCAAGCTCTAAGATCATCAGTTAATAAATGGGTCCTCATGAAACTGAAAAGCTTCTACACCCCAAAGGATACAATCCTTTGAACAAAGCAGCAGCCTACAGAGAATATTTTTACCAATTACTCATCTGATAGAAGGCAAGTATTTAAACTATATAAAGAACTCAAAAACCAGATATCAAGAAAACAAATAACCTAAGTTTAACAATGGCGTACAGATAAACAGAATTCTCAAGTGTAAACTTAAATGAACTAGAAACAGTTAAAAAATATTTAAATCCTTAATCATCAGGGATATACAAATCAAAATTACTTTGAGATTTCATCTTGCACCCGATAGAATGGCTAAGATCAATATAACAAATGACAGATCATGTTGGCAAAGATGTGGAGCAAGGGGAACAGTCACCCATTGCTGGTGAGACTGCAAACTTGTACAGCCACCATGCCAATCAGTGTGGTGGTTCCACAGAGAGATTGGAATTGATCAACCTCAAGACATAGCTACTCTGCTCTTGGCCATATATCCAAAGACCACGTTATCCTACTTTGGAGACATTGCTTAATCATAATCATTGCTGCTCTATTAATAAAACCAAGAAATTGGAAATAACCTAGACGTCCCTCAACAGAAGAATGGATAAAGAAAATGTGGTATATTTACACAATGAAATATCACTCAGCCATTAAAACATGAAATTTGCAGGTAAGTGGATGAAACTAGAAAAAAATATCCTACATTGGGTAACCTAGACAGAAAAGAGAAATATGGTATACATTCACGTATATGAACAAGCCCTGAAATGACATTATGAGACAAAGAACTTCCAGAGATGTCACTGAGTTCATTCATTTCCTGTCAGGCATCTACTGCTAGGTAAGCATCCTACCTGTAAGAATGATTTGTTTCCCCAATGAGACTCGCTTGGAAAAAACTAAAATTTTATTTGCAAGTGATTATCGATTAGAGAGTGCTTCTGATATAAGGCTGGGGTAGAAACTGATAAGCAAGTTACAATCCATAGAGCAACAGAGGTTAAGTATGGAGCAACGAACTGGCAGGTACAATCAGACCTCCTTAGGAAAGGAAAATAGAATAGATAGCTCTGGATAGATCGTGGGTGGGGTGAGGAGGAGCACTGGAATGGGAGGATCAAGTGGGAAGAGGGAGAGAAGAGGGTGATGAGAGGAAATATGAGGAAAGGCAGCTAAAATAAGGGCCATTTGAGGGGTAGTATGGAAACCTAATTCAGTAGAAGCTCCCTAGAATATATGCACATATGAAGGCAATCTAAATGGCATCACTAAATAATGTGAAAGACAGAGCCCCAACTGGTTATGTTGTCATCAAATGAAGCTTCCAGCAATGGGATTGGGTAACATCTAATTGGGTTGTTGGTCAAAGGAGCCCCACGGGAAGCCCTAAACAACCCCAGCTATTATCAAGACTATAGGTTACTCTCTACAAACTGACAGCAAGACCCTCTTGCTGAAGATGACACCCACACAACTTACAGAACATGGAGAAGCTGAGCTGGTGTTTATATAGAGCCTTCACCTCTACATTCTAGTGTCTTTGGTATAGGAAGGTACTCTACATATTCCCAAAGGCCCAAACCTTTTGACCTACAGTGGTGTCCTGACTGCGATATATACCAATGCAATGCAAGCACATAATTTATTTTTTAATTTTAATTTTGTTGATGTAAATTTTTTCTTCTCCCTTTTTTTACCCTACAGGTCCTTTGCATGTTTACAGGTCCTGTCCAATTTAGTGTTTTGATGCGTTTATGAGTATATGAATGAGTGGGTCTGCACATCTATATCTGCTTCTTGGGCCTTTTCTTGTTCTGTTTGTTTTGTGTTATTCTGATGTGTTATTGTTTTATCTTATTAATTACTTGCTTTCTAATGGGAGACAGAAAAGGGTCGGGCAGATCCAGATGGGAGGAGAAACCATAATCAAGATAGATTATATAATAAAAAAACCCTATTTTCAATAAAAGAAATAAAAAAGAAGAGCTATGACAGGGGCACTAATGTTCAAATCCTCTATTGCTCCTCTACATTTCTTTGTCCCCTCTTATAGGTGGGCTATGGCCAGCTCTGGCCAATGCCCTGTGATTCAGCATGATTCTAGTCAGTGCAGATTTAAGGGTGAGCTTGTACTGTCCGTGTTGTCCACCCATGGTCTGGCACTCTTGAGTACCATATGCCCGTAGTCATGGTGATATTGCCTAGCACTGTTAGGGAGGGTGCAGCAGCACCTCTCCAGCACTGTACTGTGCTGGGCATCCCATGAGAGACACATTAATCTTACTGTGTTGAGGTCTTCGTTTTGCCAGCATTCTTTGTTCAGTTCAAGCACTTTATTCATAGAAATGTTTCTGAGTTTCTTTTAACATACCATAGGAATGTCAAATGTAGACATTATACAATGTATACATCCCTTTGCATAGAAAAGGGGGGAAGTATGTCATATCTAAGTTTACCAAAAAAATCTCATTGTCGAACAATCTGTCCTTATTTGCACATGTTAGACAGATAATGAAATTAATAAGAAAAACCCTCAAGAAGGCACATTATGAATAGAAAATGCTGTCTGATTTGTCTTCTTTTCTAAATATATCGTGCAGATGTAAAGGCACCTGGTCATCTTAGGAATCAAAATTGTGGTGGTCTGATGTGGGGATTTAGAAGTGGGGGCCAGTCCCCTGCAGCTGTTTCTGATGCACAGTTCATTGTCTGTCTCAATTAGAAACTTCTCGTTTGCAGTACCATTTCCTCCTCTGTGGTTGATTTGATCAAACGTCCTATTGTTTAAGCCCAAAACATAGCTTTACCAAATCAGCCACAGTATTGTTCAAAGCTCCTTGATCGTCACATTATTCTTCACCAATGCTCACAATGCTAATATCTGCAAAGAGCCCCTGAATCTCTAATGAAGCTTTTCAAATTCACTTGACTACAAGTAGTCTGTGAACACAGCTTTCTTCCTTTTACTTTGTTTTTTCTTTTTCTAAAAAGAAAAGCAAAATGATTCAGTCCTGTATGGATCATGACAATACCAAACAGATGCAAATAAATATTAAAGTAATATATTTTTCGTGTTGGATCATAGCCCAAATTCTTTGCCCCAGAAAATTACCCAAATGCTCTGGTGCACATGTGGTTTATATTTAAGGTGTAATGAGCTGTTCAAATAGAGAAGGGCAGGCAATCATATTAAAAATAAACATCAAATTTTAACAAAGACACATCCACTTAGATTGCAAATAGCTCTAATGGTTTCAGTTTATTGCAGCTACTTCAGCATGTAGTGTCTTTGATTGGAAGGCAGTTTCCAGTTTCACTGTCTCCTAGTGAAGCTGAAAAGGTTGCTGGGTATCATTCTTTTATGATATAATTGTTCAACTGTGAACATATTGCCAGAGTGAGCTCAATCTATAATGAGAGGGTAGAAACAAGAGTAGTCTAGAGAAGAAAATGGGATGTGAACATCTGAGATTGTCTGACTAAGGCTTGTGACCCCATCCATCTCCTGAAGTTCATCTTCTTGTGATACATACAGTGATAGCACTTCCTGACTATCCTTGTGGTGTTCTACTCTGCATGCTGATGTCATTGTGTGATGCATCACTGTTCAGAAAGTCTAAAGAAAAGCAACTGGTATAACCTGCTCTCCTTATCTAAGATTTATAGATACCTACAAATCATGTTCTGAGTCCGTAGAACACACACACACACACACACACACACACAGAGAGACACACACACATGAGAGAGAGAGACAGAGGGAGAGAGAGAGAGAGACAGACAGACAGACAGACAGACAGACAGACAGACAGACAGACAGACAGACAGACAGAATTTATCTTCCTTTTTTTTTCTCAGTGGCTGACTCTTATAGCCAGGAGAGTGATCTCATTTCAAAGAAGTGTGTGTGTGTGTGTGTGTGTGTGTGTGTGTGTGTGTGTGTCTGTCTGTCTCTCTCTCTCTCTCCCTCTGTCTCTCTCTCTCATGTGTGTGTGTCTC
>OU015743.1:34801987-34841803 GCA_907169655.1 Acomys percivali
GTGTGTGTGTGTGTGTGTGTGTGTGTGTGTGTGTGTGTGTGTGTGTGACTAAAGCAGTAGCTCATTAAAGGGAATCTGAAGCTTCCAGAAACATATGCAGTTAGAGGCGACACTGTTCTTTCCTCTCCTACATTTTATGTTCAGTCTTTACCTTCCCCTCATTGTAATGACTACCACAACAGAAGAGCCCTGTTACCTGGGCATCCTGGGAACTTGTGAGAACAGGAACATTCCATAAGGTCCCTCACCTCCGCAGTCAGAATCTGCATCTCTACAAAACCCCTGGCGATTCATCTGCCTGTGAAGGTTAAAAAGTGGTGTCCTATGTTGATGAAGTCTCACCTGCTGTGATCTGTGTAATAGAAGTGTGTGTGTGTGTGTGTGTGTGTGTGTGTGTGTGTGTTTGTACAAGCAACAAAAATGTCTATTAGCAGGGAACAAATAATAAATCATGTCACAGTCCCAAGGTGGAACACAAGGCAGCGTGACTCCTGTTTTTCAGTATTGTTTATTATCCCAATGCTGCTCTAGGGCCTTCGTTTTTTATTACAGAAGACCCACCGATAGGCTGTATTAAATGGAAGGAGATCTGCCACAAGTAAATTATCTAACAAAGCCTATGCTTGTGGCATAGAATTCACTAAGGATAAATTTTAAAATTTTTTTTTAGTAAAATATATATTATATAATTATCCATGATAATTTCCGGGTTACATAAATCCTGATGCCAAACAAACCAACTTTCAGCCAGGTATGTATCTTTTGGGTGTTTCTCTTCTCCTTGCTTCCTACCTGTGCAAATGAGTTGATCAAGCATCCCTTGGGGTGGCCTTGGGCTGGCCTTGGGCTGGGGTGGGGTGTGCGGTGGGCTGGGGCGGAGGTGGGCTTACTAGAGTCGGCTCTTAGAGATACCAGCTTGCTCCTAACTTCCAGCCTGAGAAATAAACCAGTAGGGGAGCCCTGCTATCTCCTCCTTCCTTAGTTTCAAGCCTAAGGACACACAGGCCTGTGGCACTTTATTTATAGGTCAACGTTCTGTAAGCGAGAACAACGCAAAGTCGGGAGGGCCTTTAACCCAGTGGAGCTTTGGAGAAGGCTGTGGCCACGTCCTGCCCCCTGAGATCTGGATTCAGTTGAGCTACAGTGGAAGACACCTCAAAATCATTTCCGTTTATCAGCACAGTGACCGGAGCACAGTGCAGTAGAGAGCACAAGAACTTAGAAGCCCAGAGAGAGCACCCGGAGCTCTTGCCCAAAAGGCCCCTGGCGAGCTCACAACTCGTTTTTTGGCAGCAAGACCTAAAGTCGAGCACTGGAATGCTGCTGCGATCTGATAAAGTCCTTGAGCACCAGCCTGTGTTGCTGGGGTTCAGACAGAGGAATGAATAACAGACAGCATGACTTAGGGACTGGGCCGATCTGGATTCTCCATTCAGAGCACATCCCAAGATCCACGAGTCATTCCTTCGGGGAGAGACGCAGGAAGCTAGAGTATCGAATAAGTTTTCTTAAAATGTGAAGTTAATGGAGCGGGCCTCACTAATAGAATGCATTCATTTTGATCTACAGCTTACCATTTGAGATGTTAGAGTGAATTTTAAAGTAGATACAGTAAACAACAAAGAAACATACCGAGCTCGTTCTAGAAAATACTTTTTTTTTTTTGTGGTAACTTGAATAGTTTTTCAATTTGTTATAGGATTCAGATACCAGGAGAAGGAGCCATTGTTGGATGGTAGGATGTATGAATAGATAGATGGTTTGGGACAGGATCTATGAGCCTGGATGTGGATTACTAAGCCATTTACAATTCATTACTGCATTGTAAAGATTCATATCCTTTCCATTTTTATCACATCTTGAGGCCAAGAAATTTTTAAGGGTCATTTAGCTTTCAGAAAACTATGAATTATGTTGAAGGCATTGTTCTTTCTGTGACTTTAATGTGCTCATTTATAGAGAAGTTACAGGAAAATACTTTTGCTTAAGCCCTGAATCTGAACCCCGCACAATCCCGCACATAAAGTAACTTGTCATTAATGAGCAGTTGGCTTTTCTGTGCTCACTGATGATTTTTACAAATATTTTCTTAACCTGTGATAGCATCCAGTGCTAAAACAAAACGAAACAACAAAACCCAAACATTTGTCATTTTCAGAATAATAAGACTCAAGCTTTGCAAACTCAGGTACCAAAGCACTCAGAATGACTTCAGGTTGTGTCAAGGGCTTGACTCCATCATTAGAGAGCAGAAAGAATGTCACTTGGCTGGTGTTAAGCAGAGTAAATGAAATTACTTGGTTCTGATTCTAATGAAAATTAAATAAAATGTTCACCCATTGTACTGTTTGGTATCTTTTGAGAGCTATCCAAAGTGAAAATGGCTAATGTTCAGTGGCATTTAATTGTCTTAAGAGACGAAAGTTGGCCAAAAAAGAATTGCAAAAGATTTAAATATATTGCTTTTCCAATTAGCAGCTAATTTCTATTTTTCTCTTTCCCTTTTAAGTTTTTCCAGAGTCAAAGATGAGATGCACTAAGCTTTGACTTAGGTGGAGTTGAAGTGTGGATTGGTTTTATTTTATCTTATTTCAGTAACCTTGCGAAACCTGATTCCAAGCAACCATGGTAGAATTCTGTGGTTACTGCTGTATGTGGCTCTGTAACTCAATCATCTGGATATCATAATCTTAAAAACATTAAAGAGAACATAAGTTAGAACAGGTTGACAGAATAATATTTATTAGGAATTTAGCCCACACCTGCTCTATAGATTAGGCCTCAGACTGTTATATTTTACAAAAATTATTTTCTAAGGCAATTTTATTTATGATAAACATTTCAATTGGAACACATATTATGTAAAACATCTTGTCCATCATAAGTTTATGGAGAAATCATCTAACTTTCACTAATTTGTAGTTACTGGGAAAGCAAGCCAGGTCTAGAAGTACACATATTGACTCTTAACCCTCTCACCGCCCATGGGCTGTACTTCATAGGTAATGTTTCTGTGTGCAAGCATTCTCCCTTTTATGTGTTCCTCTGTGTGAAAGCTATGAGATTAACTCAAAGAAAGCACATACTCTTGCAGTTTTAAAGATTCAAGGTCAATCAAGTCAATAGACTAATACTTAAAAGGACACAAAATCTTTACCGGGTTTCTACTAATTAACATCAAAAAATGATTAATAAACTCTCAAATGTCAGATTAATGAAGATTTGTAAGTTATCTTTTGGGGGAGAATTTTACCTTGAATAAGAGCATGCAATTTCCTTGAAATCATCTGTTAGTAACATGAAAGCAAACTGAAAATCATCAAGGAGAGAATTCTGTCAATAATACTGTCCACACAGAGTCTGAGAGGTTGACAGAAGTTGAATGTGCTCCTAGGTAAAAGAAAAAAAACAACTTCAACAAAAGAAAACAGAAATTATGACCCCCAAGCCTGTAGGCAAGCCCCTAAACCAGTTCTCCAAGAGCCAGCCATGATTAGCCTGCAGGGGGCAGAGAGCACACTTTCCAGGCAATGAGTCTCAGTTTTAAACCCCGAGTTTCCCCTGTATCAGCCATAGGATGTCAGCTAAGCCAGTGCTCGGTCTTTGTTTCCACTCTCCAAAAATGGGGTTAAGCATTAAAGACCTGCTCACCCCTGTTATTTATGGATTTTATATTTTCATACTTGCAAAACTGACTAAAATTCACCTGTTAGGGCTTGGAGAGATGACTCAGTAGTTAAGGGTGTTTGGCTGCTTCTGCAGAGGTCCTAGGTTCGGTTCCCACACCCACATGGTAGCTCACAACTGCGGAGAACTCCAGTTGTGGGGTTTGGGCATTCTCTTCTTAGTGCAGCTCATCTTTGACAAACAGAGCACTCACACATACATAGAGGACATCTTTGAATTTCATGTGTGCGTCCCAAACTAAAGCTTGCCTGTGTGCCAGTGGTCACTTGTGGGTAAGCAGATGCACAGAGCCAGGAGAATCCTCCATGATGCCATACTCCCAGGTGACATAGAGTTAAGGATGACAACCTGCATGATCTCCTGACTTCTTTTCTTTCTCAGCTCTCGTGATGTAAACGTGTGCCTTTCCTGAAGTATACTTAATGACACACTTTCTCATTTTTGTGATTTTTAAAACTTTAAATAGCAAAGCATTGAAGCACCATCTAAGTGTTCTTATAAGTTTCCAGTGGAGAAAATATGTATATTGACTAAACTGTGTTCAGTCATTAGTTTTTGTATCTCAGACCTTGGGTTCAAGGTTAATGAACCAACAATATAATGAATAAGGCATTGGATATATATGAAATGAACCTATGTATTGACTTATGGAAAAGTTGTCACCAGGCACTCAGGTACCTAATACTATGTATAGATATACAGATGTAGCTTTTTGCTCTCTGAGTCAACTTTATAGAGCATAACTGTGGACAAGGACCATCAACTGTGTAGAAAGAATCCGTGGTCTTTGGACTTAAGCCTGCATTCAACACTGCAACTCCTTGCGTCTTCTTTGGTTCCTCTGGATATCATTGAAAGGACTTGGCTTCATTCCGTTTTCTCAACCTTTGCCTGTCCCAACACTGTCCTTAAGATCGCCTCACAGAGTAGAAAGTATTATGCACTGATACAACAGAAGAAAATCTGCTCATTACGTAATGGATACCTTCGCTAGGGAGTGGATGGTTTGAGCTTCTGCTAAGGTTTGCTAAGAGTATAGAGACATGACAAAGATATCAACTCACAATTGAGTGTGGCCTGTGCTGTGATGGCGTAGGGACAAAATGTAGTGTCAAGCCAGTGGATGGATCATGATGGCCATGAGGATAGTGGCAGGAAGGCTTAAACTATGGTGTGGCATTTCTCTTTGGCTTAATGCATGTGATGGCATTTACTAAGGATCGAGGCAAAAATAATTTTCAGATATTGAAGGTTTTCATATTTCAGATCTTTGGGTTATTTGTATGTGTTTACTTCCTGCATAAAAATATTTTAAAACCCAGCAAAACATTTCTATGGTGTTATTCTGGTTACCCAATCTTCACAATATGGCCTCAACTGCTGTTAGCCTCATCTCTAGGCATCTCTTGCTCCTCTGGCTCTCCTTGCTTTTCACTGCCTTACACTCTTCCCTCTCTCCATAATGACCACCTCAAATTCATTCACACTTTCACGTCTTTGTACATGAAATTCTTTCAGCTAGCTAGGCATGGCGCTGTGAGCCAGCCAGCCAGCAACAGCATTCTTCCATGGTTCCTGCCTGGCTTTCTTAAATGATGGATCTGTAATTTGAACTAAATGCTCCCATACCCTCTAATTGCTTCTGGTCAGAATGTTTCATCATAGCAACAGACGTCACATAAGAATATTAGAATCTCCGTGTTCTGCAAGTATCCCATGGAGCATAACATATGGGATCACATACTTCAGCAAAAGACAGATACAACATATATGATAAGAAATAGCCTGACCTAACAGGGTGGTGGTGGGGGGTAAGAAGATGGTTCAGCATATAAAAGCACTTACTGTGTAATCATGATGACTGGCTGGAGTTTGGATCCCAGAACGTTATGTAAAAAGCCAGGCAGGCTTAGTAGCTACCTTTAACACCAGCACTTGGAAGGTAGAAATAGTGGTTTCCTGGAGTGAGGTAGCTAGCCAGAATAGCTGGAATTAGTGAGCTCTGGGTTCAGAGAGAGGCCATGCCTTAATAAATAAAATGGAGAGCAATTGAGGATGGCACTTGATGACAAGTTTGGGCCTCCCTATTCATGTGCGCACTGATAACTGAACATAGATGCAACCACATACATGTGAATATACACATACATGCATGCATGACATACACAAAATATTATAAAAAATAAAATAGGATGGTAGAACCAGAGACTGGAGAGCAGGCATGTAACTGCTAAGAGTTTAGATCTCAGGATTTTAAGAGTTAATATTCAAGTACTATAAGAAATTGATGATAATTCCAAATTATCTAGCACAGGTAATCAGAAATAGAGAGTGATAGGCCCAGAAAAAACAGCCAATGCAAGAATGTTGGGCTTGAGATGTTCAAAGCTCATATCAGTGGCTATCTCTAGACATAAAGAAGTTTCAGTTATTTCATAGATTAGTGGTTGGGTTGACCTTCTTTTTAGGGCATGCAGATGTAAAGGGAGCAGCAGAAACCCCGATGAATGAATCCAGTCATAAGATACAATGGGGATGTACCACCTTATCTTCAATAATAGATAATTGCTTTGTTGTTCAGTGGAAGTTAATTTCACTTCCCTCCTTTTCTGTTTCTGCCACATAATAGGTGCAATTATATCTCACACTCGGGGTGATATAATTAAATATCATCTTTTGTAATGGTGCATTTCCAGAGTCTTCCTAGGCATCTGATTTAGGTACTTGTCAGGCTTATCTCACAACTGATAAATGTTTGCTTCTTGTAGCTTTAATATAACAGGCTATCTGCCTTTGAATGGGAGCATTTCCAGATAGTCCAGGCAAGCGGTCCGTTTATTGCATCTGACAGCTTTATTGCTTTATCAGTTATCTGCTCAGGGAGGATTTTATTATATGTAAAATACCAACATAAATTATGGCGAGGAGAATTGATTTTTGTTACATAACTTTGATTCATTTTTCATTGTTTGTATATGCCAGGTTTGATATTGTATATTTTTGTTTTGGTGTATTTGTCTAAAGTTATTTCTCTGGTCCAATGAATGCTAGTATTAAATTATCAATTGTTTTCTTCTTGTGACTGCTTCCACACTTATACCATCATAGGTTTGTGTACTTAGCGAATAAAATATGGTTGCATGTGATTTTCTAAATAAAGTGTAGGGCTAATATGATTGCATAAATAAACTCAAAGTAGTTATCTGGAACTCTCCATTTACAACTAAGAGCCAACTTTGCTGCTGGAGACTGAGTGGAGAAGCAAGACTGGATGGGGAAAGCCAGGTTATCCGGTTATGTAGTTCCAGAATTTGGCCTAAAAAGCAGCCATTCTCATGGGACTGACATGTGGAGGATAGGGTCCATAAGACACAACTAGGTCTAAGACAAACAGGCCTAGGAAGGATGCTGATAGACAAGCTCACACCAGTAGACACTGACCTTGACGAGCTGGCAACAGATTTCACTAACTCAGCTCTAGGAAGTTACAGCAGCCTGCCAAGATGCCTTAGCATTTTTTTTCCTCTTTATGCTTATGAGTTTTTTTCTGCACCAACTCTCAGAGACTTCTCAGAAGTTATACTTTTTCCTTCCCACCTTTAGCCAGTGACAGACAGGGTCAGCAGTGCAATGGCTGAGCTCATTAATTGACATCAGACAAGGTACACTTTATGCTCCCACAGTTCGATTGCCATCAGGCTATGGCTAGACTTCACATGAAATCACATCCTTCTTCACTCTTCCCTTGTCTTCATCCTGTTACCTGCTCTCTTGGGAACAGTTCCCGAGTGAACTGCTTGCATTCACATCCTGAGTTCTGAGGCTCCTGCCCTGTGACAGTCAACCAGCCAACCAACCAACCAACCAACCAACCAACCAACCAACCAACCAACCAAAAAGGTAATCAACTTAAAACATCAATGATAAAACCCAACCTGGTTAAATAAATCAAGTCACCTTCACTAATCATTGCCATTTTTTCAGACATTTTCTTTTATATAAAGGCAGAAGTGGGAGAAGGGTTTGGGTCCAAACCTTGTGCTTCAACCAGAATTGAAGCACCATTGTATGTGGTTGGGACATTTATAGTACTATGGCATCTACAATTTGAAAACTATCTCTATCTTCCCTTTTCTCTCTCTCTCTCTCTCTCTCTCTCTCTCTCTCTCTCTCTCTGTGTGTGTGTGTGTGTGTGTGTATGTGCTTGTGTGTGTTCATATGTGTGTGTGTGTGTGTGTGTGTGTGTGTGTGTGTGTGTAGGAACATGTTTGTGTGCCTGCTAGAGATTGGAATTGGTTGTCTTCATCAATCACTCTGTACCTTGTGTTTTGAAACAGTCTCTTGATGAGCAAAGAGGTCACTGGTTTAGGGAGATTATCTGGCCAGAATGTTTGAGGGATCTCCTGTCTCTGCCTCCCCAGGACTGGGATGGCAGATGCATATCACTGTACCTAGTTTTTGACATGAGCACTAGGAGAATGAACTCAAGTTCTCTTGCTTACATGACAAGCACTTTACTAACTATGGCCATCCCCCTCAGGCCCCAAAGATTTCACATTATGCAAAAAAAATGTTAAAATGTTTATATATCTGATAGAAGGAAAATATATTGAATTTAAAAGCCTCAATGATTTAGTAGAGAATTTCAAGATGTTTTTGTATCCAGCAAAATCTTATTATGTCCAAGAATTCTGGGCTGAGTCATAGCAACTGGCTTCTAATCTAACTTTACCATTAAAAAAACCTTTTTTAAAAAACCTACAGAGAATTATTTCTGTCCTCTCCAAGATCTTGATTCCAATGTTTCTCATCTGTGAAACCAAATTAACTGGTGATGCTTTGTTTCTGTTTCTTTAAGAGATGGTTCTTTCCCTGCCTCCCCCTTCTTTCCTTGGTGAGATCCTATATGCTGGGATAGCAGCAATAGGTCTGAGAAAGACCCATCAGTAAGTTCTTATAAGGTCATTTACTATATTTTGTAACTTCTTTCAAGTCACTCATTAAAATGTAAGATAATAGTGTCACAATGCAGCAGGCACTGCTCACATGAATGCATCACAGAGCATGACCTCATGAGTAACCAACCACACAGCCAGTCCAACATCCAGACCAAGCAGCAGAGTTTAGTGGACTCCATGTCCTTCCCAGCCAATAACCTCCTCATCACCAGTAGCTGCTGCCCCTGTGTCCAGAACCACAGCTTACGAACAGCTGTTTTTACACCCAGTAAAAATGGAGGTAAACCTTTTTTTTTTTTTTTTTTTGGTGTCAGATGATCACTCATCGTTGTGTGTCATCCTCTTTGCTCTGTATAATTGCATCCTGTGGCTGGGATTCATTATCTACTTTGTTGTAGAGGACCATAGGCTGGCTGTTTGGTTTGACATGTTATCGTAAACATGGCTCTGAGCATCCTTATTTGGATAAATATATGTGAGCATTTCTGATGGGTATACACCTAACACAGAGAAGGCTGAGTCCTAACGTGTGCATGTATTCAACTTTTGTTAGTACTGCCAAGTAGCTTTCCAAAGTGGCTGGTTAGGAATATCTTCTTTTGGTCCATGAAAGAAACATAGAAAGGCTGGGGTCTATTAGAACATTTTTCATTTGATGAGCTAGGAGGTGTGGACTAGCATCATTAGCACATATTAAGCTCCAGTGAGTACCAGATAACAGAAATGACCATACTGAGTTCAGTAATAAAAAAAAAAAAAAAATAGGGGCCCTGGGAAGGTAAGTGGATCTGCCCAGTGTGGGGCTGGAAGGAAGGACAGTCTCTGCTGGTAACAACAAAATGAAGCTACATATGACGAAGGCCACCACCTGACTTGATGGACACCTGGAATGTGGACATTTGTGTGTACAACTTAAATCTGCCAAGGAGATCTGGCTAATGAGTGTGTCAAAAGCAAGTCTGGGTTAGGGGTGTAGAGGGTAGCAGGAAGCAGGTGATTTAGATTCAGAACTACACATTGAGAACCAAGTGTTGGCCATGATCCATTTGGTCTGAGGATCAGAGATGTGGTTTAAGAAATAATTTGTAATAAGGAACAGATAAAGCCAGTGTGGTTGTAATTGCTCGAGAATGTTTCTTCTGAATTTCACTCTTGCCATAATTGCCTTTACTTAGCATTGTTAAACACACGGGTTGCTTTTTTTGTGTGGTTTCTGCAGTGTGGAACATGGAACATGCAGTGAGTAATGTGCAGGCAAAGCCAAGCCAAGCACTGAGGAGACTCTGGTTCCCAAGGGTCTCTATGTGCTCCTGTTAATCCTGTGGACTAGGATTTGGAAGGCAGGAAACACAGAGTGGAAAGCAGCTTTCTGGGAAAATATTACCAACTGATTTAATCTAGATGGGAAAGAAGGGGAGACCCACAAATCGCACCTAGAGGTCTCTCTTTCCCAAACTTCCATTCAATTCTCATTTGTCATTTTCACAGGTGTCTTAGCTAGAAGTTGTATTGCTACCACGAAACACCATAACCAAGAGGCAAGCTGGGGAGAAAAGGGTTAATTCAGCTAAAACCTTCACAGCAGGAACTCAAACAGGACAGGGACCAGGAGGCAGGAGCTGATGCAGAAGCCATGGAGTGATGCAGCTTACTTGCTTGCTTCTCCTGGCTTGCTCAGGCTGCTTTCTTACAGAACCAGGACCACCAACCCAGGGATGACACCACCTACAATGGGCCGGGCCCTCCTGCATTGATCACTAATTGAGAAAATGCCTTGCAGCTGGATCTCATGGAGGCATTTGGTCAACTGAGGCTCCTTCCTCTCTGATGACTGTAGCTTTTGTCAAGTTAACACAAAACCAGCCAGCACAACAGGGCACAGTACATACTCTTTAGTTGGCAAATTCGATATTATCAATGAATTCAGCTTATCAGCAATCAGATGTCATTCTGGTGGCTGCTATCTATTTGTCTATAGAAAAAGAAGATAGCTCAAAGAAATTTAGGGTGTTCAGTGGGTGGTATTATTGAAAAGAGGCAGATACAGCTGGCCAGCGTATTCCTTAGTCCTGAGCCTGCCTCCAGCCTAAGCAAAGGTCTTCTAATTGGGTTTCAGCATTGAGTTCAGAGGTAAGGTGGAGGCGAACCATGTACTCCTAGAGGGCACATCCCTCTGATCTTGACCTCTAGGCATGTAAGTCTATTGAGGCACCTGCTTTGGTAAAAGAGAATAGTGAAAGCTGTGGTTCTCCACCCTGGTTTCCAGCTTCTTCCCAATTTCTTAGTGTCAACATGATCCCTTTCTAAAGCGCATTTTTGTTTGTTTGTTTGTTTTCTGATATAGGGTTTCTCTGTGTAATAGTCTTGGTTGTCTTGGCTTTACTTTGTAGACCACGCTGGCCTCAAACTCACAGAGATTCACCTGTCTCCGCCTCCTGAGTGCTGGGATTAAAGGCACACCCTACCATGCCTGGCTCCTAACACACTTTTGAATAATCCTTTCTCTTGGAGCATGTTTAGAGTCACAACACATGAAAACTCCCATATGCTAGGACATACACACAGCATCCCTATTTGTCAATATTCCACACTGGAGTTGGCCATATGATCTGGACATATGATTATTACCCAAAGCCACAGGTTGCATTAATGTTAACTGTAGCATTGTGTATCTTTTGGACTTTGATTAGTTATATTGTGACATATTCCTATCACTATAATATCTTATATAATACTTTGATTTTATTTTTATATTTCTACCTTTTCTCCATCTACCCCTTTGCTTTCTTCACTTTGACCTACCTGAATTTTTTTCTTTTTACTGTATTCATAGTGTCAAAGATAGCCAAGGCAAGACAGAGAAACCCTGTTTCAAAAAACTCCCCTATAATAATAATAATAATAATAATAATAATAATAATAATAATAATAATAGAGTAATAAATCTCAAATGAATCATCGTGAAATAGTCTAGAATAGCCACACCACTATCCTCATTGTTATAAAGAAAGCATATTATGACACAGCCAGCTGGCCTCGAATTGCCACACTTTTTCATTTGCCTCCCCCATCCCCTCCCGCCCCAGTACTAGGATTACAAGTTATATTCTAGAGACAGTCATGTGCCTCTTCCAGGGTTCTTTGTATCTGTGTGTATGTACATGTGGGTTCATGTTCACATGGGTACATGTGCACATGCAGCTATACTTGTATATAAACTTGTACATGTTACCCTTGAGTGCCATTCTCCAGGAGCCACCCATCTACCATGGTTGTTGTTTGTTTTGTTTTTGTTGTTTTGCTTGTTTGTTTGAGACAAGGTTTTTCCATCTAGGCTGGCTGGTTAGTGAACTCAGAGAACAATCCTTGCCTCCTCAGCCTGGGGATCCCAAGCATGCTCCCATGTTCCCATGCTCCTATGTTCCCATGCTCAGTCTTTTAACATAGGGTCTTGGGCACCAAACTCAGGTCTGCACCACGCACTTCACTCATGGAACCATCTCCTAGACCTTTTAGACTTTTTCAAAAGACAAATGAGTGGAGTACTGGTTACTGTGAGTGGATGTTTACCAATATGGTGAGCTCAAGGTATCATCTTTAGCTTCCATATTTGTCTACATGCTGTGCGCTTCTGATCACTATTACTTTGGTTTTTTCTTTTTCTCTTCCTTCCCTTCTCTCTTCTTTGTCACCTCCCTCTCTCCTCTTCTATCTCCAATAAAGTTTAATGCTATAAATTTCCCCCAAATATGCTACTTTAGCAAAGTCCCACATTTTTAGGCATGATGCGATTGTATTCCTTCAGTTCCAATGCTTTTATGAAACCCCTTGTCATTTTGCCTCTGGCCTGTGGGTTATTAGAACTGTGCTATTTTGTTTCTAAATACGTGGGAATTTCCCAGAGTTCTTTTTGTTCTTTGTTTCTATTTGACCTTTACCAGATAGTTCAGCAAACATAACTCATTTCCCCGAAACCTTTGAAGTGTAGTGAGCTCCCTTTTAGGGGCTAGAATATGGCATATCTTTGTGAGCAACTTGTGTGCTTGAAAAGAAAGTATGACTGATATCAAGTAAGGTGTTCTGGAAACATCTATTAAGTCACCCTGGCTGACACTGTTGTCTATATCTTCTGTGTACTTGATGTGGAAAGAATGCTTTTATAATTATCCTGTGAATCTTCCTGCTTTTTATATCTGAGCTCTCTGCTTTGCTTCATGTCTTCTGCAGCTATATTGTTACTCATGTAAACCTTTGGAATTGTGTCTTGCTGATGAACTCCATTACTTCTGGTTGAGGGCTTTCTCTATTCTTGATCAAAGGCTTTGTCCTACAATGTCTTTGATATTACTATAGACACCCCAGCTTTCTATTGACTTACATCAATACAACACATGTTTCCACTCTTCACTTTTATCTGATGTACATATTTATTGTTTGTTGTTTTGAAGTTATCTGTATTATCAATATTATTAGCTCATTATGCCCGGCTAGCAATCAATCAAGACACTGACACTTGTTATATTTTAAAATAGCCTTAGTTAACCTAGGGCAGGGCAGATATCAATCCTCTAAACTACCTCCCATAGTGGGGCAGGTATCTCATACTTGCTTCAATCCCATGCCTTCTGTTTCTAACAGTGTCTACCAAGCTGCCTCCCTTCCATAATCTCAAATACATTGTAATGTTCTTCATCTGGGCCAAATCTTACATCCATGCCAGCCACATGCTTTTCTTCCATCTAACTCATGGCGACTTTCCTCTCCTCTCTTCTTGGGACCCTTGGGTCATTCCTCCTCTCTTCCTTCAGTCTCTTGTTCTTCCCAGAATTCCTCTCTGACTTTCTCTCTAAGCCTAGGAACCTTAGGGACACCTATCTCAGATGCCCTGCCCAGATGGGATGGCTTTTTATTAATTAGCATCAAAATACATCAGACCATCCCCCCAACAAGTCCCCTTTTCTGTCCAAATAAAAGTCAGTTGGTAGAGCATGAGGCTTTTAATCTCAGGATCATGGGTTCGTGCTCCACTTTCAGCACTACTTGTAGTTTTTAAATTATGCATATTATTAGTATGCCTGACTAGCAATCAATGAAGACACCGACACTTGCTATATTTTAAAATAGCCTTAGATTACCTGGGGCAGGGCAGACATTAATCCTCTAAACTACCTCCCATAGTGGGGCAGGTATGTGGTACCTTCCATAATCCAATGCCATCTGCTTCTAATAACTTCTATCAAGCTACCTCGCATCCACAATCCCAAATACTTGCTAGTGTTCTTCATCTGGGCCAAATCTTCCATCCATGCTGGCCATGTGCTTTTCTTCCACCTAACTCATGATGACCTTCCTTTCCCCTCATCCTGGGGCCTCTCCCTTTCTTCCTTCCAGGATTCCTCTGTCCTTCCAGCCCGGCAACCTTAGCCACACCTCTATCTCAGCTGCCCTGCCCAGTTGGGATGGCTTTTTATTAATTAGCATCAAAATACACCAGACCAACCCCAACAATTGTTCATGTATTTCTGACATTCAGTGTTTAGTAGAGTCTCACTTTTTAACCCATTGTGACAGTCTAGTCCTTTAAATTGGTAGATTATATAGCATATTCTTAATGTGAATACTATCATGGCAGGGCTATCCATCACCTTTGGGTTTTGTTCATCTGTATCATCTTTTCTTTGTTTCTCTTTTGCTCTTTCTTGTCTTCTTTTTCATAATTGGGATCATGATTTGATTTAATCTCTCCTATTTATTTATTGACTATCATTCTTGTTTGTTAATTTAATGGGTGTTTGGATATAGTCTACTAGCCTTTATTTTCTAGTGATAGAATACTATTCTAAACATAGTATATGAACGTAATAATAGTATATGGTATTTTCATCTTCTTGGCCTTTATGCTTTTATTATCATCAGTATTTTCATATCTTATGCTACATGTTTGTAGTTTAAGCATTAAATTGTCAATTATATTCTAAAGGTGAACAACGAGGAAAATCTTTGTATATATGCATTCATATATATATATATGTTCTTTGTTCATTTTTGGTGGGGGTGTAGGGGTGTGTGTTTCTATATTGAAAAATTTTACTTTTTTTCTTGTAGGACTTTGTATAGCATTTCCCGTGTTGAGGGTGGGAAGCAGGTAACCTCTCCTATTTTCTCTATGTTTGAAAAATGCTATTGCAACAGAAATCTACAGTGAAACTGTTTTCCTTTTTTCTTAATGGTGTTGTTCTTCTGTCTTATTTACTTTACAGGTGAAGAAATGTGTGTTATTCTTATCTTTGTTTCTGTAGGTACTTATAAGGTTCTTGTAGTTTATCACCAGCTTTTGAGTAGATGTTATGAATCTCTGATAATTTCCTCTCCCTTTCTCCTTCCCTTCGGCCCTCCCCCCCCCCCTTCCTCCAGACATGGAATCCCTTGAGTTTCGTGGATTCCTAAGTTTTAAAATTTGGAGACTATTCTACATTCAAGTTCCACTCCTGCCCATGTGTTTCTTTGTATTTTTCTTCAGTGAGTTCAGTCAAATATCTACATCCATTTCTATATCTGTATCTTTACCTCGTGTGTGTGTGTGTGTGTGTGTGTGTGTGTGTGTGTGTGTGTGTGTTTGACAACAGGAACTCATTTGAATTCTCTGATCATTTTAGTCTTTTATGAGGGATATTTTTCTTTGTGTGTTCTCAAACTCCCCTACTCTTGGGTTCTGCAGTGTTTTATACTTTCCAACATTCCTGTCCCGAATAGTTTTTACCTCAGCAGTGGTAGCTGGCACTACCAGAACGCCAACTTGGGCATTTAGAAAGACCGTCTTTTCTACTTAATTTTTAGAGCATAATACACAACACCAGCTCCTTGAACATTCTTACCTACAACTACTAATTCTCACATCCAAATCAGCTTTTATTTTTCTTTTTAATGGTATATTTTATTTTTCTCCTTCTTTGGGTGCCTGATCTTTATTGGATGACAACTACTGTAAATGTACCTCATTAACTGTTGGCTCTTCCTGAGCTTCTATAAATAGCTTTGAATTTGGTTATGGGAAATAGTTATGTTACTTGGAAACAGCTTGGTATTTTTAAACCTCCTACTTACATTTGTTAGGTGGGCCCAGCGTATTTTTTAGCCTAGGGCTTAGTATTTTCTTACTATAACCGTGAGACAGTTCTATGTAATCTACCCAATACTGCGTGAATTACAAGATTTTCAAGCTGGCTGGTGGGACCAGACCCTGTACCTTACCCTTCACAAGAAACCATCCACAGCCAATTTGCTCAAGTGTAACACAGAACAGCAATGTCCTGCATACTCAGAGGGAGCTCACTGCTAGACACCTTGGTCCCTCCAACTTCTCAGCTCTGTCTCTTAGTCTCAAAGATTTAGCTGGGCTTCTCCTGCTTTCTCTACACTATAGCTATGTACTGTCAAGGCAGCAAACAGGGACAAGCATCTTATTTATTTCTTCTTTCTCAGGGATCATGATCATTTATTACCTAATAGTCTGTTATTTGTCTGGTTTCTTGTTTCTTTTAAGTGAGGTTATAAAAGGAGTCTGTTATGCTGTTTGTCCCAGGGCAGAAGTCTCCATAAACTTATGTCTGACTGGAACTGTTCTGAACCTTAGTGTTTTAACTCTTGGAGAAAGTTTGTTGTTGCTTGCTATTGACTTCAGAGGTTGACATTAGCAGATCTATCCTGCTTGTTACCCTTACCTGGTCTTATTAGACTTCTGTGAACTTATTTGGTGTCTTATGTTAAAGTGAAACTCAGCACAGTGTGTTTTGTAAGGATGGGAAGGAAAAGGCAAAGACTTCTGAGAAGATCTCATTGGCTTTTAATCATCTTTATGGGAAGAAGAAATGTTGGCTTCTTCCCATGGGGTGGGGGGGAAATGGCAAAAGCCACGGGAAAATGGACTTGCATAGATTATCCAGATATACTTGTGTGACAGATACACGAAATGATTTTTTTTTCATATTCTGAGCATGTTCTCAGAAGGGATTTGTGCAGCCAAATAATGGAAAAATAGATGAACTAAATATACCGTGAGCATAGCACAGACTAATTTTTATTTCTTCAGCATGTACCTCTTATCTCTGTAGTCAGTATTTGATGCGGAGTCATTCCCGTCTCCACATCAGTCAAGGAGGGAAAATGTGGATTCTTCTCTAAGTGGTTGATCAGCCCTGCTTCACACTGCAGCCCTAGGAGAAAGATGGGTCCTGGGAGAATGTGCACTTTAAACAGCCATTCTGATTAGGAAGAGCCCTCCTCATGAAGCCAGAAGGCTGGCTTGACAGAGAACCATTGTATCTTAGGAGTGTTGAGTGCTTTGTAAAAAAAAGAGGAAAAGAAATTCTGCTAGTTAATCGAAAAGACTAAATGGGGTAAAGGCAAACTTACTATTTGTCATTTTAAAGAAATCCCAACTAAGGAGTCAGCAGTTGTGTTATAGAGTGAGGTCTTGATCACCCAATAGGTGACGAGATCACGGTGTCCAACACACAGGGAGACTGAAATAAAAATGGACCATTATTGATGGAAGGGGAAAAAAAACAAATGAACCATAACAAATGTCTCTGAAGAAATAAAACTGGCTTGATGTTTCCACCAAAGCCAGAGCTGTTTCTCAGGTTGACTATTTGCTGGCTGGCATTAAGGGGACATGCCATGTCTCAGTTGCTAAGCTATGAGGTACCTGAAGGCTCGTCTGCTGTCTAGTGGCCAATCAAACTGGGCATATGCCACGTAACCTTAAAACAGGCAAGTGCTTTCAAATGTGAGCACAGGGCATTCTGGGAGATTATAACTGGAGGTCTAACTCAGGAAGGAAGAACAGCATTTGTGTTAGGCAATGTCCTGTCAGTTATACAACAGTCAGGAAACCAAGGTACTATCGTGAAATTTCATACAAGTGCAATTCATTAAGCACACCAAAGGCAGAATTGGGCAGAGTGATTTGGAAAACAGACAAACAGAAACAGCCACACTCATCTACACCTTTAAGAAAATACACTTTCTCATGGTGTAATTGTTAACAAAACTCCTTGAACACGATTGGCATTGTAGACACAATTGCAGCATGGTTACTGTGTCCCACCCTAGCACTTGCAAATGAGAAAACAGAGGTGCTATAAAATTGTGTCAATGTTTGCCTAAGAGAAAAAAAAAGCTTAGACTTCAATCATAGGCTATAGGTGCCAGCATCTATATTCTCACGCGGTATACATAGCATCTCCAAAGAGGATCCTTGTTTTCTTTCTTTTTTCGAGACAGGGTTTCTCTGTGTAGCCTTGACTGTCCTAGACTCCCTTTGTAAACCAGGCTGGCTTCCAACTCTCAGGGATCCGCCTGCCTCTGCCTCCCAAGTGCTGGAATTAAAGGCGTGCGCCACCACGCCCGAACTGGTCCTTACTTACTGAAGCATCGTTTCAAAGAGACGTTTGGACAAGTCAGTTTGAAGCCAGACCTGCTGGAGTCCTCAGATTCTGGTAGGGTGAAAGGGCATCTTGATCTTCAAAACTGTAGCCTTTTATGCATTGAAAAAAAAAAAAAGTAGCTGAGAGCAACTGAAAAGCACCCTCCAATCACCCCTTCCCCTTCCACGGTGTGACTGATTGCAGCCTCTGCGTATTGCAAGGACTTGGCGGTGACTCATTTGGCCTAGAAGGCTCTCCTGGCTCCTTGTGGATGACTCGTTAGGAAATGAAAGTCCAGTAGTTTGCAGGGCTGTGTGTAGGTTATTTGGAGCCTTGCTGGTCGCTATGCTACCTAGGTCAGAGAAAATCACTGTGCTTATATTGAAAGCTCAGCTGTAGGGCACAGTCCGAGGAATCTGGGAGCTAGTTTATTGTCCAGCATGCTGTACTTTACACACATGGTCCAGTTGCTTCTGTGTCTGTTTAGGATATACTCAAGTACACATCAGACTCTCCTCAAGTGGTGCTTTCATGGACAGCTGGTAAAAATGTGTTCTGCAGACAGGAAGCAAAAGGGAAGCAAAAGAGAGAGAGTCCATGTTGGGGGATGCTCAGGGTCCTTCAGGTTTGCAGAATGATGAGCTGTGTGTGCTACTTTATTTTTAGGACCACAGGGAAGCCTCAGGAAACAGGGATTCGTAACACCCAAGAGGCTTCTCAAGCTGAAAGGAGTCCCCAGACCAATAGGAATCTCTTTGAGAAAACACTAAATGAGTGACCAGGAGGAAAAGATGCAGGTTTCTGATGGCAACTGGCAGAATAGTGAAGGCCTGTGGGGGTGGAGCCAAGCTGCGCTGTCAATCTAAGGCCTTCACAAGCATTGGGCTGTCCCATCTCACCCGAGTTTTGCTTTGTTTCCTATCAATGGTGTTAACAGCCGTGCTCCGCTAGTGTTCAGCCATTGTGGGGAGCAGACAATGCTCAGAGAGAAAAATCAGTACAGTATTGTTTTGTTTTTTTTTAATCCACATCCAGACAGAAAGATCTAATTTATTCTTTGTAATACGTTTGTCATTCTAGTCTGAATAAATGTGAGGCTATGAGAGAATGCTGATACCAGTTGTCAGAGGAAAACTATTTACAATTGTCCCTCCCTTCTCTCTTTGGGCATTTTCATTATAATCTTTTCAGCTTCACAGAGAAATGAACAAAACTCGTGTCCCGAGCATAAAGCAGAGATTGAACTACAATGACTCTGACCTTCACTTTTAAGGTCCACAGTGTGTGTGTGTGTGTGTGTGTGTGTGTGTGTGTGTGTGTGTGTAGGAGATACTGGTGGCTTCCGTGGTTAATATTTTCTGGCATAGGATGTAGTACTATTTTTCTTACAATGTTCTGCTCACATGACTGGAACTTGCACGAAAACCTAAAGTTGATTCATTTATTTACCCTTTCTTCATTCAGTGTTTACAAATGCTGCGGAGTGTGGCTGAGATGCTGGATGGGTCCCCGGAGTTGAAGCAGTGTGGGCGACCTCTGAGGTCAGATGGTAGCTTAGCAAGGAAGATGTCTCTTTGAGAAAAGAAGAAATGTTACTGTGAACATCCGGGCTTTCAGAGCAGAGGAAGAGGACTCTATCAAGCTCTCTTTCTTATGCCTTCCTGTACTGAGTGGCCCTGAATTTAAAGTAAAGCTCTTACCCTGGACTTCCCACCTCCAGGTAAGAATGAACTGAGTGTCCTAAGTTTCTCCATAAACTGTAATATAGGAAGCACAAAGAATTAAATACTCCTAACATTTTCACTAGATGTGGGAAAACATCTTACCTGTGTTATCACATCCACCTAGTAACTGTAAGCGACACCCTGTGAACAGAGCTTGAAACGTCAGGCCCTTTCTCCATGACGTCAGTACTGATTTGATTTTAAACTGTCTTTTTAAAAAGTGTGTGTGTGTGTGTGTGTGTGTGTGTGTGTGTGTTACAGTGCACATGTGGAGGTCAGAGGAGAACTTGGAGAACTGGTTCTCTCTTGGCCTGAGGCACCTTTACCTGCTGAGAGGGATCAGCATGTATTTTGCTTTTTTTCTGGTATTCTGGTAAGGGAATAAACACAGTCTTCTGTGTGCTTTTGACACACATTCCTACAAATAGTTTGGTTTTACTCTAAGACAGAATATTCCAGATTTCATTCATTTATGTAGAGCCTTAATCATTTTTTTCCAAGTACTTAAATTTTGTATCTCCTTCAATGAGTTTATTAAAACTGAGAATTTTACTCAGTTTATTATTGCCCCATATTGTACTTAAATTCACTGGAATTTTTTTTTTTTTTTTTTTTAGCTTAAATGAGTTCATAGAGAAACCTCACATGATTCTCATAACCAGAACCCTGGTTTTGCTTAAAATAAATAAAAGGTAATGACAAAGAAAATAAAATGTACACTGTCACTGCCAACTTTTACCCAGATCCCACCAAGGTGTCGGAGCTCTGGTCATGAGGAGTGTGATAAAGGAGAGCTCCGAGGTCTAACTGGTAGGCTGGGCAGGGATGAAAAGAGGAAGCCTGGAAGTTTTCCTTGCTGTGGGATTCAGGGTATTGACTGCTGTGTCTAGTGTTTTCCAAGGTTGTCTTCTGGACCACTGGGCCATTGCAAAGGGTCACAGTATGTCTGCACTCTGGACTCTGATGGGGGTCTTTGGTATGATGCAGTTACATCCCTCAATGCCAAGGGGTTTCTGGAAGAAAAACAACAGTACTTTGAAACACCACCACTACCCAGAACAATTGCTTCAATCTTCTAAGATCTATAAGAAACACAACTCCACTCAACTGCTCAGGCTTTGGGGGTAACTTCAGCGAACCCTTGCTTCTCCTCAGTAAGCTGTGTCACCTTCGTCCTGTGACACCTGCCACTACCTTTCAATGTGTGCTGTTTGTATTAACAATTTGACTCTTAAAAATGAACTTTACAGGAGGCGCCTATGAGTGACAGCCTCTGGCCGGCATGCCAGAAGGCAGAGCCACTAGATCATGGCTGTACCCCCTTCCAATATTACACAATCCAGCAGTCGTGACAGCAGGAAGTCATTTGTCAGTCCTAGGTTTCTCTCATTTCATGTAGAAATACAAATATCTCAGTTTTAATAGAGAGAAAGATGAGCTGAGAAGATGATGATGAAGCAAGTGGATGACATGGTGGGCCAGCCAAAGCTTTTAAACATGACATATTTCAATTCATGGCTGAAAAAAAGAGCAAAGGGGGGAAGGAGGGAGGAGACCGAACTGCACTTTGAAAAGCAGTGCCAAATGTAGTGACAGCACATCATGTACTTCTGTCACTTTAGCAGCCTTCCTGTGCTTGCTTCAGGTCTATCCGTCCACAGGGCATCGTCATATCACAGAGCAATGGACTTAGACTCAGAAGTGATCATTTTCTGGCAGTGGGACGAAAGAGCCTATCTGCTACTACAAATCCATCATGTGACATCTTTAAGGGAGAGATTGCTTGTTTGTTTGTTTGCTTGCTTGCTTCAGGAACATAGTAAGAGTAGAGAGAGAAACTGCTAAGGATGACCTAGGTCAGGAAACAGATTTTCCAGGTATGTGATAGTAAAGTATGGGGATGGAATCTGAGCAGAGTACTCTAGGCTTTCCGTAGATGATGAAGGACAGGTGATTCTCAATAAACGTGGGCATGAGGCTAACTAAGCTGAGGGTTTTGGTCAGAGTCCGAGAGCAATAGAATCACTTAATAAAATGCCTCATCCTTAAAAAAACAAAACAAAACCATAAAACAGAATACTTAAAATATATGCATATGATGAAAGAAAAAGCTTGGACCTGGGATGATATTTATAGTGCTCTGTTTTCCACACATAAATAAGTGTTCCTGGGCCCAGGATATGATCTTCCTGAGTGTTTCAGCTGACTTTTGCCTTGGCCAGAATTCTTGTACTTAAAACACAAACACAAACAGGCAAGAAAAACAAAAACAAAAACAAAAACAATCAAAAGTGCCAGGGGCACTGGTGGGCATAATCAAAGGATCCTGAGGAACCGCTCTCATCCATCATTCGCTCTTTTGTCTGTTATCTGAATTTTTCAAATAACAAAGTCACGGTAGGAGCTGATTTCTAACAGTTGCACAAGGCTGAGACTAACCCTGCTCCGGAATAAAGAATGATGGGTAGCCCAGCTGTAAGAAGCCTTCCTTAGGAAGAAATGCGTTGCTACTAAGCTCTGTGCTCTTGTCTTATTTTATTTATTTATTTATTTATTTATTTATTTATTTTATTTATTTATTTTAAAGATGGTATGTAAAGCCTTTGGTCAGAGAAATGGCCTCTAGCAAGTGACACTTTTTTTTTTTTAAACACAGAGGAAACTTTTCCCAGAAAGGATGGTTATGAATTTAATTAGAAACTCTCCTCTTTGCATAAATTTGGTTTAGTCTAAATAAGACTTGAAACATAGAACAATGTCCGTGGAGTGCAATTCACCAATTGTTACTTTTAATTATGGTCCCATGCATAATTCATAGATGCACCACACGGACAAGAGGAAAGAAAAAGATAAGAAGGAACAAAAGAGACGGATTTTTCCATCAAACAATTACTATATAAATAGACAACATATTTAATACATTAGCTAGCAAAGTGACTCTTTGTTCTTGTCAGTCTGGGGCTTAAATTTTTTTTTTTTTTTTTTTTTTGGTATAATTCCACAAACACAGAATTGTTGCATTTTTGCTAATGTCTGTCTTAAATGAAATAAATAGGAATTATAATTTTTATAGGACCAAAAAATACCTAAATGAGGAAGTTTTATGTGTGGTTGACATAGCATAATATTAAAATACATTTATAATATTGAAGTAGATTCAAGTGTGGATTTTTAATACGGTAACATTTGAAAGCAGCATTATTTGCTTATTATGGGAATACAATATTCATCTTTTTCCTTTTTTCCTTATTTTGTCTTTTTGAATACTAAATTTACATTTCACATGGCACAAAGTATTTGCTGTGCAAAAAGCAGCTATATGTATACAGAATATATATCATTCTGGGAAAGAAAAATAAGTAGTGAAAACAGGCTCAGAAAGTATTTAGAGTTGAAACTGTTTTCCAACAGTGTGGTTTTTATAAAAGTGTTTGATGGAGTAGATGCAAAGAGTAAACAAAATATTGGTTAAGAAAATGAACCATTAAATACTGAATGTGAGCGTTGTCCTTAAACACTCTTATTGTCAATTCCTTTTTTATGTAAAAACAAAACAAAACAAAACACTTTTAGTTCACTGCAGAGTTTTTAGACAGCTAAATGAACATCTCTGCTCACTAGCATCATAACTAATTGCAAACGTCTTGAACACTAGGGAGGGAGGCAGGCAAAGCACAACTCCAACGTTGCTTTCATTTCTGCTGGGATTATTGAAATCTTGGCGCAGACCTTTGACAACAGTGTGCTCCTAACCCTAACCTTCAGAGTTAGGGTTATAGACTTGGTCTCTAAGTAATGCTCAGACTCCGTGCTTTCCACGAGCTCATCAGCGCAGTCTGTGCTACTCAACACAGGTCCTGAGAGAACTGAGCAAATGGCACACAGCTTGCAGAGACTGGGTAATAAAAAGAAAGGTCCAGCTGCACCTGCTCAGAAACTCCTCTCAAAATTGTCAGAAATCTCACTGTTTCCTAGGTAAGAGTAGGAGTGGCCAGAAAGGGAGCAGGCAGAGAACTGGTGGTGAAGGATTTCTAGTTCAAGGACTTACAGGTTGCTAGAGTCTTTACCTATGTCTGCTTTCCTGTGGATGAAGAAAGCCTAAATGTAGAATAAGGGTTTCAGTGGGGAGGGGAAAAAAGTATTCCCCATTTAAAAAAAATTAATATAAATGAATTTAAAATTCAAGGTTGTGTATGCACTACACCCATTAGAGGATGCATCTGTACAGGAAAAAAAAAAAAAAAAAAAAAAGAAAAAAGAAAGTTGGCTTCTTATGATCAGCATTTGATATCCAATTTTCCGAGGCACTTTTTATTAGTTCTTTGAAAACTTTATACTTTGTGTTTTGATTATATAAATTCCCCCACCAACTCCTTCCAGACACATCCCAATCCCCTATCTACTCAACTTTGTGTCTTTTTCTTTTTAACCCATCAAGATCAATTCATGCTGCCCATATATTCTTGGATGTGTGGCTTTCCATTGACTGGGGTTCAGATCTCTGGCACCAACTTAGCATCTAGGCATGAAGGCACATATAGGACTATAATCCAGTACCTGGAAGATGAAGGCTGGAAGAGACTGGAACTTTTCTTTCTTTCTTTCTTTCTTTCTTTCTTTCTTTCTTTCTTTCTTTCTTTATTTATTTATTTATTTATTTTTAATTAATTTATTCTTGTTACATCTCTATGGTTATCCCATCCCTTGTATCCTCCCATTCTCCCCTCCCTCCCATTTTCCCCTTATTCCCCTCCTCTATGACTGTTCCTCAGAGGGATTACCTCCCCTGTATATGCTCATAGGGTATCAAGTCTCTTCTCAGTGACCTGCTGTCCTTCCTCTGAGTGCCACTAGGTCTCCCCCTCCAGGGGACATAGTCAAATGTGAGGCACCAGAGTACATGAGAAAGTCAAATCCCTCTCTCCACTCAAGTGTGGAGACTGTTCTGACCATTGGCTAGATCTGGGTAGGGGTTTAAAGTTTACCGCCTGTATTGTCCTTGGCTAGTGCTTTAGTTTGAGCGGGACCCCTTGACCCAAATCTGCCTATCATAATGTTCTACTTGTAGGTTCCTAGGACCCACTGGATCCTTCTACATTGCTATTCTCCCATTGTTCTCTCATCTAGAGTCCCAATAGGATGTCCTCCCCTCTGTCCCAGTTTCCTGGTAAGGGAAGGCTTTTCTACAAGCTCCTCTAGCTAGAATGGTGAGCCCCAGGTTCTGTGTGAGGCCTTTTCTCAAAATAAATAAAGTAGACAACGAAAAAGCAACATACTCAATATCCATCCTCTGGCCTCCACACATATGTCCATGGGCAGTTGTACATGGACACACAGGCACATGCCATAACACACACACACACACACACACACACACACATTTGCACATGCACACACCAAAAAAAAAAAAAACCCAACTAAGTATCGTTGTCATGGATACCACCGTCATTATTTTGTATCTCAGGTCCACCCCTATGGATTTGGGCTCTGTTCAAGGACAGATATACAGGGAGCTGGAAGAAAGGCTTCCTTTTATGATTTGTCCAGGAAGTAATTGTGGAGAACCTGCAACACATCCAGTGTTGTTGTGAGCAAGCTGTGAGACCCACAAGAAGTAGAAGGCATGACACCTGTTCATTCAAAACTTGCAACCTACATAATTGTGTAAGCTGTGTAGCTGCCGTCCAACACTGTATAGGAATCAGAGCTTCCCATGAGCCAAACATGAGGGCATTGTAAGAAGTGAGGCTTTCTGTGACCTTGAAAATGAGACAGGCTGTGCCCTGGAGGCACGGCAAGGAAACAAGGGCGCAGGAAGGAACTGAGGATTTAGAGGCTACTGAAGGGACTAGCATGACTGGACAAAGTTGCCCTTATGCTGTAGAGAGAATCTCAAAATCACGTTGGTTCAGGGTTGGGGGGAGGGGCGGGGAATGCTTGTCTTACTGAAGAGCTTTCAGCCCAGCCCACCTCCAAGTCTGCATTCCAAACATGACCCCCCTCCCATTCATCCCTACACTCATCCTTACCCTAAGTGCTCCTTCATCTTCTGTTCTCTGAAGGGTTCATCCTTTTGTTTTAGTCTATTTGAGCTGCCACAAAAGTATCATAAGTGGAGTGGTTTAATAAGAGAGATGTATCGGCCAAGGTCCTGATAGATTCAGTGTCTGGTGACAGTTGTTTTATTCCTGTAATTAGTCCTGGTAGAAAAGGACAAATCTCCTATGAGGACTTAATCCCGGCCACCCCATTATCACCTCTCTAAGGCCTGCCTAATGCCATCACATTGTTGATTAGGTTTTCAACACATTAGAGTTTAGGGTTGGGTGGCATAACATCCTGTCTGTAGTGTCATAGTTTAAGAATGCCTGGTTTGTATGGTTATTCTCTGGCTTGCATGTATGTGTGCATACATGTGAGCATGCGTGTGTGTGTGTGTGTGTGTGTGTGTGTGCGCGTGCGCTCATGTGTGCATGAGCTCATGTGTGCGTGCGCTCGTGTGTGCATATGCTAGAAATCATCCTTAGTGTTGCCCCTCAAGAGCCTGCCTACCTTGTTTCCTGACACAGTCTCTGACTAGCCTCAAGATGATTCAGTTAGGCTAGGCTGGCCAAGGAGTGGGTCTGTCTCTTTCTCCATGCATTCTGGGATTTCTTAGGTATTTCTCCCCCTCCTCCTTTTTCCCCCTCCCCCTCTCTCTTCATGTGTGTGTGTGTGTGTGTGTGTGTGTGTGTGTGTGTGTGTGTGTGTAATGGTATGGTGTATGTACATGTGTGTGCAGATGTATCCAGAAGCAGAGGAGATTGCTGGATGTCCTGTTCTGTCATTCTTCATCTTATTCCCAGAGGATAAGGTCTCTATCTATACAGGAAGCTCTGCTGGTGATTCCTGCCCCAGTGCTGAGGTTACCAGTCTTGTGCATCCACACCCAGGTTTTTACGTGGATGATGGAGATTTGATCTCAGAACCTCTTGTTTAGGCAGCAAATGTTCTTACGTATTGAGCCACCTTCACAGCCTCACATCACACTTAGGAAACCAAGCAACCAACCAACCAAGCAAACAAACAAAATATGAGTTTTGGGAATCTAGCTCAAGTCTTTATGTTCTCAGGGAAGCAGGGTACTGAAAAAACTCGCTCCAACCTCTAATTTGCTTGCTTTTCTTTTCCTCCAAAAGAGTATACATTCAGTAAAATGTCTTGCCTCTGTTTTACACAGTAACCCTCTGTTATTTTTGGTAGAAGAAATAGGAAATCCTCAGTCCTGAGCCAGTTTGACGGATAGTTATATGAGCATGGGCAAGCTGTTTAACCCTTCTGGGCACTAGCGCGCTCAACTAGGAAATGAGGAAACTAAATTGGATGATGTTTAATGGCTCAGCCAACTTCTGACCTTTATCATAGGGTTTCTAATTCATTGGTTTCCACACACCACTATTGTTCAGTTTTATGATGAATAGGTCTTACTTTTCCTGTGGGGTCCTTATGGCCTTTGACTGAAAGGACTTAGGTACAAGTCCGTTAACTAAGCTAGTGATTTGGATAATAAGTATTGACTTGCTTTATGTTTTGCTTTGTTGCTTTTGTTGTTGTTGTTTTGGGTTTTTGCTTGCTTGGTGTGTTGTGGTTTTCAAGACAATCACTGTCCTGAAATTCTGGACCAGGCTTGCCTCAGACTCAGAGATCCTCCTGCCTCTGCCTCATCCTGGGGCTGGGATTAAAGGCACAGGCCACCTCTGCCCGCCTGTTCCCACCTGTCTGCTAATTCTTCTCTTGGCCTCCCCCACCTCCCTTCCCACCACTGATTGTGATGGCCAGGCACCCAGCCAGTCCTGGCTGTGAGTGAGGATTCATTAGTTGTAACAAAGGGAATCATTAAGTAGAGGGTTGCCAGGAGGGTTTGACACTTGCTCTCCTGCAGCAGGAGAGAGGCAGCTCTGAGCAGCTTAACATGAGAGGAATGAGGCTCCCCTGGTCTAAATGAGACCTCAGAAGCTAGCTGCCTTCCTCTGCAGGCTGGTGTGTTTATTTCCAGGGTTCCCTCACAGGGAGCTCGCCTTCCCCTTTGGGCACCAAACACTGTCAGAGTTTCAGCGGATTTTGTTTTTAGTGCCATATCCCTTTTTATGCTAATTAGAGACAATCTCCTTGGGCTCTTAAGTAATTTGTCGGTGTAATCTCAGGCATGCTGAAAAGAGGCACAAATCCTTCGCTGATTGGACACCAGAGTGGAAACTCCTCAGGCACAGTTAGAAATTAGTCAGAACTTTGAAGTCAACGTGATGTCTCTTTCCTCTTTTTATTTTTTATCAAATAAAGCAAGCTTCCTAGGACGATTAATGCTCAAGTGTACTGGAAACCCTGTCGATGGGGACGTTCTTTACGTTTACAAAGCTGGCATGTGAATGCCAGTGCGCACGCGCACGCACACACGTACACAGTTGGATGTGTTTAACAAGCCTAAGAATTGGAGATTTTTCTCAAGGAAACAAAATGCTTAGGATGGACTCTGAAGGCTCTTGCTTTCTCCTGGTTCCTTTTTGTCCTTGGTGTTTAGAAGGATTAACAGCCGCCAGTTTATTGGGAATGTGCCTTACTGCAATGGACAGCTAACGTCAGGCGGAGCAGCCCTGAATGGTTTCACTAATTCCTGATTTATAATTCACAAGTCTGTTTTCGCTTCTATGCTTATCTGTCAGTTCGAAATCCCCTTCGAAGAGCTTGCTATCGATTAACTGGAAATGTTCATATGGGAGAGTAAAACTTCCTGGTAAGGACGACTAAAGAATCCTAAAAAAAAAAAAAAAAAAAAATTCATGGCAATGAGGCTTGATGTAATGGAAGGGGACTCTGGTTGAGGACCCCTCATCATGTGTCCCGCACTTGCTGTGGCCAGACCAGAGTGCTTTGCTCCCTTTTCAAGTAAGTACCTGTCCCAGAACACACACATTTGGCAAATTTAATTTGATTCAAAGTAGGGGTTTCCATTTCTTCTTCCTGGGGAGAGCCTTCCCTCCCCGCCAGTCCATTACTGTATACTTAACCTTTGTGGTTATAAGCCTGCCTGTTAAAGAGTCAATGGCTGGCATCCACATACAAGTAAGTGTGTGCCACTTGGCCTGACATTTTTGTATAAGTTGTTGAGATGGAACTCTGGTCCTTGTGATTGGGTAGCCAACACTTCACTGACTGAGCCATCTCTTCAACCCCTGTTATATCACTCTTTTATGTAAATTTACAGGCAGTGTTTTGTGCACGAAGTTTAGGTGTGCTCATGCAATTTGTTTATTTCTTTAGCGGACAGTGTTTGGAAGCATAAGTACATAGGCATCTAATAATAAGTAGAAATGTATGCTCACAGCATGATTCAAATTTTCCCTTTCTACCAGCATACAGGGAAAGCTTTCCAATCACCCTTGGTATTATCTTCTTATTTATTCTGTTTTGTTGTTCTATTAATATCTTAAGCATATTTATTATCTTTCCAACATACTGTCCCTCACTAACCTAGAAAATTGGAAGATCTTGGAGCTGGGAGGTAGTTAGTTGATGTACTCTTGCCGAGCAAGCCTGATGGAAAGCTTGGATCCCACTCTCATCCCCCACCAGAGAAAGCAGAGCACAGTGGTGATAGGCTTCTATACCCCGCCCCCATTGAGGGTCAGGGACAGGCCGGCCCAGGAGGTTCATTGGCCAGCCAGTCTAATGAAAACAACAGCATTTAAGATCACTGAGAGACCCAGTCACAATATATGGTAGAGAGCCACAAAGTAAGACATCCTGTGTCAAACTGTGTTCTCAACAAGTCCGGTGTGTAAGTGTACACTGTCTTATGCACATATGTACATTTGTACACCACACACAAAGAGAAAATACAAGGGAAAACAAAATGGCAAATATCAGAGCAAAAGCCACAAGCATGCCTAAGGGAGTATGGGTAGCAGAGTGTTACAATAACTTTTAAATATTGACAAGAAATCTATAGAATTCTCTGAAAGACTTAAGGTAAAGAATAAGGTGATGTGTTTTGTAACAAAAAGCCTAAATATGAAAGAATGTTTATTCCTTCCAAATGTGATTTTTGAATGGCTCTGATTCATATTAATTGCATGGGTAATTTTAATTGGTATAGAAACTCGATGATGAGTATGTTTATATACTATACGTTTGTTTTACAGAGTTAGTTTTATATACTCTGGCCATCTCTCAGAACTCTCAGCCCTCAAATTTCCCAGACAGCATGTTTCCTATTATTTATTATAGCTACAAAAAATGTTTTTAGAAAGAGTTTACTTTGTAGCCCAGGTACTTTCCCAAAGCTGGCCATCCTTGAGAGTGCCTTGAATAATGCTGGCCAGATGTACCTCCACTGGCATTGTAGATGGAATACTGTTCAATTATGCTAATCATTCAGAGACTATGGATGCAGGCAAGAAAAAGCACTTTTAGATCAACATATGAAGCAATGCAAATCAGCAAAGGCTAAAAGAAGTCAGTGCGGGCAAAGAGGAGACATACATCAAGGCAAACTCCTCCAGGAGAGATGAGGTGACATTAGCAGGAAGGTGGAGGTCATGGTTTTTACTCATGCTAATTTGCATAAGTTATTATCCTCTGCGTAGCCTTAGCAGAATAGGAGCTAAATAGCAGGACGGACAATAGGTCATGCCTCACGCTGGGGAATGGTGAGAGGTGTAGGGCTAAGATGTGCAAGCAGGGCAGAGCAGTGAAATATTGACTACCTCTGTGTTACCTTATGGTTTTTAATCAGGACACGACATCCAGGCAGAAATTCTTCAGATGATCAGACCTGCTACCACTTGGACTCCACACAGAGGGTGCTTTGATCATTCTCAATTTCCAATGTGAAGCAATCAATGAACTAATAACAAATAAATGAATACACATAGGACTGCATCCAGGTGATGGGAAATTCAGTGACAATTAATTGAAGGGAGAGAAATGGCCTGCTGGGAGATGTTCCACTCAGGAAAGCATAGCCCTCACATTATGAAGAGAGAGAAAGAGTGAATCAATTTTGCTTTCCAAACAAACTCAGCGAAAGCAATTTCACTCATGAGCTGAGAGGCTAACTGCCAGCTCCCTGTGTGCAGGTAAGCTGTACCCTCAATGATGTTCGCTTCTGAGAATCGAGGCTCTAGATAGGAACAGTCATAGTACCAGCATGTGCCACGCAGCCACTCACTAATATTTCACGGATGAATTTGCAGCTCATCTGAAAGAAGGAATCTCGTTCACTTGCTTTCTTTTCTGGTTCCCAGAAGGCCATTCTGCTTTCTGTAATGCAAGAACAGGGCCATTTGGGGTGGGCCATCTCCACAGCTTAGAGAGTCTCCTCTTAGGGATTGTTAGCACTGTTTAGGATTTCGGCTCCCTGTTTCCCATTTGGCTTTGGTTTCCTGAGGTCTCGCTGTCACAGCAAACAGCCTCACAGAGCAGAGCTCTGTTTAAACACTTTCTTTTTATTAAATAGGGTGCATTGAGAAGGGCTGGCTTATATCACGTAAAACTAGGTTGGCAAATTAATTACTAAGCATCAACTTGTCACAACCAACTTATAGGTGCACGCATACCAATAACTTACGCACGCACACACATCCAGGTGCCATAAATCACCATTGTGATATTATATAAGATGCTATAAAATATGTATTTCTACAGTTATGGGAGTTTTAATTACTTTGTCATCATGGCTCTCATAGGTCCATCTGATAGCACTACAGCTGTCTGGGCAGTCAAGGAGAGAAAGAAAAACTTAAGACAATCAAGCTGTTGTATCGCTCTACATACACCAACACACACACACACACCCACACACACCCACACACACCCACCCACACCCACACACACACCTCCACCCCCCCACACCCACACACCAACATACACACACACACACACACACACACAGTTTTGGGTTCTTTTCCCCCACCGTCTCAAACCTAGCAAGCCTTTTGCTGCCACATAGACCCAGTGGCTAAGAGACTCTATGTTTTCTTTGCATTAAGGTTGTTTGGTAAGAAAGTATCTTTTTTCTCCCTTTTCATAGTAATTTTCCTAGTTTCTAATCGCCCCTCAAATGGGGTCAGGAGTCCTTGTGCTTCCCTTATAATACTTTGTGTTTCATGATTTCCAGGGACTTGAGATAATTATACAAATTTGGTAAATTGCACACTAACGATAATTACTTTTTAATATGTTTATAATAGCAACTATAACTACTCATCACTAAGTAACACGGGTTAGCTAAAGTCACTTAACAGAGTTGAGCAAGACAATGTTAACACGTGTTTATGTGTTTATCTAGAGCTTCCAACAACCTTTGTGCTCATTTGTTTTTTTCTGATGAGGAGGATGTTGCTCAGACCACATCCCATGGCTCATTACTGATGAGGGCAGAATTCAGGGTCTCAAAGCTTGGTCGTGGGACCTTGATCTTAACTGCAAGGCAGGGTTTTGGCGGGTCTCTACTCTGATCGCAGCTCTCTACGCTCAACATCCATTGCTTTATCCAAGCTTCACCTTGAGTGCAGGGCATGAGGAAGCAGGGTCGCTTCTTCATCTCTCATCACTGCAAAGCCAGTTCCTGGAACTGGGCCAGGAAAAACGTAGCCATTTAATACGCGTCCAGTGAGCAGATGATGAGAGTGTGGCATCTCAAGTTCAAACTCTTTGGGGGCTGTTTCTTACTATGAGGTTGAATTTTAGCCCATTCAAGAAAAAAGAGGTGAGGGAAAGCAGAGGGACCTTGAGACCTGGGAGGCAGGTCTGGATGCTCAGAGCTGCCTCTGTGAGCCCACCTGATAACGATGGAAGAGAGAGGAAGATGCCACATTCAATCTTCAAAACATGGAGGACAGCTTCAGCATCATAGGACTTGGGACCACAGTTCGCCCATAGGAGTCATTCTCTCAGGAAGCTCCCAAGCTATTGAATTAAATCCCAAGCAGGCTTGCTATATCATGTCAGATACCATGGCACAAAGGCATGATTTGTAAACTAAAGTAGAGAAACACATTTTTAATTTTTTTTTTTTTTTTTATTTAGTAGGGCTGGAAACTTCATTGGTTGATATTAGTTCAGCAATATGGAACTAGTCAGTGTAGAATAATAAAATGTTAGATTCCAGCTTCCTGTAGGGTCCACATTTAATCTCTCTTTCAAAAACTCTCACAAAATGTTGGAAGGATAAAGGAGCTGGAAGGCTTGTTTTTTGCAGATCAGAGCTGCAAATATTAACTTTATTTTAACACAGGCTGGTGTGGCTTGAGGATATACAGATCACATTTGATCCTTTTCACAGACAAATGGCTTTGGGACAATAAGCCACTGAGCTATTTATTAGATTTGTTTAGGAAATGTGTGGGAACCCCACTAAGAAACAGGTCTTCACATAAGCCCCGAGTCTCAGGTCTTGAAAACATGTGCTTGTGTTCCATTCTTGTGTGTGCCATTGGCAGAGGAAAGCAGACCCGGATCATGGGACTCATTGGCCACCCAAATGACTGGCCTCTTGAGAAATGAGACTTCTATGGAGACAATTGTCATTCTGGGAAATACATCAAGCCACTTGGATTATAAAGTCCGTGTCTTTTAATTTCCCTTAATTAATGTGAGTGAGGAGAGAAGCCGTAGGAAGTGAAACAGAAGTGATGGGTCCTGAGTTGGAGGATGAATTCTAGAGCTTTCCAGGACTGTACTTTTCCTGATATCCACCTCAGAGCTTTTGAAAAAAGCCAAGTGCCCCATTCTGAGTAGACCAAAGACTGTTTGGCTACAGTGTCTCTTAGCAAATACTTGCTTCTTATTGGAGTCTGGTTGGCAGTCAAGACCCTTCTTAAGCTGGCAATTACATTTCTGGAAGGCAGTGCTGTTTCTGTTCAAATACACAGGGACAGAGTCAGGGAACAGGATGAATGTTGTATAAGTATGTTTTAGGAAGAATGTGACATCGTCCCAATTCTAACCCTTAATAAGAGGGTGGGGCTTCGGTCTCCGTAAGCCCCAGAGGGATTTTAGAGACTGAAGCGCTAATCCAGGACCATGCATAGACTAGATGTAGACCTTCTACTCAGATGTAGCCTGTGGGCAGCTCAGGCTTCATGTGGGTCCCCTAGTAAGGGGAGTGGGGTTGTCTCTGACATGGACTCTGTTGCCTGCTTTTTCATCACTTCGCCCTGGTGGAACTGCCTGGCCAGGCCTCAGGGGAAGAGGATATACTCAGTCCTGATGGCACTTGATGAGCTGGTGGAGTGTGAGTGGGGGGAATCCCCTTTTCTGAGGAATCAGGGAGGTGGGGTAGGGGGAGAGGGAGGAAGGGTGGGACTTGGAAGAGAGAAGGGAGGGGCCTATGATTGGAATGTAAAATGAATGAATGAATGAATGAATGAATAAATAAATAAATAAATAAATAAATAAATAAATAAAAAGAAAATGGTGAGGAAACCTTCTAGCTTCAGCCCTATGTGATATGATCTGGACAACTCTCATCTGCCTGCCTAGTTTGTGGAGCCCTTCAGGAAGCTTCCAGAATTCGTGGCACACATACATACCCTTTCTTCTCAATTGTTACTGCCTCGCTTGTTGTCTGTTTATACTCTTTATTGATGACACCATAGAGGGCTCTGCATGCACCTTCACTTGTTCCCCCTTCCTTAGGTCTTTCCTACATTGTGTGTAAAGAGCTAGGACAGTATCTGGGGAGAAAGCATGTGGCGTGGGGGGTAGACTCACTCGGAAAGGGGGTTTGTGGGTACTCTTGCTGCCTTCCCCCAGCTTTCTACTTCTAGGGGCTCATCTTACTGGAAGGTGTCACCACATTCAGGGCAGACTTTCTCACCCATCACATTTCCAAATGTCAGTCCTCTGTGGAAGCATCCTCACCTCTTACACGTGCATGTTTCTCGGACACTACATAATCTCTTAATTTAGTCAGATTGACCATCAAAACTGGCTATAAGGTTGCATTTCATAGGTATGGTAACTGAGGCTCAAAGCAGTTCAATAGTTTTTTAGTGCTTAAGATTGTTTTCATTTTTAGAGGGTTTTATACACTGTGTTTTAATCATATTTATCCCAACTCCCCCATTTAATTCTTCATAGACCAGACCCAACTTCCCTTTCCCCAACTTCATGTTCTTTTTCTTTTTCTTTTTAATTTAGTAACCCACTGACTCCATTTTATGCTATACATATACCCAAATACTCCCAGGGGCGAGTTCATCCACTGGATCAGGGTTGCCCCAACAGGGACAACACCCTTAAAGACAAATGGGTTTACCCTCCTTAAGAAGCTGAATGTCCAAAGCTCCCATTAGATGTAGGGGTGGATGATTCCTTTTCTACTTTAGGATACACTGTCTTGATATCATGTAGGTCCTGTGTAAGCAGCAACCTCAGTGGTCCTGCCATGTCCAAAGGAGTAATTTATTCTTAACACAGTCATCCATGCTTCAGAGTGACATGGGCTGAATTTTAGTCCAGTGTACCTTATCCCAAAACAACGGTGACACCTCCACACTCCACACAGCATTGCCATGTGCGTAGGACAATAGCCACACAACTTCATGACATCATGGTGTCACCCACTGGTGTAGTGTTAATTGTGAAAGCAGTTCGCTGATGTGTGAGGCATACTTCCACATTCCTATGTACTGTATCTTCGAATTTAGCAATTGATGCATGTTCTCTTATGTCAAAAGTTGTGTTCAATATTTTGCTTGCCCTACCCATACATACTCTTTCAGAATAAACTGGTAGTCTCTATTTAATTATTAAAATTTAAAAAAGACTATCAATTTAGAGAAACGTCCTAGATCGGGTGTCCTTCTCAACTTCTCAAGTCTCAGCCCACTCACTGAATCCTTCTACTAACCTTTTGAGACTGCTACCACTGCCTCTCATAGTGATATCTTCTGCCTGCTTGACAGGGTTTAATTTACCTAGGGGTCAAACCTCAGCATGCTCATAAGGGAATCTCTAGGTTGGGTTAGTCGAGGTGTGAAAACTCACCCCAAATTTTGGCGGTATCATTCCATCATCTGGGGTCCTGCAGTGAACAAGGAGAAAGCAAGCTGAGCACTATCATTTATCTCCCTCTGCGTCCTGACGGCAGATTCAATGTGTCCTGCTGCCTCGGGTTCCCGTCATCATGATGTCACCCCCCTTGATGAAGCCCCACCTCCAAACTCTGCGCCAAAACAAACCTTTTTGTCCTTCAGTCACTTTTGTCAGGCATTTTGTCACAGTGACAAAGAAAGTGACTAATATGCCCATCCTAGCATCTGGCCTTGAGTTCTGTAATCAGAACCCTGGTCTGAGACAGTGTTTCTCATTAAAAAGGAGAGATTCGCTTGAGTTTTTGATCTTAGCCATTCTGATGGGTGTAAGATGGAATCTCAGAGTTGTATGTCAGAAGACTGGGAATAGGGCTTCCTCAAGACCCAGCTATTCCACTCCTTGGAATATACCCAGAAGATGCACCAGCACACAACAAGAAAATTTGCTCAACCATGTTCATAGCAGCCTTATTCATAATGGCCAGATCATGAAACCAGTCTAAATGTCCCTCAGTAGAAGAATGGATAGAGAAACTGTGGTACATATACACTATGGAATACTACTCAGCTATTAAAAACAAGGAATTCCCGAAATTTGTGGACAAGTGGATTGGGCTAGAGATGATCATAATGAGTGAGTTAACCCAGAGGCAGAAAGACTCAAATGGTATATATTCACTTATATCTGCATACTAGCCCAATGGGCATGTCCCACGAAAGCCTTCCCTTACCAGGAAACTGGGACAGAGGGGAGGACATCCTATTGGGACTCTGGATGAGAGAACCATGGGAGAGTAGCAATGTAGAAGGATCCAGTGGGTCCTAGAAACCTACAAGTAGAACATTATGATAGGCAGATTTGGGTCAAGGGGTCCCGCTCAAACTAAGGCACTAGCCAAGGACAATACAGGCGGTAAAATTTAAACCCCTACCCTGATCTAGCCCATGGACAGGACAGTCTCCACACTTGAGTGGAGAGAGGAATTTGACTTTCTCATGTACTCTGGTGCCTCACATTTGACTATGTCCCCTGGAGGGGGAGACCTAGTGGCACTCAGAGGAAGGACAGCAGGTCACCGAGAAGAGACTTGATACCCTATGAGCATATACAGGGGGAGGTAATCCCTCTCAGGAACAGTCATAGGGGAGGGGAATAAGGGGAAAATGGGAGGGAAGGGAGAATGGGAGGATACAAGGGATGAGATAACCATAGAGATGTAACAAGAATAAACTAATAAAAAAGTAACAATAATATTAAAAAAAAAAAAAGGGAGAGATTCTAACGTCACTGTGTCTTCAAAGATCTCTGTGCATAGGAAAGAACTTTTCTGTCCCCCTCCTTTAACCTTTGCACTAAAAATAGTCAAATCTGCTATTATGCTAAGCCCAGAAGAAGGGATGTGCCAGGATAAGGTATCTTGTCTCCGAATGGCAGTTTGTGTGGGGCAGCTTGGGTTGGAATGGATGTTGGTAATGGTAATGGTTGCACAGGCAGTGGTGGGAGAAGGAGCTAGATTACATCGGGGGCTTTCTCAGGGGAGAGAAGGGCACCTCTGCTAAACTTCACTGTCCTATGGAGATTTGGGGGATCCCTGCTCCCTCACCTTCTGCCCTGTGTTCTTTTCTGCTTCCTCTCCTCCCCTTCTCTTAGTCCAGGGTTTTTGCTGCCATTGCTTTATAGCTTGGGGATATAATTCCCTCTGCACAGTAAAGAAGGCCTGGGTATTGAAACAGTCTGCATTTTTAGATATCTAGAGGAGGGAAATTCTACAATGTGGTACCATAATATGATTAAGACAGTACTGTGGAATGCATATTTTAGAAGGAACCTGTTCATTGGCTTCTTTGGGAAGCTAGTTATCTATTAGGTAGGCTGTTCAGAGTTTCAAGTAGCTAACTTATCATAGAGGATATGTTTTTTGAACCGGGTGCTACCTATGATAGAAAAAAAAATCAATATGCTTAAATTTATAATTTTATTTCATAAATGAGTATTCATTTTCTTTCCTGCATAACATTGTACCTGCAGGGTTATATTCTCCTCAGTCTGAGTATTCTCCAACCAGGTCACAAGATTCACATTCCTTAAAACATATTTATCCCAATTGATCTTCCCTGGAAAGTCAATTATTTAGAACTCAGAGCTACCGGCCACAGTATGAGATCTACTAAACTGTACAGTGCTATTTCTAGACACTTCAATGAAGAAACCAGAAAGGAAGTTAGTCTTTGCATCAGACTGAAGATAAAGGTACATGTGAGCAAACATAGTCAAAATTAAGTAGTCATTTGAAATATGCTTCTAATCATGGAACACATGTGTATATGTCTCTTGAAGCATCTTTTTTATTATGTAAAATATTTCAGCCATGCAGTGGGCAGAATGTATGACTCGTACATCAGCAGTGGAGATCTACTCTCAAGAGTCTTTTCTCTCATCCATCAATAGCCATCATTTGGTCTAAAAGCTAGACCACAGCTGCTTACACTGTAAGCTTAGTATATATCTAGAGACTTCTTTCTAACTAAAAGTTCAGTATAGGCATGTCTTAGGAGGGTGTGACAAATTCAGAATCTTCCAGTCCCTGTTCAATGGAAGGAGAATCTGCATTTTAAGACTGTTTCCAATTATTTACTGTGTCGATCTTATTTTTGAAACCCAACATAGTTTTGGCCTAGGTCACAGTTATCAGTGTGAATGCTTTGAGAACACTGCCTGATTTCTTTCGGGTTTTTCCAACTCCTCTTTCTTCTATCTGGTTTTAATGTGAAGAAGGAGGCCTCTTGGTGTCAGACTTCCACACAGGCAAAACACAGGCAAGTTCAGTGGAGGATGGATGTCGCATCGAACAGTTGACTGGCGAAACTTTTGTGGACTCTCGTTTTGTGGCCCTCTGTGCACACGTGCCTTCTCCTTTGCTCTCTAAGTTGACAAGGGGACTTTTAAAAGTCGCCATGTTTAGCCCACAGTGAGAGCTGGTGGGAGTTAAGAATTGGGAGATAGTTTGACATCTAGTTCATCCTCAAATCTGCATCTGTCCTCTTGAAGCATCCCTGCCTATTGCTTAGTCTTCTATCAGTAGTGTTCATCTCGGTCTGTCTTTTATTATATTTGTTGTATTCCTTCCTCTCCAACTGGCCACAAAAATCCATATTTATTTTTCTTCCTCATCACATCAATGGGGCCTTACATCTATCACTACATAATGAATTCACATGTTAGAAAACCACCGTCTACAAATCTGCAGATTGCCAAGCTCTCGCTTTAAAATTAGATTTGTTGTCATGGAGACATCAATGATGATGACTATAGATTATAAACGGGAACTGAACAACAAGTCTTTCTTATCGACCAGTACAATGCTAAGGTTCTATTGCTACAACCCGACTTACAGCAGATGGACTATAACACTCTAAAATTTTATCTAGTAACATTCATTAAAATGTGTGAATAAACCAGATGGCAAAGAATGTGCTGGGGAAAGTGTGCTTATGGGTGGTGGGGACAGCCGTTTTCTTTTCAAATGTTATGACCTTTCAAAGACTGTTTTTCAGGCCTTGCTTTACTAGTTTACATCATACACAAATGGTGACAAGGCAGGGCAGCCTCTGGGCTCAAATGCTGGCTCTGTCACTTAATAGCCCTCAAACTGCACGTTGTAAAAATCGTTTAGAAGTGATGGTTAAGACACAGGGCACTTCCTGACACATAGGTGACACACTTGTGTTTGATATTATCATCCCAGTCTTTTAATACAAAGAAGAATCCCAGTGTGAGAGCATGTGCCTGTAATTTTAGCACTCAACAGGCTGAAGCAGGAGGATCTCTGGTTTGAGGCTAGCCTAGGAGCTACAACGAGACAGTCTCTCTGTCGTCTGTGTCTGTGTCTGTCTGCCTCTCTCTCTCTCTCTCTCTCTCTCTCTCTCTCTCTCTCTCTCTCTC
>OU015743.1:34841813-34854398 GCA_907169655.1 Acomys percivali
CTCTCTCTCTCTCTCTCTCTCTCTCTCTCTCTCTCTCTCTCTCTCTCTCTCTCTCTCTCTGTGTGTGTGTGTGTCTCCCTAACCCTAACTCTAACCCTAACCCTATAGAAGATGCATGTAGCCTACACCCAGACTCCTGACCTGTGATGTAATACATGTGTGTCTATAATTCTTTGAGTTTATTACACAGTCATTGAAAACTACTGAGGGAGAGTAACTGGTATGTGAAGAGGGCTTATGTGCGGCAGCAGCCCAGCAGTCTAAGAACTTTGCTAGTTCAATCTGAAATTTCAGCTTTCTTTGTGATTGCTGAGGAATTGTACACACAGCTTGAAGGAGCTAATTCAAACTATTTCTAAGCCCAGTTCCAGCTCTATTTTACAATAAGGGATAAGTCTAGGGTTGTGTTGGAGCTAAGCTGGTTCTGTTTGTTTGTTTGTTTTCCAAAACAGATCACTCTTCAGTCCTCCTGCATTTTAATAAATGGAAATTTCTTTTTACAGTAGTTCCAGATCCAAACAGATACTGTGGAGAACAATTATAACTATCCTTTAAACACACACACACACATATGTACACTCACAAGTTTTTAATTATTAAAATGTAGGATTAATGTAGTACATTTGCTTTCATTAGTCTATATTGGCCTAACTTTATTTTACGTTTTCCTCTGTTTATCTATGTATTTTTTATGTGCGTTGGTGTTTTGCCTTCATGTATGTCTGTGTAAGGGTATCATATTCCCTGGAACTGGAGTTACAGACAATTGTGAGCTGCCATGTGCCTTCTGGAAATTGAACCTGGGAACTGGAAGAGCACAGCCAGTGCTCTTAACCACTGAACAAACCCCTCCCACCCCAATACTGGTTATTATTATTAAGTATTCATCACTTCATGTCATACAAACATTTCACTGTACTAAAACTTCTCTGTTCTCTGCTTATTCATTTTTCCCTGTTTACACTCCTAAGAAACTACTGGTTTTTACTTTCTTCACAGTGTTACTTTCCCCCAAACACCATAGAGTTGGTGTGAAATGTATTTGTTTCCGGGCTGGTATCATCCACTTAGCCATCTTCCTTTATGGTTTCTTCTTCTCCGCCCCCCTCGACCTATGTCTTAATAAATAGATCATCTATTTCTATTGCTGAATAATATTCCATTTTATAGACTCACTACAGGTGACTGATTGCTTCATCTATTGAAAGACATCTGGGAAGACTTAAGCTCGGGCAATTATTTTAGAAAAGGTGCTGTCATCATTCCTGAGCAGGTTTCTGTGTGAGTATGAAATTTCAATCTCATTGAGTAAATATCTAGGGCTTTAGTCTCTGGATAAGACGGTCTAAGTATGCTTTATAAGAGGCCCTGTACCATTTGCATCACCACAGACACTGAGTGAACACGCCTGCTGTTCTGCATCCTTGCTAGGTGGCATTTGATGCCTGGAGATTCTAACGGGATGGTGTCTTGGTCAGGGTTCTGTTGCTGTGAAGAGACACCATGACCAAGGCAACTCTTATAGAATAAAGCATTTAACTGAGGCTTGCTTGCCATTTCAGAGGTTTAGTTTATTATCCACATGGTGAGGAACATGGCAGCACACAGGCAGCTGAGAATTCTGCCTGCATTTCCAAAAGGAGCAGGAAAAGAGAGAGCCACTGGGCCTGGATTGGGCTTCTGAACCCCAAAGTACATTTCAAGTGAAACACGTCCTCCAACAAGGCCACACATCATAATCTCTCTCAAGTAGTGCCACTTTCTTGTGACTAAGCATTCAAATATTCGAGCCCACGGGGGCCTTTTCTATTCAGAACACCACATAGGTGGTACCTCACTGTCATCACCACTTCCTTTCCCCTGGTAACTGGGATATGGATCTTTACGTGAGCCCAACTTCTGTATGTATGTCTTCAAACTCTTTGCCAATTTTTATATTTTTCTTATTATTGAGTGTTAAGAGTCCTAACCTATATCAAAGCTATATAAATATATTAAATATATGTAATTATGATATATAGTAATATAGTATTAATATATTGAATAAATTGCTATAAAATATTGTATAATACATATTATTAATATATAAATATATTAATTTATGTGAATAAATGTTAATGTAGGTGTATCTTTTACAAATTGTTTTTCTCTGGCTTGCAGATTTGTAGTTTATCTTTACATTCTCTAAATGGTGTGTTTTGTAGAACAGACAACTAAACTTTGGTTAAAAAGGCATTTGTATTCCATGATTCTAAGTGGATGGAGACAACCTTTTAATAGTGGATGCTCTTGGCCTTGATTATGGGAGAAGAGTGCCATTGTGTGGTTTTTTTCCCCTCACTTGTTCCCATTGGCTAGTTCTACAAAGCCACACTTTATTTTAATATACTTGGAAGAACAAAAGAAAGACATTGTAGAAGCTGACACCTCTCTGCTTGACATTAAACCCCCAATTGGCAAAAACATAACTGACAGCTCACTTTCTGCTCCCTCTATGGTTTCCCTCAGACATTCAACTGTTCTATGATCACACAAAATAAAACTATAGATCATTTCATTTGTGTTTCTAGGTCTAAAGCATGCGGCTCTCAAAGTCTATAGTAGACAGGAATTAAGGAACCCATTAGAGCTTTTTCTTTTATAAAATAAAACTATAATTATAAAGAAATTGTAGCACCAGGATGTAGCAATTGGTTGAGAGTTGGGATCTAAGGATTTTTTTTTTTTTAACTTGAAAATAAGATTTTCAGTTTCTTCCTGTTGGCCACTTACCCCTTCTGTAATTTCTTTCCACAGCAAAGCTATTCTTCATGATTTGGTCATAACTTTCCTTCCCAGAATAACTGACTCCATTTCTGCTACCCTCTCACATCAATTTGATGATGCTCAGAGTTCTCAGGGATGCTTTGTGTCTCTATGTTCATTGTTTGAAATGCCCCTTCTGCACAACCTTTCCTTTTCTGATTATCCTTTGGTGAGCACTCGAGACTAAAGTAGATGCTCATGCATAGAACTTAACCCTAAATCTGTTGCAGCTCCAGTGAGTTTCATGGCAGCTGTTGACCTGTGGCTCCTTTTACCTAGAGAGGAAGATGCTGAATAGGAGGCACTTTACCCCTTGTTTCACTTCTGCCTCTCCAGCATCTGGTGAGATGCTTGGCTCTCAGGAGCATCTCCGGAAATGCACTTGAGAGTGTCACGAGAGTGGAATTGTCTCCTGGAATCCGTACCTATTTCTGGGGAAACATCTGGCTATAGTGCTGGATCAGGAAACCTTCACGAGTGCCAATCACAGCAGAAACAAAATCCTTTCCAATGATGTCTGCTTTTGTGTAATTGAAGAAAAGAGGATGGATTGTTTTTTTTCTCCCTGCCAGTTGTTCAGCAGATGCTAGTCAAGTTGCATATGGATGCCAAGTTACATGCAAAGCATACCAGTTGTTTAATGTTGGATAATCTTAAAAGCAAAAGAAGAAATTGCCAGTGATGACCTTTCTCTAGGGACCTTTACATTTCTTGGTGACATGTTGCTATGCAATAAAAAAATAAATAAATAAATTCTCTTTGGGAAAAAAAATAGCTAGGGGAGAAGATTCCTTTTTTGCTTGATGCTTTCATTTCTAATAAACATTCTTCTAAGCACAACTTCAACCATATGCTTGCTGTCCAGAAACTATGGTGATATGCATGACTCCAATCCCAGCTATCTCACAATATAGTGCCCAGCTTATATCGATCTTAACCGACTCAATAGATAATTATTGAGTTGTCAAATCCATGTTTTTATTGATCCTATAGGTATGTGTTAATGTACATCAATACATATACCTATGGACTTGGTTGCTATTTAGTGAGCCAATAATGATGAAAATAGATAAACTATGACTTTAGGGAATTCTGTGTCCTTTCTAAATAACTGGAGTAGTACTACTATAATGATTAAAGTTGATACTAAACTTGATAGACTCTAGAGTGACTTGGGAGATGGGCTTCCAGATTACCTTATGTTAATTGAGGTGTGAAGACCTCCCCACTGTGAGTGGCACCATTCCCTAGGCTGAGGATCCGGAAAGGAGAGAACTAAGCACTAGCAAGTATGCACTCATGACTTTTCTGGATTATGGATTTATGACTTAATATGATCAGTTGCTTCAAGCTACTACTACTGCTGTGACTCTCCTTTAGATTTTATTTGTTGTGTATTTTATCACAGGAAAAGAAACTATAGTAATCCATGCTTGGATCCTCTGTCCATTCAAGGTTTCTTGTGGTGTCCAGCTGGTTAGATGAAGAATAAGTTGAATAGCTTTGATTATCCAGCCATGTAGGGTTGATTATCTTTCATCTCTGATACGGAGGGCTCATTTACAAGGGCCAGTGAATCATGGTACTCATTCATGGACTCTGTGTTGTTTCATATCTTGTTGCTGTCTAGTCTTATGAATAGTCCAGAAGATTGACACATGGTCGTTAGCTCTAGCAATAGTAAAGATAGAACAAGGTATGAGAAAAGTAGAGAGCCACCACAGAAGTGAGTTGGATAGAAAGAAGGAGGAAATGTGAGTGAGCTCTCCTGATTCTACCATGAGTCTGATCCAAGTTCATTGCCGACCCTCCTCTGTCTTGCTCTGTTTTCATCTAGTTACCCATTTATTCATCACACAAATGTGTGGGGACTATTACTATATAGTACCTACCTTGCTTGATACTTGGGAAATAACAGGGAGTTAAAAGTAGGATTTTCCTGGTACCAAATAAAAAGCTGTATTGACACATGTAACAATCATGGTTGTGCTAAGAAAGGAAACAAAAAAGGACCAAGATGACAGCACATTTATCTTTCGTCTTCAGTGTCTTGTATGCTGTTCAGTACCTAGTAAGTCCTTAAAAGACTACAGGGTCTTATCAAAGAAATCTTTGGCCATGGACCAGAGTATTCCATTTGATCTTCCCTGTGCCCATCCAAACGTGTTCTTTGAAGATTTTTCCAGCGGCCTAATTGTAAATTAATAACTCTTTAATTTCTCTAGAAGAATGTTTAATCCCAAGAACATAACAGTCAGGCTAATCAAAGCCTTTTAGGTTTGGGCAGTGTTGAGGCAGTACGCTGGGTGCAACGGCTCCAGTTTGAAGTGGATGTTTGTTAAGTGCTAGACTTTTAAGTCATCATTGCTACCATGTCACTGACCATTGTATGAGCCATTTGAGATGCTGTAATAAAAATATAGATAATATCACCTTAAGAATTAGTTATTATGAACACATATCATGAATGGGTAGAGGAGAAGTGACAAGGACCTTTTAACAACAATCTCAGCAAAAACACGTGGCTTGCTGCTCATTTTGCCATTCTAAGTTGCAAAGAAAATTGTTCTCATTATTTCTCATACCTTGTCTGCTTAACTATGATTTATTTTAGCACAGCATTTACATTTCTGTCTCCAAACTCTTGAATTGATAGGTTTTTTTTTTTTCAAATTTTAGTTAATATAAAACTTCTCATTTTGGAAAAATCGCGAGGAAAAAAAAACCTTTCCTAACTTCTTTCATCAGGCACATGTATTCAACCATCTTCCCAGTAAAACTATTCTCTTCACTTTCTTTCTCTTTCCTTCTTTTCCGAATAGAGTGGGGTTTCTTTAGCTCACAGTTTGGGAGGCTGAGGAGTTAAGAGCAGGGTGCCAGCATCTGTTGATGGCTTCTTGCTGCATGAAGTTGTGCTTTTCTTAGATCAAACTGCAAATTTACATATTTATGACTAAGTAAGTGATGTTTGCAAGGGAATTTCATAGCAAATTATAGCTGTTTCTTTAAAGCATTTCTTGTAAAGAGCCATCTTGCTTTGATGTCTGTTAATCTTCTATGTATGGGTAAGGCATTTAACCTCCACATCATTGCTGATTGACTCTGGTATGGTATGCAGCCCCATAAGATGTTCGCTCAGTTTTTCTGTTTGTGTTTTTGCTTTTAGATTTATTTATTTTATGTTTATGAGTATTTTGCAAGCATGTAATTATGTGTACCATGGTCATGCTTGACCTTGTGGAGGTCAGATTGAGGGTGTTAGGCCCTATGGAACTAGAGTTACAGGTGACGGTGAGCCACTGTGTGGGTGCTGGGAATGGAACCTGGGTTCCTTGTGAGAGTAGCCACTTCTTTTAACCTCTGTGCGAACTCTCTGGTCCCCGAATTTTCCCCTTGAAAATTTTTGTCTTCAAACATTCTGGCATGCTTCCATGTGCGCTACCATGTATTCAGATGTTAATTGCTTGCTCCCCCTCCTCCAAACAATGCCCCCGCCCCCGCCCCCCCACCCCACCCTCCACGCCCCACCCCATCCCCCACCCCCACCCCCATCCCCCATCCCCCCATCCCCCACCCCCCATCCCCCCACCCCCCAACCCTCGCCTCGACATTCTTCCTGTTTGGAAAGCAAATGCTACCGTATACCAAGAGATGGTGTGTAGCCTGGCCTCCAAATTATCCCTGATTGGCCAGTTAATGCCTACACCTGGGCAAGGCAGAAGAGCGGCATGCATAGCTAGGGGTTGTGGGCTTGGAGGACAGGGAATCAAAGGAAGGAGAAGAGAAGAAGCAAAGTGGCCATGGTTTAGAAGAGCCATGTGGCGAGGAGGAGCTTGCTCTGAGGATTGACGGTGGAAAGAAGCAGCCCAAATGAAAAGAATGTGCAAGTATTTATGGGAATTATGGATGGGAAGTAGCCCAGATAGAAATAAGTAAAGCAAGTGGGCTTGGGATATGGCACTGGGAGACAAAAGATAGTGTAGTGGGCTAGTTTCTGCCCAGTTCCAGTGTATAAGTATATCAAAAAAATCTAACAGGTGTCTGTGTCATTTACTGATATGATAGCAGGTTAAATAATAAGTGCTGCCTTAATTATTCTATGTATTAATAGTAAACATTAATAACCATTTTATACAACATGCGAAATACTCTTTAATCTGGGTCAAAACTATCATATCAAGATGTTGTATCTTTCTTGTGGCATTTTTTTCCCCTCTATCTCGTAACAGTCTAGCACAAATGTTTAAGTATCTTAAGGTGACAGAAGCTGTCTTTTGTAGCACAAAGTTCACTTCGTGTCTGGATGACTGTGGGCCACTCTGGAAGACAGTGTTTCTGGAGCAGCATCTGGGTGACTTTTATAGTGGTGTCACCACACTGACGTGCATTTCATGGTGCAGAAATGGGGGAGAATACAGAGAACGATGCACGTACTTTTATTTGCTACATTCTCAAAGTAGATAATCCACATTCCTGGCTAAATTAACTCCCACAGTCATGCCTGTTTAAACGCATATGGAGCAGTGTGTGTGTGTGTGTGTGTGTGTGTTTGTTTGTGCATGCGTGCGTGCATGTGAAGAAAGGACAAGGGAGAAGATTAATTGAGTAGAGTACTGTTACTACAAGGGCGAATTTGTGCCTAATTCAGATGTGCTGTAGCAATTGGTTTTGTGGGGCCACCTTGAAGCATCTCAGCTATGGCCTGTGTTGGTCTGAAGGTCTATAGCATCTCAAGGACAGATATTTCTGAAAACAACTTGGTGCTCATGATGTGCTTCCCTGTAAGGGCAGGACAATTGTTCCTGTGGGAGACCTTTGTCTAATATCGGATAGATTTATTCATTCCTAGACTCATGACTTATTTCTATGAGTGGAGATCCTGCAGAACCTTCCTCTCTTCCCTGGATTTCCTTTGCTGCCCCTGTTGTTTCCTTGATAATGTCTCAGTTTTTTTTTTTTTCATTTTTAAAGGGTTTTTGCTTTAATTATTATTATTATTTAGTTTTAATATTTTTATACGTATGAGGATCTTGTCTGTATGTCCATATGTGTACTATGTGCATAGCTTGTTACTGTAGATAATCATGAGGCACTCTGAGGGTGCTAGGAACTGAACCTGGGTCCTCCACAAGAGCAGCATGTTCTCTTAACCACTGGATTCTCCAGTCTTTCCAGTCCCTGGATAACACACCTCTTTAAAGGATATCGTGTGTATTCTGGACTCCTATGGGCTAAGAGACTTTGTCTTCTACCTCCTTTGTCTTTCACCTTGCTACACTGCAGAGAGGGTACATCCCAAGACAGGACGTGAGCAGGGGAAGGTAATTCTTTTGTGGTGTTGCTGCGCGAATCTATCATTATTTTACTCTGACAATTGATGTGAGTTTGGATTTTAAGAGAACTCAAGGTTAGTTGCTTTCTGCCCTGAATCCTTAAAGCATTGACTTTCTGTTCTCTATCTGTCAAGAAGTAAAAAAGCTATTTCTGACTTTCATTGGTAAGAAACCTTTTTGGGTCATCTCTTTACCTCCACATGAAACGCATGACTCGGTATTTTCGTTAAGTCTACCATCTGTTGCAATGGCATGCTATCTTGTTGAGTTTTTGGTTCTTTGAAAAGTCAGAAAAGATATTGATTTAATCTTTGGTATGGTATCAAGTACAGTCCAGGTGTGGTGAGATGTCTTAAAAGGCTTTTAAAAAAATCTTTTAATTAGCATATGAAATAATGGGGTTCTTTTTAACATTTTTATATACATGCATATGTGTATTTCTGTTTATAACTTTTCTATTTGCTAAGTCTTAGGCTCTTGGCATGCATTTGTCCTTGAACTCTGCTGATCGTGATACAAGTTCTCACCTAGTCATGGTCTGCTGGGTTCTACAGAATGGGAGACAGTGACCATTTTGCTCAAAGCAATGGAGGTGTTTGTGACTTTTCTCACTTTACCAGACTTCCACAATCCTTCTTTCAGAAGAGCTTGGTTTACCTATGTTTGAGGTTGGAGACATTCTTTGGTCAAGTTTTGCTGAGTTCTTAATTTGTACCACTGCTGTCTTCAGATCTGGCTTTTAAACGTTCTGCATTTAAGCATTCTGCTGCAGATGAGCTCTTCAACCTCAGTACATTGGATGTCCTAATCTGGATGAATCTTGTTGTAAGGACTGTCCTGTGCATCACTGGGTATTTATCAGCATCATGCCTCTGCCCACCCATGTGTCTCTTGTGCTCCTTGAATTAAGACAAACAGAAATGCCTACAGATATTAGCAGTACTTCCAGGTAAGGAAAATTGTCCTATAGTAAAAACCCACTGTGTTGGAACCAGAGGAAAAGGTGAACCATTTTTTGTTAAGGTTCACATTATTCAAAATTACTCAAAATTGTGTAACATATTGTCTATGCTGTGGATATTTAATTTTGTGATTTAACCATGTACACAAATAAATAGTACTGTATTCAAATAAAACATTATTTATAAAAAATAGTCAATAGACAGAATGTTGTCCATACAGAGGTTATGGTTTGCCAGCTCCCGATATTCTACAGTGATCACAGATTTTGAAGAGAATTGAGCACAAGTCCCTTCCTAGCCATGGGAGCTTAATTAAACTTATATGAAAAGAATACTATCTACTCCAAGCTATTGGAATTGGATGGTACATTAACTATTACACCCTAGCACCCTTTCTGGACTTTGCCAGAAGGTTCACAAGGTAATGTTCCAGCCAATCAGAAGGGCTGCTTCAGGGGATGAGAAATGGGTAATGAACATCATCTTATGGGTTTGGTTTGCTCAGTACTTAGTCCAGTGTGTTGTTTATTGGAAATTTAGGAAGAAAAACCTTGGTACATTTTGTTATGCCCAATGTAACTTTATCTCACATTGATATCAGCATCAAACATGCTTTCAAGATATTTTAAGAAGAAAATTGTTTTGATAAGACATTTAAGAACAATCTTTGCTCCCAACGTTAATAGAAGCTTTTTTTTTTTTTTGGCCTAATAATATCTAGACCCAGTAGTGTCACATCTATGTAAGAAATGTTTTGTACTTTTCCACAGCTTCCAAGAGGGCTGAAATTGCATATATGCTATTAGAAGCACCAAAAATAATGACATAATTTTGTAGTATTAGAATAGATTATCTTTTAGTATATTAAAACAAAATCATATCTGCTTATTGTTACCACATAAATTACAAAACCTGACCTTTCTTTTAGGGTCTAGCAATCTGCTGCAAGTGTTTGTGGGAATTTTTCCTCAGTAAAATGAGTTTTAGGATTTTAAATCTTCATAATAATTGAAAAAAATTGAGCCAGATTTAACACTTTACTTACTAGAGGCAAACTGAATGAGTTTAAAAAAAACTAACAGATTGTGTCAAAGTCTAACAAATGTTGGGACTCCAAGACAATCAATATATGTTAGATTTTTGAAATTTATTTTATTATTTTTAAGTATACACATATGTGCATATCTACATGTGGGTAACTGGATGTAAGTGCAAATGCCTTCAGAAGCCAGAGGCATTGGATCCCCTGGAACTGGATTCACAGATGGTGTGGGCCACCTGAAGTAGATGCTGGTAATTGAACTCAGGTCCCAAACAGCAAGTACTCTTTTTTTTTTTATTCATTAATACTACATCTCAATTATTATCCCATCCCTTCTATCCTCCCATTCCTCCCTCCCTTCCACTTTCACCCTATTCCCCTCCCCTATGACTGTGACTGAGGGTATAAAGTCATAATGTTCTCTTAAACTCTGAGCCATTTATTCATCCTTGCATGCTATTTTATGTTCAGTGGAGATGTGTGGTATAAAGAACAGAATACTGTCAAGTGTCCGTAGTGAGGAATGTATTTACCTGGAGACACTTTCAAGAAGCAAGGAACATGGTATCTCTAAGGAATGTCAAGGAAGCTTGGGTTTGTTTGGGGACAAATTAAAAAAAAAGAAAAGATATGATGCTCCAGATAGTTCTAATATTTGTAAATTCCTCAAGGCAGAAGAAACATCTGGTATACGCTACTCTACTCATGGTTTTCTTGAGCTCCGTAGAAGAATGAAAGAATAAAGAGCACTAGGTAGGAGAAACCAGAGCACCCGGAAGGCAGACTCAGAGTAGAACAACCACCCACTCTCTAAAGAAGACCCAGATTCAGGTTAGTGTGGAGGGGACAAACCAAGCAGCTGCCAAAACACCAACCATCTAGACACATGTCTTACTCCATTTTCTGGTAACTTACTAAGAAAAAATTCTTTTAATTAAAACATGGTTACATCAGCTCTCCTCTCTTCCCCCAAACCCTTCTCATGCCCTGTTACACTCCCTCTCAAATTAATGACCTCCTATTCTTTAATTATGACTATTTACTGTGTGTACATGTGCGCGCATACACATACACACATGTGTGTGTGTGTGTGTGTGTGTGAGTGAGAGAGAGAGAGAGAGAGAGAGAGAGAGAGAGAGAGAGAGAGAGAGAGAGAGGGATGGAGCAGGAGAGGGGAGAGAGAGCCTATGGAATTCTTTTAGTGTTGCATATTTATATTAATATTTATATATATTAGGGCTGTCCACTTGTTACTGGGTAACCAGTTAGGTGGCCGAACCCTTGGGAAGACTAATTCTCCCTCTCTCATCAGCCATTAATTACTTGTAGCTCTTTACCTAGGATTGGGCATGCAAACTAGTATCATTGTCCAGGTCTTGGTTAGGCAGCAATATTATTGAGATTTCATGGATATGGCTTAATCTCTGAGCACTATTCTGGTCCTGCAGTCTTTCTGCCCCCTCATTCATTATGTTCCCTGAGCTGTAGGTGAAGGGACTTTCTTGTAGCTGCATCAGTTAGCTCCCTACAGTCAGTTGTTCAATGCACTTTGAACAGTTTTTACTCTCCACAGTTGGTCTCTATCTTCTTCAAAAAGAAGTTTCTTTGATGTGGGTTGATAGCTACACTTATCTGTGTGTCTAAGGATACATATTTAGAATGCAGTTTGGTTTTGCTCTGATTTAAGAAAGTGGCAGTAGTGTGTTCTCTTCTAGGATTTATGACTTTATTCTCCCTGGGTAGTTGGCTAGGTTTACAGTACCCAGGTGTGATATTTTCCTTATTGAGAAGGTCTTAAGTACGATCAAAGAACTATTGGTTACTACCATAATATAAGTGCCACTGTTGTGCCTTGGGGGATATCTTACTAATGCTGGCCATTGTTGTTCATAGCTGTCATAGCTGGGTAAGACTGCCCATTGCTTTCCTCTGTTAGCAGCTTATGGAACACCTTTTAGTAATATGAAAGCTAGTTCTCACAGAGGAGGCTTTCAAGTCAGTTTCAGCACAGTTTCTCCATGTCCTGTGTGTGAAGGATGTGGATCTTTTCAGGAATAATGACATACCTTAAACTTCTGAAGAGAAAATAAATTTGTTTCTTAAAGTCCTGGAAGATAGAAGAGCAAGTTCAAAGGATTACATCTATTAGGGCCTTCATATGTCACAATACCATGGTAGAGAGTAAAGGAACAAATAAATATGTCATATTCTTCCTCTTCCCATCCTCTTTCTGCTTCTGCCTTTTATATTTTTCCTTTCCTTTCCTTTTACTGGAATTATCCTTCAGTAGCAATATCCCACTGATCATCTTTGTGGGGACCTGGAGTTGGTGATATGACTTTTTTGATAGAGCAAAAGCTATTTCCTTCTGGGTTCCAAAGGGATTTAAAAAAGAATGGTTTGATCTTAGTCCCTAGGACCATCAAACAGTGTGTGTGTGTGT
>OU015743.1:34854408-34868366 GCA_907169655.1 Acomys percivali
GTGTGTGTGTGTGTGTGTGTGTGTGTGTGTGTGTGTGTGTGTGTGTAAGCCTAAGACTCTATTCTGCTCAGTAGAATGATTGCTTTTGTTTGGGATGTGTTAACTGGCATGCTTTGGTCAAGAGATGGATCAGTACACACAATCACACACCACAGAGATGTCCATAGAGCTGTCACCTCACCTTTCACCTTAGGGCTGTGGGCTGAGCATAGCTAATGGACTCTGTAAGAATTTCCCTTTATGGGAAGCTGACTCTTTTGAGTGTTTTCTGAAGGTAGCCTGTGTCCAAAGTCTAGTCAGTCTCATGTTTTGGCTCCTTTTTATTTTTTCACCTAAGACAACTTTAATTCCAGAAGCCTCTGTTGCAGCTGCACAGAGACCAGCCCTCTCCTAATGTTATTTTTCTTCATTCTGCACAGGTGTTATTCCTAAGAGCACTTACTGGTAAACACGCTTTATGCAGATTTCAGGTTTTCATAACATTTTTCCTGTTGAATTGACCTATGGGGAGTTGACAACAGAAGTTGTCTTAAGAAAACTCAAAGGTGGGATTTGGGCACCCACAGCAGGAACAATGTATTTGCAAGGTTAAGTGGAAAGAGAAATCACAGGGATTATAGGATATACTATTGTTAGGGCCACTATTACATTGAGGGATACTAAAAGGCCAAAAATGACTAATAAGGAATGGTCACTTGCTAGGATTTTATTGGATTCCCATGATAAGGGTCAGTATGTATCTTAATAGGAATAGACTGATAATTTGGATATATTTAGCTTGTCTTTCTTTCCCACGGGCCTTTAGCTAGCACTAGTCTGTGCTGGGAAATCTGATCCACAGAATTGCATTAGACCATTGGAGCAAATTTACAGTAAGAAAGCTGCGTTGGTAGCCAGATGGCAATAGAATTTATTGGTCTTATTATAAGCCAGGATATTGGTGGCCTGGTCTAGTAATAGAAAGAGTCTTTGAAGTCCAAAATGAAGTACTAGGTGAGAGATAATATCCTGCATGGAAGAGATCTCTTTCATGTTGCAACACACACACACACACACACACACACACACACACACACACACACACATGGCTATTTTTATATAATCTATGTCCCACAGATGTTGAATAATTAAATCACAGCTATTGATCATTTACAGACATTTTAATTGCATAAATCTAGGACTGTTGACGAACCTTTCCTCACTGTGACAAAACATCCTGGAGAGGAAGAAATCCTAAAAAAAAAAAAAAAAAAAAAAAAAAAAGAAGGATTACTTAGAGATCCTTGAGTCAAAAGACCAGCAGTCACCAGGTATGGTGCCACATGCCTTTAATCTCAGCACTCAAGGAGGCAGAGGCAGGTGAATCACTGTGAGTTCATGGCCAGCCTGGTTTACAAAGGGAGTCCAGGACAGCCACGACTACACAGAGAAACCCTGTCTCGAACAACAAACAAACAGAAACAAACAAAAGACCAACCAAACAACAACAAAAGACCAGCAGTCAAGTAGTTAGAGGTAAAACTGCATTTACACAATGAAGTCAGGCAAGAATTTGTTTGGCTCCAGATCACTCACTATGGTGAGTCATGGCACACCCTTACTTGTCTTGATGATTTTGAGACAGAAGTCTTCATGTGTATAGATGATGCCATTAACCAGGATCTCAAGCCTTTTGAGCTGGGAGAGCTAAGGTTATTTACACTCCTAGGTAAGTTAGCAAGTTCAAAGGAAGAGCAAAGTGGGGATAGAGGAAGGTAGCAGATTGAGTAGCAAAGGAGAAAGAAGAAAGGAAAAATTTACAGCTTAAACATTACCCTCAGTGGAAAGTAAAAGGACAAGATGGAGTTCGTGCTGTGCTGTAGCCTCTGGATCACCACTGAGGACCAAAGGCTCAAGCTGCTGACTGCTCACTACTGAGTCCCTCTGCAGAAAACTGCTCCAGGGGACTTGCTTCTAGCCACTCCATGGTGGGAGCCTGTCTACCAAGTGGTTCTGTGAGAGGACAGAGTATTGGGCCTTGCCCTGAGTGGACCACTCTTCCCCTCAAGAACTCATCATAGGACTGGCTGATGTCCCCGGCCGACCAAGCACGGATTCCCGCATTTCCTGTTAACCTGGCCCTTACTTGATTGGTTTCACTTTCCTCTCCTGTCTGTCCTCTTCTGTTTGAGTGTCTCCTAGGGAACCCAGGCTGTGATGGCTACTAAAAGGAACTTTTACATATCTGGAAGACACGGTGCCATTATACATACACACACAATAGTTACCCTGACCCTTAAGTAAGTGTGAGTGACTAATATTATCCAGTTATGAGTAAAGGAAAATCAGAAATGAAATGAAACATAGTTCCAAATACCATTAAGATGATATACTAGTCTTACTAAAAGCCTTTTATTGCATCACAAGTAAAGAAGAATATGACTTTAATATAATACTTTGTTAATTTCTTAAGAATTTCATACACTTGTCTTTGGCTCATATCCACCCCCTACTTTCCCAACTCCTCCCAGATCCACCCCCATTTTCCCATACCTCCCAAATTCATGTATTTTTTTTAAAACATGTAATTATTAATACTTGAAAACCTATTCTATTCCAAAAATATAAAAATAAGAGCTGGCTATTAAATGATATTGAACTAGAGGAACACAAAAATTAGTTTGACCATAGGGGTGGTTTATGAACCTAGGAATGCATTACAGAGGTAGGAATCCGGGCAGCACCCTCACCACAGCCCCCAGATGGTTTATGGAAAAGCCATCATCTGCCTCTGGGCATTTGTTCTAGGAAGGAGGGACTCCTAGCACCTACTCCCAAGCACTGCTCCCAGCACTGAGTGCCAGCTCATGCCCCTTCTAGTCTGTGCACCTTGGTAGATGTGCATCCAGCCTTGTCCAAACCTATTCTCTTCTGGGGCTTTGAAGCTGGAGAGTGTATGATGAGGCAATAGGGAGAGGGGTAGTAAAAAAAAAAAAAAAGGGCATCAGAGCCACAGGCCGGTGCTGGGAAATGAACCAAAGTCCTCTGGAAGAAGGAGTGTGCTTAACTTCTAAGCCATCTCTCAAGTCCCATATATATATATATGCATATATGTATATATACACATATATGTATGTTCATTTAATTATCCAGCAGCCTGACATTCCTAAGAAGGTGAGCTACCATAAGAACAGAGCCTCCTTCATGACCCTCATGACCCTTCATTGGTCTCCCACTACAGCCAGAACACTACAATATATAAGAGAAGAAACCTAATATCAAGTCCAGCATTTGTGTGTTCCCTTAGTGGCGTGACCTAGGTCAGAGAGCGATACACATTCAGAAGTGATCGTCACCTGTGCTTATGTGTGTGGATTTTCAAAGATTTAGACAAAAGGATAGCACAGATGTTTTGTATATATTGTGTATGAAGTCTAGAAGAACAGGAGGACATAGCCTCATTCCCAAGTAATAAGGTACTCAGGTGTCTGAGCAGATTGGGCCCAATTGCCATGGAGCCCTGGGAATGATCTAGATGTTGAATGCTTCTCTGATGGCAGCTTGATTGTCTCTTTCTCCTAAAGGAATGGAAAGTGTACAGACAGGCCTTTGGTTTGTGTTTTTCGTGATTGTTTGCAAGCTGGCTGAATGGTAATTCACTGTATCTTATTTTGTGTTTGGAGATGCACCAGGCTCCGTTCAAAGATTTTCTATGTTTTTCTTCCTTTGTTACCTAGTCCCAGGAATAAGCCAAGCCTTCACTTTCCTCACTTCAGAGGCCACTGGAAGAGTCTGTTTCCTAACGAGGCCTGCAAGGATGGTGAGTGGGTGGCATGTGCAGAGAAACATGTTCCAGAATGCGTTTCACCCACACAAACCGGCATGGAAAGAAAAGCTCTCTACCCCACAAGCTGCTCGCACAGCCCTCACTTTATCCTTCCCGCCTCCTTACTTCAAGTTTCACAACTGTGAAAACAGGGCACAATCTTCCTAGTGCAGATCAAATAGGGAGTCAGGCTATTTTAAACTCACTGCTAGCATATGGCCCAGGGACTCCAGAGAGGAGTACTGTCAAAGGACGTTCCTCCTTCTTCAGTCTTGATATTTAACAACTATCCAAAGTAAACAGGGACAAAGAGAGTCAACTTCATATAGGTGGCTTCCGCTCAGAGGCTCTTTTGGGTGAGCTCTGGTGTTCTAGTTTGGGCAGTATCTATCTTTTTGGCTATCAGAAGGATAATGGCTTCAGAGTCTCCACCAGGATTATTGTTAGAAACATGAAAGGAAGATTTCTCTGGCTCCTTGAGAGATTATTTCAGGTGGCTTATACTATGGGGTGACTCAGGGTCTTTTGGATCTGTAATAGTTCACATTTGATGTTACTGTAATTAATGTATGCATTTGACTGGCCTAAAGACAAACAGGAAGTGTTACAGCGGGGAAGACATCCTCTCCCTCAGCTGCACAAGGAAGTCTGAGTCCCCAGAAAAATCAATTTTAGAATCAGTGCAGGATAATGACAACCAGAGAAACAGCAGTGTGTGTGTGTATGTGTGTGTGTGTGTGTGTGTGTGTGTGTGTGTGTGTGTGTGAGAGAGAGAGAGAGAGAGAGAGACAGAGACAGAGACAGAGATAGAGACAGAGAGACAGAGACAGAGACAGACAAACAGACAGACAAACACACAGTGCAGGATAAATAAGACAGACAGACAGACAGACAGACAGACAGACAGACAGACACACACACACACACACACACACACACACACACACACACACACACACGGTGCAGGATGATTACAGAGAAGCAGCCATGGAAGAGGGTTATTCATGAGTTCGATTATTCCCACTGGGCCGGGTGAGCTGGGTGACATACCAAAGGCATTTGCATACGAATTTCTGCAAACACCAACTTACACATCACAGGCAGACCTGCTGTGTGACTGTGAGCCAGAGCTCCAAGTGCTATACCTCACCTGCCTCCTCTTCCCAGGCTGCCTTCCGGGTGGGTACCTCAAGTTTTCTGATAACTGTAGGACACTGAATACTCTGAAAAATTATTTTTATATCTCCTCTCATTAAGGAATACTATCATATGTTCGTAGTGCTAATAGCTTCATTCTGTGAAAAGTTGAGACCGAGAGGGCCCCCTGGGAAGCATGACTTGAAAAGAGCCCAAGATTTTCTGCTGAGGCCTAGTAAGTCCCTTCCTCCCTTTATTCCTTCTTAATTCCATGCTGGAAGCTTTTCTTTGAGTCAAGACACTATTAGTAGTACAGGCCTCTATTAGAAAAACAAAGGCAAATGCCATCTGAAGGCGTTGCCATAGTACAGTGGGACCTACCCTTAAATGCTGAGTAGGGACTTTTTCACAATGCTACAGAGTTGACATAAACCAGTTAGACAGGCAAAGCCACCTGTAGGTGGGTGAGAGTCCCTTTGAAGATGCTGTCTCTGGGAGGTCAGATTCTGGGCAGGGAGGTGTTGGTGTGAGGAGAGGCAGAAGGAAGCAGTTTACATGGAAGATGTGTCTCAGACAATGTATTATGCAACCAGAGGTCACCACAGGGAAATGGATGCCAGAGAAAGAAACAGATATTCTCACAGGAAAGAAAAGTAAGACAAAGATGGCGGCACATAGATCAGGCCCCATGTGCCATATTTTATCCAGGACTGGCTGGCTTTGATGATGTTCATGTGATGAATGGAAGTGGTGGGCGTGAGTAAACCAATGTCTCTGATGCCAATTTGGCATAGTCCTATGTGTCACATACGTGAAAATTAGGAGAAGAAGAAGATACCAGCAATGCAGAAGGAGGTTGGATGGCATGCAGGTGGGCAGCTAGGATTTTTGACCCATAGATTTATTAGATTTTTTTTTGGCTGGGACCCTCCTTTTGAATCCTAATTTAATATTTGGCCATCCTTATTCCTTAAGAATAGTTATCAAATTTGTTTCCCTGTGTCTGCCTTTATTGATTACAAATGTCCTCAAATGTCAAGACCATGGAAAATGGCAACAGACTATCAATTCCTCCTGTTAACAAGCACCACATTTATTCCAAAAGATCAGGAGAAATAGGGGAAAAGGAATCACCACACAGATGATTTAAATCATACAGTTTATAAAGATATGGAGAAGCAGGCTTTGGTTAGGGAGCAAGCTGCTTGGAATTGAATTGAATTTAAAGATGGACAGTTTTCCTATAGGGTAGGCATTCTGTCTTCCTGAAACCAGAATAGATTCCATCCAGATGCCTCATGTTTTTGCCCCCAGAGCAAACTTTACATGGGAACTGAGCTGAAGGAGCGAACAAAGCAACCTTGTAAATTCTAAATTCGGGCGATTGCATCATCCGAGTCCTAAACATATTAAGAGTCCGATCCAGCTTTTATTTTTATTAAGCATTTGTAACTAATTCCCACTGATCAAAGACAAGTTAGTCTCTCTCTCTCTCTCTCTCCCCCTCACTCCTTGTTTTTCTTTTTGGCAAATAACTCGTATTCTGGAAGGATGACATGGGAATCACTCCTCTTTCCAGCGGCCATACAAATCTGCTATGGCCAGGGAACGTGAAATAGGGGGAAGCAGTGCATTTTGGGAATTCATTAAGTGACTGAATTCATTAAATGTTTGGAAGGAGATAATTTAGACCTTTTTTTGTAACGCAATAATTTGCAACTGTATAATTATCAGGCTTTGCTTTAGTGTGGGACAAAATCTGATATTTATACTTAAATGAAAATTATCTACCACTTATGCTGACAAAAATATGAGCTCCTTATTTGTGGTTCTTAGGAGTGTGTGAGGTTACAGGATCTGCACTTTGCCTTCTCCTAATTAGGACTTAGTCTGGGGGTGTGTAGAGAAGAGCAGCGCAGCCCCGGATGCAGATGGTACCTGTGGAAGGCTTTTGACCTAAGCAGAAATGGAAATTTGAAGCCAGTCAAAGAATCTTAGATGTTACTCCGGTCCTTGCAGACCTGTTAGGGTCTTTTGTTGAGAAATAATGAAGAGCATGCTTGTAATGAGCCTAGGGCAGATACATGTATTTGGGGCTTTAGGACTCAATCGATCTGGGAATCAGAACACGAATATGTATGAGGTGCAGAAATAATCTGAGGGACAGTGAAGTTTGTATTTTATTAAAGGCAAATATACCTCTAGTAAGCTAATGTCACTGGGATAAAGGAAAGATGGCATGCATTAGTTGCCCCTCCCCCAAATTCATAAAGAGCTGTCATTCTTGCTAAACAGGCTGGCTTTCCAAGGATACTGGCAAGTTCTCAGGGAACTCAGGAGCTAGAGACCAAAGGCCTCTGCTGACCAGACACTATTTGCAGGCAGTTTGTGGTCACAGCCTAAGCCTCCACTATCAAGCATCCCCTAGTTTGTGAACATGAGCTCATCTAAGACCACAGTCTTTGTGTGAGGATAATTATGTGTTTGGCCTCTTGTGTCCTGTGCTGTATCACATGGTTCCCATAGCATCCCTGGGAGGAGTTCCGGTCCCACATTGTAGATGTGAAAACTGCTGTATTAAGAGGCTAAGCGACTGGGTGGGTATCTCACAGTCAGTGCTGGGTAGTAGAGCTCAGCATGCACCTGTCTGTGTTGGAAACTTCTATTCTCTATATGCCCATGCTTGCTGATGCCTTCTTAGAGGCCTCAGTCCCTGGACTTTCAGAAGGTGACCTGTCCTTGCTGAATGTTCTCGCTGACAAGTTGAGTCACCCAATGGACACCTACCTCTTGGGACAATGACCCAGGCACAGTTACAAAATGGAGGGTTGTATTCTCCCCTTTTCATTCGATAGCTGGTCAATGGAGGAGGAAAGAAACATTGACTATGCTGTGGGCCCATGGAAATTATGGGCTGGATATATATTGATAAGAGAGAATTTTGTGTTCCAGGTCATGGTAAATGACTATGGATATCGATAATGTATTTTTCCTAGGAACATGCTCTAAATAGTTATTTATTCTGATACTATTTATGAAGAGTTCATTCTTTGGGTTTCCAAATAGGTGAGTGATGGACGATTATTAGTGCAGAACCACAGGAACATGGGCTTTGGGAGGAAAGAAACAAAGTCTACTTCTAGAGAGGAGAGACAGGAGATAATGATCCAGACCAGGGCTCCACATGGGTGGTTTTAATTGTCAACTTGACACAATCTAGAATCATTTGGGAAAAGAAATTGTCTAGGTCAAGTTGGCCTCTGGGCATATATAATTGTTAGTGGGTTGAGGAAGACAGAGCCCACTGTGAGTGGCACCAGTCCCTAGTCAGAGGTCCAGAGCAGCATAAAAGAGGAGCAAGAAAGCTACTGGACAAGCGATCAAGAATGTATGCATCTGTTTCTTTCTGCTCTTGACTGTGAACGTGCTGTGTCCTGCTTAAAATCACTATCTTGACTCCATCTCTCTCTGATGGGCTAAAACCTGGGACTGTAAGTCAAACAAACCCCTTCTTCAATTAAGTTGATTATATTTCATCGTGGCAACAGATATGAGCAGCAAGAGGCACGTGTATGGAAACATCCTCCTTTTCCATAAACTCCTGACCGTCTTTACTCTCTGTCCACTCCTTCATACACTCACTTGCTGGCAACAGTAAAAGGTTCCCTAGGATCCAATAGCAATGGAGCAATTGCTTCTTAACAGCCTGCTCAACCTCATTCAGGAGTGGAGTCCTCTTTCTCACAAATTAATCTCTATAAGTTCATACTTGGAAGTGTGCCCTGTTCTGATTGAGCCTAGCAGACATCAGTTTTACTCTGGATCCATGGTAACAGAGTACATACTTCTCCTCAGAACCATTAAGAAACACCCCCATGTTTATTTCCCCAAAGGGACCATTTGTAAAGGTCTTGGAGCTGAGGATTCTTGCTGAGGAAGGAGTGGGTTCTAGTTCCTTCCATGCTTCCCCAGACCAGAAATGAGACGGAATACTCTCCTGCTGCCGTGACTGTGCCTACATGCTTGGAAACAATAGCCGAGCCGTGCAGCTTAGAATACATTGAAATAGGCCTGTCAAGTGTCAGTTTATACAGGAGACGGTGGAGTATATGCTGACATCATGTAATCAGAAGAAAAGAAATTACCCCGTGTGTCGTGCCTGGGAAAAAATAGACTGCAACTTAGCAAGCTGCATTTCATGGTCCCTGAACAGAATGGCAGTGCCTTCCTTTATTTACTCAGGGAATATCTATTTAGCGCTATGGCGGTGGTTTACAAATAAGCAAAGCGTGGGGTGCTGCGTGTGGTTCTTAAAAAAACAACAAAACAAAAACTGAGGGCTCCAAGGCTCAGATAACGGCGCCCAACCCAGCTCAGCAGGTACTAACTTGTTTAAGAAAACCAGCTGTCAACAGCAATGAAACTCAGAGGGCTCACCAACTTCATCAGCCTCTTGGCAGCCCCTGAGAAATTTACTGCTTGAATTTCTCAGTGCGATGCTGGGGAGATGCGGAGAAGCAGCCACAGCTGAAACTTTCCGTCCACTGGGGCTCAACCGATAGGAATGTTTGCTTGTTCTTTTAAATTACTCCAACAGATTGAGAGGTAGAGGAATACAGAAGCCTCTCTGACCTTCACTAAAGGAGCAGACTGTATGGATGTGATGGAGAGGCACTCTGAGTAGTCACGGAAGGCAGCGGAAAGCCTTAGGTCGCTCCTCTCTGCAGACTAAGTTGATGGGATTTCTTTTCCCATCTGCTCCTCTCTCCATTCTAAAACACCCTCATCTTCCTGTGGTTGGCACTGACATTTTCCCCCAGAACATTACTGGATAGGGTCACAGACAAAGCTGTTATGCAAATTTACTCCCTGCTTCTGTCCAGCCCTTATCCTTTGTCTACTCCAAGGAAAACCTATGAATCACTGTTTATTTCAGATGTGAAAGGCAAAAACCAAACCCATAGCTTATAATATGATATAGATTCACAATCCAAACATAATTGTCATCCATCTTGTAATCCACAAGGCCTTTGCTCAATAACTTCCCAGTATCATCAGTTTGTTATTAAATCACCCGAGTTTTAGCATCTCCTGAATGGTATTTTAAAAGCATTCCTCTCTTGTTAGCACAGGGGATATTTTGGTGCTATAGATAAATTTTATAAACCTGGGTTAATTATGAAATAGAACATATTATTAAAAGATAGATAAGACAATCCCATTGATGCTTCCTTATGTGATTCAAGAAGTTTTCTGACAGGAGGGTGGAGGCAAATCATTCTAGGTATGTCGACATTTTAGCCTTTATCAGTGGAAAAGGAGCTTAGCAAGAATGGGCAAACTAAGGCAGGTTTAGAGAGAGGCTTAACTCTGATAGTTTACTCTGTGACATAAGTCAGGTCGTTCTCCAGGGTGGTATTTCCCAAGGTATGGGATATTTTGTAAACGAGGATGGCATGACCTTCATCTAAAATCCAAATCAGTCAAATACAAGTATGTTTTCTTTCTCCAAAGCACTGGGGATGGTGCTGACCTTGCAGATAAGGTTTATTAGGTCAAAGAGAAGTTACAGGAAAGCAGTGAGAAACAGAGTAAACGCACCACTTGCATTTAGATGAGCGAAACAGTACTCATTCACGGGGGAAAAGTCACAGTGTGCTATCCAATGACTGGCTTTAGAATGTAAGTGCTACCTTTGTAGCATCACAAATTGGGTGAAAGTGTTGTATTATTTTAATCTTGTCTTCCTTTGTTGTCAAATGAGGACAGGGGCTTAAGGACCGTGCATGCAAAAATTTGGCATGGGGATGACACACAGTGAAAGCTCATGGGTGTCATCTGCTGCTATTGTCACTGAAGGCTTCCTACAAAGCATTTGAAACATCACGACAAGGCCTGTACATTTGTGGGAGAAACCTACATGGTTTATCATGTCGAAAGCTAACTTCATCCCAACTCTTCTTCCTTAGATACTCTGGGATACCTCTTGGGAATTATGATGGACACGTCTCTGAAGGATCCAGGCTCAGATTTGTTAGTATTTGACAGAGAAATACAACTTGTCTTCTTCCTACTTTCTCAAACCCTCTTTCTTGCTTTCAGCCGAATTCTAGTCACTTCTTCCCCCAAACAACTGATACGTTAGCCAGTACTTGTCTTTAGTTTTTCAGGTAAGTTGGCGTATATTTTTTTTTTTCTCCAATATTCTTAATTGACTTTTGGTCCTGGTGTCATCATTTTTTTAAATGGATTTCTTGTCAATTGAATGTGACTTCTTTGATTTTATGTACAAAGCAAATCTTCATAGTTCCATCTCTGGCCATGATTAAATGTCATGTACTCCCCCCTCAGTACCAGGGTCAGTTGTGAAATGAGGTCTTGACTTGTAGCTCAGGGAAGGTGAAGCTTGTTTGCCACCTTTCCCCACTACAGCCTTTATGCTGCTCAGTCTTCCATCCGGTTGTCATAAATGCCCTTTGATGTTTTTTTCCAACCAGTAGGGTAGTATCTACAGACTGTGTTTAATAAGAAGATTGTGTTCTCTTTTTCATATTTTTTTTATACTCAATATTTTGTTCTGTTTCTTAGTAATATTTTTTTCACTTTTGTAAAACAACTTTATTCCCTAAAACATTTTAAATTGTCACATAATAATTTGTACATATTTGTAAGGCACAATGTGACATTTTGATATACTTATGCTTTGTGTAATGTTCAAATCAGTTAGCATATCCATTATCTCAAACAAATATTTTTCGCTAGTTGGTGGTGGGAACATTCAAAACCTATTCTAGCTATTTTAAATATGCAATGGATCATTGTTAACCATTGCGCATTCTCCCTACTGTTCAACAGAATGCTAGAACTTACTCTTCCTGATTGTAATTTTGTACCAGTTGACTAAAGTTCTCTATTCTCTACCCACTCCTCAGGCCCACTCTCCTCTAGTCTCTGGCAACTAATGATTTTTTAAAAATTTTTTATTAATTTATTCTTGTTACATCTCAGTGGTTATCCCATCCCTTGTATCCTCCCATTCTTCCCTTCCTCCCATTTTCCCCTTATTCCCCTCCCCTATGACTGTTCTTGAGGGAGATTACCTCCCCCTGTATATGCTCATAGGGTATCAAGTCTCTTCTCAGTAACCTGCTATTCTTCCTCTGAGTGCCACCAGGTCTCCCCCTCCAGAGGACATGGTCAAATATGAGGCACCAGAGTACGTGTGAAAGTCATACCCCACTCTCCACTCAGCTGTGGAGAATGTTCTGCCCATTGGCTTCCCAAAATTTGTGGACAAATGGATTGAGCTAGAAATGTTCATAATGAGTGAGTTAACCCAGAAGCAGAAAGACTCAAATGGTATATACTCACTTATATCTGCATACTAGCCCAAGGGGCATGTCCCACGAAAGCCTTCCCTTACCAGAAAACTGGGACAGAGGGGAGGACATCCTATTGGGACTCTAGATGAGAGAAGCATGGGAGAATAGCAAAGTAGAAGGATCTAGAGGGTCCTAGAAACCTACAAGTAGAACATTATGATAGGCCGATTTGGGCCCAGGGGTCCCACTCAAACTAAGGCACCAGGCAAGGACAATACAGGCGGTAAACTTTAAACTAATTCTTTAATTTATATTTTTATATCATATAAAGAGATTTTGATTCAACAATACTTTATTGACAATTATTTGATCTTTTAAGATTGTAAATTGTGCTGGGTGGTGTTGTGATGATTATGGAAGAATAAGGAGGAGGAGGAGAAGAAGAAGAAGAAAGAAAGAAAGGAGTAAAAACAAAAAAGAAAGTCAGTGTAATGCAGGTTGTTGAAGAGCCTCAGTGTACAGGCTCCTGACTGAAGATAACTGGCCTTCAGCTCCATCTAACTCCATGACTTTGCGCGAGTAACCTAAACTCTCATTACTTAACATTTCCTGTAAACAATGGATTATATCATAGGGTTATTACCAATATCAAACACAGAAGCGGCATGTTACTTTTAGCAATCTTTTAAAATATATTTTATTTTGTGTGCCTGTATATGTGTGCACATATTATAACATGCATGTGAAGGTCAGAGGATAGTTTGCTGAAGTCAGTTCTCTCTATCAAGTGTGTCCTCTGGGATTGAACCTGGGTCATCAGGCTCAACAGTAAGCACCTTTATGGACTGAACATCTCACCACCTCTTGCTAGGTGTTTTGAGTTAATAAAGCTTATACACATGCTCTATAATTAAGATGCATCATCTGCTTTTTGAGACTCTTTTTTTTTTTTTTTTGGAACAGAAGCAGAGAAAATTAGAAGGTAGAAAGATTTGAGTGGCAGAGTATATAAAGAGAGGTTAGTGATTGAAGGGGTCACAGTGGGAGGTGAGCTGAGGACAGCAGATGGGGCCCGTACATGGAACGCTCTGAATCCCAAATCAGGAGTTCTCTAGGCAACAGCCCTTTACTGGATTGTTTATTCCAGAGCTTGGGAGTGAGCTCAGGGCATCTTACATGCTATATGAGCCCCCTGCAACTGAGCCACCTCCCCGAGTCCTCATTGGAAATTTACAATACCCAGTAATACACTCAGCTTTGTGTTTTGGGGAGCTGACTTTGAGCATGGTGAGACGATGGAGAAAGTGGAGCAGAGAGACCAATTAAGAAAATAAATCCCACCATTTATTTTCTTTCTGTTTCTATTTCTGTTGGCTTCTTTTTACATGATAGGAGTGTTTCACCACCTTCCATTGACAATCCTTGAGGACACTCTCCCTGGATTTTGTAGTTTTCCTCCCTCAATCTAGGCCTATTTGGGTTCATCTGACCTCCAGGAATATATTCAAAAGCAAAACAGATTATTTCATGCTTTATTTATAAGCCCCAACTCCCATAGCTGCTGACCATGGCCATAATCTCTCTGTTTGTGTTAAACATTTTCAGTTTAGTGTCTCATTCTAATGACCAAACTGTATTTTTTAAAAAGGTGTGTGTGTGTGTGTGTGTGTGTGTGTGTGTGTGTGTGTGTGTGT
>OU015743.1:34868376-34902189 GCA_907169655.1 Acomys percivali
GTGTGTGTGTGTGTGTGTGTGTGTGTGTGTGTGTGTGTGTGTGTGTTGTAGAGGGCAGCAGAAAAGCAAGAAAAAGATTTGGATGGCTACTGGTTTCTTCATCAAAACAGATGTCTAACGTTGGAGAGGCGCATATCGATTCTGGAACCCGCTGAAACAAATGCTTTTCACACTAGATTCCTTTCTAGGATGTGCGCTTCCGGGTCAGTTAGGTGCACAGCGTTGTCTGCTTAGGACCTTTCAGCTACTCGTCAGTATCTTCCTCCTAAATTCTCTGTCTGCACAAAATAGAGCACCGCTACCTCTGGGTTCCTCACTTTGGAAAAAACAACCCACGCCACCAGATAAGACCTGGGGAACTCCAGCTTCATCTCACGCCAAATACCCTTCTTGAAAATTGATTCACTGTGCTCTCAACCCACTATGTCCGCGAAATTGCCGAGCTGCTGCTACAGGACTGATCATTACTCTGCCTGAGGCGATTTGGATGGTCTCAAGGCCCTGCAAGCATCCGTTTGTGCCGAGATGGAGTGGTAATAAAGCGGACTGTGTTGGGACTTCAGGCAGACAGTGATGGTCTGACACATCACATAGTGACATCTGGAGAACCTCCCCATAGCTCGATGAGATGAGATCACGCATCTGCGTTCCCTGTAGACCGGCATGCGTGGGGGATCTGCTCAGTGCTGCTGGAAGATGAGTAAGTATTAGTGATCCAAGAGGCTTTCAAATCCGAGTCGTCCACTTTTTCAAACTGACGGACCCTGAAGCCTGCAAGTGACTAGGGAAGTCCCCAAGGAAACTCCAGTTAACTTGCGCTGTTTCTTCCCCTGCAATCTAATGCCAAGATGCAATTAGATGTAATTTGAAATGTACATAATTGTAACTCATTCAGAAAGAGATTATTTTTTTTTCAGAGGTTCAAAATGAGGAAATATGCACACTCATTTATAGGTGCCATTGAAACAACGTTGGTTTAACTAAATGCATATATACCTATATATCCTGAAGTGATGAGTGTTTCCAAAGAAATATGCACAGTAGACTCTTTGTTGACTTTGCTACACACTAAACTGTTCTGAGATTGATCTCATTAGTAACATCATTGAATATGGAAATAACTGCTCCAGGATCCATTCTGTAGTTCCTATGCAACATGGCAAAATAAGTGTTTGTATTAACCAGATGCAATTGTATTTGCACTGGAGAGTCACCAATTGCTTTCCAGTGACCCACAAGGTCATTTCAGGTAAAGACGAGAGACTCTGGAGAGGCATTCAGATGCAGTCTTCTGGCAGGAGCCTAAGTATTAACACTCAGAGCCACAAGGACAGGGAAGGAAAAGCAAGCAGAAAAACCCAATACACATAGAAGTGAGTTGTGATAAAGTTACATTCCATTTCTGTCTATAATCACAGAGCTACATGACATAAGTGACCAACTACTCAAAACCTTAAAGGCAAAGGTAGGTGTAGTTCAGGGCAGATATCCATTTTGCCTATTAGATCTATCTCTACGGTGTGGTTTAAAAAATACTGCTAAATATTTTAATTGGATTCCAGTTTGGTAAAAAATGATTTCAGTCACATAGGCTTATAATTTTATATTCAAACCATAAAGGCGGGCAATTGTGCTTCTTATCTACATGTTAGCTATAAAAGGTAAGAACAAAATTATGTTAAGTTTAGTTCCTGACATTGATTCCTCCCTGCTGTCACACAGTGCAGTGGTGAACTACCAGCCCCACTGACCACACAGCACACAGTGACTTTTGATTTCAGAGCAACACACATCATTGTTCTTCTCAATACTGTCTGTTCCCAGGTCCCCTGAAGCCTTGACATTGCCACTGGGGACACACTCAGGTCTTGAGAGAGGGCTGGACCTCTCAGTACAGTGGAAAATAAACCAAATTTGTTGATTCAGAATTAGCCCTTCTGGATTTCTAACCTTTAGATTTCTCTGGTGCTTAGGGGAATTTCTGGTCTATTTAGGTCTGGTATTTCCATGAACCTGAGTGAGAGCCATGGGAACTTACAGGCAAATGCTACTGGGAAGCTCCTCAGAAAACATTCACCATTAGTCTGTACCATGAGTCCCACTAATCTGCCACATAACTTCAGTACTGAGAGCTGACCAAGTTACCATGCTATTATGAATGGGTTTCTTTTTTTAGTCACAGTAGGGGTTTAGTTTCTCTAAGGAATTAAAAACTGAAATAGGCTTAACTGTTCTTTTGACCATGGCCTTGTCAGTTGGAGATTTCAGGGTTGGAACAAGAAATGTTTCTTGTTCACCAAGCATGGAGTGGTTTCTGGTGAGGGCTGTCCTTCTGGTTCAGAGGTGACTTCCTTCTCATTGTGTCTTCTTATAAGTAGTGAGAACAATCTCATGCCTCTTTATCTCCTATAAAGAAGTCATTAAACTCAATATGAGGATTCCTACCTCATGATCTTGAATTTTTCCAAGGGATTCAGGCCCTAAGATCATTAAATGGGTTGGTTGGTAGGTGGGTGGTTTTGAAGTCAGATGTATTTTGGTGGGACATAGCACCTACAACAAAAACTTTAGAGTCCTATGGTGCTTAGGGAATTACTGAATAAAATTATTCAATGAAAGAACACCTTTTAGATCCATGAACTATTAATTGTACTTTGCCTTTATTCATTTCAGAATAGATGTGCACCTATAATTGTTCAACAACTGCTTAGCATTTCTTGGCTTTGTGTTGAGTAGTCTTCCTAATTGGCCTACTCTGGTACCTCTGCATCCCCTTTCATGGCTCACACTGCACTTCATTCTTAGCCCTTTCAAGTTACTCTTGGTTCTAACCTTGACATCATGTTATGCCTTTACTGGTCTGTCCACAGTCCTTCTGCCACTGTCCATCTTATCAGTGGTGCTCACCATCCAGGTTTTGTCACAGATGCAAGCCAATTCTATACGTGTTTTCTTGACTCAAGACAGAATTAATACCACCGCTCAGATGTGCTCTGAAGTGCTCCCTAATCTTCTGATTTTGGCCTTAACATAGTATAGTCAACTAGTACAGCTAATCACTCAGACCAAACAACCCCTCCCAGGTAGAAGATCTGGGATCCAGCCGGCCAGGATATTTGCTGTTTCCTCCAGGATTATGTTGACTTATGGGACAAGTGACAGAGCTATAGTGTAGAGGAGAAGACTGCAGTGAATGTTAAAGCCTCTCTACATAAGGGGCCAGGAAATTGCCAGGGTAGGTAAACATAACTGTTTGACATCCACAGGATGTGAGGCCCAGCAGAAAGGCTCCTTGGCAGGAGGTAGCCAGAAGTGAGGGACCATAAGTTATGAGAGGAATAAAGGTGTCCTGACCCATGGATGTGTAGGCTGAAACCTCGTCCTTGTGAACAGTGCTTCGAAGCAGCACTCATAGGACGACTGAGGTTTAGTCATGACAAGAAGTGAGAGCATTCTGCATAGGCTGCATGGGAGCTTGCACTTGGCCAAGTGGAACTAGTAGTGACAATGGAGGGTTTTGAGGGGAATAGGTGAGACTGATTGTTCAAAATAGAAGGAAGGCGGGGCAAGAACTTGTAGTCATTTTTAAGGTAGGTGCATCAGTTGGGGGTTGTCCAGAGGAATGGAATTGATACAATGAATGCATAGATATTAAGAGGGGACTGATGAGAGTGCCCTGTGGGCTGTACAATGTTAGAGCAGTCCATCACTGGCTGTCTATGAACAGAAAGGCCAAGGACCTGGTAGCTGTTCGGTCCACAAGACTGAATTTCTCAGCAGTCCAAAATCTGGTGTTGCAGTCCCCAGAAATTCATATAGAACTGCTGGCCTCCAGTCTCCACTGGACTACTGAACTAGTAGGTTTTGGTACCAATGCAAGAACGCTTGAACAGCAGGTCAGATAAAGATCCCAACAACAATAAGAACAAGTATATGAAAAGCAAAACCGTTCTTCTTCCATGTGCTTTTATGTGGGATGCCATCAGATGTGGCCCAGATTAAGGATGGGTCTTCCTACTTCAGATGATTCAACCACATGCCCAGTTATCCTTTTTAGTCCTGGCACTCCCTCCTTGAGAAAACCAGAGTGTTGGATTCACTCTAAATTTACTTCCCACTTGACCATTTATGATTCTAGAGGCTCTTCTTTGATATGGCACTCTTAGGTGTGGGGACAATTTGGCATTGTAGGCACTAAAAATGTGTTGGATTTTTCTATGTGAATTCAGAATTGCATTTTCAAGCATAGAAAACATCATCTAGTTTGTTTCTGTGTCCAGAAGTGAAGAAAGACGTGATAGGAGCAAGATGGAGAGAGAATTCAACTTGAACACTACTTTGTAAGTAAAGTTGTTTTGTTGAAAGCATTATCCCTTAGTCCCTAGCATCCCATAGAAGAAAGCACTGCACACATTTCAGAACTGGCTACAGATAAATTCAAGACAGGATGCAAGGAGGCCTGTGTCAGCGTTTTTTATGTCAGGGTATTCTATTCTGACACTGGTCTTCACCACCTCCAGTTTGCCACAGTCCACAGGTTGCCAATAGGTCATCTCCATGTGAAAGAAAAAAATCTGGCCACTGGATGAAATTTTCCATCCTGCAGCCAGAGTGAGAGGAAGCACCACAACCTGGCCATTCCTAAGGGAGACCATTTTGTATTTGTTTATTTTACAGATACAGCTGCTTTTGTGTCACACATCTGTGTGACATTAGAGATGTTATATAAACACCCAGCACTCCCACTTTCCTATCAGTGTGTTCCATTGACTTCTGGGCTGTAGCAAGACATTAGGAGATGGTGCTTGCAAGAGTGAGTGTATTTTAAACTATTAAACACAATGCACATGTTGGCTATTAGAATCAGTTGCATAAGTAATGACCAACAAAAAGTTGCTTTTCTTTCTGGAATCCCCAAAGACGATAATTTTCCATACATGAGATTTTTTTTCTATCACTGTCTTCTGAAGTATAATGTCTTCCATCTACTTTTAGTCAATTTGCCAGTTTGGTAGCTTTGGATCCAATTGGCCAAGTTTTCTGCAAATCCATTCTTAGCAATACACTTGTTATTGTTGGAACTTCAGCCCATTAACTGAAGTTTGTCGCTGCCAAGACTTGACCACAATTGAAGAAATAACTGTGGCAGTCAGACTTACACCTGAATTGCTTTACATGTGTTCCTTTAAATTTGATCCTTGAAGTATTTGTTTTACTCATTATGCTGGCTAATTTTCCCTCAAATAAATCAGGACCCAGTCAGCACTCAAATCCTGGGGTGATGGGAGATCTGGTGCTAGAAGTAGCCTGAGCAGCTATTCCATTCTGGGCACTTGCAATTTTTGTATTGTGCATATGCAAGAAATGTGAACTAAGAGTTCTTCGGCTGCTATTACTAGGAATATCTTGGGGTATTTTTATTTCTTCTATAATAGGTAAGTAATGTCACCATCTGCTAAAGACAAAGTCTTTTTTCATGTCTATCTTACCTGAAGAACACAGGAAGAGAGATAGATTGTATATGAATCTCTTTCAATTTATCACTGTAGAAATACATATACCATCTTTCAAAACTAATATACAATTTCAGTTCAACAATCTTAAAGGACAAGGCAGCATTTGAATGTAATCCTTGGACAAATTAATGTCTATTCCGATCTAGAGACTTGAATTGATTCTGGTATGAACAAGGGAAAAAAGATGGGTTTGATTGCGGTGACTTGAGAGCAACCCTACTCAACCTAGCTCCAGCTGTGCAGTGTTCATTGTAGAATGCTTTCAGGAAACAGAGTAGGAGATAGGAATTCAGGCAAGTGAAACATTCATTTACTCAGCAGTCTTGGTAGTTTGATGCTGAGGCTTCTTTTTGGTGCTGATCAGACAGACAAGCACAGGGAAATCTCCACAGGCACGGAGACCCACTTTCTGCCTAATATATACTCTCAGAGTTAGATCTGTACCAGGGACTTCTTCTTTCCCTCATTCCATCACTAGAGGAGAAAATGAAAGAAAGGAGCAGGTGTCAGCCACTGGGCTTGTTCTTGGTGGACAGGGAACAAAAGGCCTGTGTGGAGGCAGGAACGGCAGGGAGGTGGCTCAGCGGCAGATAGGCCACCATGGTGAGATCAGCTGCCTTTCACTTGGGGAGAGTGGGACAAAGTAGTGAGGCAGAGATTAGGTGGTAGTTTGGGCCTTCACTTGGTTCAAGGATATGGAGGTGTCAGAGGCTCCCCAGTTGGGGTTCAGGACAGTATGCTTAGGGTGACACAGTTAAGCCCAAGAAAGCAAGCCTTATTCTAAGGCCTATGGAACCATAAAATTAAACACAATCTGTTGGTTTCCTATCCAGAATGAAGGCAATAAATTCCTATAGAGTCCTGAAATTAACATTCAAGAAGTGGAATTTTCAACAACAGTTGGTAAAGGGATTGGGAACTATACTGGGAAGTTTTTGTCAACTTTGACACAAACTGGAGTTTCCTGGGAAAGTGGAAACACCAACTGAAGAACTGCCTCTACAGGACTGGCCTGTGGGGCATTTTCTTAATGCTAATTGATGTGGGGGTGTCTAGCCCATTGTGACCGGTGCCATTCCTGGACAGCTGGGCCTGTGCTGTATAAGAAAAGTAGCTGAGCTTGCCAGGGACAGCAAGCCAGTAAGCAGCATTGTTCCATGTCTCTGCCTCCACTCCTGCCCTCAGGGTCCTGGCTTGGCTTTCCCTCCATGATGCTTGTAGCTTGTCAACCAAATAGCCCCCCCTCCTCCCCAATGTGCTGTCTGTCGGTGTTTTCTTAAAGAAACAGAGAGTAAATTAAAATGGGAATATTCTGAATAAACAAGACTGACATTTTAGAAGAAAGATGAATATTTTTCTGAGGTCTGTTTCCATTTTTAGTCCAATATGTTTGATAAGAACAACAATTTCTGTGACAAAATTAGTAGTTCTATTCTTATAATAAGATACAATATTCAATATAAGGTCCTGCTTAGAAGAAAAAAAACTTTAACATTTTTCCATCTTTTTTCCTCCATGCCCAACTCTTTTTTTAAGCTTGCATACTCCGTCTCCTGAGTGTTGGGATTACAGGTACTTAGTACCACAGCTGGCAAATTTGACTTCCTGCCTGTAAGTTTTGCCTTTCTCTTTGTGTTTTATACACACACACAAACACACACACATATACATGTATATATGTATATTGCAAACATATAGATTTGTGTCATATAAATGCACATAGACATAATACATATATGTATACATGCATACACATTTATACATATATACACATATATGCATGTGTGCATATATAAATGTATATATACACATACATATATACACATGTATGCATATGTATATGTGCATATATACATGTGTTTGTATAATATGTATATATATACATATATATGTATATATATACAAGATTCATACAGACAATTGTTGCTTATCAAAAATAGAATGTTCATCCTTAATGGAGCTCTTAAACAATAGTCATACCTTTTATATCTTGCACAATGTAAAATATCATAGGAATATTTTCAAACAGAGGAATCCTGTGGATTCAAAAGGGAGATACTCGCAAGACTGCATCTTTTAGTTTTCACCCACCTACCTCATCAGCCTCTTGATGTAGAGCATAGTGTGACCGAAGGGTAGTGGCATCCTGAACTACAATCTATATAGCATCTGTTACAAAGAACTTCATTCACAGGCAACACACCGTCCCAAATAATGCTGCATTTTAAAAATCAGATAACACAGGGTGGTGCTCTTTGTAACATTAGGGTTTGAATTCTGTCCTCATCCTATCCCTGCTGTGACCAGAGCCCCAGCTTTCTATTCTGCGTACAAAATGCTGAGCCCTAGATATTTGCAACAAATGATGGTGGTATCCCTGAAGTGGATTAAGCAAGGAGTACTGCTGAAATCCACCAAGGTGGAATCCTTTTTTAAAGATTGGTTTAAGACATGGTGGCAGCAACGTAAGCAATCTCAGGGCTGCATCTGCTCTGGAACGCTGGTGATGTTAGTATGAACCAGGGCTTAACTCCTCTAAAATTAGTGACGTGGAGCTGAAGATGCCCGTGAAGACCCACCACAGACTCCCTAATTAATGATAGAAAACTCATGCCTGGCCCACCCATTACAGGCCGATTTGGCCATCATCAGTGAACACTTGATGAAGAGTGAGTTACAGAACACTTCCAGTGTTAGTAAAAAGACATTTCTTTCTAGATCCCGTGTGTTAGAGGCAAGACCTCTGTGTCTTTACAGCCACAAGTCTGTGCCTAAGCCCTGGTAAAGACAAGCAATTCTGTCTTAGTGAACGGAACAAGGTCAGCAGACAATAGCCAGTGGCCTAAGTCCACATCTGAGAGCTTTCCGGGAAAATAGCTACACCCATATTTATGTATTGCCCCTGGTTGCCTTTGCATTTCAATGGCACAGTTGAATAGTTGTGACAGAGACCTTATGATTCATAAGACTGAAGATGCTTCTATTTGGCCCTTTACAGTAAATGTTTCCAACTCTGGGATAAACTAAACTGAATATCACTCAGGAGGAAGCAGCAGGCAGCTTCTGTACCTAGAACCACAGACTTTGATATATGCATTCTTGTGACTCTTGCTGCTCATGTGCACACATTTTCTAAGCTTCTCCTGTTCTAGGATGCTTAAGAATAAGAGAAAGTAAAAAACAAACAAACAAACACAAAACTACTGTGTTCATTGAGTTTTCTAAGTATTCACTTATCAGGTAACTGGTCACAACGATGAGAAAAGTTGCGAATATGCTTGTGTATCTTCTGTTTACGTAGGAAGGAGCTCTTTTCAGCTTACAGTTGAAGGGGATACAGGCCCAGCTTGGCTGGAAAGGCATAGTGGCAGGAGAGTGAGGCAGCTAGCCACATTGCAACTACTCTCAGGAAGTGGAGCACAGATAGGAAGTGGGAAAAGGTTAAGAAAACTCAAGCCCCTCCCTCAGCGACTCACTTCCTCCAGCGAGGCCCCACCTAGGGAAGAAATGTGCAAATGCGTGCACCTTTCTGGATGTTCCACATTCAAACTACATGAGCATTATTACTAATAACTAAGTGAATTGTATAATATTGGTTAAATCCATTAGTGCCATAGCGAGGGTATATGTGTGAGAAGTCTTGGGGAGAGGTGGCGGTGTCTTGGAGTTTAAGGGAGCATCAGTGAGCAAGTCTGTGGAAGCCAAATGGAAGAGCTCCCTGGATTTGGAGCCTCATATCCAGCCCTAAGGAGCGCAAAGGCATCGCCTCAGGAGCTTGTGCAGTTCGTCACCCTGACCATCAGCACAGGACCCCAGGGTGGCTTTTCAGCTGCCTGAAAATCTTCCTGGAAGTATTTTCACCTTTCCAGTCAAATTTTAACAGCTGCTGCATATTTTCCCATAATTCCATTCAAGTCTGACACCTAAGGTGGGGCCAGGAATTTGGGGTTTCTTTCTTTCTTTCCTTTCTTTTTTTTAAGTATGCTGGCGCATCTTGGATTTCCCAGGTGCCTCTGTTGGGAAATCACTGATCTAAATCCAAATAGGAATGCCCTCCAAATACATGGAGAGTCACTTAGCCTCAGCTTAAAATACTTTCAGTAATGAGACGCTATTAACTCTTTTAGAGAGTTCACTCCATAAAATATTTATAACGTTTAATTAATTTATTCATCTATTCAACAAAAAAATGTGTAACCTCCCACTGTGAGTCAGGTACTAGCGATGCAAGGACATGTGTTCTCTACTTTCATTGTTTTTTATTTATTTCTGGATGCAAAAAGTATATATTTTCACTTTAAACAGGCTGGGAAAATATAAAAATTGCATAGGGGCCATTGTTATTTATTCTATAGGTAGAAATATTAATATTTAATGTATTTTTTCCTTTCTCTTTACAATTAAAAAGTTGAGGTGGATCCCCCTTCTCTCCCTCCCTTCCTTTCTTTTCCCTCCCACTTTTCCTCTCTCAACATAGAAACAGAACTGTCACCACAAAAGGAATAAGAGCAAGTTTATTGTGGAACCAAATATGAGCAAACAGGCTCCAGGAAGACAGAATTTTTCTTTTGTTTTTGTGTTTCCAAGACAGAGTTTCTTCATGTGATCCTGGCTGTCTTGGAACACACTCTGCAGAGCAGGCTGGCCTTGAACTCAGGGATCCACCTGCCTCTGCTTCTGAAGTGCTGCAATTAAAGGTGTGCACCACCACTGCCCTGTAGGAAAACAAATTTAAGTTATTTGAATTCTGTGTTCCCATGTGGAAGAAGCTTCATGAAGTTTTTAAAGTAACAAACTTGGGCAAAACTAGAGTTTAAAAAAAATAAATGTATATGTAAAAAACAGAAATATTTAATAAAAAGAGGGGAAGAGTTAAAAAAATAGAGTTTGTGTTAATATGTTTCAAAAAGTTTGTATCAGAAAGTTAGTCACAGGATGTTAGATCCAACACAGAGGTAGGTATGCAAAGGCAATTTTAGGGGGCTACACATAGCCCAAGGCGAACTGTAATTAGGCTCCCGGGTCTGCAACATTCAACCTCTACACACGGCTCAGGTTCTAATAGGTTCAACCATCTTTGTAGACAAAGATTAAATCAGCCCTTGTAAACATAGCTTCTCTCAAGGAATTTCATTTACAACTCTTTCCCTTCTCGAATGCTCTGTGCTGGGATTACAGGCATGTGCCATTATTCCCTGCTAAGATCTCTCCTTCAACTAGAAATATAAATATTTATACATTTATGAAATATCTTTCTCCTATGTGTTTTTAAATAACAGAATTGTGTTACATTTTATAAATGCAGTCTGCATCTGTGTGATCACTATTTAGGCTATTTTAAAATGCCCACTGTTCCAAAAATACTGCAATTAGTTTTCTTATAAACATTTTGCAGCACTTTCTAATTATTCAGATAAATATCCATAGGTGGGATTTCTGGGTTAAATGATGTAAGATATTTAGTTTTTTAGAGCTACATTGTCCAATTGCCGCCTTTAAAAAATAATATTTCCCTTTCCATTTTGGTTATAAGAAAAAAAATAAATGACACGTCTTCATGCACTTGAGAATACTGGTACTTTAATCTTTTGTTTAAGAAGCTATAATTACCAAATTCTTTCTTATACTTGGTTGGAATTTGCATATTCAAATCTTCAAACTCTTGGTATTACTTTAGGAAACATTGGGGGAGTAATTTTACTTTGGAGTTAAAATTCAAATATTTGAAAATAATTACCATATCTTCACTACCCTGTCTCTACTTATAGCATTTCCTTTTGTTGTAATAATTACCCAGACAACCTATTTTCCAGACATTTCTGGATAATTTCTGGTTGAGCAGGGTTTTCTAAATTAAGTGGCAAGGAATGCTATTGGCTGTTGACAGAATGCTTGTATCCAGCAGTCATATGTTCACTCACAGTCGAGCAAGGCCCCGAATAAGCCACTCACCATTCTGCAGTGTGACATCACAGGGCAGAGTGTTCACTTGTGAGACAGGAAATGAGCTTCACCAGACAGAGTCAGCAGGTACTTAAGCCTCCAGGACTCTTAGAAATACAAAACTATTTGGATGGTTTATAAGCCCAAGTCTTTGGCAACTTGTTATGGTCATTCAAACCCATTCAGACAATGGCTCAGCTAAGGACTGTCTACAGGAACACCTTCCTTTGTGTTTTGAACAGGACACTGCTACTGTGTGCACTCAGCATGCACAGCTTTTCTTGGCAGCCTTCATTGCACTGGCTAATTGAGAGTGATATCAAATGAAATTCCAAGGCCCTCAGTAAACAGTCTCAAAGTGGCAGCAGGAATCATCTGTACTTCTCTAATGTAGGACCTGGCAGAAGGCTCAATATGATCTTTATTTTTAGATTATTTTAATATATTTTAATTAAAATATAATTATATCACTTCCCTCATTTCCTTTCCCACCTCTTTCCCCTCCCATATGTACTCCTAATAGCCTCTCCCACGTTCCCTGACTCTCAAATTGATAATCTTCCTTTTCTTTGATTATTATTGTTACACACACACACACACACACACACACACACACACACACACACGTATATAAATATGTAAATACAACCTGATAGATCTATTTTTATTGGGCTGATCACTGTACTGAGTAAGCAATTCAGGTGCTCATCCCTTGGAGAGGCGAATTCTCCCCCTGTCAGCAGTCATTAGTGACCTGTAGTTCTTTATCTAGGGTTGGGGTCCCCTGAGATTCGCGCCCCCTTTCCACATTAATATGTCTATTGTCTATTGATATTATCATTGTTCGGGTCATCTTCATGCAGCCATTCCTAGGAGAGACAGTCTCACAGCCGACTTCCTGGTATTCTGTCTCTAACAATCTTTCTGTCCCTTTTTCTGAAATGTACCCTGAACCGTATACGTAGATGCTATGATATAGATGTATTCATTGTGTCAGGACCCTCTATAATTCACTGATTTCTGCACTGTGTCCCAGTTCTGGTGAAGAGAAATTTTGTTGATGAGGGGTGATAGGTATACCACCTGTGGGTATAAGGATACGATTTAGATAACATAAGGACTTATGCCGGGCTAGTGAGGTGGCAATGGTAGATTCCTTTCTAAAGGTCATGGCCTCACTAGCCCGGGCAGTTGGCTAGGTTTCTAGTACCTAGCATGGCTTCTCTTCTGTTCACCAGGCCTTCCGTCCAATGAGACAGCTGTTGGTTAGGGACAACATGTGATTGCCACTCTTGTACCTTTGTGCATACCTTGCCATGCTGGTGATTGTTGTGGTTCATGGGCTCACAGCTGAGTAGAACTACCTTTCTTTCCCTTGGCAGCCTGCACAGAACTTTCTAGTACTATGGAGGCCAGACCACAGGAAGGAGGCTTTCAGACCCAGAACTTGAAAATGGTTAAGAGCACAAAGAGAAGAATAATGTGTGAGAGCCAGGCTTCAACTCTGGACAATAACGAGAAAGATTAAACACAAGAAAGCTAGAGTCCCAGTGCCTATCACCGATGACCTCTGCAGATTCCAAAGTCTACCAGAGAGGAGCAAGAATAATCCAGTGTTGCCTGCCACAGGCCTGTTTCTTTGCTGACCTGTCTGGGAGGAGCTGGATCAGGAACACTTGGGTTTTTATATAACGGGCACTCACAGAAAAAACGAAGCATGTCAGAAAACAAAGAGCTGAAACAAGACTGCTCAATAGATATGATCATTCAATGTCTAGGTAAAGTCAGATGGTCTGTGTATTAGCTGTGTGGTCATAGGGAGATATTTGCCCTTTCTGTGCTCAACTGTATGACAGATATATGGTGGGAACCGTAACTCAGAGAGGTACAGAGTATGTGAATTATGTAAAGCATCTGAACAGTAGAGCATCTAACACAAAAAATTCTGTGAATATTATTAATCATGACAGCACACACGCACATACAAACATACATACATACATACATAATGATCCATACATTGTTTAGTAAAGCAAAACCACCTTACAATACAAACACCAGAGAAATTCACCCCACAGATTAACAGCACGATATTCACAATATTAAGTGGCTTCTCTGTAATAAATAACCCCCATTTCTCTCTTCTAGTCTTAACTGTTAAGCTAACTATTTCCTATTGTTCAAGGTTTTGTGATTTAAGTTATTTTAAACAAAATGCCTCTGCAATGAGGAACTATGAAAAGAGATCATGGGCAGAAGCTTCGAGTTCCTTTTCCTTAAGAAGCAGCTTCCTATGTGTTTCTGCTAGAGTCTCCCTACATCTTCGGGCTACAAGAGCAAGGCAGAGGTCCTGACCCTGCATTTGAATTATTCAGAGAACTTCAACAGTGTCTAAATCTTTATCGATGCTGATCTTTATGCATGCATTAATTTGGGATTTTCCAAAAGACAGATTAATTAAGCCATGCATCTTTACCAATTAGGCTTTCCCTCGTTGGCAAATATGGTCATGAATTGTTTATAGATGGAGTTTTGAGATTAGCTACCAGCAACTCTTTCACAAAGTCATTTAGTTAGTGAATTAAAAGTACCGCGTGTGGCTACAAGTAGCAGAGCCGTAAGAACTGCTGAGCTGGGATGCCCTGTATTAGCTCCATTATGCAAATAGGTGTCCCGAGAGAGCCATCCTAGAGACTATTAGCCTCTTTCACCTTTAATAACCTAAGATCTTCTGTACATGATCTGTAGAGATGAAAATATGTTCAGCCTGTGGGTAAAGGTGTTATTAATGCATAATTCTTTAGCTTTCTCTTTCCCTACACTGGAATTCTATTTTGGCAAACCTCTGGGGTTTGGTTGTCAGAGAGATAAAAGCTTGTGAGTACTGCAAAAGAATCTCGGGTGAATCTTGGTAAATTTACAGGGCTGGGTTATTCTGCCAGGACTGCTGTCTTTATCTGTGACTAACACTACATCTCCCCTCCCTGTCCTACAACCACTTGTGTTGTGAGGACTTTTAGCACTACTCCCTGGGTAAAAACCGTTCGCACATGACCCTGTGTTTCTGTCTGTAAATGACTGGAATTGTCAGTTGCATGTCAACTACAGCTTTTGGAGGTGATTTGCAGCTAATGCTTGTTTTGTTTTGTTTTGTTTTGTTTGTGGACAGTACGGTAGTCTGAAAGATGGCAATGGTGACAATAGCCCCAGGAAGGCTCAGAGAGAGTATGGAAGTGTGATGGCTAAAAATGGCCACTTTCAAAGCCAAAATGGAAGCTCCTAACCTTTCGAAGAAGCGCTTGCTTGTGGGACAGTGAGAAAGCAGAGCATGAGAACTCACAGGTTTTAAAGAGCTATACCACAGATTCCCCAAAGATCACAACTAGAAGCCTTAGAGTTGGTGTTCAGCCAGAAACAATTTCCCAACTGTGCTCATATAGGTTAGTCAGTGACTTATAAAGACAATAGACTTTTCCCCCATTCTTTCTGCCATTTGTACTTGCAGGCATCCCTGTTGTGGCAAAACATCCCTCAAAAGGCCCGTATACTGGAGATTTTCATGATAGTCTGGGGTGCTCAGGAGAGGAGTCAGCATCATAATTGATGGATGGCGCTTAAGACAGGCCATTATGATAGGCCTTCGTTTGAAGATGAGTGGAGGACCTTTCCCCTGTCACTATTTCATTGCTTTCTGGCTGTCATAAAGTGCACAGCTTTGGCCCACCACATGTCTCCCTTAGCAATGCACTGTCAAGCCATGGCCCCAGAAGTAGTGGAGCCAACTGAAGACCATGGGCCTAAGCGTCTTAAGCCAGTAGACAAAAGAAACCATTCTTCTTAACTTGATGGTATCCTTTTTTTTTTTTAATGTCACAATGACATAAATCAAATATTGTATTAAGGAGTATTTAGAGAGAAGACAGAATGCCTTTTAGGAAGGGCCCAATATAGATATTAACCTCATATGCATTTTAAAGCTCATTGTAACTGAATTTCATCTCATTCCAGTGACAGTGGAAGGGTGAGTACATCTTACTGGAAAGATGTACAAATCATCCCAGTCTCAGACATTTCAAAAATATTGATAAGCCAAGGAAAAGTTTTGTTGAAAATATACCCATTTGGTGGGGAGGGGGCGGGCAAAGAAGTGGTTTAGTTCATTTTTGTTTTATATTTAGGGAACTTTTGTATCTCATCCAAAGGTTTTCTTATCTTATTAATTTTTAAAATTTAAGTATAGTTTTTCTCCCCTCTTGCTACAGATCTGCATTTTGTAAATGTTGTATTTGTCGTTTTAGCATGAAAAGATATACAACTGTCATCCATTATTATACTTTTCTGAATTTCCTTCAACCAGTGTTTACGAGGCACAGTCTTGGTGACTGTTCTGTTGCTGTGAAGAGGCACTACAAACACAGCAACTTATTTTTTAAAAAGCATTTAACTGGGGGGGGGGTGGAGCTGTTGCTTAGAGCTTCAGTCTACAGCCATCATGGCTAGGAGTGTGTCAGCAGACAAGTAGGAATGGTGGCAGAGCAGTAGCTGAGAGTTCACATCCAATCCAAAAGCAAGAGGTGGGGAGAGATGGAGAGGGAAAGAGAGAAAGAGACAGTCATGGGGTGTGGGTTGTGGAGTGAGGGGTGTGGGGGGTGTGGGGGTGGGGCCTGACTAAGTGGGAATGGCATAGGCTTTTGAACTTCAAGCCACACCACAGTGTGACACCTCCTCCCAAACAATGCACCAACTGAGAATCAAGTACTCAGATACATTAGCCCATGGGGGCCATTCTCAATCAAACCACCACCAATGCTTCACTGCATTTGTTGTTTGCTAATATATTTTCACCCGTGGTTCTGTCTGTGGCCTGTTTATGGGACAGGTTTCCCCCCCCCCCAGACTTTAATTTTTTCATTCTCCAAATATCTTTCATGGTTCTAACACAGCATGATAACTTTTAGTACTGTTACTTTGGGAATTAAGTTTTAAACACATGATCTCCGGGTAATAGATTCGAACAGTCATATAAAGTGAGCTCCACTAGTACAATGGGGCTCTTAAACCAGCAGCCTGCTTCTAGGCCTAGTTAAAAATTCCAAACTGCAGACTCCTCCGGGACATACAGAATCAGCATCTGTACTACATGCAGATAAATTATGTATAATATATGCAAATTATATATACATATTACTTATATTTTGAATGACACATAGTAATTGTACATATTAATGGAGTGCCATGTGAAAGTTCTTTGTCAACACTTGCGTATTACATATAATGTTTGTGTCACAGCAATCAACATAGCCACCACTCTGAACATTTATCTTTTTATATCTGTTTTGACGAGGTCCCAGCTATTCACATATATATTAACATTTATGTGTCCTTGAATTAAATGTGCGTTGAAGAAGCTCTCTCTGAAACACACCTCATGGTATGGCTGTTTTTGCTGTTTGTAAGGCCCCTCCTGAATCTGGGCTCCTCTGATGGAAGTAGTTGAGAGGAGGCAAAAGTCCAACTTTGCCCTCCACATGTGACTGATTGCTGTCAAAAAACTTGGATTTCTGATGTCTTGTACTTGGAGCAAGTTTTCCAATAACTAACAGCAGCACGGGTACAGGATCCTTTTCTAGTTTTCTCTCTGCTTATTTGTCTGTGCGTCACTGATACAATTTAGTATCTGCAAACTTGCAGGTGGCCAGAGAGCATCTCTGCTTTAACAATAGATTCAGTGGACGCCTCTTTCTTTGAATACATTGTCTGCAATTTTCGAAGCACAAAGTAAAATATGCCCAGGTGCTTCATGGGATATTTCAATATCCAAGATGATTTGTATTGTTTCCCCAAACTATAATAAAGGAGGTGTTATCTTCTTCATTCCTGACTAGATTTTAAATATAAAAGGCCCACACATGAGTTTGACAGGCAGAGGTGTAAAGTTAAACCTATGTGAGATCAGAAATGAAATGAGTTGTCAGCACAGGAAACAGTTATGAATATCTTTTTGTTGGGAGGAAGTGTTACCATATTTAGTCGCCATTGTATCTGGACCTATGCAAGGTGTAGATCCCAGCCAAGGGTCTCATAGGAAAAGAAAGGATAATCATGATAAATGGTCTTTGAAGCTGTTTGTAGCTAGAGCAAAATAAAGAATATAAAAGTAAACTTTAATTAAAATCCAAAACATTTTTGGACATTTCTCTATTTTTTTTTCAAACCAAAAAGCCTTTTGATTTAAAAGGCTCTGAGGAAGCCGTGATTTGATGTACACTGGAATTCTGAGAGCACATCTAAGTGGTTTGTGGCTGAATTTACTTTGTGCTCCAAAAAGATTTGTTGAGAGCTGACTCTCCACAATGTCCATTTCTCAAGAAGACACCTGAGGTACTGAGGAAATGTGCAGTGGAGAATAGCACATGCCGTGAAAGTATGTGGATCTGAGCCCCAACCTCAAGTACCCAGAGAAAAATCTGGGCGCAGGTATATTTGCTTGTGATCCCAGTATCAGAGGGCAAAGACAGAGGGAACCATGAAGTTTGCTGGCCTTGGAGCCTAGACAAATGGTTAGCTTCGACTTATGGTTCGGTGAGAGAGCATGTCTCGTGGGAAGCAGGCCAAGAGTAATGATGAAAGATACCCGGTATCTCCTTGTGGCTTCACGTGTGCTTGCACGAGCATACGTGTGCAGTCACGTGCATGCACCACACACGAATAACAACACTTACTACAACATACCATACATACAACACAGCGCACACAACAACACATACATACGTACAAACAGAAAAATAGACAAATCCTGCAGACTTGCAGCCTCTGCCCAGCCTGACTTGAACCCAGATCAGTGTTGTCATCACTAAACACCTTGGCTAATTTCCAGAAGCCCAGCTTCATGAATCCCTCAACTTCACACGCCTAAAGATTAGGATACACGGGAGAATAATATGCTTACCTGCCATCATGCATCAGAACCATCACTTCTAGTTTCAGTATAGTAGAACACTCAAATGCTAAGTATGTTCACAGCTTCAGATTTTGTAGAGTTGTCTTCATATCTGACTGGTGAGACCCTGCTGGAAACGAAAGGCACACATTTCACAGTGATTCTCAGCAGAGGACCAATGGCAAGCCCTCTCTATCTTTGCACTGGAGATGGCCTGAATGTGCTACCTTTCTTCCTTTAGTTTCCTTTCTTGTTGCAATTGCTTGTTACTACTTGCAAATTCAAGACCTATTGTGTTCCCGGAATCACAGCAACATTGCAGAGTAGTTCGGGTGTACTTTTAAAGTAAGGGTTAACGCTTGTATATCTCATATATAATTTCCCATTATTAGACTTCCATTCCTCTTTTTTTTTAAATAAAAACTCTTCCTTTGAAGATAATTTTAAAAACCAATATCTTAAATATGAATGCTTTGTGGGTGTCGGGTATATCTGTTAAAAGGATATATGGCAAATAGTTTGTGTGTCATCCACTTGGGCTGCCATTACTTGAGATCTCCTGTCAACTCTGAGCAAATTCCAGATTTCTGTAAGCTTGTCAAGTTCCTATAATTTTTTTGAGAAGTATTCCTTTGCCTGCCAACTTCTAGTATGGCAGAGATGCTCAAAGGCTACAGTTAGGAAGGAGTCACAGAGCACATACACAGCCATTATCTAATCCATGTCCCAGTTGTCACTGCTTTAGTCCGTTCATCCATTCATTCATGTCACCATTTATCCAGCCAGTATTTAGTGTCTGGTACAAGGTTTTTTTTTTTTTCTCTAGGTCATGGAGATATAGCGCTGGACAAGGAAAAGGCTCTCCCTTTCAGGAGTCAGAAAGGAGCAGCAGTGATGGGTACTATGTAGGGAAAGCAAGTGAACTAAGCGCGGACAGGAGGGAGCTGCTTCCTACAGTGTGTTCAGAGGAAATCTGGGGCTTTTTTTTTTTGTAGTCGCAGAGGAGAGCTGCATTAAAAATTTCAGATGAGTGATGATAACCCAGAGCTGTAGGTATCTGGGGAATAAACGTGAAGCACCTGGAGACCAGGCTGAGCCGCATTTCCTAGAGCAATGCTGCCCTGTAGGAATATGTGAACCACATATATGAGTTATAGTGTGCTAGCAACTTCAATAGTTGAAAAGCAAAATAAAAAGTAATTATGTATTTTCATTTAAACATGCAACTGACATAAGATTATGAATAAAAAGATTACTTTTTATGGTATCTTGCATCCCAATTCAGAAGTAAAGTCTTCCTTGGAAGTAATTGAGCTGTAGTCTAATATCACAAAATTTATAAGTGTTAAAGTAGACCCATAAATCCATGTTGTCTGAGCATACTAAAGAGTTTCCTGAAAATTAAATAAGTACCTACTTTAAAATTCATATTATTGGAAGTAAAACGACTTGAGAATCTCAATTCTTTAGACTCATTCTCTGGGTTTCAAGTCCTCAGTGGACACATGTGGGCTACTGAAATGGACAGGAATGCAGTCCAAGTGTAGGGGAGAGAGAACAAAAGTGTCAGGCAACTAACTAGGCAGAGGCCTGGTGACAAGACTCAAGCTTGGTGCAAGGGCACACAAAAGGTTGGGTCTCATTTGGATATGATAAGAAATCATTTAGATATCAGAACGAGTGGGTGACAGTTCGTTTTTTTCCCTTTAAGGAGTCCTGTCTGATCTTGTTAGGAGGAAGAATGGAAAGACAGGCACCAGATGGGGGCCACTCCACAGCAGATGAAGGGGGTTAGAGATTGGTATTCCTTGAAGGTGATCTTGACACTGTAAGCTGCTGCATTTCATTCCAGAGTACAAAGTCAAGAGGAATCTAGGATACAGGCCTGAACCATTGGATGACCGTTCTAGCCATGATTAACAGCTCATATTTGGCAGGGAAAATGTTGAGACATCTAAGTGAAGCTGAGTTAAGGATTGAAAGGGACAAGGCTGAAGCTGAAGGCACTACATAAATATGGAAAAGCTCATTTGTGTCAGACAGTGTCGGTAGACCTGAGACAGGCTAAGGAGTCAAGGCTAAACACTGGACAAGTGACTAGATGTCCTCAAGGGAAGTTGAAGATTGGTGTGGATTTGCTGACATTCAGGATATTCTTGTGACTATGAGATGCAGGACAAATACTGAACCCTGAGTATCTCTATCATCTCTCTTTTTTATCTATCTATCTATTATGTATCTATCTATCTGCCTATCTATCATCTGTCTATCTATCTATCTATCTATCTATCTATCTATCTATCTATCTATCTATCTACCTATCTATCTATTTATCATTATCATCTTCTTCTTCCAAATATGTGGGATTCTTAGATATTGTGGGTTCTTATAACGTAGATATGTCTCAATCAACTAGTATGTTAGGAAAACATAGGAACACATAAACAAACACATATTTGAATTCCTAATATGTTGTTCTCTTATTTTCTATTGCCTACTATGTGTGAGCATCTTATACATACTCCAAATTTCACCTTTCATCCTCAAACTTCTCTGCCTCCTATATTTGCTATGTTACCAGTGCCTACACTGACAGCATGCCAGGAATTAGAAAGTTGTCCTTAGATTCCAATTTCCTTTTAATCTGTCTTCCCATATCGTCAAAACATTAATTTTCTCCTCCACCTACTAACTAACATCGTCTTTGGTCAATATTTTGGCATTGATCACCTGGAACATGTGTCCTGCACCTAACCCAGTCCTCTTTACAGTTGTCAATCTTTCTGGAGAATGGGCTCCTCACCCATTCTGTATAGCACATCTCTAGGTTAGCTTTTATTCTTCTTTTATGGGTTTTGTTGGCCCTTTAATTTTCCTTTTTTATATGCTACATGATTTTAGTCATCAATTTGTGATTTTTAAAATTTTAGTTTATTATAATTCATTCAGATTACATCCTAATTGTCATCCCCTCCCTTGCATCCTTCATTTCCCTCCCTCCCTCCCTCCATCCCTCCCTCTTCTCTCCTGTTTTCCTCTCCTAGACCTCTGACAGAAGAAAACCTCCTCCCCACAGTATGACCACAGCCTATCAGGTCTCATCTGGATAGCCTGCTTCCCCTTCCTCTGTGTGCCCTCTGGATCTCCCCGTCAAGGGGAAGTGATCAAATTGGGGCCACCAGAGTTCATGTCAGAGGCAGTCCCCACTCCCCCTGCAACAGTGGAGAATGAGCTGTCTATTGGCTAGATCTGAACAGGGGATCTAGGTTCACTGCATGCATTGTCCTTGGTTGGTGCAACAGTTTGTGCAGCTCCCCCCACCATGGGTCCAGATCCTCAAGCCTTGATGGTCTCCTTGTGGGGCTCCTGAGCCTTCAGTATCCTTCCATCTCCCCATTCTTTGATACAACTCTCAGCACTCCACCAGGAGTCCAACAGTGATTCCCAGCATCTGTTCTAATCCCCTGCTTAGTGGAGAGTCTCTCAGAGGACATCTATGTTGGGCTAATATTCGCTTATAAGTGAGTATATACCAGGTGTGTCTTTCCGGCTCTGAGCTGCCTCACTCAAGATGATCATTTCTAGTTCCATCCATTTGCCTGCAAATTTCAAGATTTCCTTGTTTTTAATAGCTGAGTAGTAGTCCCTTGTGTAAATGTGCCAGTTTCTTCATCCATTCTTCACTTGAGGACAAATCAAGGTTGTTTCAGATTCTGGATATTATGTATAAAGCTGCTATGAACATAGTTGAGCAAATGCCCTTGTTGTATGGTGGAATATCTTTCAGGTATATACCCAGGCCCTTCCATTTTCAAGAAAGTACATTCATCCCATTTTCTTTGCCAATGGATATAATTTACTTGGGCATATCTTCTATATATGTATAACCATGCCTTGATTTCCTGGCCTTTCAAGCCAAGCTAAGTTCCATTTCCTTGGAGAAAACTGCTCCAAAGGGGAAAAAAAAACAACAGCCTTCATTTTGTATGTTTTCCCTGGTCCTTAAGAAAATGTATTTCTGTCTTTAGTTTGAGCATGATCATGACTGATTTGCATGGTTTTACCAACTTTCTAGAAAGCCAGTTGCTTGAACAATGAGGTCATACTCTTTTTATTATTGCATCTTCAGACCCTGACAACTTGGTAATGTTTGAATTGAAGAATTACAGTCAGCACTCCTAGAACAAAAATATTGGCAAAAATTATAGAATGTATGCAGACTTTTCTCTTTTGTCATCATTCCAATACCATCGATTATAACAAATCTTTATGTAGTATTTGCACATTATCAGCATTGTACACCTTCTAGAAATGGTTTATAGTGAGGGAAGGATGTCCAAGGATCTTGGTGAATATTCTGTCATTTTACATAAAGGACTTGGGTATCCCCAGAGTTCGGTTTCTGTGAGGGCCCTGGAAGAAATCCACTGTGGATACTGAGACACAACTGTATTTTAAGACTCTGAATAAACTACTTCTACATTTGGATGAAAGGAAAGATGAACTGAGAACTAAGAGGGGAAAATGCTTAGGCAATTTATCTTAGGATGAACTGTGCCAAGATGCACAGATGGCTGAAGTCTGTGTCGAAAAAACTTGGATGGAGGCTAATCCATGCCGAATCCTTCCTGTTGGGGGGATGGATTTGTCAATCATGTCTTTAAATTGCTCATTGTTCCTCTAACAACTTCTTCCCTCCTATGTGCCATTGTCAGAGGTAGCCCTAACTTAGGCCAGAGAAGTCCATTGGATGATACTGATGTTGGATGTGTTTTTATACAGTGCTTTTCCAAGTGCTGTGTGTGACCCTTTAACCTTTTAAACAATCAAGGCTTACCTAGAGAGCAAGCAGCCTCCTCCAGCAGATGCTACAGATCTGAGCAATGTGTCTACGTTCTTATGAAACTTTTAAAATGACCCTAGGTTTCAATAGCTGCTCATTGTGAAGATGGCACTGTGAATAGTTACCTGCTTTGCAAGATTGTTACATGCACCAATGAGTCAATATTTACAAAGTCCTTATAACCTGGAAGATCAAGTGCTATACAAGAAAATGTTCATCATGCCAGTTTTTCTCCCCTATCCTCCTGAGTTCCTCTCACAAAATCAAGAGTCTCCTTTCACAATCCCTATCACCAGTGTTTTTTTCCCTACAGGTATGGGATCTAAATATATGGAGTGCAATATATTAGGGAGCAATTCAGCTTTTGCCACTGAGATCCATCTTTTGTTCTCAAGCTATTCATAATGGGATTGAAAGTCACCATACCATCTTAGAGGGATTGTAAAAGTGTTACAAGGACATATAACACACACACACACACACACACACACACACACACACACATATATATATATTTAAATTATAACAATAAACTGTGAGAGGGTATGAGCATGTTAGAGGAAAGATAAAAGTAAATGCAGGTCTGTCTTTGAAGCATCCTGGTACCCTGTTTTGAGGAAGCCTGTATCCTACCACGGCAGCCTAACTTTTCTGGGCTGAGCTCTCCTGTCAGCCACTTCTGAACATTTCTCCCTTTACCAAATAAGAAGATCTGGAATCCATTTAAGATCTGGAATTCTTCAATCATCTCTTTTTCATGATTAAACACAGTCAAGTATTACATGACACAAAAGCTAGTAAGACCACATGTTAAATCACAGCTTTTGTCTGCATCTACTTGACTCCCGAGGGCTTAGCAATTCCCATGTGCTTTCCTCTGGGCTCCCCCGCCTTCTTCTTGGTTAAGCAGCCAAATGAGAGCATGAATGATTTAAAATTCCTTTTCCGTTTTTCCCTTTTGCTTACCAAAGCCTTGTACAGATAATTCTGGAGACAACTGGGATCTTTATCATCTTACCCAGAGATTGTAAGGCAACACTTATTTTAAAAATATGCTTCCCCTGTGACTCTTAACAACTGGTCCATCTTCCCATAGTCTGAGAATTTGAAAAGTACAATCTTGACATACTTGAAAAATTCTTTTTGAAAACAAGAGGTAGGATTCACTTTCATTTGTCAAGTTAGATTCCCCCATGGCTTTAGAGACCACTCAGAGTCATTTCACAGCAAAGTGCAATTGATGGTGACTTCTTCCAGTCACGTGATGCAACAGCAGAAAGAGAAAGGTCAGAATCCAGAAGGAGAACAGCAGGCAACTATTTATTTAAGATAATGTTCAGACAACTCCAGAGTTAACAGTTTTTAATTCTGAATATGTTCAACAGTGAATTTCCAAAAATGTCTGTCAGCCACTTCAGTGATTGTGATATACTTACAAATAAATCACTGTTGAATCCATAGACCCAAATTATTTATTGTAAAGAAACAAACATGGCAATATGCTTTCTATGCCTTTCCAATTAACGTTTAGATCAATTTATCTTGATGATGATACTGCCTAGTTGGATTTTAAAGAGAATATTATGACAAGTTACCGGAGCCAACTAGATGGAACACAAGGTTCCCGAGACTCAACATTCATTATTTATCCATTTATACTAATAACCCTTTATATCCCATATGTCCCCTTCTAGGATTTGAAAGGAGCCTCAGACGTACAACCTGATTTAAATTTATAACACAACTATAGTGTGGACAAAGAGGAATGACATAAAAGGACAGCAACCCCCCAACACACACACACACACACAAACACACACAAAGAAAAGAAATGATAAAAAAAAACTTAAAGACATATATTCCTTTCCATTTCTTAGAGGAAAAATTGGTCTTAAGAAAAAGAAAGTCTAAGATCATAGACTATAGGAAGAAGAAAAATAGATTTAGGGATGCAGGACTGGATTGAGTTGTAATATAAAAATGCCTGGTCTTTTCCTATTGAAAGGCAGAACCAATTGATCTTGGTTTGTAACTCTGGGCTATCTCTCCCCCCCCCCCTCCTTTTTCTTCCTTTACTCTCTCCTGGGAAGGGAATGTAGATACTAGGTGACATGTCTATTTCAATTTGCCACAGTGTGTCTCTTAATTATCAATGCTTAAAGACAAGACAGGGACATTTTCTGGCTTCAAAGCCTTCCACCACCCAAGCAGCAAGAATTGGGCTCAAATGTTCCTGGATTCAGAGTGACAACAATATGGTGTCTTTATATTTTAGGATGGCTGGATCACATAAGAAAAAAATCTGTGGCACATCAAAGTGAAAATGAGGACACAAAGGTTTTACTCTTTGTGATTCTCTTCTTAAGTAACAGAGATTTTTACTGAGTTTTCAGACTACAGTCATTGCTTTGGGGTGGATTTCCACCTCTTTGGGTTTTTTCTCCTAAGAAAGTACATTCTCATGCTAGTTCAATGAAAGATGTAATCTAAGGCTGTGGGTGACTCAGAACTGAGGGCTTCTGGGAATACAAATAGCAAAGTCTGTTCCTTGCTCCCTTTTCTAAGTGCCTTACGGGATGTTCACAGCACCTCTGTGTGCCTTCAAATATTTCCAGGTTTTAGGAGAAGGGGACATTGAAGGATGGCCACTAACCTCTCTAAAGCCACACAGGCATTGCATTTTAAGGGCCTCTTGGAAAGCCTTTGAGGCCCTGACTGAAACTGTTCCAGTGGGTAGCAGTCTTTCTTTCCTTTGCAAAAAGTGGTGAGCCTGACAAAGAGCATTGCTGGCAGGCTTGGTCTCTGGTTCCCTAGAGATATCATCCATGTACTAGCAAGGTGAAGGCAGGGTATGCTCAGCAAACATTTCTAGCTTGCCCTATATAATAATAAATTATACATGTCAGTTACATTGAATAGTTCTGTTTGAGAAGACAAGATGACATCTACATCTCACTGTCCAAATTGCAGAAAGAGTCATTGATCTCGGTTGACATTGCTGCCAGTCACCAGTGAAATAGAAGAGGGAGTTATTTCCTTTGACCACTGGTAGGGAACTGTTAGGTTCTAAAGCTTGTCAGGTATCTTTTGTCCCTCCCAATTGAGAGCATTGGTGATCTCCTCTTGTCTTGGCATTTGAGACAAGCAAAGATGGAAATGCATAAGCAGGGGACTGAGACATCTATGGAGATAGTATCGGATTATTTCTGGGTAAGATCTTACAAAAAGAAAGGGGCTTTGTAGAAAACTCCTTTGGCTTGATGGCTGCCCACTAGCATTCTGATGGCTTGATTAGAACCATTAAGTTATGCCCATCAGAGAGGAGAATGTGCCTCTTTAGCTGCGTAGGAACTCTGGGTCCCAGTCAGTTGAGAACTTCCATTGTGTCAGTCTGTCCTATAGTTCTTTTGGGTTACTACAAGGTGTATTTCAACTGCCTCCCTGTGACTACTGACTGTCATGACTATCATAGTACCCACATCCAGGGGATCTTCCTGGGTGACACATTTCTAGTGAGCATGGGTATTTATAACTAATACAAGAAATTACGTTTTCTAAACCAGGGTATTTTTGGTTTTTCATCATCTTAATTTTCCTTAAGGTTAAGTTAATCCTATCATTCCGCAATGATGGGAGAGTAGCGATGCTGATTCAAGCAACATTAATCTCATCATTCTATATCCATAGGACTATAGCATCACAGGTCCAAGCAACATCTGTTTTCTGTTGTATTTTTGTTTTATTTCCATCCTGTTGCCTGCATTCCTCATCTTGGACACCAGCAGTTATCAACATATTTATATTATGTTTTGCACACACACACTTAATTTTTGTCAAATATTTGAGTCTAGATTGCACTCTCTAGCTCACATTTTTCACATTGCACTGTGTTTGTTGGGTCTACCCATGTTACTTTAAGTGCTTCCTCCTCCATCATAGACAACATCAACACTGTGCCTCTTCATAAGCAGTGCTGCCATAACTGTTTCAAACCTATTCACTTGTGGATATATACTTTAGGATATATATTTGGGAGAGAAGTCTTAGGTCAAATGGTAGAGCCCTACAAATTCAAATAAGTACTGTCAGCTGGACCTAAACTAATTTTATAGGTATTCATCCTAAACCAACATATCATATATTACTTTACATTCACACATTAATTAGCCAAATTATTAAGGATTCCTTTTACAAGGTTTTGTGCTCTTTGGGAGTTATTCTTTCCTAAATTTTCATATGCATATACTTATCCATTTTCTAATGGTAGCACCTGCTTTTTGCTTTCTGTTTACTTTTAAAAATTATTTTAACTAAAGAATATTAGCGTAGTTTTCTCAATCTGCCGTTTGTCTTTTTAAGGGTATAAAGAAGTTCTCTTGGGATCTGTTTATTAGCATATATTATAATGGGTTCCATTGGCTGTTATCATGACATCATATGTGATGGACTTTGACCATACTTCTGACAAGGGAAGCTGAGTTCTCCCCGTTTTCCCTGCAGCCAAAGGGAAGATGGTGACCTACATATGGGTAATGAGATACATACAACAGATTTTGTTTTCTGGAAAAAACAACAAAAGTCATTAGTGGTTCTTTCAGGCTCATCTTAGTCCTTGGGACATCGAGTTGGGTTTTAAAATCCCATTTTCATCTTTGTCTACCCTTCTCTGCCCTGTAGAGTCTGGAAGCATGAAACCTGTCCTCACAGAGCTCCCAGCATCAGGAAGTCTGTGTAGAGCTGGCCCCTCACGTGGGCTCTGGAAAGCAGAACTATTTTACTAGCCTTTCACAGTAGTCAACCAGTCCTAAACTTCTTTCACTTATATTTGTTTCCAAGTGATAAAATGATGTTCAATCATTTTCTGTGCGTCTATCTTCTTCTGAGGCCTCAAAGTTGGGTATAAATACCAGTGGCCACCTATTCAGATAAGTGTTCTCCCTGATTTGTCTCTAGTTTGTCTATAAGCCTTTGGTGAGAACTGCTAAAAAAATTCCCATTATGCAAAAGCAAACAAACAAACAAATAACAAAAACATTACAGAATTTTCCAACCAGAGGAACATGCGGAGGCAAGAGGAAACTAGTTTTTAGAAGATACCACTGGGATGCCATGTCAGCTTGACCTTCCATCACATCTTTCCTTTTCTGTGAAGAAATTTGTCTCAGCTGTTATTAGTCAAGTTCCCTCACAAAACATTTTAAATTTTTTTATGTTTGTTTTCTCATCTGTGAAATGGGCAGCAAGGTTTGGTATGTGTAGTCTATGCAGGTTACTTGGCAGATAGTAGCCACCTAAATGTCAGCAATTGATGCTGAGTCATTTGATTAATAATCACATCTTAAAAGACATGCTTCTCTTCTCAATGCCATTTCAAAAATGGAGAATTGATGCCCATGCAATCTGCTCATGTAAATTTAGGCTGGACTTTTGCTTAAATGGATATTTGAGCAACATTGAGATGTGTTAAGCAGAGATCCATGTATGAAATGCAAAGACATGCTGAAGAGATTGAACTGGCTAGATCTGTAAATTTGACACAGCTAGACTCACTTGGGAAGAAGAAATGAGACTTGAGGCATTGTATTCTTCAGATTGGCCTGTGGAGTGGTTTCTTGACCAATGATTGCTGTGGGAGGGGCCATCCAGCTGTGGGCTATGCCACCTCTGGGATGTGGTATTGGGCTGTATAAGAATATAAGCTGAGCGAGCCAGGGAGAGCAAGCTGGTAAGCAGCATTCTTCCACAGTCTCTGCTTCAGTTCTGGCTTTGGGTTCCCTGGAGGACAATGGACTGTGATGTGGATATTTAAGCCAAATAAATCCACTCCTCCCCAAAACTGATGTCAGTCATGGTGATCATCACAGTAATGGAAACCTAACTTGAAAACAGACTGAGTTGGAGATCTCTGTGAGGTGTAAAGAAACCAAAGTTAAATGTTACGGGCATGACTCTTATTTTCTAAAGTAGTTTTCATTTTATAACAACTTACTATAGACAGTATGGCTACTTGTAAGTGTTCTGCTAGACAGGAAAAAAGTGACCAAAAAAATGTTGATGATTGTATCTCGTTGACAGAGGATAACTAAGAGGTCATTAAATTCCTTACCGCTTTCTGAAACCAAGATTGTAATCAATGCTTTGGTTGAACAAATCTACTTTTCTCACCCAGTGGCTTTTACATACTTAGTGTCTTTAATATAGAAAGGCATTTGGCTTGTCTGCATTCTCTAGCTGCATTCATAAATCAAAATAACCATTATCAGCAGAACAAACAAGAGGAAAATATTGTGATAAATGTAAGTGAGACATGAAATAATATGTTCAAAGGTACAATGCTAATGAGAAACATAAAACCATTACTTTTTTCCCCAAGATGATTTATTTTCTTATGTAGAATCTTTCTAAATTTGTCCCATTTGAAGTGTTCTTGAGGACTACAGAGAGATATTCGTATTCTGGCATGGAACGCTTCCAGTTAGCTAAATTTTCAAATCAAGTTTTACCTTGTCAGAGGTCTATAAAAATAAAATCTTCTCCTTTAGTGCCAGCGCTGGGACCTCATAATTATCTTGGAATTGTTATTGTAATCTGCAAGTTTTTTCCCCCTCAACATTGAAGCTTTTGAAACATGATTTAAGTATCTGCGACTAGCAATCCCAAATGTGTTTAAGGAGCTCTTTCTCTCTCTCTCTCTCTCTCTCTCTCTCTCTCTCTCTCTCTCTCTCTTTTATTCTCAACACATTGAACAATATTCTGGTCTCGGTGGACTGACAGCAAATTGACAAACCACAGCAAAATTGCTGCTATACTGAACCTGGGAGATAAAATGGCTGAGTGACAGGTGGGACTAATCAGTTCATAGGTAAAAATCAAGATTGGATTTGATGAGGGGATTTCTTGGTCCGTGGTGGATTCAATCCTCTTTTCAATATACTGAAAAGCCATTTTTTTTTTTTGCCAAGTTTGATTTCCATTATTTCCCAACCCTAACTCTGTCAGTTTTCTGCAAGGAAGTTTCTCACCACTGGCTGTCCCCAAGTCTGCAGTTAACCAAACAGCCTGAAGCAAAGAATCAGAGACAACAAAAGGGAAAGGAGAAAAATTAAATACCTGGTCCCCTGTGAAATCTATTTGGGGACCTATTATTAGTCATGCCAGTGGTTAGCTGTGAAAATAAAACATATAAGACGTCACACTGTGAGGTGCCACCAACACTGTTATATTAAATTCAGATTGTTATTTTCAGTTGGCATCTGGCCAGCTTGCCCTATCACTAGTATTAGCAAAGAGAAATGAGTGAGCATTTCAACATTCAAATTAATTTTTTCAGATCATCAGAAACCATTGTATCTTGCTCAGATGATTTTTTTCTTTCCTTTTTTCTTTTTTTAAAAAAAGATTTATTTATTTTATGTAGATGAATGCACTATCTGCATGTACACCTTCGTGCCAGAAGAGGGCATCAGATTCCAGTATAGATGGTTGTGAGCCACTACGTGGTTGCTGGGAATTGAGTTCAGGTCCCCTGGAAGAACAGACTGTGCCCTTAACCACTGAGCCATCTCTCCAGCCCCCAGATGATTATTTCAATGTCCAGATCAGAAAATTTCAACGAACAAGTGCTCCCTTGCCCCTACATGAGCTTTGGCTACATAATCACATGACTCCTTTATCCACTTTTTTGTTTTGCTTTGGTTTTGGTTTCTTTGTTTTGGTTTTGGGATTTTTGTTTGGTCTTGTTGTTTTTTAATTTTTGTTTTTTGTTTTTGTTGTTGGCTTTGGTGGGAATTGAACTCATGGCCTTGGACATGTTAGGCTAAGGCTCTGTTTCTCTTCTGTATGCCCTCCTCTTCCCCCACTTTGTTAAGGGCTTCTGATAAACAAATTGCATCTTGAGTATAAGTGTCCCTGCCATCCTCCTTTTCTCTTCCTCTCTCATTGCTGACCTCCAAGGCTTCCCTGGGTTGCTCGCAGGAGATAAACAGCCAACTTAGGTCCGCAGAGCTTCCCTGGCGATGCACACACTGATGTGGGTACCAAGTCAAGGCAGGGCCATTGTATCTTCTCTGCAGAACTGAGGGACAATGGGCTGCATAGATTTAGAGAGCTAAGGATTTGAAGATTACCGACACAAACCCAGCAGTTTCGGACTGTGAGGGACTTAATCACCTTTCATCACAACATTCACAATGAAGGATCCAATCTGAATCACATTTTTAGGAGCCAGCTAGTACTAAGATGTTCATGCTAAAAACAAACATTTTTAGTTGCACCATTGTCTTACGATAGTGACCACCTTCAATTCTCCTGCACGCCTTCTATTACCTCCAGATTTAAGCAGATGCTTATATTCTTGCTTGATTTGTTTAAGAGGAATTTATGAGGCCCTCGGTAGGTTTAGGCTGTGTAAAATAATAAAAGTCACAGTCCCTTGGGAGCTTACCTCTTCACTAGAGGAGAAGGAGCATCAAAGAAGAGAGGTGAAATACACAGGACCTGGTAGCACTAGGGAGAAAACCAAAGGAAGTGAGAGGGAGAGAGTTAGAGCAAAGGTTGTAATTCTCAAATGATGCAGGGGAGATGTACTGTTTGAATGAGCAAGCAAAAACCCGGAAGGAATGGTTCAGAAGGATATTTGAGGGTGAGACTTACAAGCATCAAAAACGAAAAATAGAGAGACAGAGTGCCTATGGGAGCGTGTATGAGATACAGTGCAGAAACAAGAGCATCTGGGATGCTCAGAGTCTGGAGGGAAGTAAGCAGAAATGAAAGGCTGACAATGTAGTTTGCAAACAGAGCATACAGGGCCTTCTCCAGCCTTCTCTTTGAGTGACGGGGAACCTGTTTGGTGTTACAAGCAAGGGAATGGTGGGAAGATTCCCAAACAAGATCTTATGGTATAAAGTGCCTGGCTGGTTCCTACAGTTAGGAGAGGAAGGGGGGGCAGGCCTCAAAGAAAGTAATAAGGATGCTACTTCATTACAGCTAAGAGGTGATGATGGCCTGGAGAAAGGAGAGACTTGTTTTGAAAAGAAAAGTTCCTGAGCTTAGCTGACTGAAGGTATACTGTTATAAAGAGGGACTCATGGGGTGACCCCAGCCCATTGGAGTTGAGGAACTTAAAGGAGTGGGTTTGTGCAAAGGTAAGAATGAGTGTAGGAAAAAGCAAGTGTGAGAGAACAGAAACACTGCTTGGTTGGACAGGCTAGTGAAGTTTGAACTGATTAATGGATAAGATGACCACCGCTCAGGTGGCCTAGGACAATTTAAGTTCATACTGTTTTAATAATATCATGTATTAATATCTCACCAGTTGTCAACATATATTTTTTTTAACTTTCGATGTGACCCTGTTCGGATGCTACAGTGCTGGTGCATTCCTGTTGGACATGGGGCTAAGTAGGTTGAGGGTGTACAGTTCAGACAAAAGTTGGGCTGGATGTAAGGACTTGGGATGAGGGACAATCGTCAACTTGGTATAAATGTACGACAGTGTCTGGAGGTGGGTACCCCTTGAGGATGAGGCCAATGGACAATGCTTCATTGCTTGGCTTTTGGACAGCTACTGTTTGGTTTCTGAGGAGTATTGGAAGAGAAAGTCTGTTTAGTCCTAGAAGCTAACAGAGTTTTAGATATTGATTTCTGACCATGGCAAATGAGAACAGCAAGATTGTCTCTAACGATACTGGCCCAGCTTACATGTCTGGTTTTTTTTTTTTTTAATCTCAGTATAAGAATATGGAGACTTACATAGATGCATAGATTCATTAGATCATTCAAATGCACTTTTTATATAATTCAAAGATGACCATAAAAATAGGATTTCTTTTTTTTTTTTTTTATGCCTTTCTTTTTCTGGCTGGGATTTATACTGAAGAAATGCTAAGTGCGCTTCCATTTTCTGTCTCTCCCTGATCTGTGAAAAGCTGGCATCAACTCCCAGAGTGAAATCACCAAAGGAAAATGAGCATGGGGTTAATGCATTTAACCATTTTATTAATATGAATATGATAGAGATGTCGGAGGACTAAGAATATATGGAAAATAATGCTAAGAATGTTTACAAAAGAGGGGCTGAGGAGTTGGTAGTGTCAGTAAGTGTGTGCTTCACAAGCGTGAAGGCTTGGATGCTGTGGGGCAGGGACAAGCAGATGCCAGGAGCTGACTGGCCAGCCAGCTCAGGCACTCAGAGAGGTCTGGCCTCAGAGAGAAAGCCTGTCTCAAAAAGGTAGAAAGCAACAGAAGAAGGTGCCCAGTGTCAACTTTCGACCTCTCCATCCCCATGTCCACGTGAACACATGTAAACATACACACACACACACACACACACACACACACCCCGCAGTTTTTTAAGTTAAAAAGTCACTGAGGTGTTGGATAGACGGCTCAGTGGTTGAGTGCCTGCTGCTCTTGCAGGGGACCCAAGTTCAATTTCCACAGCTAGCGGTTCACAACTGCCTGTAGCTTCAGCTCTGGAGAACTGATGCCCTCTTCTGACGTCTATGTACAAGTGGCACACACATACACACACACACACACACACACACACACACACACACACACACACACAC